>CM054812.1:16057927-16657927 GCA_028984105.1 Lavandula angustifolia | reverse complement strand
ACTCCTTGTACCAAATATAATGATGAGACTCTAGCAACCAAGACCAACCAATGCGACCAAAGTAGGTAAAGAAGGGAATGATATTACCCGTTCGGCGTAAGAACTCGCGGTCGATGACACGTCCGCTCCGGTACTCCTTTCCCTCACGCTCCATGTTCCGGTCATCCAAGTACTCGATCTCGAAATAAGAGAGGGCGGTGACGGCTTCGAGCGTGTCCAAGTGAATTATGGTGCAGTTACCATATTCATTTTCTTGCGGGAAGGTGGATATGGAGTTGGAGTCGACTAGAGAAAGGCCACTCAAGTTGAAGTCGCCTTCATAGTTGTCGTCGTGGTCGTCGGACACGTAGTCCGAGTCTTGTTCATCGCTGGGCAAGTCTCCACGTATACTCTCCATCCAATTCACGTCGCCGTAATATTGCGGCGGCGGTGCCGGTTGAGATACTCGAGCTTCATCGACAAAGGGAAACCACTCGTACACTGTTTGCGGAGAACGAGGTGGTTGAGAGGACGAGGCTTCGCCGGGGTGTTGGACGGAAGATCGACGGGCGCAAGATCGGCGAGGCAGAGACGGCGGCGGCGTAGGCTCGGGAGACTCCTTGGGTGTGGATTCCATGAGATCCACCCTTGGCGGTTAGATCGGCTTTTGAATTTAAACTCCCGTACAACTACGTAACCGTCTCCTTGGCAGTTTCGGAGGAGAAAAAGATTCCGTGACGAAGTTGGAATATTGAACTTGCGGATCTTCCTCCGGCTCTGGTTCGTACGTGAATGCCGGCGGTGGTGAGACTTCGGCATCATCGAAGGGGACTTGTTGGAAAGGCACTATAGCTTGGGCGGCGGCAGCAGCGGCGGCACTGTGTCTCCGGGTCAGCTTTGTATGCGGGGAACCATTGGGCAGCGGCTCGGAGTCCAAACTTCTTCTTCGGCGGCATAGTGTCTCGGTTGCACAACTGATCGGGTTGTGGTGGTGGAAGTTGAAGATTTTGTAGAGAGAAGGAGGAGGGCGGCGGCTTTGAGAGAGAAAGATGGTTGAATAGTGTCAAGTGGGTAGGGTTTCATGATCTCTCCCCTTTTATAGTACAAAACTTTTCACTTTGACCCCTCCACTTGCACAATTGAGACAATGACCCCCATCTTTATGCAATTAAGTCCTCCAATCTTTATAAAGTTCAATTGGCCCCAACAAAGCTTCCTTCTTTCAATTTAACCCTACAAAAACTTTGGAAACATCAATTGGGTTCTCTTTAACTTTCGAAATTGCAATTTGGTCCCCCAAACTTCTTCTCTTCTAAATTCACCACAACAATTTATTTCTCCTTACACTTAAGCCCTTTTTCTTCCTTAGCCAAAAATCTGAAAATAAGAAGAAAAACACCAAGCAAAAAAATGGCAAAAATAAATAAAAATACGAAAAAATAAAAATAGAAATAGCAAACGCGAGTTGCCTCCTGGTAGCGCCTCTCTTTAGAGTCTTCGGCTAGACCTCCTCTTCAAAGAGTCAAACGTAAGAGGGAATGGACAATCCTTGCTCGTCCACATCTTCCATCATAGCGGCAGCATGGTAGATTTTAAGGCGATGACCATTGACGGTGAAAGCTTCGTCAGAATCGAGTTTCTGTATGACCACTGCTCCGCTTGGCTAAGCGGAGCGCACTCGGAACAGACCAATCCATCTGGACCTAAGCTTTCCCGGCATGATCCATAGGCATGATTGATACAGCAAGACAAGTTGCCCCAGCTCAAATTTCTTGAAACGAATGACCTTATCATGCCATGCCTTACTACGATCCTTATATCGCATTGCCGCATCATAGGACTCCATCTGAATTTCCTCCAGCTCTTGAAGTTGATATTTTCGTTCCTTAGCACATTCGGTTGGGTCCATGTTGATTTTCTTGACAGTCCACCAAGCTTTGTGCTCCAGTTGCACATGCAGCTGACATAGCTTACCAAAAATCAATCTATACGGAGACATTCCGAGAGAAGTTTTATAGGCTATCTGATAAGCCCATAAAGCGTCATCCAGCCTCGTACTCCAATCATTCCTTGATGGATTGACTGTCTTCTCCAATATAGCCTTGATTTCTCGATTAGACACTTCAGCTTGTCCATTCGATTGAGGATGGTAAGCGGTAGAGACTCGGTGAGCTACTTCATACTTCTTCATTAATGATTCTATGGTGCGGTTGCAAAAGTGTGTGCCTTGGTCGCTTATTAAGGATTTGGGCACTCCAAATCTGCAAAAAATGTTAGTACGAAGAAATCCTGCAACCACTTTAGAATCATTAGTCTTGGTGGCTTTCACCTCGACCCACTTAGAAACACAATCGACGGCAACTAAAATATACATTTTCCCATATGAGTGAGGAAACGGACCTATGAAATCCATACCCCATACATCGAAAATTTCACAAAATCTTAAAGGCTTTTGGGGCATTTCATCTCTCATGGATATATTTCCGGTCATTTGACAGTGCGTACAAGACTTACAGTAATTGTAGGCGTCGAGGTGTAGGCGTGGCCAAAAGAATCCCGCATCTAGCACCTTCCTTGCGGTTCTTTTTGGACCAAAATGTTCACCATAAGCAGAAGAGTGGCAATGGAATAAGACGTCTTCTTGTTCATCTTCGGGTATGCATCTGTGAATCACTTGATCGACTCCCATTTTCCAAAGAAGTGGAGAGTCCCAAAAATATTGCTTGCACTCGCTTTTCAACTTAGCATTTTGAGCATGAGTAAACTCGGGTGGAAGCTGCTTACATGTCAAGTAATTCACAATATTAGCAAACCAATGTAAATTAGAAGTCTTACCCACAGTCTACAATTGTTCTGACTCAGTGGTGTCTCGGTTTGCCAATTGAGACACTTTCTGAACTTGTATCGCAAAAACTGTTCCGACAGCAGCTGGGCAGGGCTGGAAACGGTCTTTGGAATAGCATATCAGTGTTCTTCGGGAAAGGTCGAGTTGATTGGCTCTCCATCATCTTCTTGATTTAATCGGCTTAAGTGGTCTGCCTCATGATTTTCAGCACCTTTCTTGTCCTTCACCTCCCAATCGAATTCTTATAGAAGAAGAATCCATTGAATAAGTCGTGGCTTTTATTCCTTCTTTGCTAGGAGATGCTTGACGGTGGCATGATTGGTATAGATGATTATATTCGAGCCGAGTAAATAAGAACGGAATTTATCATAGCCAAACACTATAGCCAACAGCTCCTTCTCCGTGGTGGAATAGTTGCATTGAGTCGGATTCAATGTCTTTGATGTATAGTAAATCACGTGGCTCTCCTTTCCGAATTTATGTCCCAGCACTGCTCCGATTGCCCAATCAGAGGCATCGCACAAAATTTCGAAGGGCTTGTTCCAATCCTGCGGCTGCATCACCGGAGCTGTTGTAAGCTTGTGTTTCGGGAGGGTAAAGGCCTCCTTAGACTTGTCATCAAAATCGAAGTTGATATCTTTTTGCCGTAGCCTTGTCAATGGTTGAGCGATCTTCGTGAAATCCTTGATAAAACGCCGATAAAAACCGGCATGCCCTAGGAACCCACGAACTTTTTTTGGCGTAGTAGGGTATGGCAACTTTGCTATGGACTAGACCTTGGCCTTGTCGACTTCGATTCCTCTTCTAAAAATAATGTGACCGAGCACAATCCCATCGGTCACCATGAAATGGCATTTTTCGTAGTTTAACACCAAATTCTTTTCTACGCATCGGGCTATGACCTTGTCTAGATTCTTCAAGCACGAAGTGTAAGAATCACCATAAACGGTGAAGTCTTCCATGAAGACTTCTACATAATTCTCGATAAGGTCCGAGAATATACTCATCATGCACCTTTGAAAGGTGCCCGACGCGTTACACATCCAAACGGCATTCGGCGGTAAGCGAACGTTCCATATGGGCATGTGAGCGTCGTCTTGTATTGATCCTCGTCTCGCACATGGATTTGGAAATAACCGCTATATCCGTCTAGAAAATTGAAATCGACTTGCCCCGCAAGTCTCTCGAGTAGTTGATCGATGAAAGGAAGCGGGAAATGATCCTTGCGTGTAGCCGAATTAAGCTTCCAATAATCGATGCACATGCGCCACCCCGTCACTAAACGTACCGGAACCAATTCGTTCTTCTCATTTTCCACCACTTGGAATCCAGACTTCTTCGGCATGATGTGAACAGGACTAACCTATTCGCTATCCGATATGGGGTAGATTATACCCATTGACAGCAGCTTCAGAACTTCCTTTAATACGACCTCCCGCATATTCGGATTGAGCTTCCTTTGTTGATCGCGGAAAGGCTTGCTATCAGGCTCCATCAAAATAGAATGCTTGCATACGTCCGGACTTATGCCGGTAATATCGGCTAAAGTCCAGCCAATGGCCTTCTTATGCTTCCTCAAAACTTCAAGCAGTGTCGTTTCTTGATTGCCATCAAGCTCCTTGTTGATGATGACGGGTAGCGTTCTTCTCCCAGATATGCATACTAAAGATGTGTAGGGAGCTGTTTAAGTTCCAGCTTCGGAGCTTTGACGATCGACGGCAACAGTTTCTCAGAAGTGTCTCGGTTGGGCAACAGAGACACATTGCTGACAGTTTCCAGCTTTGGGGCTACGTACAAAGTTAGGATGCTTTCTCTAATCTCCTCATCCCTCATAACTTTGACATCTTCCTCGGTTAGCCCTTGGGTCAGGGTAACTTCCATTTTGTCCTGCATCACATACGTCTCAAGATATTCTTGGACAATAGCATCAATGGAGTCAGTAGAAAAAGCATTCTCATTTTCATGATCGTAGGGTTTCTTAAGTGCCTCAGATATGCGATGAACATAGGTTTCATTATGGTATGCTACACTTATCGAACCATCATCCACATTAATGATAGCCTTTACAGTCTTTAAAAATGGGCTACCCAATAACACACCCGCAGTTCCTTCAACTTGCCTATCATTTTGTGTCAATTGGATAGAAATCAGCCGGATAGACAAAGTTGTTGATTCTGACTAAAATGTTTTCAAGTAAACCAATCGGAGCAATGCATGACCTATCCGCTAATTGAATAATCACCTTAGTGGATATTAACTCAGCTCCTACCAATTGATTATATACAGATAAAGGCATAACATTTATTGATGTACCTAGATCACACATGGCTTGTTTAATCATGACATCACCCATCAAACAGGGGAGTGTAAACATACCTGGGTCGGCACATTTTGCAGGAAGCATCTTCTGTATAATCGTCGATGTTGTGTGATCGAACAGAACTTTCCTGGACTTAGGAACTTTTCCAGCAATGAAATCCTTCACAAATTTTCCGAACTTGGGAATCTTTACGACTTCAAGGAAAGGGATATTTATCTCCAATTTCTCGAACAACTTCATGTAATCCATGCTTTCCTTGTTCGGCGTTCTCTTCCTTTCAAAAGCTTCCGAAAATGGTGGAGGAAGTATCGGTTCAGACTCCGATTGGCTAGTTGGGACAACCTCCTCTTCCTGTTCTGGTTCAGCAGCTTCAGCATGCTGCTCTACTGGACGGTAGGGTTGTGCAGGCTGTTCTGCGGCCTTCTTTTTTTCTGCCAGCTTTTCTGGGTGTCTCGCTTGCACAATCGGGCCAGGCAGTTCTTTTCCTCCACTCAGCGTAATCTGATTGCAGTTATGGGCATTGGGATTTTTCTAGGGTTGAGCTGGAAGCTGCCCTTGAGAATTCTTAATTTCCTGCATGGTAGAATTCAACTTAATCATACCTTGCTGATCCTTCGTACCTTGCTGATCCTTCTTTGTCTAATTGATCTCCCGCTGCATTTGTTTTTGAAATGCAGTGGTAGCCTTCTGCGAAGAAACCATTTCGGCCAAAAGCTTTTCCAATGGATTCTGGTGCTCCGGTTGGGCTACTGGAGCACTCTGCTGCTGAAACTGCCTTTGATGTGGAGGCCTACACGCCTGCTGATAGCTATTCTGATTAGGAGCCTAGTATGGCTGCTGATAATTCTGTTGCTGCTGATATGGCTGCTGAAATTGTGGTTGATGCGGATTCCTTGTTTGAAATTGCTCTTCTAGTTGCCTCCACGAAGGTTCGGATGAACCCCTTGCTGTCCGCTCCAATTTCAAGCTGCGTTTACTTCTTCTCCCGAATATTGTAGTGATGTATGTCGTTTTTCTCCACATGCTCCACATGTGTGATCGGCATTTGATTGGTTTGAAGCAGGAGCCTTTCTATTTGAGTATCAAGTCGAGCTTGTCTTGCAATAAGCTGAATTTTGCCTCCATCTTACTATCGATCTCATCCATGTAGTCGGAATGAGACCAATTTACAGCTCTCCTTGTTGGTCTAGGCCCTTTGTATTGCGAGGTAGACTCCGCAACCCCTTTGATTATATTTCTTGCATCTTCGTAGAGGCTTGTATAGAACTTTCCGCTCAGACCGATACCAACCATGGCTTTTGCTTCGTCTGTCATCCTTTGATAGAAAATTTGTAGAAGCTCCACATCCGAGTAGCCATGGTTCAGACAACTATCGACAAGTCGTCCAAATCTCTCCCAGTATGCGCCGAGAGTCTCGTCGATTTCTTGAGCGATCCCAGAAATCTGCTTTTTGAGTGCATTTGTCTTTGACTGCGGGAAATATTTTTTCAAGAAAACCGTATGCATCTGGGCTCACGTTGTGATCGTGTTCGGCTTTAGACTTGAGAACCACGCTTGTGCTCCGTCTTGGAGAGTGAATGGAAAGGACTTGAGCTTGAACGCGTCCAGGTTGCCTTGCCGGTGCAAGTTACAAACTTGATTGAACGACGCCAAAAAGGAATTTGGATTCTCGTTCGTCCTTCGATAAAACTTCGGCATGGCAGCGACCACGTTTAGTGTGACATCGATTTGTTCAGTAGTTGTTATTTGGATTAGACCGGGTAGGTCCGCTCCCATATCCTCAAAGGTTGTGGATTGTGCACTTCTTCCATCTCTTCCTCCTCTGATTCTGAGCTTGCTACTAGAGTATTTTGCCTTGTTCTGTCGAACAAAACAGTCTCTGGTTCTGAGTCGCTGATCTGATCACCGGCGTCTGTTCTGTCTCCTGGTTGGGCAGTTGAGACGTCTACTGCCTTGGACAGATTATGTTGCTTTTGCAGCTTTGTCTCCTTCCTATTCCTCTTTGCTGCTTTCTCGATCTCAAGATCAAATATCAGATTAGGTTTGGAAGATGTTGGGTGATGATTCTATCCTCAGCAATATTGGTAAATAGTGGGAAATGATTCAGTCTTCTGTGTTGTCATACACTTAGTAGCTCTGTGCTCTAAAAGAGTCTATGAAGATTTGAAGATCCCAAAACCCTATATTGATTGGTGAACCATTACGTTGTAATTCGTTTTGTCTCTGAGGTTTCAGACTCAGCAGACCCTCTGCTCTGGTTCAAGCACTCAGTGGATTATCTGCCTAAGCACCAGAAGTAGAAGACTCAGTGATACTGGACTCAGCAGGAGCAGTATACTGAAAGGAGTCAGTGGAACTGAATTCAGTAGGAGTAGTTCACTGTACTCAGAGATGGTCTTCAGTAGAGTCAACTCAGCAGGAGCATGTTACTGAATCAGAGATCAGACTCAGCAACGGACAGACAGTCTTCTGACTGTCAGGATCTTTGAAGTCATCTCAGCAGAGTCAATACGAGGAAGAGAGAAGTAAGCTTCAGATCTCCTTGAAGTCTGTTCTGTCTCAACCACCTTTTGAACCTCGGCCAATGACAAGCGGACACGTACCCTATATCTACTAAAGCTGCAAGTTAACAACTTTCCAGAAAATGGAGGGAAAGGATACTGCCACCATACTTCAAAAGAGCCGTTAGCTACCCAAAAGAGAGAGACAAAGGATCGTCGTCTCCAACGGATCTATCCTAATCTCTTCTCTATAAATAGAGTGATAAATCAAATTTGAAGCTCACGAACACTCAAGAACACACAAGAGAACATACAGAGCATTCAAATGAGCTAATTCAAAAAGCCTAAGTCTTCCGCAAGAAGTTCAAAGAATCTATCTCCGGTGAAAGACTACATTCAAGCTCTTAGAGAACCAAGCTGAACTGATTAATACAGCCTCTAGTATCCAAACGACGATACGCGAACCTAAAGCTATACTCAGCAGTTTGTCGTTCTAGAAGCCACATTCTTGTTCCCTATCCCTCTAACCTAAGCTCAATAGAATACATCCATAGCTTAGACGAAGGAGTTCACCTTTGAACTGATCCGTATTGTAAAGGACTCCTTCACAGTTGGAGAGTTTTTCAAACACTCAGTTTGATAACCCTATAAACTGAGACTTGCTCATTATAAATCTCAAGACAAGTGTTTGTCCAGCGTACAAACCAACTGAGACTATCTCAGTGTAATAAATAGCTTCCTGATCTTTCGGGATAGTGGACGTAGGATTTTTGTGTCCGAACCACTTTAAAAATCTCTGTCTTGTGTTCTGTTTTTAACTGTTGCATTGATTTACTGTTCATACTGAAAACATTCTTTAAATCATTCAACTGAGTTTCAGCAAATTTAACAAACTGCACTAATCAACTGAAACTGTTTTGATAAAAACGTTTTCCCACTCAACTGAATTTGGGCCTACACTATTCCGCACTACTGAACTCTATTTGTAAGTTACTGAATTCTGACTCTCAGTCAGCTAGCAGATCTCAGTAGAGTCAGAACAGCTTATCTGGTCTGCTGAACTTGTTCAGTACGACATTATCCTGAAAAGGACTGTTCGTGTTTAAGTTGAGAAAATCAGTTTTCAGGTGTATTCACCCCCCCCCCCCCTCTACACCTGAACGTGCTCTCGGGACCAACAGATGACCTGCTCATGCAACATCAAAAAGCACAAAAGAAAGATTAGTAGAAAAATTAAAGAAAACTAGTTAACACCGTTCCATGACAACGACGCCAATTTGGTGATCGCTGTATTGCACCAAATAATCCTGCAAAACTTGAGAATTATATCAGTATAGTTCACAGTGTATCGAACACAGGGAACGGAGGACTAGATACATTATTTTTCTACTTATCTTGAGTTTGGTTAGCAACCACTCAAGTTTTGGGATATTATCTAAGCTAAGAAATTGTAAAAAAACTGAAAGAAATTGTAAAAACTGAAAACTGAAAATAAATTGTATGAATTGGGCAATTGAAAGGCAGGTCCAGCAGAATATTCACACACACGTAATTCCAATCCTTGGCACTTAATATGAATTAATCTCAAGAATCTGCTATTTATAGATTGTCGTAATTAAACTGACACAACCTTCACTCCCACTTACTTAGTCTGTAACCGCCATGTTCGGTATCGAAACGGCTACTTCTCTAACATAGCTACAACCTACGTTGTTGGGCAATCATTAGATTTAATAGCTAGACAGCTTTATCGAACTAAGGGAGCTTAGTATAGGAGCCTACTCGTATGTTGGACATCTAATAGTCTCCTATCGATTTAATCCAATTACTCTTACGAATAATTTTGCTATTTACCTTGCCTTGTTCCACGAGAAATGATGGAAGTACTAAGTTAGCTACAGACTGCGCAACCTATGGTGATCAAGCCTAAATTACTAGCCAGATTAATTAATTCGGAATTAACCCGAAACCCTCTTGATTAATTATTCAACCTAAGCCTGATGTACTGTTCACGTGTGTATTCACATTCTGTCGGACCCTAAAAAGTTTAGCTACTCATGCAGACGTTTCGGTTGGGCAATTGGGACAGTTTACTGAACAGAAACTTGGACATGAATAACCCTAGATCTAGCATGAACGAAAATTAAAATAACTAAGGCACGAATTAACAGAATAATTAAACCTACGAAATGGAACTAAAACTTGAATTAAAATAGCAACGGATATTCAAACGTAAATATTATGTTCCTACGAAAACGATTAACTACGAATGGAAATTAAAACTAGAATTCAACTACAAAATTTAAAAGCATAAATAACGGAAATTAAATAGTGTTTCTTCTTCAACTATCAACTATGGAAGTCGGAAATGGTTCGGTGTCTTCGGTGGCGGTCCGCTACGGCGGTGATCGGCGGAAATGAATCGACGGTCGGCGGCGGTTTCTCGAACGGAAGGGAGTAATGGCGTGAATGTGTGCTCGGGGTTGAAGGCGTGTTGTTGGGTGATGATTCCATCGTCAGCACTGTTACTCTTAGTGGGAAATGATTCGGTCTTAGACACTGATCTTAAGCTCAGTAGCCTTGTGCTTTGTACTTGTCTGAGGATTTGAAGATCCCAAAACCCTATCTGATTGGTGAACCATTCCGTTGTATATGTTGTTTGTCTCTGAGGTTTCAGACTCAGTAGACACTCTGCTCTGGTCAAGGCGCTCAGTAGCTTATTTGCCTCAACACCAGTGTAGAAGACTCAGTGATCTTTGGACTCGGCGGGAACGATATGCGAGAGAGTCGATTGAACCGAACTCGGCGGGAGTAGTTCATCGGACTCGTAGCTGATCTTTAGTAGACTTATCTCATTGTCTATCTACCGAATACAAGGTCGGACTCAAGCATCGGCGGACAATCTTACCGAACTCGTCGAGATCTTTTTGAAATGCAATCAGCATAGTCATATACGAGGAAGAGAGAAGTCAGCTTCAATTAGCCTCGAAGTCTGTTCTGTCTCAACCACTTTATTCACCTCGACAAATGACAAGCATACACGTGTCATCCTACCTACTAAAGCTGCAAGTCAACACTTTCCGAAAAAGGAGGAAAAGGCACTGTTACCTACGTCAAAAAGAGCCGTTTGCTACCAAAAGCGAGAGAGAGAAGAAGATCATCTCCAACGGATCTATTTCAATCTCTGCTCTATAAATAGAGGGATTATTCAAGAAGAATACACCGAATGCACGAACCACAGAGCCAAAATCCAGAAAGCAGTCAACGAGCAAAGAACCCAAAGAACAAAGTCTTAGCAAGAACTTGAAGAACAATCTTCCGGCGAAAGACTACATTCTAGCTCATAGGGAATCAAGCTGAACCGATATATAAAGCCTCTAGTATCCAAATCGACGTTACACGAACTCAAAGCTTACCTTCAGCTGTTCGTCGATCTAGAAGCTACTCTCTAATATTCCCTATCCCTCTAACCCTAAGCTCAACTGTTCTTATCTATAGCTTAGACGAAGGAGTTCATCTTTGAACCTGATCCTTATTGTATAAGGACTCCTTCACTGTTGGAGAAAGTTTGTCAAACACTTCTAAGTTTGATCGTTGTAACCGAGACTTGGATCAGTATAAAAACCAAGACGCAGCTTTGCCCAGTGTGCAAGCTGACTGAGACTAACTCAGGATAAATAATAGCCTCCTGATCTTTCGGGACAGTGGACGTAGGATTTGAGCGATATCCGAACCACTTTAAAAATCTCTGTGTCGTTTACTTACTGTTGCATTGATTTTACTATTCATACCGAACATCATTTCTTAAAATCAATCAACTGTCTCAGCATACTGAACTGAATATCTGCTGAACTGAGACTTTCATACAACGTTTTCACCACTCAACTGATTTGGGCCTACACACATTTCCGCACGCTGAACTCTCACTGTAGATACTGAATTTCTGACTCAGTCAGCTAGCAGGTCTTAGTAGAGTCAGACTCTTTGCCGCACACGATTCGGAAACACTTGTTTGGTCTGGCCAATTTTGATCGACACCATCCTGAATAGGACTGTTCGTGTTCGAAGTTGAGAAATCGAATCAGGTGTATTCACCCCCCCCCTCTACACCTAACAGTACACTCGGGACCAACACGTGTTCAAGGCTTATCAAGGTTATCGAGATGGTTTTCGTCCCCCTTCAACTCCTTATATACTCCTCCTTTTCTTCCTCTCCAAGCTAGGTCAAATCTTTTAATAAGGGAAGAGATTTGGATAAATAAGGAAATAATATCTTCCCTTAACTACCCAAAAATATCTTCAAGATTCTTTCCTTCTCCACAAATCTGCGCCTACGTCATCAATTCCTTGCCTTTTCTTCATCAAAAATCGCCAAATAATATCCTCGTCATGATGCCACGTCAGCACCTAAAACCTGTATTTTTCGTCACTGCGAGTGCACCGGTTGGCGAATTGACGCACTTTTTGGCCTAAAATTACTAAGTACAAAAACGACTCATCACAGAGTGAGTGACTTCACTGAGGCCTGCTAGCTGACTTAGGTCAGAATTCAGTACCGTTCAGTAGAAGTTCAGTAGAGTGCGGAAATGTGTAGGCCCAATTCAGTTGAGTTAGAAAACGTTTTTAATAAATCTGTTTTAGTATATTAGTGCAGTCTTTTAAGCATTGTTGAAACACAGTTGAATGATTTTGAAAGATATTTTCAGTATGAACAGTAACCAATGCAACAGTAAAATAGAGCACACATAACACAACGAATTTTAAAGTGGTTCGGATCCAACAATCCTACGCCTACTGTCCCAAAAAGATCTGGAGGCTATTTTATTATACTGAGTTAGTCTCAGTCGGTTTGTGCACTGGACAAACTCTGGTCTTAGTGATTATACTGAGCAAGTCTCGGTTTACAAGATATCAAACTAAAGCATTTGACAAACTCTCCAACTATGAAAGAGTTCTTTACAATAAAGAACAGTTCAGGGATGTACTCCTTCGATCTAAGCTATAGATATGGTCTGCTGAGCTTAGGTTAGAGGGAAGGGAACGAGAATGAGGCTTCTAGAGCGACGAACGGTGAGGTATATTCTCTGGGTTTGTGTTCAGTCACTTGGATACTAGAGGCTATAAGTCTAATTCAGCTTGGTTCCCTTTGAGCAAGAATTTCGCCTTTCGCTTGAAATAACTCTTTGAAGATCTTGCGGAAAGCCTAAGTCGATTTGAAGTTGCTCGTATTTGCTCGTGTGTTCTTCGTATGTGTCGTGTGTTTCAATTTGAATTCTTCCCTCTATTTATAGATGAGAGACATGGAAGGATCCGTTGGAGACGATGATCCATGTGTCTCTCTCTTTTGGGTGGCTAACGACTCTTTCAAAGAAACTTGGCCGAGTCTTTTCTCTCCATTTCTGGAAATATGTTGACTTGCAGCTTTAATCAGAAAGTAGACAGCTGGCTGCTCGTCATTGGTCGAGGCTGAAGAAAGTAGGTGAGACAAACAGACTTCAAGGCAGATCTGAAGCTGACTTCTCTATACCTCCTATAACTCTACTGATTTGACTTATAAGATTACTGACAGTCAGGAGATTGTCTGGCTGTTGCTGAGTCTGATTTATGTTCAGTAGCATACTCCTGCTGAGTCTGGCTCTACTGAAGATCAACTCTGAGTTCAGTGAGCTGCTCCTGCTGAGTCTAGTTCTACTGACTCCTTTCGGATGTCTTTGCTCTCGCCGAGTCCTGCACTACTGAGTCTTCTTCCCATGGTACTGAGGCTGATAGTCTACTGAAGAGTCAGCAGACAGAACTGAGCACCTGAACCATGCTGAAGGAATTATATACTAAGTCTGAAACTTTCAGAGACAGATACAGAACTGTTACAACTCAATGGTTCACCAATCAAAGTAGGGTTTTGGGACCATTCAAATCTATTAGCACTAAACAACTGAATCATCTCCCAACAGTTGCAACTATAGTGTTCTGGCCAAAGTTTTGAAATTCGGCAACCTTGTCAAAACGTTTGAAAGACAAGTTTCGACGCTGACGAGCCACACATGAAACTGGTACATAATTAAAATTGGCATTCTTCAAAACTTTATAAATGTTTCTGTACAACAGACCATGCATGTACAATTTCATGCACGATCTTGACAACTTCATATCAACAACGTTAACGTTACACTAAAAATGGCATTAATAGTATTATCTATCTCAAACATCTTCATAAACCATTATTAGACATTTTCTTAATACAACACATGTTAACGCCGTCAGCTCATACCGATTTCACATCATAAAACATAGTGTTTTCAAAAGTTTAATTTTTAAACCATAACTTTAGTTTCGTATTGTGCATATGGGTATTAGGAATCTCCTTTTGCTGAGTATTTTATTTTTATCTCGAATGTGTTGTCCTATTTTTGAAGATATATTTATGCATATTATAGTATGAATTTGTGCGGAATTCTGTAACGTTTCATTCATGACAGAACTAGAATGGTAGAGTCGTTACATCCAAATGCTTCTCTTGATCCCTCTAATTCTATTTTCATCCCCGAATGCGCAAATGAATTGAAACCATATGTTAGAAAGAAGTTTCCTTCTCTGGATGAAGCTGAAAACTTTTATAGATATTGCGGAGGTTTGTGCGGCTTTGATACCTGTAAGTGATCCATAAAATATTTTCCAGATGGCTCTATTATGCGAAAATACATTGTATGTAGTAGAGAAGTGGAGAAATTTATGGATGGTGATAATGATGATTCCAATAGAACAAAGAGAAGATGAATTCAGAAAGGTCATCATGCTTGGCTCACGTAATTTTTAAATCGCACCCCCCAAAGGTTTTGTTGTTGATTTCTTTCACGAGACACTCACATCCACTGTTATCTTCAACTCACAAGCAGTTCATGAAATACAATATTGTGGGATCTTGAAGCTTTGATAATCAAATATAACTCGGACCAAGTAGTATCGAGAAGAAAAACATGCCCTGAAAATGTAGAGGTACTGCCATCGGATCAAGTCAAAATGAAATGCTCAGGGAGTAAAATACAGTCTAGGAAGGAGAAGGCGCGAGATAAGATGAAGCCTAAGAGGATGTGTAGGCAATGTAACCAGATTGGGCATCACGATTCAAGAAACTATGATAAAATCATGGATGTTCAAGATTGGTCTTAAGTTTTTATGCATAGCTTTATAAAGCACTATGTATGAATCATTGTCTTTGTATACATAACTTTGTGAACGAAAGTACTCTATATGTTTTTTATTTAATTTTAACTCACATGTTATTCATGCATACCAATGTTCATATTAATGCATATTGTATTTTCATGTCTATGCACACAAATTTTTAATTTCATAATTATGTATATCACTTTTCTATGCTGTCAGTTTGCACATAGGCATAACGTAAAACATAAATATGCATAAATTAGTCGCTAAGTATGCATAACCTTGATGACAAAACATAAGTACGGATTTGTTTGTTTCAAAGAAAAAAAACATAAGTACTGACATAAGTTCTAATCATCTAGCAACATTTTCTCTACTACTCTAGTATTCAACTTGTTTTCATCAAAATGGCCGACGACGTTTTTTTAATTATTTGCTTCATTATGTTTTCATCGAAGTTCACTAAGCATTTCCCTGCCAATCCTATTTCCATGAATCACAAAAGGTTATATTGTTTTACGAATATGGATGTTTCATGACCAATGCAGTTCATGCAGTATACTTCAGCTATGCTCTATGCATAGAAGGTTCGAGAGAGAGGATGATGATCTGTTTGTGAAACTGAAGTCGTTGAACGGCGAGAGGAGTAGATTGGCGCAGAGCTTCGATTATAACTATTGCGATTTCATCCCCATCTTGAGGCCTTTCAGGAATTGCTTTCAAGTTTACATCCTTCTTTGATTTCTTTTAACAATTTAAAAATAGTAGGAGGAAAAGATCTCATGAATGTGATTACTTTAGGCTAATCTTTTTAATTAACTTATTAGTGTGAACCTTTATGTGTTGGTTTCTCTAATCTTTTCAATTCAGTGATATCTATATTTTGGTACAAATGCCAATGGAAGTGTTAGTTGTTGTGCTGCTTCTTCACGCAGAAAATAGTTGCTTTGTCTAGGGAATGAACCTTTAGCTAGATAAGAGAAGGTTTCATAGGTCTTCGAATCATTCTTATTCCACATGAACACCAAAGTGAACTGAATATTTGAGACGGCATGAGTGTTACATAACCACGAAACTCTTATCTTGTAGCAAAAATTTGTTATTTAAGATGCGTTGAAGATGAGTCTTTGTTCTTGTAGAGATGTGTCTACATATTTGACACCTACAAAGTATACTGGATAAGCTATGTCAATGGCATCGATTCTGGAATATGACATACTATGAGAATGTCACTCTCCTTCGAAACAATTGACACTTTTGTTTATTACGATTGACATTTTGTGTAACATTTCTGGTTATTATGCTTCTTATTTTATTGCGTGATTAATGGATTAAAGTGACACGTTCCTTATAATTGACAATTTACTTCACTGTGATTGACATTCTGAGATAAATGACACTTTAATTCATTGCAATTGATACATTATGAAAATGTGACACTCTCTTTCTAGATAATTGATAATTTTGTTTATTACGATTGACACTTTGGATAACATTTTTGGTTATTATTCTTCATATTTTATTGTGTAATTACTTGATTAAAGTGACACGTTTCTTAATTATAAATTGACAATTTACTTCACTGTGATTTACACTCTGAGATAAATGACACTTATGTTCGTTGCAATTGACACACTATGAGAATGTGACACTCTCCTTCAAGAAAGTTGAAACTTTTGTTTATTACGATTAATACTTTGGGTAACATTTCTGGTTATTATGGTTCATATTTTATTATGTGATTACTAGATTAAAGTGAGCGTTCCTTAATTCTGACTGACATTTTACTTTAGTGTGACTGACACTTGAGATAAATAATACTTTTGTTCGTTGCAATTGACACTTTTTTCATAAACAAATGACATTTTTTTTCGAAACAAATCGCATTTTTTTCAAAAATAATTAATAGTCAATAAATGATACAAATGACACTTTATTCAATTACAAATGCCACTTTTGTTTGTTACGATTAACACTTTGAGATAAATAACACTTTTTTAGTTGCAACTAATACATTTATTCATTACAAATGACACTCGGAATATGACACTTTTGTTTAAAAGCAAATGACACATCTGTCAAAGATGGTAAAATAGCTTCCCAAACGAAAATGACACTTTTTTTCCGAAATAAATGAAACTCGACAAATAACACTTTTATTCATAACAAATGACACATTTATTTATTAAAAATAACACGTTTTCCCTTATCAACAAAAAATAGAAAAATAAAAAAAATTATATAGAACAAACTACTCTTTTGCTCACAACGAATGAAACACCCGTCCTTACAATAAGAGGGAAAAATAAATAAAATAATAAAATAATTAGAATAATGACGTCAGCATGGCGTCGTGCTGAGTCAGCGGGTCAAACCGGATCAAAATTGGGTATTTGGATCATGTATCCACATGAGTTTTTGCCCTTCGTTAATATCTAATTTAAAATTCAAATAGTTATATTTATTTTAGCAAAATTATCATTGCTTTTAAACGATCGATCTGACCTCTAGATTTATTATATATGTGCCCGTCCTAATCTTGTTTCGAAGAGTTGGTCCCGTAAAACTTAAATCACATTTTGTGAAAAAAAAAAACCGCTTGATTATATTCAAATAATTAACATAATGAGCCGTGCATGTGTTTTATGATGAGGTTAAAATAATTGTAGATTCAACGATGAAACAGATTTAGTTGGTTGGTTTTTGGGTCAAAAGATCGGTCTAAACGCCAGGTTTATAGCACTCTGCATCTCCGTTCGTGTTAGTGGTCTTCCTCCATCATGGCCATATTTGCAGTTGATATTCCACTTTTTGTGTTATTTCTCCTGCTTCCATCATCTTTGAGTGCACCAATATTCCCCTGCTTCTTCATTTTTGGAGATTCGTTAGTTGATAATGGCAATAATAACGAGCTTAATACATCAGCCAAGGCGAATTACGTGCCTTACGGCCTCGATTTTCCTCAGGGACCTACCGGAAGATTCACCAACGGTCGAACTACGGCTGATTTTCTTGGTGATTCTTCTTTTTCTTCATATTATAGTAAATATATATGTTTTCGTGGCTGTTGCATTTACTTATTAATCTAGTGACATCATGTATCATAGCTGAGATGCTTGGTTTCAACACTTACATTCCGCCCTTCACGACCGCCCAAGGCGGCAACTCCATAAATGGCGTGAATTACGCCTCCGGATCTGCAGGAATTCGTAGTGAAACAGGCCGGCAACTGGTAATTGCATTCAATTTCTAAAGTCATCCCTCTCCTTTACTCTTCTTCCACATTAATCTTGTTCGTGTAGGGTATGCCCATCAGCTTGGATCAACAACTGCTAAATCACAACATCACAATTTCACGCTATAGCCGTTTGTTGGGAAACAGAAGAAAAGCCAATGAACAGCTCAACAAATGCTTGTATTATTTTGTAGTTGGTAGCAACGATTACATCAACAACTACTATCTTCCCGAGTATTATCCCACCAGCAAATTATACACACCAGAGCAATATGCTGCAGCCTTAGTCCAACAGTACTCCCACCAGCTTAAGGTCTTATTTCAATTCCTCCCTCTCTCATCAAAGTTGTAAGATGCACTCCTAATTAATTAGGTGCATGGGCAGGAGTTATACAACGTTGGGGCAAAAAGAATATCTGTTTGTGGTCTTGGTCCATTAGGCTGCATCCCAGAAATGGTGGGCAGGGGCACAAATGGGTCCCCTTGCAACGACCCCATCAACGACGCAGTTAATTTGTTCAATGATGGCCTCAAACTCCTCGTCCAGCAACTCAACAAGGAACTTACAGATGCCAACTTCATCTACATAAGCGCCATGGAGTTGAGGCAAACGCCGCCCGGTTAGTCAACTAATTAAACATCACTCGCCACATGTTGTACATACATGAGTATTAATTTTCTCGAGTTTAATTTCACCAGGAATAACGCTTCTAATTTCACCGTGCTGCACGGTGTCCAATACTACGCGGCTGTGCGTAGCTGGAATAGCACCCTGCCCTGTTAGGGACGTGCATTTGTTCTATGATAATTTCCATCCAACTCAGATTGTGAACAAGGTTATTGCAACTGCTTCCTACTTTGACATTCTCAAATTGATTTGATCAATCATGAGGCCAACTTTTCCAAATAATGGTTTCAAGTAAGACAAGAAAGAAAATACAATTGATCTGTTAATGTGTGAAATTTTGTCAAATGATGGGACGGCCAGCAGTATATTTGCATGCAATATGTTGCGTACAATTTTATATTCGGTTAAACTTCGACATTATAAAGTTGTTTGTATGTTGCTGTCGGTTGTTATTTCACTAAAACTCAAATAAGTGATTCATGATTTGACATAACGTTCATAATTTTGGTGCGTCTCACAATTAAAGTTGACTTCTTCTAATCTATTGTACGTCAAAAGAACAACGTACTCAGGTCTAACAGAAAAATAATATATCAGGCACTTGTATACATCACATAAATTGGTTTACATAGAAATTACCAAATCTTTTTATTAGAAACTAATGACATCTTCAATTTCAATTGAACAAATTTTGACATGAACTAATCAATCGGTAAAGCCTAATGGATCAAATTGATCCGGATAAATAATTTCAATAAAAATAAAATTGTGTTTTACCTAAAATACCTCATCAAAAAGTTCAGCTTTCAAATTCATTTTTTCTTTTTCTTTAAAATGAAATAGCTTTGTCTTTCCCAACAAAAAACTCAAGATATATGAGATGCTAGGTAATTAATAAAGCACATTTAATAACATATTTTAAAATTGCAAATACCATTTAAAATAATCCACATCGTTTATAAATACACATTATATGCATATATACTTGATTAATTTTCATTTATAAGTTGATGATTTATAATGTGAGATTTGTATGATCCTAAAATCCTAGATGATTGATAATAGTTGATTCAGTTTAGTCGAACTCAATATGTTAGGGACCTCAGTAGATTAGGTTGTTAGTTTTCAGCTGTTACTCTAGTTCACTAGAGAATTTGTTCAGTGGCGTCTGAAGACTGGTGATCTGAAGACTCAATATGGTTATACTCAATTTTGCTAACCAGTACAAATTGTGAGATGTGAAGTCAGATATTGCAACAACCCTACTAACTATAGACATAAATGTCAGTAGAACTATCAGTTTAGTAAAGTATATGAGGTATCTTATCAGAGGAAGGCAAGTCAGTATCTTCATTTGAGTTTGAACAAAGATCACCTACCATGCATACGTTGACCAATGAGAAACTGCCAGCATTATACCCGATATCTCAAAAAGCTGCAGTAAAGTTCTGAAAACTAAAAGGTTAGAAAATCTCTACATTGTTATTCAAACTAAAGAGAACACCTTTTGCTAGCCGTTAGCTACAGTGAGTAGGTTGTTGGAATTTTGTATATTGGAAGCAACATTTATGCTTGTATACAATGTTATTCGTATTCACTATTTGTTTTCCCATCTAATTATTTATATTTGGACATGTTAAGTCCTATTATCTTGCATAGTAGTTAGATTGTGTAGTGTGTTGTAGATCACAAAAGACTACACAATTATTTCAACTAACAAGATATAAATAGATATCACAGCTGAGACAACTTTAAGATGTGTTTTCGGTTTAAGCTGCAGTTTAGAAAAGATGTAGTTTGTCTTGGCTGCTTGTCTATTCTAGTAAACTTAAGGTGGAATATTGGCGGATCATGGTGAGATGTGTTCTCCTAAGTGACCCGAGTGCAGAACTAAAGATCTCGGTGATCTAGTTGAGTGCATTTGACTAACTATCACTTTGGCCTACTATGGTGAACGTCATCGCGACTGGATCTACGTATCTGAAGGAAATAGGAGGTGAGAATCGATTACCTTCCTCCTACGTATGTTGTTGCAGCTCTGATTGTTGCTCGTGTGTCAAATCTTCTGATCTGTGTCCAGGCTTTTTTCTCCCTCTGGGTGGTCGGAAAACTGTAGAAAATAAGATTATTGTCTCTCTTTCTCGAACGGTGTGCGTGAGTGTGAGAATATGTGTGTCACTTTATGAACAGAGTATTAATATATATAGGCTTCAAAAGCCAATATAATATTAATATTTGTAGCCCATTAATTTAATTGTATTCCTAATGGGCTTCTACATAATTAGCCCATAATATAATTAATTAATCTATTGGGCTATTAATATTTATCAATTAATTGACCGCAAATTAATTCCAGATAAATAACAATATTAAATAATGTAAAAATACATTAATATATTAATAATGATTTCTGAGATATAATAATTAACTAGGCAACTAATTGGGCCAGATCGGGGATCTAATACAAGAAATAAAGTAGGGTCTCAAACTAATTAATTATCTATGCTCAGCCCAGAACAAAATTAATTAATAATCACAGATTCATTCCACTAGAGAATCCGTGCTGACTTACCCCTTTATCCTAAATTGAGCAAGGGCTTGTGTTTTAGACTTAATCGATCCCCATATTTAAGATAGAAATATCCGTTAATTAATTAAGCTCAGTGACAGCTTAAATTAATTAACATATTATTATATTCCTAAGTAGTACCACTCGACCTCATTAACACACTTGAACTTAAACAACCGACCGAGTTTAGTGTGCTAATCCTTACGAGTTCCTGAGGAGATATTATCAACCCATTTTACTAGGATACGGTTGCAAGATACAGACAACCAGCCTGAGTCACAAATAACTACTAACACCCAAGATACGTAGATTCGGTCGCGATGACATTCACCATAGTACGTCAAAGTAATAGATAGCCAAATGCGCTCAGCTGAAGTCTTACCAAGCTTAAGACCAGCTAAGTCACCGAGATCTTGGTTCTCCACTAAGGTCAGTTAGGAGAACACATCTAACTGTGATCCATCAATACACCACCTTAAGTGTACCAATAAAGACAAGTAGGCAAGACAAGTCACTTCTTATCTACACTGCAGCTTAAACTGACAACTTATCCTTAAGTTGTCTCAGCTGTGATAACTGTTTATATCTTGTCAGTTCAACCAATTTGTGTAGTCTTCTGTGATACCCGACACACTACATAAATCTAACTTTTATATAAGATAAAGGATAACATGTGCAAATATATGTATTTATTAGATAGGAGTATAAATAGTGGTAGGGACAAAACACATTGTATACAAGCATAAATTTGATTCCAGTATACAAAATCCCAACAATTCTCCCACTTATACTAAAGTAAACTTTTAGTATACAGTGTGTCAGTTCTAGGTACAAACTAGTACTCAGCTCTCTATCATATCTATCACTGCATCTCTCCCACTTATACAAAAGTTTCTGCAGTCCTAAGTGGGACATATCTACCACTCCTTAACCACGAACATGCTTCTCGTAAGCCGATAGTGGTAAGCTCTTCATGAAAAGGATTAACTATGTTGTCTTCAGTTCCAATTTTGTCAATCACCAAGTCTCCATGATTTACGAATATTCGTATAATGTGGTACTTCCTATCTATGTGTTTAGACGCCTTGTGAGATCTAGGTTCCTTAGAATTTGTCACTGCACCCGCATTATCACAATAAATCGTGATCATCTTAGGCAAATTCTGAACAATATCAAGATCCAGGAGGAAATTCTTGAGCCAAACTGCCTCTTTTGAAGCTTCTGAAGCAGCCACATACTCTGCTTCCATGGTTGAGCCCGCAATGCGTTTCTGCTTTGCACTCCTCCATGAAATGGCTCTACCTCCTAAGGTAAACAATAACTTCTTCTCGTCTCTGTCAGCCTGGAAATCTGAGTCTGTATAACCCAACGACACTAGACTGTCTGACTGGTAAACAAGCCTATAATCTCTAGTCCGTTTAAGGTACTTGAGAATATTCTTGACCGCAGTCCAGTGTTCCTTTCCAGGGTTAGACTGATATCTTGGGACCATGCCTACAACATATCAATGTAGGACGCTTGTGACAAGCTCAACATCCTTTTCTGGCGATCTCAGATAACCTTGATCCCAAGGATGTAATCAACTTCACCTAAGTCCTTCATTTTAAACTGCTCGGATAACTATGTCTTTACATCTGATAACACTTCAACATTGTTGTCAATGAGAAGGATGTCATCTACGTAAAGTGCAAGAAACACCACTAATCCGTTAACACAGTTACGGTACATGCACACCTCATTAGGACAGGATATAAAACCATAGGATTTGACTACCTCGTCAAAACGTTGGTGCCATAACCGGGAAGCTTGCTTAAGTCCATAAATAGACTTCTTAAGCTTCCAAACTAGATGCTCTTCGCCCTCCTTCACATAACCTTCTAGTTGTTTCATGTAGATGTCTCTACCTTCTATCTCTTCAGGCGTTTTAGGGCACTAAGGAGCTCGAAATGATTATCACACGAAACCTGCAAGTTGATTAAGTTAATGTGTGTTAAAAAGGTCGAGTGGTACTATACAAAAAAATAATAAGATGTTAATTAATTTAAGTTGTCACTTAGCTTAATTAATTAATGTTGGTCCTGAGACGTGGTTCAGGTATAGGGGGGGGGGTGAATACAGCTGAATACAAATTTATTTCTCAAACGCGAAGTCAGCTATAGCTGAGTTTGCTACTGAACTGAGTCAGACAGCCAAATATACTTCAGATTGCGTGGGCAAAAGAATCTTCTACTGAGTTCAGCTCTACTGACTTGAGTCAGTCGAACAGTCATTCACTATCAGAGTGTGTGCGTAAGTGTAGGCCCTATCAAACGTCTCAGTTAGAAAACAACGGTTTTTATGCTGAGTTTTATGAAATACAGTTTTGTATGCAGTATGAGCAGTTAAGGAAACTTTGAAGTTTCAGTTGGTTTGTTTATTAGACAGACACAAACTTTGAAGTTTATACTGAGCAAGTTTTCAGTGATCTGTGCGCGGGACAAATTATCTACTTATAGTCGTAGTGACTTTTACAAGGGTTCAAACTTGAAGAGTTTGAGTTTTCTCCAACTAAGAGGAAGTTCTTACAACTAAGAACAATTTCGCAAGGATGTGAACTTCCTCGAGGTTTCTAAGCTAAAGATATTACAATGAGGCTTGATTAGATAAGAGAAGGGGAACAAATATAACTCTAAGTGATGAACTAAAAGGGTTTTTCAATGGACACTAGGTCTTCACTGGATTCTTAGTTGAGATTACTAATAGTTTGTGCGTAGATAGCTTGGGTCCCCGGTGTCATCTTTGCATGGTGACTTCTCTTATTTATAGTCGTCGATGGTGAATAGATCCGTTGGAGGGAGGTCTAGCCACGTGTCGAAACGACAAGGAAAATGGTTCCTTTAATTTGAACGTTGGTGAGTAGGTGCATTGTAGAGATTCTCCTCTTTTTCAGTCTGAGAGCAGCTTTTGTCAGAGCTATAGGTCATTGTCGGCTCCTTATTGGTCGAGGTAGATAGTTAGGTGAGACTTGTCAAACATTAAGGTTGACTTCCTCTGAATCCTCAGACCTTCAACTGAAGTGACTTTCCTACTGATGTTCTTCTGAGCATTCAGTGCATGGGCACGAATTCTTGAACAGATTCAGCTGGTGATTGGCTGTCCGACTGACTTCTTCGATCCTGAGTTCATCGGCTGAGTGTGAGGTCTTCTACTGAATCCTGCAGCTACTGAACTCTAGCCTACTGAGTTCTAACAACTGAACTCTAGCTATTACAGATGCGAAGGTACAATATTCAGCTAGGGTTTTGGGATCTATCAAATCTATTGATTCATCTACTGAATCCTTATCCCAACAATTTCCCCCTATTTGATGATACCAAAACATATTACATCTTCTATCACAGAAGATATGCTAAGATTAAGAGCTATAACTACTGAATAGGATTTCTATTACAAGGAAATGATCCAGTAAACAAAACAAGACTGACTAAGATAATGAAAATAAGGTATCAGAGCAATCACAAGTAAATGAATATCAGAGAAAACTTATGATAATACATCATGTATCAGAGCCAAGACAAGAATTAAGACAGTTGAGAACTGCTGAATGTAACAGAGTATATAACTACAGTTAACATAGTTATAGCATGCTGATTTTAATGACATGTATCAGAGCTTATCAGATCATAACAGGACCAGTTCAGCATATTCACACAATATCAGAGCCGATATAAATAATCAAAGTTCAGAGTAGATCATATAGTAGCTAATCATCAAATGTAAGTTCTGCGTTTATCAATCATATCCCTAAGATGCAAGTACCCCCTAAGAAATAATTTCCCTCTAAATCATAAAAGATCTCTCCCCCCTAAGTACTAACAGAGTATCAGAGAAGAATAAAGCAAACACAGTTAATCAGTAGGAAATAATTCTAAGGCAGATAAACACATAAGTCACATAGGGTCAGATAAGATAAGATAAGATAAGAATCTGATCACTTAGGTGATCAGTCGTGCTGAAAATAAAATAAAGTCGTAAAGACAATGAGTGATTGTCAAGGCCAAAACGTGATATGTCATATATGAGGAAGAATTTACAGTACAATGACTTCTATCACTAAGAAGCTAGACTAGGAGAGAGGAGAAAGTCACCAGGGCTTCTTCTTGAATTTCTGCATGCGTGCCTGAAAGTCAGCAGACTTCTTCTCATGAAGCTCAAGGCCATAACTCTTGTAGACTCTGTTCCTCAAGGCCTTAATCTCCACCAAGTCTTCTTCAACATTCTGGTTCAGTCCTCTACTGTATATAGCATTCTAAATCTCTTCTTCTATCTCCTTTTTGCATAGATTATCAGCATGAGTCATAGGAGGAGGAAGAGTCCGAAACGAAGGTGCCTTCAGCGTTTGATGAGTTTGGTCAAGCAGAGCCTGGATTTCAGCGAGGAGTGCTGGATTAGCAGCGGTCAGGAAGTCCTTGAAATATGAGTCAGCATCAGAAGAATCTTCATTCTCGACCTTCCATACATAGAACCGCTTGATGAAATTCACTTTCATCTTCTCCCACTGCTGATTAAGCTTGAGCGGCACCCAATCATCAGTCCTGTTGTAAACAATTCTCTTCACCTGACTGAGGGGCTCTCTGCTCTTGAAGAAGCGGGAAGAGGTAGGGATGCTTCTGTCTTTGACCGGCACCCTTTCCCTTTCTTCTTTCTCTGTCCTTAGCCTGAGGGCCTCAAGGTCAGCTAGGCGGATCCTCTCCCTAGCCTCTCTTACATGCCTTGCCTCGGTTGTCCTATCCAGTGCCCTTTAGCATGTGTCCCATATCTCTTTGATTTCTTGCTCTTGCTCCTTGGACGGGACCGTGGATGGCACGTGAGGTGGCTCTCCTGTGTCAGCAGGCGATTGAGATTTGGATTTGGTACCTGATGCGCCCTGCTGATCAGACTTGGACTTTTAGGACTGCTGAGCTCTAGTTTGTTTAGCTCTAGCTGCTGCTGATATGGATTGCTTAGAGGTTGTCGTCCGTGTGCGTGAGGGCAAAGGAGAACGGATCTGAACCCCTTTTTTCCTTGGCAGCTGGCTTGTTCTGGGCCTCTTCTTTAGCCAGTTCTCTCGCGAGCTTCTCGTCATATGCAATCTACTCCTCGCGAGATTTGAACTTAAGCTTTTGAGCCTTGGGCAGGCTAGGGTCAGCAGGCGCCTTGCCCTTTCCCTTATCGACTTTCTCAGGTGTTGGAGGTGGCGAGCCCTCAGTTGGCAAATTCTCTAAGTACGAGGTCACCGCAGCTACCGCTGATTCAGTCGCTCCTTCAGCTAGCACTATTGCCTACGCAGCTGCTGAGGTCGGTCTGCCCTGCCGATCTTCAGCCTTAAGGATAGATCTTAGCTGAGCTGATCTCGATCCTTCCCCCTTTTTGGCATCATCAAGGAGGGTTGCCAGGGCTGTGACCTTCTTTGTCAGTTCATGTACGGAGTCCTTGACCAAAGTCATCCCAGTAGCTATGTCTGTTGCTGCTTCAATGTATGACTCCCACCTCTTCCCATGCTCTTTATCTATGGCTTTGAGTAGAGCATTCTTGGACTGGTCGAATCGGGTGAGGTAGTCCTGTACAGCAGCCGATACATTTTTCTCTGTAGTTTGGCAAGATGTACGCTGCTGAGTTAGTGCCTTAGACACACTTTCAGGTGTGAAAGCATATCTTTCCTCCACTGCCTTCTGGACTCGACCTGTTACAGTCGCTACTTCCTTAGAGAAAGATTTAGCCTGCGACTGTAGTATGGTTTCGAACTGAGCAGTCAGGTCGGTCTTCTATGCTGCAAGTGCCTTTGCGAGGATCTCATCAACATGGACAAAATTTGGCGTGCTGATCCTCTGCACTTCAGCTGTAAGGTTGGTCAGCGACTTAGTCTGGGCCTCACTGAATCTACTCCACTTATGGTTCACATCATCGGCAAGATTCCGATTCTTATGCGCCTGTCGCTTGATCACCTTATTGATAGACTCCGTAGAAAATTCTTTGACTTCAGCAGCTTGGTATCGACGTTTCAGTATCTGCTGGTGCTGAGTCGAAGAGGGAGTCTGAATGATCTTGCCAGATGATGAAGGTGGTTGTGGCTGATCATTCTTGGGAATTTGGCCTTCAGCAGATCCTCCCTGGTCAGCATCCTTAGGTGTGTCGTCACGAGGAGGAGATGGTGGGGGAGAAGGAGGAGGCTGAGTGGATGAGGGTTCAGCTCCTTGAACCCTGTCATTGAGCATCATCAGCATGACTGCTCTCAGGTCCTCCAGCGATGCTATATCAGAAGGCTCCTCGTAGCCTATTTCCTCTTTAAGCTTCTGCTCTTCCTCTACAGAGTGGACAGAGACCTGACTCGGATTCTCTCTTCTAGCAGATCACACTCTAGAAACCTGATGCGCATCTGAATATGAGCCCAGATTACTATGTCCACTAGATCAGGGTGAGAGCTGATCTCTGGTATCTCAGTGGATATCTCGTTTGTCGCCTTCAGACGTGCATTGAGCAGTGAGAATGGAACGGAGGAAACCTCAGCAGTTTGAGTTTCAGCTAGAATATCCGGCTGAGTTTCCTCTAAAAGGACGGTCTTCACCTTTTCTCTCAGGGTCACATCATGCTTTCCTGACCCCGAGTCCTTTACTGAAATTAGTGAGGAAGGTGGGACATCTGAAGTAGGCTTCTTCAGTATGCTTAGCTTGATGTCCCTTCCCAATAGATTTCTCCGCTAAAGCTGCAGTTGCGAACTTCATCAGTTTGGAGTCGAAATAGAATGTGTTGGCGAACGAAACCGTTCTTGGGAGGTCGTCTTCGATTAGGATAGACACCTAAGTCCCATATAATAGCTTTCCCTTAAGGAAAAAGTTGCATCCCTTCTTCTGCATCGACGAACTTCTGCGACTGAGCCTTGAGCTCGGCTCTGAAGAAGGCGTTTCAATTGAAGGGCGCAACATCGACAATCGCTATCATGATCTGGGCGCGGATGCAGGATAATTGGTCGTACGAGCCCGCTGAACTGGTGAGAATATAGTTGACCACGTACGCCAACCCCCTGTATTCTAGAAACAATTGATTCTTCGAAAATGCTGCGTTGAATACACAGTCTGCCTAACCACTGAACTGGCAGAGGTACTGATCAATCTCCGATTCCTTGTACCTTGCAATCTATGACCCTTCGTCTACTAGACCGAAGCTGTTATGGAGACGTTTGGAAACGTCTAGCTGTGAGGCTCTGTCCTCCCACTGATTGGGACTAACCTGTCGCTTCGCAATGACATTAGAGATGTCATTAGAATCATCATCTTGGCGGTAGTTCAAGAAGAACTCCGCCACCTGACGCGGAAGGAGGTGACGCGGAGAGCGTGAGAGAATCGGTAGAATGCCCTACCTCTCAATGGCGTCAAAGACCGGCGTCATACAATCCACCCCGCATGTTCTGACAGACAGAACGGGCTCAAACCAGACGCACTTCCTGGAAAGGATATCTTCCATGTCTACTAGGATGGTAACGTCTGAGAGCGAAACATTGATTGCTATTGTGTATAGCTGAGATCTGCAAAAGTAAAGATTAGCACTCGAAAACAGAGAGCTAGTAACAAATTCAGTTTTAAGAATTTCTTACCGAAGAAAAGGTGCAGAAATGCAGTAGATGTCTTCATGTAAATTTGAGAGCAAATGCTATGCACAGTTTTCTACGTTAATGGCGGATAAAGTAAGGCAGTTTAGAGATAGGTGTGTTTATATATTCAGATTTGAATATGACGCGGTTTTAGGCATGCGACTGAGATTAATCAAGTTTTAAATAGTGAACGGCTCGGATTGAATGTTATAATAGGTTATGATTACTGTGCCGCCTATAATCTCACCTACTTATCTCTATCGCCTAAGTGGTAAGGTGAAATGACATGAATTTAATGCACCGCAGTCAGTTTTACGGAATGTGTGAGTTAATGAAAACAACATACTTCAATGCAATACGATGAACATTAAAGGCGGGAAATAAATGCTATGACATGCTGAATTACCAAAAGCTGAATTTAATGCTCATAACCTGTCAGGTGAACATCGTTGTTAGCTGATACCATGTTTGTCGAAGCTGAGTATTCAGCTCTACTGAAAGTAAGTTCCCCCTTACTCAGTACTTCCCGGATCATTTACTGAATTGTATCAGTAGGATCCAAAAGGACTATTTCTACTGAGAGATCGTTGAATCTGGCCTCAACTAGAGGTTTGGTCAGGATATCAACTCTTTGCTTATCAGTGTGGATCTTCTACATTCTGATATGCTTTTCGCGACATGATCTTTGATGAAGTGATGACGAATGTCCACGTGCTTTCATCTTGTATGTAAAACTGGATTCTGAGTGATTGCAATAGCACTGGTACTGTCGCAGTAGATCGGCACTTCATCTTGATGGATGTCGTATTCTCTCAGCTATTGTCGAAGCCACAGTATCTGTGCGCAACAGCTTCCGGCAGCCATATATTCAGCTTTACTAGTGGATGTTGCTATTGAATGCTGTTTCTTTGAGAACCATGATATGAGCTTGCCACCGAGGAACTAACAAGTTCCTGAGGTTGACTTTCTATTGATTCGGCAACCTGCATAGTTAGCATCAGAATAACCAGTTAGTTCAAGGTTATCATCAGTTGGATACCATAATCCAACATTAGGTATTCCCTTCAGGTAACAAAGAAGTCTCTTCGCTGAATCGATATAACTCTTCTTGGGATTCGCCTGAAATCTTGCGCATACACCTACATCATAAGTTATAGCAGGTCTGCTCGCTGTAAGATATAATAAAGAACCAATAATAACACAATAGTCAGTTGAGTTAATAGATACTCCCTCTTTGTCAAGATCAATCTTGATATTGGTGTTCATGGGTATCTTGACTAACTTGCTGGATTCGCAACCGAATTCTTGATGAGATACCTTCTGTATTTCGCTTGATTAATGAATATTCCCTTCTTGGATTGTTTAACTTGAAGTCCAAGGAAATAATTGATCTCTCCCATCATCGACATTTCAAATTTTATTTCATCATCTGCTCAAATTTCTGACAGATAGTCAGGTTTCTTGATCTAAAGATGATGTCGTCCACGTAGATCTGCACCAGTAGGATGTCTTCGCCTGACTTGATACTGAATAGGGTGCGATCCACTGTTCATTTCTAAAAACCATTCTGAAGTAGAAAGTCTAAGAGGGAGTCGTACCAAGCCCTAGGTGCTTCTTTTAACCCATACAAAGCTTTCTTAAGTCTGTAAACCTGATGTCCCTACTGAAAGCCGGGCGGTTGTTCAACGCAGACTTCTTCCTTTAGTACGCCGTTCAGGAAAGCTGACTTCGCATCCATCTGATAGACTGTGAACTGCTGATGTGTTGCATAAGCTAGGAATAGACGAATAGCTTCCAATCTTGCGATTGAGGTGAATGTTTCGTGAAAAATGTATTCCCTCTGATTGATAATATCCTTTGGCAACAAGTCGAGCTTTGTTCCTGACGATGACGTTGTTTTCATCACACTTGTTCTTGAAGACCCACTTCGTTCCTATCGCGTGTTGGTGTCTAGGTCTGTCAACAAGCCCTCATACGTCGTTTCACGTAAATTGATTCAGCTCTTCTTGCACGGCCGTGATCCAGTGAGCATCATTCAGTGCATCCTCTATTGTTTCAGGCTCTTCAGTCGACAAGAAGCATTAATACAAGGCACTTTCTCCTTGACCGAATTTGGATCGTGTCTTGACGCTAGCTGAAGGATCTCCAATAATAAGATCTGAAGAGTGAGCATCTAACCACGAGCGACGACGTCTTGTTACTTCATCTGGAATTGTTTCAGTAAAAACAGTAGGAGTATTACGAATTTCAGTAGTACTGTTTTGTGTCTGAAGTATTTCAGTAATAAGGGTTGGGTCTACGGAGTCACCAGGTTCAAGGCATTTAGCTCAGGAACATCAGTAGTGTTGGGAGATGATTCAGTCCCTCCACAACTTGTTGGGAGATAACTAAGTAGCCTAGTACTCTGAAGATTTGAAAATCCCAAAACCCTACTTTGACTGATGAACCATTCCGTTGTAATCTATTACTTTGTCTCTGAGAGTTTCAGACTCAGTAGACACTCTTCATTTGGTTCAGGCGCTCAGCAGATTATCAACCTCAGTACCAGAAGAAGAAGACTCAGTAATATTGGACTCAGCGGGAGCAAGATATGCGAAAGGAGTCGGTGAACCGAACCCCCGCAGGAGTAGTTCACTGAACTCAGAGTTGATCTTCAGTAGAGCTGACTCAGCAGGAGTATGCTACTGAATATAGATCAGACTCTACAACGGCTGAACAGTCTTCTGACTTTCAGGATTTACTAAGTCAAATCAGCAGAGTCATACGAGGTATAGAGAAGTCAGCTTCAGATCTACCTTGAAGTCTGTTCTATCTCACCTACTTTCTTCAGCCTCGACCAATGACGAGCGGCCAACTGTCTACGTTTTGATTAAAGCTGCAAGTCAACAACTTTCCAGAAATGGAGGGAAAGGACTTTGCCACCATCTTTGAAAGGGTCGTTAGCTACCCAAAAGAGAGAGACACACGGATTGTCGTCTCCAACGGATCTATCCATGTCTCTGCTCTCTAAATAGAGGGAAAAATTCAAATTGAAGCTCACGAGAAACCTACAACACATACAAGAACACGAGCATTCACGAGCAACTCAAAATGACTTAAGCTTTCCGCAAGATCTTCACAGAGTAATCTCCGGGGAAAGGCGACATACTTGCTCATAGGGAACCAAGCTGAACCAGATTATAAAGCCTCTAGTATCCAAGTGACTGAATACGAACCCAAGTCCATACTTAACGGTTCGTAGCTCTAGAAGCCACTTTCGCGTTCCCTATCCCTCTAACCTAAGCTCAGCAGATCTTATCCATAGCTTAGACGAAGGAGTTCATATCTGAACTGATCCTTATTGTAAAGGACTCCTTCATAGTTGGAGAGTTTGTCAAACGCTTTAGTTTGATACCTTGTAAACTGAGACTTGCTCATTATAAATCTCAAGACCAGTGTTTGTCCAGTGTACAAACCGATTGAGACTATCTCAATATAATACATAGCTTCCTGATCTTTCGGGACAGTGGACGTAGGATTGTTGGATCAGAACCACTTTAAAAATTGCCTGTGTTCTGTCTTCCTTTTACTTTTGCATTGATTAATGTTCATACTGAAAATATTTCTAAAATCATTCAACTGAGTTTCAACAAAGCTTAATCGATTGCACTAATTTACTAAAACTGTTTTATTAAAAATGTTTTCTAAACTCAGCTGAATTTGGGCCTACACATTTCCTCACTATACTGAACTTCAGCTGAACGGTACTGAATTCTGACTCAAGTCAGCTAGCAAGCCTCAGTGAAGTCAGTCACTCTGCCACACGATCCAGAACAGCTTATTTGGTCTGCTGAACTTGTTCAGTACGGTACTCTCCTGAAAAGGTCTGTTCGTGTTAAAGTTGAGAAATTATTTTTAGCTGTATTCACCCCCCCCTCTACACATGAACTTTTAATCTCGGGACCAACAATTGGTATCAGAGCCTGAGTTCTCTAAGACTCTTGTTATTCCGAAACTGGTCTACTTGAACGGATCCAGAAAATGTTTTCACTGCATATCATTCTTCATACATATCATTATCTACTATGTTTGATATGTCAGGAATCAGGATGGTACCCATATTCTCAGTAGAGAACTATGGGGTATGGCGAGTCAGAATGGAGGCACATCTGACTTCCCTCCACGACAGCATGACAGAGGTACTGGAGGACGTACCTATCATTCCGATGGTTGATAGTGTCGTAATTCAGGACCCAGCACAAGGAGGAGGAATGGTGACTGGGAAGAAGATCCCTAAAGGCAGAAGTCTCTTCACCCCTGAGGAGAAGAAGTTTCACAACTTAGACCGGGTCGCCAGAAACGCCATACTGACCACTCTAAGCGATTCCTATCTCGGGAGAGTTCAGGACTGCAAGTCCGCAAAGGAACTCTAGGATGCTCTAGCGCTACTGAGTCGGGGTACTCAGAAGTTCAAAGCGAACAAGCTGGTGCTGGAACTTCAGAAACTGGAGAGACTGTCTCTCATGCCTGGTGACTCCATTGAAGATCTTAACATCAGATTCACGGATCTGTTGAACTCCATCAACGGGCTGGGAAAGACATTCTCCAACCGAGAGATGAATCTCAAGATTTTGAGGGCACTGCCAGACGGTCATTGGACTCCCTTTGCTACTTTACTGAGACATTCTGATTTAGATATTGTTACTCCTGACCGTATCTTTTCAGAACTTAAAGCTGAGGAGTTCGAGTTTGGTCTGCCTCAAAGGAAGCAATGAGCTGAAGCTGACACCCAAATCGATCATGCCTTCAAAGCATCAGTCAGCACAGCGGCTCCAACTTCTAGCAAGGCTGAACCTTCACTCAGTGATTTACAAGAAGGAAACCTGGCTAAGAAGTACGCGTTGTTTGCCGTAAAGTATCAGAAGGAGAAGGAGAGACGCAGAAAACTCTCAAGAGTCGTCAGAGACTCCAAAGGTAAGTCTAAATATACACCTAAGCGCACTCCTGACTCACATACTTCTGACTGTAGGAAACAGGAGGACTCAACTCAGTCGAAAGACAGCGAGAGCAAAGAAGAGAGAGTCACTACCTGCTACAACTGCAAGAAGCCAGGACATTATCAGTATGATTGTCCTGAGCTCAGTGCTGAGAGAGCAGCACACAAAGCTCGAAGGGAGAAGTTCATCAAGAAGCGTCTAGCATATATAGCTAGTGAACTCTCAGACGACTCAGATGAAGTCGATTCCTTCATGGATTCACTTGACGATGAAGCGGCATTCATGGCCGTATAGTTTGAAGAAGATGCTGAAAAGTGTCTCATGGCAGGAGAAGAGGATGAGGTAAACTCTCACGCTCAATTTAACTCCTTTTCACACTGCACACACGATACTATTTTAGGTGCAGATGAGAATCTGGACATCGCAATCGCATATGAAGAACTACTCGACGAGCAGATTCAGATGATTCTGCAGCTCAATAAGACTCTTCAGGAGTTGGATACCCTGAAAGTAGAGAATCAGAGACTTTCTCAGGAGAGTCAGGTTGCTACTGAGTCAGAAGGACTTTTGTTGAGACTCAGGGAGGAGATAAACTCTCTGATGGCCAAGTCTCAGCATCAAGAAGATTAGGTCTCAGTACTAACCAATGACTTGACTCAGAAAGATACTAAACTGAGTCTACTGAAGCAAGAGTTGTTAGGACTTCAGACCGAGCATGAACTGTTGAAGAAAAGCGATGATATCTGGAGGAACCTGATGACAGAGTGGTACACGGGCGCTGAAAAGAAGCTTGAGGCGATGCTAGCAAGCAACAAGCCTAAGCACTGTAAGGAAGGACTTGGATTCAGCCACGGAGCCTCCTCATATGCCCCGTACGCTCAGAAAACCGACTAGATGATAGATTTGTTCATGGGGAGACCATCAACGCAGAGATTCTGAATCCCCTAGCCAAGAACAAACAAAAGATGAAAGCACCTCATCCCAGCTATCAGCATTCTGACAAGAAGATCAGTTCCATATCACCTCAGTTTAGTCAAGGGGGAACTTGCAAAGTTAAGTGGGCTGATCAATATGGACCTCCGCAGCTGACACATCCAGCTCAGTATGGGTCATATTATTATGATCCTATAGTCAGGAGAGGACCTAAGAGTCAGAAGAAGAAGAAGAACGTCATGCAGAAGGCAAAGGTCAGCAGTCCACCTACTCAGAAGATCAGGACTCCTGAACCTGTGAAGCCTCAGAAGTAAGTTTCGACCAGTCCAGTGGTCAAGTATGTTGATCAAAGTGGGAAGAAACTGTCTGAGACCACCAGGGTCGTAAGACAGATCTGGGTTTCCAAAACTAACATCTAAGGACCCAAAATCAAAAATAAAGGATACCTAAATATAAATCTATTTTGCAGGTGCACAAGGATCCTTGGTATGTGGACAACGGATGCTCAAGACACATGACATACATAAAGGACCTACTGAAGAATTTACTACTGAAGAAGGACCCCGAATCGAGTTTGAAGATAGCGCAAAAGGCTATACCAGAGGCTATGGAACACTCAGCATTGAAACCGCAACAGTTCCAAGAGTATCATATGTTGAAGGACTTCAGCATAATCTTCTCTCTGTTAGTCAATTTTGTGATAACTCGAATAGAGTTATTGTTTACGCTGGTTTATATGATGTCATTGATAAATCTACAAGAAAAACAGTGTTGTCAGGTTCGCGCAAAAAGAATATGTAGGTAGCTGACTGGAACTCAGCTGAACCTGAAGCTTGTTTGTTGGCGAAGAACGACAACAGAACGTGGTGGCTCTGCCACAGAAGACTCAGCCATCTCAACTTCAAGACGATCAACAAGCTAGCTAGAAACACTCTAGCAAGAGGACTGCCGAATGAAGTATTCAGCAAAGACACTCAGTGTGAAGCATGTCTGAATGGAAAGCAAACAAGGAATCAAAATCCACCTGTTCTATCTTCTTCCACTGATGGAATCCTTCAGCTGCTACATATGGATTTATTCGGTCCAGTCTCTCTGGTGACGATCGGAGGCAAAAAGTATGCTTTAGTGGTCATTAATGACTACTCGTGCTATGGGTCATATTTATTACCAACAAGTTTGACGTCAAAACAGAATTACCAACGCTTCTGAAAAAGCTAAGTGTCGAGAAGAACACCAAGATCATCAAGATACATTCAGATAGAGGAACTGAGTTCCTGAATTCGATGGTGGAGGAGTTCTGCAAAGCTGAAGGCATAGAGCATCAGACGTCTGCCGCGCGCACGCCTCAAAAAAATGGGGTTGCTGAAAGGAAGAATAGAACACTCAAAGAAGCAGCAAGAACCCTGCTCGCAGACTCAAGACTCCCAACCAAATTCTGGGCAGAAGCTACTCATATTGCATGTTACACTCAGAACAGATCTCTACTGACTAAGTAGCATAAGAAGACACCATATGAATTATGGAACGACAGGAAGCCTTCTCTATCTTATTTCCATATTTTTAGGTGTTCGTGCTTTATCCACAATAATGGGAAGGATCAGTTAAAGAATTTTGATAGCAAGTCAGACCAGGGAGTCTTCTTAGGATACTCCCGGGTCAGCAAAGCCTTCAGAGTCTTTAACTACCGGACCCTTTGCATGGAGGAAAGCCCTCATGTTGTTTTTAATGAGTTTGCTACTGAAGACAGGAGTAGGAACTCTAAACCAGAGTCTGAGGACATCAGTAAGCAGCTACAGGATCTGAGCCTGAAAGAAAAAGTTGAAAAGATCCAGTTGTGTTGGGATGATGATTCAGATGAAGAAACTTAAGATAAGTCTACTGAATCTCAGCAGCAGCAGAAGTAGCTGAATAGATTGACTCTACTGAACAGAGTCAATCCCAGGTAACTCAGGTCGATGAAGAAACCCAAGAGGTAACTGAGACCTCTACTGAGGATAATAATTCAGGGAGAACAAATGAAGTTCTTGAGCTAAATGCCCTTGAACCTGGTGACTCAGTAGACCCAACTCTAGTAACTGAATTGCTTCAATCTCAGAATAGTACAACTAAAATTCCTAACTCACCTACTATCTGTGTTGAACAAATCTCAGATGAAGAGTTGAAACATCGTAGATCGTGGCTGGACGCTCTTACTTTTAACCTGATTATTGGAGATCCTTCAGCAAGCGTAAAGACAAGATCCAGATTCTGTCTAGGAGAAAGCGCATTATATTCCTGCTTCATGTCGACTGAAGAACCTCAGTCAGTTGAGGATGCACTTAAGGACGCTGATTGGATCATAGCTATGCAGGAGGAGCTGAATCAGTTCACGAGAAACGAAGTATGGGAGCTTGTTGATAGACCCTGACATTAAATGTGATTGGAACTAAATGGGTCTTCAAGAACAAGCGAGATTAAAACAACGTTATAGTAATGAACAAAGCAAGACTCGTGGCAAAAGGCTACTGTCAAGCTGGATGTGAAGTCTGCATTCCTGAACGGCGTGCTGAAACAAGAAGTCTATGTAGAACAGCCTCCTGGCTTTCAGCAGGAACATCAGGTCTACAGACTCAGAAAGGCTTTGTACGGGTTAAAACAAGCACCCAGGGCTTGGTACGATACCCTGTCTGAGTTTCTTCTTCATAAAGGTTTTCAAAAAGGCACAGCAGACTACACATTATTCAGCATTCGACTAGATGACAAAATCTTCGGATCAAAGAATGTCATCATGTGTCAGCAATTTGAGAAATTGATGTTGGATAAGTTCGAGATGTCAATGATGGGAGAGATGAATTATTTCCTCGGTTTTCAAGTCAAACAATCTGAGAAGGGAACGTTCATCAATCAAGGCAAATACACTCGAGACCTCATCAAGAAGTTCGGTTGCACATCCGATAAACCAATCAAGATCCCGATGAACACGAACATGAAAATTGATCTTGATAAAGAGGGAGTATCAGTAGACCATACTGAATTTTGTGCTATTATTGGTTCATTATTTTATCTAACTTCTACTTGACCTGACATAACTTATGTTGTAGGTGTCTGCGCTCGATTTTAGGCGAATCCTAAGCAGAGTCACATGGACTCAGCAAAGATGATTTCCGCTATCTCAGAGGAACACCTGACATGAGTTTATTGTATCCAGCAGATGATAATATTGAACTAACTGGTTATTCTGATGCTGACTATGCAGGATGTAGAATTGACCGAAAGTCAACTTCTGGAACTTGTCAGTTCCTTGGCAGTAAGCTGATTTCGTGGTTTTCAAAGAAACAACATTCAGTAGCAACGTCAACTACAGAAGCTGAATATATGGCTGCCGAAAGTTGCTGCGCCCAAATCCTTTGGCTGAGACAGCAGCTACGCGACTATGATGTTATTAAGAATGAAGTGCCGATCTTCTGCGACAGCACCAGTGCAATTGCAATCACTCAGAACCAAGTACTTCATACTAGATGCAATCACGTGGACATCAGACACCACTTCATTCGTGATCATGTCAAAAAGAAGGATATCAGGTTGGAAAAGATCCATACTGACCGTCAAAGGGCAGATATTCTGACCAAGCCTCTAGTTGAAGCCAGATTCAGAGAACTTTCAGTAGAGCTAGGTCTGGTGGACCCTACTAGCTCCAGTCAGTAAGTGGATTCAGGAGAGGAGCATTCAGCAAGGGGGAATGTTCACTCTCAGTACTGAGTAAATTCAGTATGTAGAGACTCAGCAACCATCTACACGAGGTATCAACTGACTACGATGTTCAGCTGATTGGTTTGCGTATCTATACGTAGTAGCCAATGAAATATTCTGTGCATTTATGATTCAGATTCAGCTTCGTACTCAATGCCTTAGAAAATGTTATTTAATATAACGGTTTACATTAAATACACGACATTCTATGTAAAGCATGCTGAACTCTGCGGCGTATTAAATGCATGTTGTATCAAGTTACTTCTTTGGCTAGTTACAACTTTATTTTGACTTAGGCGACTAAATTGATCATTACCTATTTTATAACATTAAATCCTAGCCGTCCATCTCATAAAGATGTTTCAAACTGAACCGTGGATTTTTAACTATTCATCTTCTTTTACATATATAAACACGTTCAAAGTTTAGAAACCGCCATTTTCACTCTGCAAATTTTTGAACCCTAGATTTTCTGAGAATAGTCTCCGTTCCTTTGCAAAACTTCTATATCAAAATCTCATAAACTCTTTTGTTAATCTTTAATGATTATTCAGCATTTTATATGATACTTATAATATTTTTTTGTCGATACTGATATTTCTTATTTTCAGAATATTAATCATGACAAGATCAAACGTTAACATTCCTTTGGATATGCAAGAGATCCTTGAGAAGGATCGCATCTGGTGCGAACCAATGATGGAGTTCGACGCCTGCGAGCTCGACTACATGGAAGAGATCTTCGACGCTCTCAGAGCAACGGGCTTGGAGGGTTTTCTATCGAGGAAGCCGTCGTATTTCCTCCCACGTCAAATTCCTGAGCTATCTCTGAACTCAGAATCAACAGAAGGGGACATCCGATGCAGATTTATCACTCATATAGTTGCCGACCCATCTCATGCCATTTTCGAGATCAAGACGATGTTAGTAAAGGAAGCTCTTCAGCGCAGCTTCAAACTTCCCAATGAGGGATTCAACACGGTGGGATATAAGGATGATCTGATGGACGAGTATTTGGAAATCTTCTACGGGAAGCCAACTACATTCAGAGCAGCTTTCCCAAAGAACGCCATGCTCCCTCAATACAGAGCCCTCGCCTACATCGTCACCCAACTGCTGACGAGTCAGGCCGGATCTTTTGATCAAGTATCAAGGCCAAAGATACAACTGATGATGGCCATATACGATCACGCCAAGATCAACTGGACTGAGTTCTTTCTCAAAGAATTCATGACTCAGTCCGCCAAGTTCGACAAATCTTCCCAACGCCTAGCCATGAAGGGAAAATAATTATGCGGACTGAACTGTTAGTCATGATAGAAGACTTCTACGGATCGGACAACGTTGTATATGCTGACAAGATTTATTTCAATCCGAAGAAGGTCAGATTTCAGAGCAAGGTAGCGGCCCTTCAGCAAATTGGAGCTGGGCCTGCTCATCCCAAGACAGGAGCTCAGAAGACCTCAACTCCTAGAAAGAAGAGGTCGCCTCCTAAGTCTACTCCCAAGAAACCAACCGAGAGACTAAAGAAAGTCAGTGAGGTCGTAGCTAAGGTTGTAGTTTAACCACCTCTGCAGCTAAGGGACGAGGCTGAGTCCTCAAAGAAAACTCTGTTAATGGAGAACGCCGTCTCCACTGAACAAGGTGAGACAGTGGACCAAGGGGTCGAAACTGAACCAATTCCTACTTCTCAGAGCCCCTTGGATATCCCTCCACTCAGGAGTATTCCATCTGCTGAGAAACAACAGTCTCTGATAGAAGTCAAAGACATAGAGACTGCTTCTGAATCAGAATCGATCAGGATGGAGGCGTCTGCTCTGCAATCAAGAGCCTCCCGAGAGTTTGCTGAACATATTATTGGAGATAGCTAGCCATACGGATCTTATTATACTGGAAAGGTAGGCTAGACTCCATACATTGATCAGGTTCCAGGAGTGGTGCACCCTGAACAAGCCGATCAAACACCACTGCTGCGAACAGCTCCACGAAGAGGAGATGATGATAAGGAACAAGATTGGCTACTCAGAGCCCTCTGACATCTGTTCCTTAGATGATTTGAGGGTAGCTATGCTCTCCATGCTGAATGATCGCCAACCAACCTCAGCAACAACGCCCTCAGATGGGTCAGACCCCGATGATCAGGACCCACCCTGTGATTCAAGCCCTGAGAAGCCTTATGAGGGAACTCAACTGGACAAGGATGCTCCTAGTTCTACAGTTGAACCACCTCTCAGCATCCTTGGACCAGGACAATCGGAGGCTGGTACCTCAAAGACAGCAGAACCAGATCAGCTATTGCTTGAGTCTGCGTTCGAGGTCGCGTCCAGCCCTGAAAGCCGATGATCGAAGTCAGTGGCTGAGGCCCCGAGGAGTCAAGGAACTCATAATAGACTCCTCGCCCGTGCCGTCCACAAGACGTGGAGGTAGTACACTCAGGCTCAGAGTGCGGAGATCAAGGGGCTCAGAACTACAATTCAGAATACACTTGCCCCCGACTTCGCAACGATACTGACAGAAGCACTTGCCACTCAACGAGCTAACTTCGAAGGGCAACTAAAGCTAATGGAGGCTGGCCAGGCTAAACTTCTGGAAGAATACAAGGCCGCCCAGTCAGCTCATACTGCATCCATCTCCTCTATCTCTCAGGCCTCCGAGCTCAGACTCCAAACCATTTAGAAGGCCATGGAAGACAAGGTGGATCAGAAGTTGCAGGACATTCAGAATGCAGTGGACGACTCTGACAAGAAGTACAATGAACAACTGATAGATGAGAGGAATTAGTTGCATGAGAGACTTGTAAAGTTGCAATATACCTTGGACGATCTTTCCACAGCTTACAAGAGTCTGGATAAAAAGGTACAGATTCCCACCCCTAGTCTATTTGCTGATGCCAAAAAGGGAGAAGGAAAAGTGAAGGTACCTGAAGGGAAGGAGAAGGTACTTAGAGTACGAAAAGGAGTAAGGTCAGTGGCAGGAGCAACTCAGATTCAACAATCTTCTCCTACTAGTTCTACAACTCAAACAACACAAGGCGAGGCCCAGGGTATCTCAGCAGCAGGGGCTGTATGTCTGCTGAGACTGGTCCAAGTGGCTCAAGACCCAAGGATTCTGCTACTCAAGCAACTCAGACACCAAGCGATATCATTAAGGAAATTGCTGAGTATGCAGAGGAGGATTCAGAAGAGGAAGAGGTTCCTCTACCTCCTCCAGTACAAGGGAAAGGAAAGAAAGTACTGAAGCTTCCCACTCCTCCCAAGAAGAAAGGAACAAAAAGATTCATCACTCCTGAGGAAGAAGCTTAGATAGCAGCTGATGAAAAGGTTGCTAGGGAGATTGAAAAGGCTGAGGCTGCCAATAAGCCAAAGAAAAAGCCAGCCAAAGGTAAAACTAAGGATCCAGCAGGAGGAAGGAAGCCAGGGACAAGGCTGCCTCCAAGAAAACTGAAGCTGAGTGATGAGGCAGATAAGGAGAAAGAAAAAGAACAGCAGCAGCAGCAACAAAAATCTGGTCAGCAGGGCACATCTAAAGAAAAATCTTCAACACCTGCTGACTCAGAAGAAGAAGAGCATGTGCCTTCCTATATCCCCTCAAAGGCTCAAGAGCAAGAAATGCAAGAGATATGGGATCAGTTGGATTGGTATCTAGACAGAGGAGCTGAAGCCAGACAGATTGAAGCAGCAAGAGAAAGGCTCAGATTTGCTGATCTAGAAGCTCTGAGGCTTAAGGCTGAAAAGGAAACAAACCAAAGAATTCCTGAGAAAGCTGACATTCCTTATAAATATAGAAGACTCAAGAAGCCTACAGATCTCAAAATCCACAGATGGCCCAGAGTTGATGATTGGATGCCATGGGAACGGACTCAGAAGTGGGAGACACTGAAGGCAGACTATATCAAGAGATTCTACTTCTGGAGATACTTGCCTGACATGCACAAGTCCATTGCATTTGCTGAATGGCTTCTGAAGACTGACCCAGAGATCTATGCTAGAGTTCAGAAGGCCATAGTAGATAAATTGATGTCAGGGTCCCAGCTCCAAGGATTATGCCTCCCCCACTAAAGCTTGATGGTTCTGTACATTATGGGGTGATTGAGAAGGAGATCAAGGATGCTTCTCAAGCAAGACAATTAGATGAAGATGAGACTGCTGATATGCCAGAGATACTGAAGCTGAGGAAGGTCACTTACAGGATGTATGGACTGACACTCCCTGAAGCAAAATCAAAGGACTTCAAAGACCGGATTCAGCAGTTCAGAAGATGATATGTATCTTCCGTATTTCTTGTATTTCTGTTCTATTTTTCTTAGAATAGCAGTCTAATGTATCTGTACTGAAACTCTTCATATATAAAACATCACTGTTATTCGGCCCTGACAATTCCTTATTGTCTATATGGCCCTGTTTATTTTATGCTTAAAACTGAGAATCACTCAAGTGATTACTGTCTCACACACTCACTGAATAATATTTATCTGTCAGTTCTTATCTTGTTAGATTCTAGTCTTTTAGATTGCTAATAGAAAGGGGGAAATGTTGTTAGAAAGGGGGAAATTGTTGTTAGTTTTCTTTATAGGTTCTGATATTTCTTCCCGGATTCCCTCAGTAGTCTAGAACTTGAAGAGCAACTCCACTTATTTTACTTGTAATACTTGTAAGGAGCTTTGTTTCTGATAGTTATAGTGTTAGGTTTGGCATCATCAAATAGGGGGAAATGGTTGGAGATGATTCAGTCCCTCCACAACTTGTTGGGAGATAACTCAGTATCCTAGTACTCTGAAGATTTGACGATCCCAAACCCTACTTTGACTGATAAACCATTCTGTTGTAATTTGTTGTTTTGTCTCTGAGAGTTTCAGACATAGTAGACACTCTTCATTTGGTTCAGGCGCTCAACAGATTATCAGCCTCAGTACCAGAAGAAGAAGACTCGTATATTGGACTCGGCGGGAGCAGATATGCGAAAGGAGTCGGTGGGCCCGAACTCGGCGGGAGTAGTTCACTGAACTCAGAGTTGATCTTCAGTAGAGCTGACTCAGCAGGAGTATGCTACTGAATATAGATCAGACTTAGCAACGGCTGAACAGTCTTCTTACTGTTAGGATTTACTAAGTCAAATCAGCAGAGTCATACGAGGTATAGAGAAGTCAGCTTCAAATCTACCTTGAAGTCTGTTCTGTCTCACCTACTTTCTTCAGCCTCGACCAATGACGAGCGGCCAACTGTCTACGTTCTGATTAAAGCTGCAAGTCAACAACTTTCCAGAAATGGAGGGAAAGGACTCTGCCACCATCTTTGAAAGAGCCATTAGCTACCCAAAAGAGAGAGACACATGGATCGTCGTCTCCAACAGATCTATCCATGTCTCTGCTCTATAAAGAGAGGGATAAATTAAAATTGAAGCTCACGAGAAACCTACAACACAGACAAGAACACGAGCATTCACGAGCAACTCAAAACGACTTAAGCTTTCCTCAAGATCTTCACAGAGTAATCTCCGGTGAAAGGCGACATACTTGCTCATAGGGAACCAAGCTGAACCAGATTATAAAGCCTCGAGTATCCAAGCGACTGAATACGAACCCAAGTCCATACTTAACTGCTCGTCGCCCTAGAAGCCACTTTCTCGTTCCCTATCCATCTAACCTAAGCTCAGCAGATCTTATCCATAGCTTAGACGAAGGAGTTTATATCTGAACTGATCCTTATTGTAAAGGACTCCTTCATAGTTGGAGAGTTTGTCAAACGCTTTAGTTTGATACCTTGTAAACTAAGACTTGCTCAGTATAAATCTCAAGACCAGTGTTTGTCCAGTGTACAAACCGACTGAGATTATCTCAGTATAATACATAGCTTCCTGATCTTTCGGGACAGTGGACGTAGGATTGTTGGATCCGAACCACTTTAAAAATTGCCTGTGTTCTGTCTTCCTTTTACTGTTGCATTGATTATTGTTTATACTGAAAATATTTCTAAAATCATTCAACTGAGTTTCAGTAAAGCTTAATCTATTGCACTAATATACTGGAACTATTTTATTAAAAACGTTTTCTAAACTCAACTAAATTTGGGCTTACATATTTCCGCACTATATTGAACTTCAGCTGAACGGTATTGAATTCCGACTCAAGTCAGCTAGCAGGCCTTAGTGAAGTCAGTCACTCTACCACACAATCCAGAACACCTTATTTGGTCTACTGAACTTGTTCAGTACGGTACTCTCCTGCAAAGGACTGTTCGTATTAAAGTTGAGAAATTATTTTCAGGTGTATTCACGCCCCCCCCCCCTCTACACCCAAACGTTTAATCTCGGGACCAACAAGTAGTTCCTCCTGAGTCGTTATTCTCAGTAAAGGTCTCAGTTACCATATCGGTTTCCTCATCGACCACAATTACCTGGGATTGATTCTGTTTGTTAGAATCAATCCCCTCAGCTACATTGTTTGTTGTTAGGTGCTGAAGATCATCATCTGAATCATTATCCCAACAATGTTGGATCTTTTCAGTGTTGTCTTTTAAGCTTAGCTCCTGTAGCTTTCTCCTGACCTCTTCAACTTCTGGCTGAGAGTTTGACTTCCTGAACTCAGAAATAAACTCATCAAATACAACATGGGGGCTTTCCTCCACGCAAAGGGTCCGATAGTTAAAGACTCTGAAAGCTTTGCAGACCCTGGAGTATCCTAAGAAGACTCCTTGATCTGACTTACTTTCAAAGACCTTTAACTGGTCATTTCCATTATTGTGGGCATGAACAACCAAAGATATGGAAATACGTAATAGAAGGAATTCTCCCTCTCCATAGCTCATAGGGCATCTTCAGGTGCGTATGAGTCAGTAGAAACCGATTCTGAGTGTAGAAGGCAATGTCAGTAGCTTCTGCCCAGACCTTCAATAGAAGACCTGAGTCTGCGAGTAGCGTCCTTGCTGCTTCTTTAAGTGTTATGTTCTTTCTTTCAGCAAGTCCGTTCTGCTGAGGCATGCGTCCTGCTGATGTTTCATGTTCGATGACTTCAGCCTCACAGAAGTCTCTTACCATTGAGTTCAGAAACTCAGTTCCACGATCTGAGTCTATCCTCTGAATCTTGATATCCCTTTCGACGCTCAGCTGCTTCAGTAGTTTCGGCACCTTAATTTTGACGTCAGACTTGTTGGCGATGAATATCACCCAAGTCTATCTCGAATAGTCATCAACGACTACAAGAGCATACTTCTTTCCTCTGATCGTCACAGGATTGACTAGCCCAAATAAATCCATGTGCAGCAGCTGAAGGATTCCATCAGTGGAAGGTGACGGAATAGGCGGGTTGCTTGACTTTCTTTGCTTCCCCTTCAGACATGCTTCACAATTCTTGTGTCTCTTTAATACTTCATTGGAGAGTCCTTTGATTTTAGCATCACGAGCTAGCTTGTTCTTCGTTTTGAAGTTCAGATGACTCAGTCGTCTATGCCACAGCCATGCTGTTGTGTCATCTGACCTTGTGTGTGCTAGCAGATAAGCTTCAGGTTCGGCGGTATTCCATTCAGCATAATATATGTTTCTTTGTCGCGACCCTGATAACTCATATTTTCCTGTAAATTTATCAAGAACATTACAAAAACCTGCGTAAAAACTCACTTTATTGGAGTTACCACATAATTGACTGACAGAAAGCAGATTATGTTGAAGTCCTTCAACATAAGATACCCTAGGAACTACTGCAGTTCCTATTTTCAATGTTCCGTATCCCCTTGTGTAGCGTTTGGAGTTTTTACCGAACTCAATTCTGGCTCCATCTTGCTGAACATAATCGGTCAGTAGGCTCTTTCAATATGTCATGTGTTTTGAGCATCCACTATCGACAATCCAAGAGTTATGTTGCACCTGCAAAACAAAAATAGATTCAAGTACCCTTTTGGGTTCAGCTTGGATCCTTAATGGTTAGATTTTAGGATCCAAACTTGCCTGACAGCCTTGGTGGCTTCAGACTTCATCTTGCCCTTTTTGTCAGTAGTCTGCTCCACAGAACTTGGAATAGCTGATTTGTAGGACTGTTGTGGTTCAACTTTCTTCTTCTTCTGAAGCTTAGGACCTTAGACTCTTGGCTCATAGTAGTACGATCCGTACTAAGCTGGGTGAGTCAGTAGTTGGTGGCCATACTGTTCAGCCCACCTGACCTTCTTGGTTCCCCCTGAGTTTGATCTTGGTATCATGGGGCTAGAACCATGGGTCACTTTCATGTTGCTAGACTGTGGTACTTGTTTCTTCTGCTTGTTCATTGTCTGAGGGGATGTAAATTCTGCATGCTGAGTTATCCCCTGGACAAACCTATCATTCAGCTTGTTGGAGCTCTTCTATCCTGAAATGGAGGCTTCACATGTGTAACCAAGTCCTTCTTTGGTGGCATGTGGTCTCTGTGCTCGTAGTAGCTTCTCCAACTTCTCCTTTGCTCCAGTATATTGCTCTGTCATCAAGGTTCTCCATACCTCATCACTCTTCCTTAGAGCTTCATGTTCATATTTGGCTTGTGCTAGAGTTTCCTTGAGATTTACAATTTCAATCTCTTTCTCAGAGATATCTTTGGTTAGCACTGAGATCTGTGCTTCTTGGTCATGAGACTTAGTCATCAGAGAGTTAATCTCTTCCTTCAGTCTTAGAACAAGTCCTTTAGACTCAGTACAGTCCTGACTTCTCCTTGAAAGTCTCTGATTCTCAGCTTTCAGGATATCCATCTCCTGAATCGTCTTACTGAACGGCTGGCTCATCTGGATTTGCTCTTCAAGCAAATCTTCATATGCAAGAATCACATCAAGCGGTTCACCTGCAACAGAGCTTGTGTTGTGTGTGCCAGGTTAAGAGGGGCATATATTGTTTAAAATTTACTTCAGTCTCTTCTCCGGCCATTAGATATAGTTCAGCTTCTTCAGTCTCGATTGACATGAATGCAGCATCATCGTTAGACGATTCCATGAATAGTTCTTCATCACTTGAGTAATCGGACAACTCTCCAACTATATAGGCTTGCCTCTTTTTCACGAACTTGTCGCGTCTGGCTTGCCTTTCAGCTCTTTCAGCTGCTGAGAGTTCAGGACATTCATATTGGTAGTGTCCTGGTTTCTTGCAGTTGTAGCATACTAAGGTTCTGCCATCCCTTCTGGATGTATCTTTTTGTTCTACTGGGGCAGCTTCAGTATTCCTTCAATCAGGTAGAGATTTAGATTCACTATTCGAGCGATGATTCTCTCTCTTACCTTGATATTTTCGGGAAGCCTTTTTCATCTTCCGTCTGAACATTTCCTTCTCCTTCTGGTATTTCACCGCGAGGAGAGCATACTTCTCAGCCAAGTTGTCAGCATTTGATATGGTCACTGAGCTTCCAACTGACTGGCTTGTTGCTGAGGGACTTGCTCCGGGAGTGCTAGCTGATGCCTTGTAAGCATGATCCATTGACACTTTAGCTTCAGCACCGGGGGTGTGTGGGAGGTTGAACTCGAACTCCTCAGCTTTAAGTTCTGAAAATATATAATCAAGAGTAATAGAATTCAAGTCAGTTTTCCTCATACACGTTGCAAAAGACTACCACTTGAGCCTGCTAAGAGCCCTTAGAATTTTAGTGTTGGTCTCCTTGTTGATGAACGTTCTCCCCAGTCCGTTGATGATGTTGATCTGATATGTAAATCAAGTGCTGAAATCATCTATGGACTCCCGTGGAAGCATAGCGAATGCCTCGAGTTTCTGCAACTCTAACTCCAGTTTGTTCTCTTTGATTTGTGGAGTTGCTTGGCTCAGCACCGCGAGATCATCCCATAGCTCATTTGTTGTCGTGCAGTCATGCACCCTTCCGAGATAAGTGTCACTGAGTGTCATCAATATTATGAGTCAGTGATTTGTGGGGCAAATTGTAGCGATACTTATTTGTATTGTCTTACGGAATTGAAGATCCTATAACCCCTGTCCTAACCCCTTAGTGTGTGATGAACCGTCATGATGTAATAGGCTAGACCTGTGTTGATCTTCATAGATTATTTTGTCTAAGTCCTGTAAGGGGTAAATTGTTGGACTGAACTTCAGCAGAGAAGTTAAAGTTCCAAAACCCCGAATCTTCGGTTCAATAGAGCTCAGAAGTCTTCAGAGTCAGTCGCTGGAAGCACTCAGTAGAAGATCACTCTTTAGCCGACTCAGTCAGAAGACTCAGTACGATCATCATTGATCTACTGAATGGCAGAATAGCTCAGTTGGCTGTCTTTGAGTCAGAAGTTGAAAGCACTCAGTAGAACATCTGTTGGGAGATGATTTAGTAGTTGATTTGGCTGATCCCGAAAACCCTATTCTGACTGATGAATCATTCACTTGTAAAATTTAACACCTTTTGTCTTTGAGTGTTTCAGACTCAGTAGATTTGCGTTCAACATGGTCCGGCTCAGAAGTTCTGCCTACTGTCTCTCAGTAGACCATCTGCCGCAGTGCCATGGAGTGAAGACTCAGTATGGCTGGACTCAGTATGAGCAGCATACTAAAAGGTGTTTAGGAGTCAGTAGAACTGGACTCCGCAGGAGCAGTTTACTGAACTCAGAGTTCGGCCTCAGTAGTGTTGGACTCAACAAGAGTAAGCTACTGAACCTTTCGGTCAGACTCAACAATGGCCTGTCAGTTACTTTAGCTGACAGTTGACTTCAAGTCAATTTCAGTAGAGTTGTCTGAGGTCGTACATCTGAGAAAAGTCGGGTTCGGTATCAACCTTGAAGTCTGAAAAGACTTAACCCCTAAATAGAGGGAAGGTCGAAATAGCACAAGTCGCACTACACAATCATACAAGCGACCTATTAAGGGAACTCAAGCTCATAACGAACTCAAAGCTCAAGAATATTTATCGAATATTCAAGTGAAGAACACGAACCCAGAGAGTTTATTCCTCTTTGTTCTTCGCTCTAGAAGCTTGTTGGTCCCGAGATTAAACGTTCAGGTGTAGAGGGGAGGGGGGGGGGGTGAATACACCTGAAAACAATTTCTCAACTTAAAATGCGAACAGTCCTTTTCAGGAGGATGCCTTACTGAACAAGTTCAGTAGAACAAATAAGCTATTCTAAATCGCGTCGCAGAGTGACTGACTTCACTGAGGCCTACTAGCTGACTAAGGCAGAATTCAGTACTGTTCAGCTGAAGTTCAGTATGGTGCGGAAATGTGTAGGCCCAAATTCAGTTGTGTTAGAAAACGTTTTTAAGGAAACAGTTTCAGTATATTAGTGCAATCTGTTAAGCTTTGCTGAAACTCAGTTGAATGATTTTGAAAGATATTTTCAGTATGAACAGGAATCAATGCAACAGTAAAAAACATAGAACACAAGCAATTTTAAAGAGGTTCGGATCCAACAATCCTACGTCCACTGTCCCGAAAAGATCAGGAGGCTATTTTATTATACTGAGTTAGTCTCAGTCGGTTTGTGCACTGGACAAACACTGGTCTTGAGATTTATACTGAGCAAGTCTCAGTTTACAAGATATCAAACTAAAGTGTTTGACAATCTCTCCTACTATGAAGGAGTTCTTTACAATAAGGATCAGTTCAAAGATGAACTCCTTCGTTCTAAGCCATAGATATAGTCTGCTGAGCTTAGGTTAGAGGGATAGGGAACAAGAAGGTGGCTTCTAAAGCGACGAACGATTAATTATAGACTTTGGGTTCGTATTCAGTCGCTTGGATACTAGAGGCTTTATGATCTGATTCAGCTTGGTTCCCTATGAGCAAGTATGTCGCCTTTCTCAATGAAGTTCTTGAGGAAAGCTTAAGTCGTTTCTGAGTTGCTCATGAATGCTCTTGTGTTCTTCGTTTTCTAGGTTTCGTTTGAGCTTCAATTTGAAATCTTCCCTCTATTTACAGAGCAGAGACATGGATAGATCCGTTGGAGACGACGATCCGTGTGTCTCTCTCTTTTGGGAAGCTAACGGCTCTTTCAAAGTATGGTGGCAGAGTCCTTTCCCTCCATTTCTGGAAAGTTGTTGACTTGTAGCTTTAATCAGAAAGTAGACAGTTGGCCGCTCGTTATTAGTCGAGGCTGAAGAAAGTAGGTGAGACAAAACAGACTTCAAGGTGGATCTAAAGCTGACTTCTCTAAACCTCGTATGACTCTGCTGATTTGACTTATGAGATATCCTGACAGTTAGAAGACTGTCTAGACGTTTCTGAATCTGATCTATGTTCAGTAACATACTCCTGCTGAGTTCACCTCTACTGAAGATCAACTCTGAGTTCAGTGAACTACTCCTGCTGAATTCAGTTCCACTGACTCCTTTCAGTATACTGCTCCTGCTAAGTCCAGTACTACTGAGTCTTCTTCTTCTGGTACTGAGGCTGATAGTCTGCTGAAGAGCCAGCGGATAGAACTGAGCACCTGAACCATATAGAAGAGTGTCTACTGAGTCTAAAACTCTCAGAGAGAGAACAACAAATTACAACAGAATGGTTCATCAGTCAAAGTAGGCTACTAAGTTGTCTCCCAATCAATTTGTGGAGCTACTGAATCATCTCCCAACAAAGCCTTTCTTGTTCCCACCCTCTAACCTAAGCTCAACTGTAATATCTATAGCTAAGAACTGAAGGAGTTCATTTATTGAACAGTTCTTAAGTGTTAAGAACTCCTTCATAGTTGGAGATACATAAAAACTTTATTGTTTGACCATGTAAACAGAGACTTGCTCAGTATAATCACAAGTTACAGTTTTCCAGTGCACAAAGTAACTCAGATTAACTCATTATAAGAAAATAGTGTCATGCTATGTTCAGGATCAGTGGACGTAGGATCTTGCATATTCGAACCACTTTAAAAAGTATTGTATCGTTAAACTGTTGCATTGATATACTGTTCATACTGAAAATATATTTACAAAATCATACAACAACATTTTTAGTAAAAGCTTAAAGCGTCGCACTAATCTACTAAAACAACTTTAATAAGCAAACATTTTCAAACAAGCTTAATCGGGTCTACACAATCCGCACTCTACTAAACGCTGTTGAACGCTACTGAATTCTGACATCAAGTCAGCTAGCAGAGCTCAGCATCCTCAGTCACTTTGTTCAACTCGATCAAGAACAGCTTGCTTGGTCTGCTGAATTCATTCAGTAGGCAACTTATATATATCGGACGGTTCGCGTTTGAGTTTGAAAAAGGTTTTCAGGTGTATTCACCCCCCCACACCTGAACATTTGATTCGGGACCAACAAGATCACTCTTCAGCCGACTCATATAGAAGACTCAGTAGGATTAGTCTTGATCTACTGAATAGAGTTGCAACTCAGTTGTAGACAGTACGAGGAAAATCGACAGCCTGACCTTTATACGTCGAATGTCAGCAGAGGATACTTATGTCCAAGGTTCAGAGGAAGTCAACTCAGGTAGAAGACAGCTGCCTGACAAATCTCACCTACCACCACACCTCGACCAATGAGAAGCAAGCGAAGCTTACCTGCTCTCACACAAAAACTGCTCTCACGCACACAAAGTCAACCACTCTGCGGCGACATTCAAAATTTTATGGTCGTTTTCCATGGAGTCTTGTGACACATGGCATGGTCCTCTCCAACGGATCTATGCATGGGTCACAACTATATAAAAAGATCGTCCACAAGAGATGAATCGACTCGGTGAGCTAACTCCCTTCATCCACACATTCACAACACGAACCAACGGGAACAGATACGCTTTGAAGCTCATGAATACCTCTCAAGCATTCTAGCAAACTCAGTGTTACATCCAACGAAGAACTAGTAATTTGATAGATATCCTTGTAGTTCTTCTGTGTAGAGTTGTTCCCCGATCTCTTTTCTAAGCCTTCATTGTAATATCTTAAGCTTAGAACCTTCGAAGGAGATCACTTTTAGTGAATCGTTCTTATTGTAAGAACTCCTTCATTGTTGGAGAAAAAACCCCTTCAAACTTCGGTTTGATTATGTAAAGTCACTAAGGACTATAACTTCGAAGTTATGGCTAGTGCACAGAGACCTTCCTGAGGCTTGCTCAAATTAATCAACAAGACCTCCTGTTCTGCAGCGTATCCGAACCAAGTTAAAAATTGCTTGTTGTCATTTACTATTTTATTACATCTATGTTTTAACTCATTGCGCAATCATTATTTCAGTAAAACAACTTTAAAAGTGTACTTGCTAGAACAACTTGCTTTACATAAAATGTTTTTCAAAAAGATAAGCTAAAACCGGGCATACACTATTCCGCACAATATTCCTTTACTGAATTTTTAAATATTGACATCATTCGTTTAATCACTCTGCCCCGCGACCAGAAGGCTTAACTAGCAACTGAATTTGTTCAGTAGCAAACTCAGTAAAAGACTGACCTTCGCGTTTGATGAAAAATTTGGACTCAGGTGTATTCGCCCATCCCTCTACACCTGATACTCATCTCCGGACCAACAATTGGTATCAGAGCGGTGTTCTTTTCATCGTCGTTTTGTAACTTACTGGTCTACTCGAACAGATCCTACAAAATATTTTTACTGCACGAGCATCTCTTCATTCATCCTTATACTATCTGCTTAACATGTCTGATATGTCAGGTATTAGGATGGTACCGGTGTTCTCCGTAGAGAACTCTATGGTATGGCACATCAGAATGGAGGCGCACCTTACATTGCTGCACGACAGCATGATTGATGTCCTCGAGACAAGACCAATCATTCCCATGATCAACAGTGTAGAATTTGCTACTGTGGGAGGTGTAGGAGCACAGATTGGGCCAAAGGTTCCCAAAGATAAGGCCACCTTCACGCCTGAAGAGAATAAATTGCACAACTTAGACCGAGTTGCGCGGAATGCAATCCTGACTACGCTCAGTGATTCACACCTCGGGAGAGTGCAAGATTGCAAGACGGCAAAAGAACTTTGGGACGCCCTAGCTGTACTAAGCCAAGGAGCCCCGCAGATCAAAGAAAACAAGCTCGAGTTAGAGCTTCAAAAGTTCGAAACATTCGCCATGTAGCCCAGTGAATCCATTGACGAGCTTAGCGTCAGATTCACAAATCAGATCAATGTGATCAACGGGCTGGAGAAGACATTCACTAAAAAAGAGATGAACACCAAGATCCTGAGAGAGCTGCCTCGATAGAAGTGGCTTCCTTTTGCGACTTATTTACGTCGCTATGATCAAAATGCTTTAACTCCTGATGTTATATTTTCTAAACTAAAAATAGAGGAGTTCGAGTACAGTCTACCCCAAATGTTGGGTTACGAGTCAGTGATTGATATTAATAAACCACTTAGAGGGTACTTAGGATTATCTTAATAATAGTTCTTGTATTAGGACTTTCTGCTTATCGATAATGGGGGAAATTATAGTGATTTGACACTATAGAAATAAAGATCCCAAAACCCGTCTTGTATCCTTGGTGTAGGTCGATAAGACTAGATGATGTAATAGGCTAGACTGTTTGTATTTTCATTATCGTTTTCATCTAAGTCCTGTAAGGGGTAAGTGTTGGTCTGATCTTTAGTAGGACAAGAACCCCGCGTCATCATTGTAAGAGCTTGTGTTCACAGGTCATCAGCTGACTTCAATCAGTAGAAGATTTCTCTTCAGCTGAACCACATCAGTAGAAGACCCACATCAGTAGAAGAACACAGATTTCTCTTCAGCTGTGCGACAACATTTCAAACATATGGCCGTTTTCCTTGGACGTTTGTGACATGTGGCATCGTCCCCTCCAACGGACAAATGCCTGGGTCACAACTATAAATAGGGAAGCCTTTCTGAGCTCCACGCATGGGATATCAAAGGGATTACACGCTCAAGATTTCGAAACACTCTAACACCTTTCAAGAAGATCCAGCGAAGAACTTGCTCATTAGAATATTCCTAGTTCTTCTCTCTAGAGTTTCCTTCTTTAGATCCCTCTTCTCTATCTAAGCTCAATTGTTTATATCCATAGCTTAGAACCTTCGAAGGAGTTCACATTTCGTGACTGTTCTTATTGTAAGAACTCCTTCATAGTTGGAGAACATCCCCTCCCCTTCAAACTTCGGTTTGATTTGTAAAGTCGCTAAGAACTATAACTTAGAAGAGTCTTTCCAGTGCACAGAAACCTTGTTGAGGCTTGCTCAGAATAATCAACAAGACCTCCTGTTCAGCAGGACCATAGACGTAGGATATTGCGTATCCAAACCACGTTAAAAATTGCTTGTGTCATTTACTGTTTTCTTGCACTGAATTCAAATCATCTTACAAACTCATACTTTGCATAAAACGTATTTGAAAGTGCACTACCCAAAATTATTTGGTTTGCAAAAAACATGTTTTCAAATCGAGACAAAGTCTATTGGGCCCTACACACTTATCCGCACTAAGTCTCCGACTGAGAATCAAATACCGACGAAAGTTAGTAGGAGAAACTCGGTAGTTGACTCACTCTGACCCGCGATGAGAAGGTTACTATTTGTCACTGTTCATCAGTTGCAACCTACAACTTAGCTGTCCTTCGCGTTTGAGAAAAAGAACTTGTACTCAGGTATATTCACCCCCCCTACACCTGACACTTGTCTCCAGTCCAACACCAACGGTGCGCAAGCGCTCCAGCTAACACTCCAATCGACCATGCTTTTAAAGAAACAGTCAGCACATCTGGAGCTAGCCCAGTTCAGCAAGCAAGTTAGTCTAAACCTCAGTACCAAAATCTACTGAGACTCCTGGTGCTGAACGACACGCGCTTCTAGCGCTAAAGTATCAAAGGGAGAAGGAAAGTGTCAGAAAGCTTAAGAAATACCACAAAGATTAATTTTCAAGTAAGAAAGAACATCATAAAAAGAAAGAAGAATTTAAACCTTCTCATGAATGCAGGGACACAGAGACTACAGTCCATCCAATGACGCATCTGAATAGGGTGGCAGGACGTCTATGTGCTACAACTGCAAGAAAAAAGGACAGTATCAGTACAATTGTACGGAGCTCTCAGCCGCACAACGAGCTGAACGGTAGGCCAGAAGAGACAAATATTCCCGGAAGTGGCAGGCCTAAATTGCCGGAGGGCAATCCGATGACTCAATCAAGGAGACACATTCAATTACTCTTCTAAATATGAAGTAGCACTCATGGTTGTTGAGGTCGGAGAATCAAATTCTGAAACATCAACTGAACACTGCCTAATGGCTGGAGAAGAGGATGAGGTTCATAAGGACCCTTGGATCGTGGACAGCGGCTGCTCGAGGCACATGACTTATCAAAAGAGCCTGCTGACCAACTATGTACAAGTGGAAGGTCCTAGAATTGAGTTTGGTGACAACTCGCAAGGCTACACAAGGGGATATGGAACACTGAACATTGGGACTGCTTAAGTTCCAAGAGTAACTTATGTTAAAGGACTTCTAAATCATCTCCTTTTTGTCAGTCAATTATGTGATAACCTTAACAGAGTTACCTTTGAAGCTCGTTCTTGTGATGTTCTTAATAAATCTACAGGGAAAACAGTTTTACCAGGTTCGCGGGGGAAGAATATCTATGTTGCCTATTGGAATACCGCCTAACCTAAAGCTTGCTTACTTGCCCAGACGAACTCTAGTGATAAAATAGGATGGCTGTGGCATAAAAGGCTCAATCATCTGAATTTCATGGTAATAAACAAGCTTGCTAGGGACTCAAAATTCAACGGACTGCCTAACGAAGTGTTCAATCGAGACAAATATTGTGAAGCATGCATGAAGGGAAAGCAGATAAAATCAAGCAGTCAACCTATTCCGTCAACTTCCACTGACTGAATCCTCCAGCTGCTCAACATGGATTAATTTGGGCCTGTCACTCCAGTGATTATAAGAGGCAAGAAGTATGCCCTAGTCGTTATTAACGGCTATTCAAGATATACGTGGGCCATCTTCATAGCCAAGAAATCTGATGTCAAGACTGAGTTACCTATACTACTGAAGAAACTCAGTGTGGAAAAGGACTTCAAGATTCAGAGGATACGCTCGGATAGAGGGACAGAATTTCTAAACTCAATCATCAAAGAGTACTGCGATACTGAGGGGATTCAGCAGGAGACTTCAACAGTTTGCACACCCCAACATAACAGTCTTACTGAACGGAAGAACAGAACAAGAAAAGAAGCAGCAACAACGCTCCTAGTAGACTCTGGACTGCCCTCGAAGTTCTGGGTCGATGCTACAGACACCGCCTGCTACACTCAGAACTACTCACTACTGACAAAGAAACACATGAAGACCACATATGAACTATGGAAAGGGAGAATTTCCTTCTATTTCTAATTTCCATATCTTTGGCTATCCTTGCTTTATCCATAATAATGGAAAAAACTAGTTAAAGGTCTTTGATAGCAAATCTAATCAAAGAGTATTCTTAGGATACTCCAGAGTCAGTAAAGCCTTCAGGGTCTTTAACTACCAGACACTTTGCGTGGAGGAAATCCCTCATGTTGTATTTAACGAGTTTGTTATTGAGGATACAAAATCGGATGAGACAAATACTGAAGATATCAGCAGCAAGCTACATGATCTGAAGTTGAATGATGAAACTGAGAAGATCCAGCATTGTTGGGATGATGAGTAAGATGGAGAAGAAACTCAGACCCATCCCTCAGGCAATGTAGTTGACCTGATTGATTCTATTGAACAGAATCAACCTCAGGTAACACAGGTCGATGAGAAAGCCCCTGTGGTAACTGAGACCTCTACTGAGAATAACAATTCAGGGGGAATGAATGATGTTCCATAGCGAAATGCCCCTGAACCCGGGAAGTCAGTAGACCCTAACCTTCTTACTGAATTGCTTCAGTCGCAGAACAACACTACTGAAATGCCTAACACTTATGTTGACTGTACAAAAGTAATTTCTGAAGAAGAGACCATGCTCAAACGATCATGGCTAGATGCTCACTCTTTTGATCTCATCTAAATGAACGAAATTAAAACTAAACTAAGTGTTTGTTTCTTCCCCTCAAATATCGAACAACATGGAAACATAAAATGGAAATGGATTTCGATCAACTTCTTCTTCTCGGCGGAATCATGAAGTTACGGGAATGAGAACGTGTGTATTCCTGCACCTCTTATACCTTTTATATGGTTGCCTTTTTTATCAAGATTCTTTCTAGGGTTTTATCTTGGATAAGGAAAGATTTCCTAAGATAAGGAAATATCTTATCCCTTCCTTAATCAACAAGGTTTCACCCCTTCTTCCTTCTTCTCTTTTCGGCCAAATCTGATCAAAAATGCGTCATTCCAGCTGGGAATCAGCTTGCCACCTTGTGTCCACGTCATATGCCAACTCAACCTTAATTCCTGCAAAACTGCCAATAAAAGTACCTCACCTACATAGTTAATTGACATTTCAGGGAGACATAATATACAAAAATGACTCATCAAATCTCCTTACACTTGAACTATGCTCGCCCCCGAGTATAAGAAGAACTTAATATAAGTACCTAGTTATTTCGGCCCTCCCCAAGACTTAAGATATAAAATAAAAGACACAAGACTCAAACAAGAACAAACACAACAAAGAATGAAAGAAGAAAAGAACAAACGGACTCAAAAACAAAGACATGAACCGATACCAATCAATTCAAAAATTTCCGCACCAATGAACTAGTCAAACAATGCCAAACCATGCAATCATGATCTCATCAAGCAAGTTGGAAACTAGGCACACTTATATCATCTTGGTCAAAATATAAACAATGTGGATCTTCTCAAGATTCGCTCATCACTGAACTAGTCTAGGTTCGGTTCAAGCCACTCAAAGGAAATCAATCTACACAATCACGATAAAAGATCGTCACAGTAGCAATATCAAGGAGGTCTTTATCATTTTGTTGTAATGGGGCTTAAGACTTAGATAAATTGATGTTGGTAAGGGTCCTAGGGGTACTAAGCTCCATCAAAATTTAAATTCAATGTTATGCATGTAAAACTCTCTCACTTGTGCAGTCAATATAGAAAATTAAACCCCTACCACTTAAGAAAATTGACTTCAAAGCTACAAATTCAATACTATAAACCCATACTCTTTCATATTCTGCCACGTTTCTTGCTAAGCATTTTTTTCGTGGTTTATGATTTTCTTTTCAACACACTGGGCACAAACTGTCTTAACTGTATAGATAAGACACTTTGAAGTCTACTTATATAGAGTAGTTTTTACACTTAGACCTTTTATCCTATTTGGTTTTCTGTAACACGTCTAGCTGGGCAGACAGGAGACATATGTAACAATCCTCAAATTATAATTATAATGCACAAGAGAGTTCGTCAAACAAGCAATAACATGGGTCAAGAGAAAGTTTAAAGGCTTGGCTATTATTTTACTAACTCAAATCAAAGAAAATCGGTGAAGGCTCAACTGGTTTACTAAGGGATAATGTCGGGTAAGAAATATTTTGTCGCGGTCGTGTGGCTAAGAATCCCTAGTGCCTTCCATCATATATCACAAGTGACTCAAAACATATTGCGAGTTTTAGGATAAACACTCCCAAAAGAATAGTAGGAAGTGTCCTACTTTAAAGCTTGTAGGGATATGAGTCAGTGGACAAGTAGACCATTGCTAGGGGGTACATAGAACTTGACTCAGTCGATGTGTAGGGATATGAGTCAGTAATTTATATTAATTTTAGGGACGCTATATTGTATAGTTTTGGGGAAATTATAGGGATACTGAACTATATTTTTATGAGGAATTAAAGATTCCAAAACCTCTGTCCGAACCCTTGAGTGTGCGATGAACCGTTTTGATGTAATAGGCTAGGCTTGCTTTGATTGTCATAGATTATTTGGTCTAAGTCCTGTAAGGGGTATATTGTTGGACTGAACTTTAGTAGAGAAGTTAAAGTTCCAGAGCCCCAAGTCATCTATTCAGTAGAGCTCCGTAGTCATCAGAGTCAGTAGCTGACTCATAAAGAAGACTCAGTACGATCAACTTTGATCTACAGAAAGGCTGCAACTTAGCTGCAGACCGTACAAGGAAAATCGAATGCCCAACCTCTATCAGTTGAATGTTAGCAAACAACACTTAGTATCAGAGGTTTAGAGATCAACTCAGGTAGAAGACTGATGTTTGCTAAGTCTCACCTACCGACGCATACCTCGACCAATGAGAAGAAAGTGAAGCTTACCAGCTCTGATACAAAAGCTGCTCTCATGCACAGAACTCCAACCACTCTGCAATGATATTTCAAAATTATATGGTCATTTTCCTTGAAGTCTTGTGACACGTCGCATCGTCCTCTCCAACAGATCTATGCCCGGGTCATCTGTTCAGTAGAGCTCCTTAGTCATCAGAGTCAGTAACTGACAGCACTCAACAAAAGATCCTCTTCAGCTGACTCAAAAAGAAGACTCAGTATGATCAACTTTGATTTATAGAAAGGCTGCAACTTAGCTGCAGACCGCAAGGAAAATCGAATGCCCAACATCTATCAGTTGAATGTTAGCAAAGAACCATTAGTATCTGAGGTTTAGAGAGTCAACTCAGGTAGAAGACTGATGTCTGCCAAGTCTCACCTACCGTCGCATACCTCGACCAATGAGAAGCAAGCGAAGCTTACCAGCTCTGATACAAAAGCTGCTCTAATGCACAGAACGCCAGCCACTCTGCGATGATATTTCAAAATTATATGGTTATTTTCCTTGAAGTCTTGTGATACGTGGCATTGTCCTCTCCAACAGATCTATGCCCGGGTCACGACTATAAATCGAGAAGAGTCTTCAAGCAAAAAAAACGCAAGAAGACAACAAGGGAACACAAGCTTTCAAGCGAACAATTTTTAGCAAACTCAAAGCCAAACACAACGAAGAACTTACTAATTGAATATATTTTAAGTTCTTCTCTCTAGAGAATCTTTAGTTCCCCTTCTCTATCTAAGCATTCATTGTAATATCTTAAGCTTAGAACCTTCGAAGGAGTTCACTTTTAGTGAAACGTTCTTATTGTAAGAACTCTATTGTTGGAGAAAATCTTTCAAACTCCGGTTTGAATTTGTAAAGTCGCTAAGGACTATAACTTATAAACCTTGCTGAAGCTTGCTCAGATAAATCAACAAGACCTCCTGTTCAGCAGGACCGTGGATGTAGGATCTTGCGTAACCAAGCCACATTAAAAATTGCTTGTGTCATTTACTGTTTTTTTGTATCTGTGTTTAAACTGTTTGCAAAATCATACTTTTGATAAAATAGACTTGAAAACCGCACTAGCCAAAACTCTTTTTGTTTGCATAAAATCTTTTTGAAAGAGACAAAATTAAACTGGGCCCCACACTTATCCGCACAATATTTTGCTACTGAACTTCTCAGCACTGACCTCAGTCAATAGAAAGAACTCAGTTGCTGAATCACTCTGCCCCGCGATCAGAAGCCTTAACTTGCATTGAACCCGTTCAGTAGCAAAACTCAGTACAAGACTGACCTCATGTTTGAGGAAAAACATGGAACCAGGTGTATTCACCCCCTACCCCTTTACACATGATACTCGTCTCCGGACCAATAATTTGTATCAGAGCGGTGTTTTATTGATCATCGTTTTTTGTAGCTTATTGGTCTTCTAGAACAGATCCAAATAAACATTTTCACTGCTCAAGCATCTCTTTATTCCTCCTTATACTATTTGCCTATAATGTCTGATGTCAGTTATTCGAATTGTACCTATGTTCTCTGTTGAGAATTATACGGTATGGCACGTCAGAATGGAGGCACACGTTACATCATTGCATGACAGCATAACTGATGTCCTCGAGACAGGACCAATCATTCCCATGATCGACAATATCGAATTTGCGGCTGTGGGAGGTGTAGGAGCACAGAATGGGGCGAAAGTACCCAAAGATAAAGCTTCCTTCACACATGAAGAGAAGAAACTGCACAATCTTGACCGAGTAGCGTGGAATGCAATCCTGACGATGCTTAGTGATTCTCACCTCGGGAGAGTGCAAGACTATAGAATAGCAAAAGAACTCTGGGATGCCCTAGCTGAATTGAGCCAAGGGACCCCGCATATCAAAGAAAACAAGCTGGAGCTGGAGCTTCAAATGTTCGAAACATTCACCATGGATCCCAGTGAATCCATTGACGAGCTTAGCGTCAGATTCACAAACCAGATCAATGTGATCAATTGGCTGGGGAGGACGTTCACTAATAAAGAGATGAACACCAAGATCCTGAGAGCGCTGCCTCGACTGAAGTGGCTTCCTTTTGCTACTTATTTACGTTGCTCTGATCTTAATGCTTTAACTCCTGATGTTATATTTTCAAAACTAAAGACAGAGGGGTTCGAGCACAGTCTACCCCAATGGTGCGCTATCGCTCCAGCTGACACTCCAATTGAACATGCTTTTAAAGCAATAGTAAGCACATCTGGAGCAAGCCCCGGTTCAGCAAGCAAGTTAGTTGCAACATTAGTAACAAAATCCACGAAGACTCCTTTGGCTGAACGACATGCGCCGCTGGCTCTAAAATATCAAAGGGAGAAGGAAAGAGTTAGAAAGCTAAAGAAATACCACAAAGTTTCTCCCTTCGGTAAGAAAGATAATCATAAAAGGGAAGAATCTAAACCTTCTCCTGAATACAGGAACACAGAGCCTACTGCCAGTCCATCCAACGGCACATCTGAAAAGGGTGGCAGAATATCTGTGTGTTACAACTGCAAGAAAGAAGGACACTATCTGTACGATTGTCCGAAGCTTTTAGCTGCCCAACGAGCTAAACGGCAGGCCAGAAGAGATAAATTTGCCCGGAAGAGGCAGACCCGTATTGCCGGAGAGCTAATCGATGACTCAATAGAGGAAGATACATTCATGTACTCTTCTGAAGATGAAGCTGTATTTGTAGTTGTTGAGGTCGGAGAATCAAATCCTGATACATCAATTGAATAGTGCCTAATGGCTGAAGAAGAGGCTGAGGTAAACTCTAAACTGAATATAACCTCCTCTTCACAGAACACAAAACAACACTTGCTCAGCTACAGGTGAACCTCTAGTTGTGATTCAAACTTATGAAGATTAGCGAGAGGAGCAAATTCAGTTGAGCAGGCAGTTCAGTAGAACAGTTCAGGAGTTGGAACAGGTAAAATCTGAAAATCAGAGACTTTCTTCGGATTGTCAGGTATTTACTGATTTAGAAAGTCTTGTTGTGAGACAAAAGGAAGAGATTAAATCTCTCATGACTAAGTCTCAACATCAAGAAATTCAGATATCAATCTTGAGTAAGGACAATTATGAGAAAGATAATGAGATAGCTAGGCTCAGTCAGAAACTCACAGAAGTTGAAAAGGATTATGAGTCACTTAGGAAGAGTGATGAAGTATGGCGAGGTCTGATGACAGAGCAGTACCTAGGAGCCATTGAGAAGTTGGAAAGTATGCTTAGAGCTCAGAGGTCAGTTTTCGTTAAGGAAGGACTTGGCTACACACATGAACCATCAACCTCTACCTCGAAAGACTCAAAAAAGTTGGTTGATCAATTTGTCAGAGGGAAAGTTCAAGCTGTTGAACTTATCACCCCTCAGACGAAGAACAAAGAGAAAATGATTGCACCTCAGCCCAATAACAAGAAATTGACCTATGGTTCAAGCCCCAAGAAACACAGATCCAACTCAGGGGGAACCAAAAAGGTCAGATGGGTAGAGAAGTACGGTGAACCAGTGTACGAACATCCTGCATAATATGGTTCTTACTACTATGAGCCCAGGGTCAGGAGGATCACTAAATAATAGAAGAAGAAAGCTCCTAAACCCAAAACTGCCAAGCAGTCAGTACCTCCATGTTCAGTGGAGAAAAGCACTAACAAGAAGGTTCAGAAGAAGAATGAGTCTGACAGCCCCAAGGTCGCCAAACAGATTTGGGTCGCGAAACCACCGACTAACGCTTAAGGACCCAAACTGAACCAAAGGGTACCTAAAATTGTTTCTGTTTTGTAGGTGCATAAGGACCCTTAGATCATGGACGACGACTTCTCGAGACACATGACTTATCAGAAGAGCCTGCTGACCAACTATGTACAAGAATAAGGTCTCAAGATTGAGTTCGGTGATAACTCAAAAGGCTACACAAGGGAATATAGAACGCTAAACATTGGGACTGCTTCAGTTCCAAGAGTAACATATGTTGAAGGACTTCAACATAATCTCCTTTTTGTCAGTCATTTCTGTGATAACCTTAATAGAGTTACCTTTGACGCTGTTTTTTGTGATGTCCTTGATAAATCTACAAGGAAACAGTGTTATAAGGTTAGCTGAGGAAGAATATCTACGTTGAAAACTGGAACACCGCCGAACCTGAAGCCTACTTGCTTGCCCAGACGAAATCAAGTGATAAGACAGGATGGTTGTAGCATAAAAGGCTTCAAGGCAATGAACAAGTTGGGAAGGGACTCAAAAGTCAGAGGATTGCCCAACGAAGAATTCAGTAGAGACAGAAATTGTGAAGCATGCATGAAGGGAAAGCAGACAAAGAAAAACAATCCACCAATTTCGTCACCTTCCACTGATGGAATCCTTCAGCTGCTGCACATGGACCTTTTTGGGCTAATCACTCCAGTGACCATAAGAGGCAAGAAGTATGCCCTCGTCGTTATTGATGACTACTCAAGATATACGTGGGTCATCTTTATAGCCAATAAATCTGATGTCAAGACTTAATTACCAATACTGCTGAAGAAACTTAGTGTGGAAAAGGACTTTGATGTTCAAAGAATACGCTCGGATCAGGGAACTGAATTTCTCAACTCAATTATTAAGGAGTATTGTGATACTGAGGGGATTCAGCACGAGACTTCAGCAGCTCGCATACCCCAACAGAACAGTCTTGCTGAACGAAAGAACAGGACATTATAAGAAATAGCAAGAACGCTCCTAGCAGACTCCGGATTACCCTCGAAGTTCTTGGCATATGCTATTGACACCGTCTGTTACACTCATAACCGCTCACTACTGAAAAAGGTACATATTAAAACACCATATGAACTATGGAAAGGGAGAATTCCTTCTATTTCTTATTTCCATATCTTCGGTTATCCTTGCTTTATCCATAATAATGGAAAGGATCAGTTAAAGGTCTTTGATAGCAAATCTGATCAAGGAGTGTTCATAGGATATTCCCGGGTAAGTAAAGCCTTCAAGGTCTTTAACTACTGGACCCTTTGCATGGAAGAAAGCCCTCATGTTGTTTTTACGAGTTTGTTACTAAGGACAGGAAATCGAGTGAAAAGCTAAATATTGAAGATGTTAGCAGCCAGCTACGGGATCTCAAGCTGAATGATAAAACTGAAAAGATCCAGCATTGTTGGGATGATGAGTCAGATGAAGAAGAAACTCAGACCCATCCCATTGGAAATATAGTTAACCTGGTTGATTCTACTGCACAGAATTAACATCAGGTTACACAGGTCGATGAGGAAGCCCCTGTGGTAACTGAGACCTCTATTGAGAATAACAATTCAGGGGGAACGAATGATGTTCCCTAGCGAAATGCCCCTGAACTTGGGAACTCAGTGGATCCTAACCTTCTTACTGAATTGCTTCAATTGCAGAACAGTACTACTGAAATGCTTAACACTCTCACCGACTATAGAGAAGTAATTTTAGAAGAAGGAACAAGCGAAGACGATCATGGTTAGATGCTCACTCTTCAAATAGGAACTAAGTGGGTCTTCAAGAACAAGAGTGATGAAAACAACGTCATAGTAAGAAACAAAGCTCGACTTGTTGCCAAGGGATATTGTCAAGCAAAGGGGATAGATTTTGATGAAAGACTCGCTCTAGTCGCAAGATTGGAAGTCATTCCTCTATTCCTAGCCTATGCAACGCATCAAGAATTTAAAGTATATCAAATGGATGTAAAGTCAACATTTTTTATCGGCGTACTGAAGGAAGAAGTTTACGTGGAACAACTGTTGGGATTTTGTATACTGGAAGCAGTTTTTATGCTTGTATACAACGTGTTTTTGTCCTTACCAATATTTTATTCTCCTATCTGATAAATGTATATATTTGCACATGTAAATCTTTATCTTATACAAAAGTTAGATTTTTCTAGTGTGTCGGGTATCACAGAAAACAAAAGAAATTGGTTGAACTGATAAGATATAAACAGTTATCACAGCTGAGACAACTTCAGGATAAGTTGTCGGTTTAAGCTGCAGTTTAGATAAGAAGTAGCTTGTCTTAGCTGCTTGTCTTTACTGGTACACTGAAGGTGGTGTATTGATGGATCACAGTGAGATGTGTTTTCCTAACTGACCTTAGTGGAGAACCAAGATCTCGATGACTTAGCTGGTCTTAAGCTTGGTAAGACTTCAGCTGAGTACATTTGGCTATCTATCACTTTGACCTACTATGGTGAACGTCACCGGATCTACGTATCTTGGGTGTTAGTAGTTATTTGTGGCTCAGGCTGGTTGTCTGTATCTTACAACCGTATCCTAGTAAAATAGGTTGATAATATCCCCTGAGGAACTCGAAAGGATTAGCACACTAAACCCGGCCGGTTGATTAAGTTCATGTGTGTTAATAAGGTCGAGTGGTACTACTCATGAATATAAGATGTTAATTAATTTAAGTTGTCAGTGAGCTTAATTAATTAACGGATATTACTATCTTAAATACGGAGATCGATTAAGTCTAAAATACAAGCCCTAGCTCAATTTGGGATAAAGGGGTAAGTCAGTACGAATTCTCTAGTGAAATAAATTTGTGTTTATTAATTAATTTTGCTCTAGGCTGAGCATAGATAATTAATTAATTTGAGGGCCAACTTTATTTCTTGTATTAGATCCCTGATTTGGCCCAATTAGTTGCCTAGTTATTTATTGTTTCTCAGAAATTATTATTAATGAATTAATGTATTTTTACATTATTTAATAATGTTATTTATCTGGAATTAACTGGCTGGGCCAATTAATTGATAAATATTAGTAGTCCAGTAATTAATTAATTATATTATGGGCTAATTATGTGGAAGCCCATTAAAAATATAGTTAAATTAATGGGGTACAAATATATTACTATTATATTGGCTTTTGAAGCCTATATATATTAGTATTCTGTTCAGAAACAGAATACACACATTCACAAATTTTGAGACGTCGTGCGTGAGTTTGTGAGAGACAGAAATATTAATTTTCTTCAGTTCTCTAACCACCCAGAGGAAAACAAAGACCGGGACACAGATCAGAAGATCTGACACATGAGCAACAATCAGAGCTGCGACAACATACGAAGGAGGAAGGTATCGATTCCTAACCTAATATTTCATTCAATTGGTATCAGAGCCTGGTTTAGGTTCTGATTGTTGTTGTTAGGTGCATGATTAGGTTTATTTTCGTCGTTATCGGGCTAATTTCGTGTTCGGGGGGGCTGCGAGCCACTGTTTTGACCCCGTTGTAACGTTTATCTCGTGAGAAAATCCACGAGTAGATCATAGGACCTATATGTTATGTGATTTTACTGTTTTTGTAATATAATTGGTACGGGATTTACAAAAATTGAGGCGTGAAGGCGCGGGAGGACGGAAAAGGGCGAAACCCTAGAAACTGGCAGAACACGACCGTCGCCTTCAATAGGTGTGTGGGGGCACGTGCCGATTTATTTTTCCAATCCGTTTAGGTAGGTTTGTTCGTTTTTTCGTTAGCTTCGTCTGGATAGGTCACACGACCCATTCCGATTTCTTGTTTGTTTGGAATAGCGTCGGAAAGGAGAAGTGGTCGTGCTATCCAGAAAAGCCCCAAATTGGGCGAAAACCCTAATTCGGCTAGGGTTTCGCCGCATCTTGCGGCGGCGATTCTCGGCGGGTTCGGCGTCCGATTGACGATCGGCTTGAACCGCTGGATTCCTCGTCTAGAGAGCTTCGCGTCGATAAATCGTAAGGGGTCATGTAATCTCGGATGCAATCGAAATTGATGTCTGAAGTTTGCTGCTCGTCATGAATTCGTTCCGGCGAATCGTTTGAAATTTAGGAAATTGAGGAACTAATCTCGGCCGGAATCCATTACACGGTGGTCGTGAGTGTTCCAATTACGTTTCCCCTCTTTCAATTGATCGAATTATGGCTCTAAGAGCACGAATTTGAGCACCGAAGTTCGTCGGCGACGGGATGCGAAATTCGTTTGATTCCCATCGCGGCGGTGGCAGTTATCGCCGGAATTGGGCCGCCCAAACCTATGGAACATGTTTAGAGGCGACTAGGGACAACGAGGATGGCGGCACCGGGCTGGGGATAGCGCGACAGCCGCGCATCTGCCGCCGGCAATCGCGGCTGCGCGCAGCACTGATTCCCGCCGCTGCAGGCGGCGGCGCGAGGCGACGGCCACGTCAGCCTTTGCTGACCAGGCAGACACGTGTCTGCCACGTGGCATACCCCTGATGACATGGCCATGACAGTTTTCGATGCAGTTTTCAGATTCGAAGATTTTGAAGATCGAAGAACTGTATTATGATCGGGCTATGTAATAGTTAGGAATTACGTGTTTTAAAGCCCGATAACGACATTTTAAATTTTCTATTTGCGCATTTATTTTTTATTATGCTTTAGCATGCGATTATGTGATTAATTGCGCTTAGAAAAGCATGAAAAATAGGATTTACGTCGTATTAAAGCATGTTTTTTTTCGCGAGCACGTTTTATTATGTGCGCTTAGAAATTGCATGCTTTAGGAATTATGTGGATGTAACGCCCCAATTCTCGTATGCTTTTTAATCGGGAGCGTCACCTCGTGAATACTTTTCATTTCCTCAATACATATATATATATATATATATATTTTTTTTTTAATAATAATAATAATAATAATTTATAAAAGCTAAAAATTTCTAATGCATTCATAAATGCGAAAAATCTTAAAATAAAAACATGTGAGTCATTTAGTTTACAAAATATAAAACAGGAAAAATAAATGCATAGTTCTTGAGCAAAATAATTTAAATGCGGAAGAAAATGATATAAAATCTTTTCACATGTGACCATCACCATCAGCCACCTCAAACATCTGTCGGTCCATGATCTAAAAAATGTAAATATATAATGGGGTGAGTACGACTACTCAGTGGGGTTAACATTATCCAAATTATAAATTATAAAGTATTTAACATGGGAAATTAGACATGTTATGATTTGCCCGAAGGCTAACCCGAAGGTTATTCTGTTGTGATACACCCGAAGGTCATTCTGCTATGATTTGCCCGAAGGCTAACCCGAAGGTTATTCTGTTGTGATACACCCGAAGGTCATTCTGCTATGATTTGCCCGAAGGCTCTGCCTGTACTGAATAACGCATGAGAAAAACGATATAATGTATAATAAGGATAAAAGTAAAACCCCACCTTAACCTTTTTGTGCAAATGAAAATGTTGTATATCAAGGGGTTAAATCCGTCGCGCCAATCCTAAGATGAAAAATATTAAATCTTAAAATCGTGATATGCATGAAATAATTTTTCTTAATATGATGTTGTGCATGCATCATACAAACTATAAAACAACATGTAATGTAAATAAAATAAATAGCATGTTATATGGAAAAAAATAAATATCATGTTATAAATAAAATTCCAAATCAGTAGCCTAACAACAAGTTATACCATATAATATTTCATAATGGCCCAATTAAAATCAATCACAATTAATATGATGTTATTCCCAATAAATTTTCTTCAAATTCACAATTAATATGATGTTATAATATTTATACATCAACACTCTAATATGTAAAATAAAATCAAACATTTCATTAAAAACCGAAAGCTAATATAAAAAGAAGTAACCAAATACCAAAACATTTAACTCATACATATCATGTAATTCAATATATATATATTAGAAAAAATTCCACAAAACAGAAATTAGTTCCAAAAAAAATTCTAATTTTCTACATATAAATTCTTTAGTGAGTCTCAAACACACCAGATTTTGTTTCACATAAAAATGATAAGTCATCTAAAAGTTATAACCAAAACAATAATTGTTGTGCAACCATAACCGATTTCTGACCTACTGTGATTCATCCATACGTTTAAGGGGCCAAACATGCATTAAAAATTCTAAGATTTTATACACATCTAGGAGACATACGTATACATATCATATATAAATTTCAAACCAGAAGGATAAGTAACAACTACAGAAAATACCGAATATTGTTTCCCAAAAACAAAATACGAAATTGCATACTCTGTCTCACTACCCGAATATATATAATAAACTGCTTTCGTATAAATACGATAAAAATACAAAATAATTATTTTTACACAACAATACGTGTTTAGAGTATTTAGGAAAAATAATGAAGTTTAAATCATTTTCGTAGAGTGAGATATAAAATTTTTACAAAGCCCTATCCCGGAAACATGAGTTCTCGGAAGTATAAAAGTCGAAATTCGTTAAAAATGTAAATACTTATCCATAAATCATGCAAATTTACAGAGATCTTAAAGACATCCTATATTTCATCTCTATAATTTTTCTAGAATTTTTCAAGAAACAAAAGATCATGAATTTGACCCTAGAACTCACGGCAGAAAATAAATAAATGGTATCACAAAGTTATATTCTCATGAAATCTACACATGCAATTTAATTAAAAACATAGTTATACCTGCAGTATGACCTCTTGTGTGGGAGAGTGAAAAATGAAAAATCTTGATGGATTGTTTGAAGATTATATGAGAAGAAGAAATGAAGAAGAAGAATACGAAAGAAGAGAGGAACGTTTGAAGAAGATGAATGGAAATAATGATGAATTTGTGGGCTTCTTTATACAAGAAAAGGAAAACTCACGCCCTCATTTGAGGGGAAAAGGAGGTCAAACATTACCAAAAGCAAAAATAGAAATATTGTAACGGAAATAATTTGGGATTATCTTCCACTCTAAAGAAATATTTGGAGTGATATACGCACCATGCTTCATAATGACTTTTATAATGTGCAACATTTTGTGTGTAAATATATATCGTGTAATTATCTCTACTCATTGCTATAATAAAATCATGCTCTAACAACAAATTAATGTATGAGTGCACACATACAATATACATGCATACAAATTTTCCAAGGCGCGACATATAGGATTTTCCCACAAGATATTATGAATAAAAAAAAATATAATAATAAAAAAATGTAAATGCACTTTATTATTATTATTAGAATTTCGGGGTGTTACAGTGGATATGCATGATTCTAAGCGAACCTTTTGAAGAAAAAGACTAAGCAAATAACAAATTAAATATTTAATTGGATTCCATTTAAATTGGAAATTAAATATTTAACCGGACCTCCATTAATTGGACCCTACACAAAAGTGGAACCATTATATAAGTAAACGTCCACCTGAGTGGCTTGCTTGTATTTTTGAACCACGAGTTTTGTGAGATGGGTTTTCTAATGTAATATTTAATTATTATTGAGTAGTGGGAGCGAAGCCGTAAAAGTCCATGTGAGTGGCTTGCGTGCCTAGTAAACACGAGTACTCTAGCAGATAATAATTAAATAAGATGGTCAATTAAATCAAAATGAAAGCGGTATGGTTCGCGTAAGTATGCCAATTTCGAGAATTTGTTGTTAATTCGGTCAAATTAATGGTCAAAACTTAGATGTCACTGCGGGTACAACTTCCTGAGAAGTCCCTTCTCGCGTTTTAATAGTGACATGGTCCAGAGATATCGAATTATTAATTCCATTCGTCTTAAGAACCTAGGAGGGGATTGGAATTAAAGAGCTAGGTATATAGCTTGGTCTAGGGGTACACGAGTAAACGTTCACCTGAGTGGAAGAGATATGTTTGTTCGAATAATTTTCGAGTTTCTAAACAGTCTCACCAACCAAGCCAAACGGGTTTAAATAATTTTACAAAGTGAAAGAGATATCTTACCTTCCCAATAAATGCTCTACAAAGGTCCTACAAGAACTTCTGTTTTAGGACCGCTATGTCTAAGAACGAGTTTACTATAAGTATGTTACTCAAATCTTTTGTAGTGGTCAAAGAGGATATAGAAAAGGGCAAGAGTGCTCAATTCTTGAATATCCCTAGTAGTTCAAGGAATCCTCCGAAAGGCGGAAACCAGAAAAAGAGCAGAAAGGGTGGACATTTCAAGAAGAGCAGTGGGAGTAAGAAGACGGTCTTTACCGGCGACGTGCAAATGTCAAAGGAGAAAGGAAGGTTCTTCAAGAATGGTAAGAAAGGACACTGGAAGAATTATAATCCAGATGTCAAGGTAAAACAGAAAGAGACGCGAGTCGCTCTTGTAACTGAAACTGTTCTGGTTTCCTCTTCTACCCACGAATGGGTAGTGGATTCGGGGGCAACTGATCATATTTGTTACACCTTGCAAGGTTTCTTGTAGAAAAGGCAATTGAGCGATGGCGAGGTGGTAGTCTCAATGAGCAATGGATTGAGAGTTCCTGCAATTGCCATTGTAGATTTACATCTATCTTTTGATAGTTTTGTTTTAGTACTTAAAGATGTTTTATATGTGCCTGAGTTTAGGCGAAACATAATTTCTGTTTCAAAACTCTACATCATGGATGGTTATAAATCAAGTTTTGATGGTGAAGTTTCTATCGTGAAAGACGATGATTTCATCTGTGGTGGGCCATTAAACGGATCTTTATATACTATTACTTGTAATCCGCGTAATTCTGTTAATGTTGCTTCCTCATCATCAAATCCTAAGAAGAGGAAAGAATCTTCTAAGGTAAACCAAACTTATATGTGGCACTTAAGACTAGGTCACATCAATCTAAATAGGATTCAAAGGTTGGTGGAATATGGATCACTGGAGTCTCTCCATGTTGAACCATTTCCAACTTGCGAACCCTGCTTAGAAGGAAAGATGGTGACTAGGCCTTTCAAGGCAAAGGGTTATAGAGCCACAAAAGTATTAAGTTTGATACATTCTGACTTGTGTGGGCCTATGTCTACACAAGCTCGTGGAGGGTATGAGTACTTCGTCACATTTACCAATGATTACTCAAGGTATGGATATGTTTACCTTCTTCGCCACAAGTCGGATTGCTTTGAAACCTTTAAGGAATTCAAGGCGGAGGTGGAGAAGAAGCTAGGTAAAGAAATCATAACACTACGATCTGATCGTGGTGGGGAATACCTATCCAATGAGTTCAAGGACTACTTGACAGAATGTGGGATTACATCCCAGCTGACAGGACCGCGTACGCCCCAGCAGAATGGTGTGTCAGAGAGAAGGAACCAAACTCTCTTAGAGATGGTTCTGTCCATGATGAGTTATGCAACTTTGCCAGTTTCCTTTTGGGGATATGCCCTAGAGACTGCAGCATATTTGCTGAACGTGTGCCTTCCAAGTCGGTACAAAAGACCCCTTTTGAGTTGTGGAATGGGCATAAGCCTAGTTTGCACCACTTAAGGATTTGGGGTTGTCCTGCTTAAGTGTTAAATAGGCAAGCCGACAAATTGGAATCACGTTCAAAAGTGATGTTGTTCATAGGGTATCCGAAGGAAACGAAGGGTGGATACTTTTATGATCCTAAAGAACAGAAGATCGTTATTAGCACTAACGCTCGGTTCTTAGAAGAGGATTACATTAGTAACCATAAGTCTCGAGTCGACATCATCTTTGAAGAATTATAAGGTGGTCGAGTTCCACTTGAACAACCAGTTGTGCAAGATAGTACTCTACGAGTAACTGCAGAATCTGTTAACACAATGCCTGACACTGTTCGACGTAGTGGGAGAGTGATATTTGCACCAGATCGGTATATGTTCACTGGGGAGAAGTCTGATCATCTCCCGGCAGATGAACAGGATACCGTTGATCCTTGGACCTACAACGAAGCAGTGGGAGATATAGATGTAGATTCCTGGTGAATCACTATGGACTCAAAATTTAAGTCCATAACTGATATGGAAGTATACGAGATCACTAAACTACCTGAGGGCTGCAATGCTATTGGTAGTAAGTGGGTATACAAGAGAAAGAGAGGACCGAATGGAGAGATCATGACATTTAAAGCCAGGCTAGGGGCGAAGAGTTTTACCCAGAAAGAAGGTATCGATTATGAAGAGACCTTCTCGCCCGTAGCAATGATCAAGTCTATTAGGATTCTCCTTGCCATAGCAGCTCACATGAACCTTGAGATCTGGCAAATGGATGTCAAGACCGCATTCCTAAACGGTCACCTTGAAAAAGGTAGGGACATCTATTTGAAACAACTAGATGGTTATGTGAAGGAGGGTGAAGAGCATCTAGTTTGGAAGCTTAAGATGTCTATTTATGGACTTAAGCAAGCTTCCCGGTTATGGCACCAGCGTTTTGACGAGGTAGTCAAATCCTATGGTTTTGTATCCTGTCCTAACGAGGTGTGCGTGTATTGTATCCGTGTTAATGGATCAGTGGTGTTTCTTGCACTTTATGCAGATGACATCCTTCTCATTGGCAACAATGTTGAAGTGTTATCAGATGTAAAGATGTGGTTATCCGAGCAGTTTCAAATGAAGGACTTAGGTGAAGCTGCATACATCCTTGGGATCAAGGTTATCCGAGATCGCCAGAAAAGGATGTTGAGCTTGTCACAAGCATCCTACATTGATATTGTTATTGCTCGTTTTAGCATGCAAAATGCCAAGAGAGGTTCAATACCTTTCAGACATGGCATTCTTCTATCAAAGAATCAGTGCCCTAAAACGCCTGAAGAGATAGAAAGTATGAGGCTAGTACCATATGCTTCCGCTGTCGGTAGCCTCATGTATGCAATGCTTTGTACGAGACCAGATATCTCATATACTGTAGGCATGGTCTCAATATATCAGTCTAACCCTGGACAGGAGCATTGGACTATGGTAAAGCACATTCTTAAGTACCTTTAAAGGACTAGAGATTATAGGCTTGTTTACCAGTCAGATAGTCTAGTGCCAATGGGTTATACAGACTCGGATTTCTAGGCTGACAGAGACGAGAAGAAGTCTACCTCGGGTTATGTGTTTACCTTGGGAGATGGAGCCACCTCATGGAGGAGTGCAAAACAGAAATGCATTGTGGACTCAACCATGGAAGTAGAGTATGTGGCGGCTTCAGAAGCCTCTAAAGAAGCAGTTTGGCTCAAGAATTTCCTCTTGGATCTTGATATTGTTAAGAATTTGCCTAAAGCAATCACAATTTATTGTGATAATGCGGGTGCAGTGGCAAATTCAAAGGAACCCAGATCCCACAAAGCGTCTAAACACGTAGATAGGAAGTACCATATCATACGTGAATTCATACATCGAAGAGACGTGGTGATTGACAAAATTGGAACTAAAGAAGACCTAGCTGATCCTTTCACGAAGAGCTTACCAGTTCGGGTTTACGAAAACCATGTTCGTGGCCTAGGAGTGGTAGAGATTCCCCCCACTTAGGACTGCATAAACCTTTGTATAAGTGGGAGAAGATGCAGTGATAGATATGATAGATAGCTGAGTACTAGTTTGTACCTAGAACTGACACATTGTAGACTAAAAGTTTGCTTTAGTATAAGTGGGAGAATTGTTGGGATTTTTTATGCTGGAAGCAGTTTTTATGCTTGTATACAATTTGTTTTTTTTCCTTACAACTATTTTATTCTCCTATCTGATAAATATATATATTTGCACATGTAATCATTTATCTTGTACAAAAGTTAGATTTGTGTAATGTGTCGGGTATCACAGAAGATAACACAAATTGATTGAACTGACAAGATATAAACAGTTATCACAGCTGCGACAACTTAGCTGGAGATGTGTTCTCCTAACTGACCTTAGTGGAGAACCAAGATCTCGGTGACTTAGCTGGTGTTAAGCTTGGTAAGACTTCAGCTGAGTACATTTGGTTGTCTATCACTTTAACCTACAATGGTGAACGTCATCGTGACCGGATCTACGTATCTTGTGTGTTAGTAGTTATTTGTGGCTCAGGCTGGTTGTCTGTATCTTGCAACCGTATCCTAGTAAAATGGGTTGATAATATCCGCTGAGGAACTCGAAAGGATTAGCACATTAAACCCGACGGTTTGATTAAGTTCAGGTGTGTTGATAAGGTCGAGTGGTACTACTCAGGAATATAAGATGTTAGTTAATTTAAGCTGTCAGTGAGCTTAATTAATTAACGGATATTACTATCTTAAATACGGAGATCGATTAAGTCTAAAATACAAGCCCTTGCTCAATTTGGGATAAAGGGGTAAGTCAGCACGGATTCTCTAGTGGAATGAATCTGTGTTTAATAATTAATTTTGCTCTGGGTTGAGCATAGATAATTAATTAATTTGAGGCCCAACTTTATTTCTTGTATTAGATCCCTGATCTGGCCCAATTAGTTACCTAGTTATTTATTGTCTCTCAGAAATCATTATTAATGGATTAATATATTTTTACATTATTTAATAATATTATTTATTTGGAATTAATTAGCTGGGCCTATTAATTGATAAATATTAGTAGCCCAATGGATTAATTAAGTATGTTATGGGCTAATTATGTGGAAGCCCATTAGAAATATAATTAAATTAATGGGCTACAAATATATTAATATTATATTGGCTTTTGAAACCTATATATATTAGTATTCTGTTCAGAAACAGAACACACATTCATAAATTTTGAGACGCCGTGCGTGAGTTTGTGAGAGACAAAAATCTTAGTTTTCTTCAGTTCTCTTACCACCCAGAGGAAGAAAAAGGTCGGGACACAGATCATAAGATTTGACAAACGAGCAACAATCAGAGCTGCGACAAAATACGTATGAGGAAGGTATCGATTCCTAACCTAATATTTCCTTCAACAACCGCCCGGCTTTCAGCAAGGACATCAGGTTTATAGACTCAGAAAGGCTCTGTTTTGGTTAAAACAAGCACCCAGGGCTTGGTATGATACCCTATCAGACTTTCTACTTTAGAAAGGTTTTCAGAAGGGGACAGTAGATCGCACTCTGTTCAACATCAAAACAGAAGATAACATTCTACTGGTGCAGATCTACGTAAACGACATCATCTTTGGCTGCAGAAATGTGACTATACGTCAACAATTTGAGAAGATGATGAAGGAAAAATTTGAGATGTCAATGATGGGGGAGATGAGCTACTTCCTTGGTTTTCAAGTTAAACTATCAGATAAGGGAATATTCATCAACAAAGCCAAATACACTCGAGACCTCCTGAAAAGATTTGGATGTGAATCGAGCAAGCCAATCAAGATCTCCATGAATACAAACTTTAAAATTGATCTAGATAAATAGGGGGCTTCTGTTAACTCAACTGACTATAGAGCTATTATTGGTTCCTTATTATATTTAACAACAAGCAGACATAACATAACTTTTGTTGTACGTGTATGTGCGAGATTTCAGGAGAATCCCAAGCCAAGTCATCTAGACTCAGCGAAGAAGATTCTGCGATACCTGAAGGGAACACCAGACGCAGGGTTATGGTATCCTACTGATGATAATTTTGTTTTAACTGGATATTCTGTTGGAATACAAACAAGAGGCCTAACTTCCCTCAAAACCCAGGTTATGAGGGAAGGATTGACTCCCACTTATATACCCTCCACACTTTGCGTGTGGAACTGATGTGGGATGTAAGTCCACATCATAACAATACATCCCCCTTTCGAACCGGACGACCACGGACGGTACACACCGAATTGTTCCGATCCCCGGGACAAGCCAGCCAGAGACCTTACCTGATGGTTCCAATCCCCTCCGCGGGGTCCACCAGATAGCCTCCTTCTTGGCCCTCGATGGGGCCCACCCGACGGCCCGCTTCCCCCGCAGCCTCCTAATCCGGCAGGTCAGACCAATTGTTGGAATACAAACAAGAGGCCTAACTTCCCTCAAAACCCAGGTTATGAGGGAAGGATTGACTCCCACTTATATACCCTCCACCCTTTGCGTGTGGAACCGATGTGGGATGTAAGTCCACATCACAACATATTCTTATGTTGATTATGCAGGATGCAGGGTAGATCGAAATTCAACTTCTGGAACTTGTCAGTTCCTAGGCAGTAAGCTCATATTATGGTTCTCCAATAAACAACATTCAATAACGACGTCCACTACTGAAGCAGAGTATATGGCTGCCAGAAGTTGTTGTGCCCAGATCCTTTGGCTTCGACACCAATTGCGTGATTATGGTATCATTCAAGATTAAGTGTCCATCTACTGCGACTCCACCAGTGCTATTGCAATCACTCAAAACCCAGTTCTTCACACGAGATGCAAGCACATGGACATCCAACACCACTTCATCCGAGACCATGTCGAGAAGAAGGATATCATGATGGAGAAAATCCATACTGATAGACAAAGGGCATACTTATTGACCAAGCCGCTGGCTGAGAACAAGATCAAAGAACTTTAAATTAAGCTAGGTTTACTGGATCCTACTGACCCGAGTCAGTAAAAAGATTCAGTGTGACAAGTCAGTAAGTCAAACTCAGTACTTGATTTAGTAGGGTGAATCATACAGTACTCAGCAAGGGGAACATGAGACAAATACTAAATCTTCAGTATCACGTCGATCCTCCTGATTTGCAATTGGTAACAACTAACCACAAAGCTCAGTTGAAAAGGTTTGAGTATTAAGTGCAGTATTTATACTCAGTGGTTGTGCATTTAATTGATCAATAGCATACATTCAGTGGCATGAATTGCATTTTTTTCCCGCCATAAATTCTTAAGGATAAGTTCATTAAAACCATTTTCATTTAAAGCACGATATCCTAAGAACTAACTGTAGCGCATTTAATCCATGTCATCTCAACTTACTCCAACTTTGCAAATCTTAGGTAGGTAGAGATTATCGGTGGCTTAGTAATCATTCTTTTTATAAAATTATATCCTAACCATCTGTGATAAAGCAAGATTAAATCTTAGCCTTCAGATCTGAAAAACTGCTTGGCATTCAAATCTATATATATTCTCTCGCTTATTTCTCTCACCTTCGTTTTCATCATTACTGTTTTAAGAGCTTTGCATAATCTTCATCAAGAAACTACATTCAGACTTGTACTTCTCTCAAGCTCTTAAATTCTTGGTAAATTTTTCATCTCTAGTCTGCAAAAACTGACTTACTCTATTTTCAAGTGCTAACATCTTTTTTGTAGATTTTAGTAAAAATGACATCTTTGTTAAGCATCGTTTAGACTCCTGCAGACATCAACGAGATTATTCAGAGCAGAGTCATGTTCAAGCCGATTATGGAGTTCCACCATTCGGAACAGCCATACTTGTAGGAGATTTACTCCATCCATCAGGTATATGGTCTGAAAACGCTTCATACTTGTCTTCCGAGACTGGTCGTTGAATTCTATTTCCACATGCGTCAGGTGGAGGGAATAGACGCAGAGGTTACCTCTGTGAGGTACATGAAAGAGGTTTCACCTCAGACATGGGAGGAGAGTCACGCTGATATCAACATCCTCGAAGGGCTGAAGACAGTATTCAACCTTCCCGATTATGGTGTATCTCATATTGGATATAAAGAAGTCGAGATCAACGATTATATCAGGCGATTATGCGGGAGGGATGACATATCCTTCAAAGCTGCATTTCCAAAGAATCAGCTCCTGCCAAAATTCAGAGGCCTGGCGTAAATTGTTATCCATATCCACACTAGCGCAGATGGCTTCTTTGACCAGCTATCCAAACCTAGACTCCAAATGATGATGGCAATCATGGACGGAGCTAAGGTCAATTGGGCTCAGTTCTTCCTGTCTGAACTGAAGGCTCAGTCGCAAAAGTTTTTTAGTAGAGAAGCAGGAGAGAGGAGACTATCTCCTGTAGGCAACTTCTGTATGGAACTAACCTTTCAACGCTGATGAAAGCATCATTATCCTCACATGCTTTATTTAGTGACATGAAATACTTCGACAAGAAACTGATCAAGGTCAGGTCGAAAACCGCCGTTGAAAAGTCCATAGGTCGTGGAGCTGCACTGAAAAGGCTCTAAACTGCCTCCATGTACCGAACAGCCTAAGAGAAAGAAGCTGACAAAGTTGGAAGCTCCTAAGGTTAATTCTCCACCTCCCCCACAGATGGAAACCATACTAGACTCGGAGACAAGCATTGAAGGTGCCACTTTCAGAGATAAAGTCCAAAGAGTCAGTACTGAAGAAACTCAGTTGGAGTACGAAGTTGAACCAACTACTGAGGTATCTTAAGAGCTACCAACCACAGTTCAGCTGACCTGACTTAGGGCTGAATCCAAATTCGCTGAACAGATCCCTGAGATTGCCAACTATCATGATCTGGTGGATGTAGCTGTTAGGGCAAGGACTTAGATGCTGCTGAGATTCCTTAATATGGATATTCTTGCAGACATGATCCACCAGTATTTTGTAGTCACATTACTGGCAGAGGAACAACAACTGCAGTCTGAGATAGTGTTTGAAGAACCCTCAGACATTGCATCTTTTGAGGACTTAAGATCAGCCAAGCTTTATTTGCTGGAGGTAAACTCTACCTCCTCTCCTGCTAAAGACCCTTCGCCCACTGACCACCCAGCTGAGGGTGATGATTCAGCACCCAAGGATGCAGAGCGAGGAGACTCTACTGAGGGCAAAACACCTAGCGAGAAGGGCGATTCAGCACCCAAGAGAGCAAACACTCGCCACTTATGAGCAAAGGATCGGTAGTTCATCGTATCAGATCAAACCTATACCATATCCTTAAGGACCATCAACAGATCTATTAGGAAGCAAGGAGACAAAAATCATCTCATGGCTAAGGATGTGCACTTGAAGTGGGTACAATATACAAAAGCTCAAACTGAACGCTTTGATGTCCTCACTGGAGAAGTGAAGAAGATCTCTGAAGCTCCATCGCCAAACTTTAGGAGATCATTAAGACTGTTCTGGCTGCTGAGAAGCAGGACCTGGCCACTCAGTGCCAATAGTTGCTTGAAGCTCAATCCAAGAAATTCTCAGAGCAATTGGTTGCGGAAATGGCTGACGTCCAGAAAACAGTGGATGAAATAGAGCAGAATCTTCTAGCGTGGCTAAAGCTCTTGAAATTCAAGCCACAGCTCTGGACCTCATCCGGTCTGACTTCAAGGAGTTAATCAAAGCATCTCTTCTGCAACACAGAACCCAATCTGAGTCCCAGATCAAGGAAATTCGACGTGATCAAGAAACGGAATGGGAACACTACTGCGATGGTGTCGGGGACTTCAACTCCACTTCCGCCAAGATTAAAACTTCTGTCTGCAACCTTCAAGGAGAAGTAGCCGCTATTAAGACTTTACTGACCCGGGCTGATGATGCCAAAAAGGGGGAAGGTAAAGGGAAAGAAGTTAAGGGGGAAGATAACTCAGAAGATAAGGAAGGGGAACAGGATAAGGGGGAAAGAACTGTAGATATTAAGGAATTCATTGCTCTCCCCCTCCCCTCAGTCCAAGAATAAAAGGCTAAGGAAAAAGCCTTAATTGAAGGCTACAGAGCATCAACAGAACATAGTGCAGCTGGCTGTGCAGGCTGGAGGATCAGGAAAAGGATACTCAGCCCAGGCACATATTGATGAGATAGCAGATTTCGTCAAGGGATCAGAGGATATTGAGCCTCCCCCGCCGAAGAGGCCTGACAAGGGGATTGCTACTGAAAGCTCTCCCCTCCATCGCCTAAGTTCAAATCAAAAAAGGAACAAGAGGCGCATGAAGAACACGTAGCTCAGCAGCTGCAAGCTCATCTAGATCATGAAGCCCGACAAGAAGAGGCCAAACTGAAGAGAAAGCTAAAACTCCCAGTGCCCAGGTCGTCAAGGAGTCAGGCTCACGGAATGAGAATTCAGAAAAAGAAGGCAACACCTCCTAAAAAGACTCAGCAGAAGCAGAAACCTACTGAAAAATCAGCTTCTAAGTCTACTGAAGACTCTGACACTAACAACCTACCACTTTCTTAAAGGCTGAAGAAGAAAACTCCCAAGCTTACAAACAAATTGCTGAGGACAAAGACTTGTGGGACACAGTTGAAATGGGCCTTGACTTCAGAGCCAGAGAAAGGTTGACGGCTAAAGCAAGAGAGAGACTAAGAAAAGCTGAACTGGCAGAGCATATCACAAGAACTGAAAAAGCAGCTAGGGAAGCAGTTCCAGTCAAAAGCAGAGAGATCCTAAGGACTTCCAAGTTCTATACACGCGGTTGGCAGAAGGCACATCTCCGAAAAACTCCATTCCGCCGCGTAGACAAATGGATCCCCTGGAACCTGAACGAGGAATTGGAAGGTCTGAAAGAGGACTTCATCCAAGCATATTATATAGGGCAAAGCTACTCAAGTGATGTTCCGACGGTCAAACTATTTAATCAATTCTTATACAACTACGACCCCAACTTCCGAGCTCAGATCAAATAACTCTTATTCAAGGAGAAATTGCCATTTGTTGCGCCTTCATACCGTCAAATAACCCCTCCCAGGACTCTTCAAGGAGCCATCTACACTAAGGAGATAGAGGACGAGGTGGAGATAGCCATGCAACGTCATGATCTTTCCTCCTAGTCGCAACAAGATCTTCCAGAAATCAAGCGTCTGAGGGAAGTTATCTACAGACCTTATGGGCTTTATCCTCCTGAGGCCAAGTCTGCTGACTTCAAATACAAAATTAAGAAGTTCAAATCTCAGAAGTAGCAGACTCAGCCTATCTTTGTGTCTTTGCCTCTCTCACTCCTTTCTCTCTAGTATAGTACTGATTGTATTGTAACATTCTCAATCTATAAAATCAATATTTCCTTGGCCGGACAACCACTCAATTTCTTATGTATGTTTTGTTTATTTTAACACTACTGATCACTGAAGTGATCAACACACACTCACTGTCCTGATTTCTTCTGATGTGCCTTTAAGTAAGTTGTTAACTTGTGCTTAATTCCTTCAGTTGTTAATAACTAAGTTTTGGGGTTAGTAGTTTAGTGCTTAGTGGTTCTGGCATCATCAATTAGGGGAAAATTATATGGATATGAGTCAGTGGTCAAGTAGACCACTTCTAAGGGGTATATAGAACTTGACTCAGTAGATGTGTAGGGACATGAATCAATAATTTATGTGAATTGTAGGGACGCTCTATTACATAGTTTTGGGGAAATTATAGGGATGTTGAATTGTTATGAGAAATTGAAGATCCCAAAACCTCTGTCCTAACCCCTGAGTGTGCGATGAACTGTTTTGATGTAATAGGCTAGACTTTCTTTGAATGTCATAGACTATTTTGTCTAAGTCCTGTAAGGGGTATATTGTTGGACTGATCCTCAGTAGAGAAGTTAAAGTTCCAGAACCCCAAGTAATGGGTTCAGTAGAGCTCAGTAGTCTTCAAAGTCAGTAGCTGATAGCACTCAGTCGAAGATCCTCTTCAGCCGACTCAGAAAGAAGACTCAGTATGATCAGCTTTGATCTATTGAAAGGCTGCAACTCTGTTGCAGACCGTAGAAGGAAAATCGACCGCCTGACCTCTATTAGTCGATGTCAGCTAGAAGACTGATGTCTGACAAGTCTCACCTATTGCCGCATACCTCGACCAATGAGAAGAAACCGAAGCTTACCTGCTCTGACACAAAAGCGACTCTCATGCAGAGAACGCCAACAACTCTACAACGACATTTCGAAATTATATGGCTGTTTTCCTTGGAGTCTTGTGACACGTGGCATCGTCCTCTCCAACGGATCTATGCCTGGGTCACAACTATAAATAGAGAAGAGTCTTCAAGCAGAAAAAAATGGAAGAAGACAACAAGGGAACACAAGCTTTCAAGCGAACAATCTCTAGTAAACTCAAAGCCAAACACAACGAAGAACTTGATCATTGAATATATTTTTAGTTCTTCTCTCTAGCGAATCTGTAGTTCCCCTTCTCTATCTAAGCATTCATTGTAATATCTTAAGCTTAGAACCTTCGAAGGAGTTCACTTTTAGTGAAACGTTCTTATTGTAAGAACTCCTTCATTGATGGAGAAAATCTTTCAAACTCCGGTTTGAATCTGTAAAGTCGCTAAGGACTATAACTTAGAAGGTTTTGTCCTGTGCATAAAAACCTTGCTGAGGCTTGCTCAAATAAATCAACAAGACCTCTTGTTCAGTAGGACCGTGGATGTAGGATCTTGCGTATCCGAACCATGTTAAAATTGCTTGTGTCCTTTACTGTTTTATTGCATCTGTGTTTAAACTATTTGCAAAGTCATACTTTCGATAAAACAAACTTGAAACCGCACTAGCCAAAACTTGTTTGGTTTGCATAAAATGTTTTCAAAGAGAAGAAATTAAACTAGGCCCACACAATATTCTACTACTGAACTTCTCAGTACTGACCTTAGTCAGTATAAAGAACTCAGTTACTGAATCACTCTGTCCCACGATCAGAAGGCTTAATTGACACTAAACCCGTTCAGTAGTAAAACGCAGTACAAGATTGACCTTCCCGTTTGAGGAAAAACTTGGAATCATGTGTATTCACCCCCCCTCCCCCCCCTCCTCCGGTACATCTGATACTCGTCTCCAAACCGACAAAGCTCAAATCTAATTTTAAGTGAGTGGTTTATAAAATTCAATCCAACAAATTTTATTTTTCCTCATTCCCAAATTACATACATATATGTGGCTAGATCTACTATTCACAAAGGTCAACATGCAAACATATTAAAACACTAATGCATAAATAAGACATGCTTGACATAGAAATGGCGCTTCAAAAATCAGAAAAAAATTGGCATGCTTTGATATAAAATAGCCGCCTGTTTACATTGCTCGCCCTCGAGCAAGAAAAGACAACACAAATAGAAAGAAAAATAAACACAAAAAATGCCCTCCTTACACTTGATCCCTATCAAGTATCAAGTGTAAAACAAGAAAAATAAACATCCCTCTCCTTACACTTGATCCCTATCAAGTGTAAGAAAAAGAAAGACACTCAAGAATAGATTCAAAACAGAAAATAAAAACATAGAAATGAAAAAAATAATTGGGGAAGAAAGTCGCCATGCTTGGGCAAGCGAAGCAGTCTCCTCATAACTGTGCGGCGAAGGCGATCAACTCTGCGGCCAAGGGAATTCAGATCCATCCTTAGGGTCTTTACGGTATCTGCACCTGTAGAAGTAAAGGTACTCGAGTCCTGAGTCCCGGTGAATAAAACTAGATCTCCCGATTAGGTAGTACATAAGTAGAAAGCCATATCAAACAAAGGTGGACGATCCAGCCTAGTCAAATGTCGATCATCATATATAATAAAATTACGCTCAATGAACGTGGCAAGTAGCTGGCATAATGTCATGTAGCTTATGGTATAACTAGAAATTGTGAACATGTTCTTAACAATCCACCAACCTAAGTTAAGACGATGCTTAGTAGACATGCACCATAGAAAATAAAACTCATTCGCGATCACCTTATCAAAAGAAGTACTCCTTCCAGTTAAGTTGTGACTAAATATTGGTGGCACATGTGAATGGAGGGATCCTTAATGAAACTCACAAACAAACCCAAGGTAGCAAACTCATTCTGGTTGCATGGGGCGAGAAGCCTCCACGCGACCCGTTAACCTATGTATAAAGGTCCTTGTTCGACATTGCATGAAACCTGATCTCAAATTATCCAAGGTAAAAGTCATCAAATGTAGATTTCCCTAACCTAGCATTCCACTCGGCCACCGAAATATGATAAGTACCTCAAAACATCCTAAACTCAGTGATAGACATATTCTAATACTTGTCACCCTAAAAATGACAAGGGGACGGAATCAACAAGAGATAAGCCACTCAAATAGAAATCCCTTTCGTGGTTGCCATCATGATCTTCAGATACATAATTCGAATCTTCTTCCTTTTCACTCGACAATTCTCCACGTAAGGCTTCGCTCCAATTCACGTCATCATAACAGTTGTGTGGTGGTGGTGGATGTTGAAATTCAATAAAAGGCAACTACTCGTAGAGATCTTGGGGCGATCGAGGCGGTGAGTTGGACGAAGAGGCAAGGTTTGGACGAAGAGGCGAGGTTTGGACGAGAAGCTCACGGTTTATGTGCCCTAGAGCAGCACGGTGGATACGGTGGTGGAGTCGGCTCTAGACAAGATGGACCGACTGCTTAAGCAGAATACTTCTGCTTCAAGCTAATCTATTGCTAATCATACATGTGGAGCATGCGGAGAGAAAGGACAAACGTCACTACAATGTTCGGGAGAAAAAGTTAATACAGCTGGGAATCGGAGTGGACTGCAAAGGGTTCATTCGAACCTTAGATGGGGACAACCGGAGGAGCAATTTCAACTAAGAAATCCGCCTCAACAACAGTTTCAGCAATCATGTAGGGATATGAGTCTGTGGTTAAGGAGACCATTGTTAGGGGGATATGAAGGATATGAGTCAGTAGATGCATCTGAATAGTTCCTGTTATAGAGGAAAATTGTAAGATATGTAAAGACTACTAATAAAGGGGGAAATTGTAAGTTGAATCAGTGATTCAAGGGAAATTATTGGGAGATGATTTAGTACCTCTGCGTGTGATACATTGTGGATACTCAGTTATGAGGAATTGAAGATCCCAAGACCCCTGTCCTTACCCCTAATGTGTGATGAACCGACATGATGTAATAGGCTAGACCTGAGTTGATCTTTCAAGATTATTTTGTCTATGTCATGTAAGGGGTAAATTGTTGGACTGAACTTCAGTAGAGAAGTTACAGTTCCAGAACCCCATGTATGTCATAGGGTCAGTGTTTGTCTTCAGTAGAGATTATTTTGCTAACCACACCAAAGCTCAACACGAACCAATGGGAACAGATACACTTTGAAGCTCAAGAATACTTTCTCAAGCACTCTAGAAAAATCACTGTTACATCCAACGAAGAACTAAAAATACTAGAGATATCCCTGTAGTTCTTCTCTCTAAAGTTGTTCTCCGATCTCTTTTCGAAGCCATCATTGTTAGATATTAAGCTTAGAACTTTCGAAGGAGTTCACTTTTAGTTAACGTTTTTATTGTAAGAACTTTTTCATTGTTGGAGACAAAACCTTAAAACTTTGGTTTGATTCTGTAAAGTCTCTAAGGACTAGAACTTATAAGGTTCTATCCAGTGCACAGAAACCTTGTTGAGGCTTGCTCAGATAAATCAACAAAACTTCCTGTTCAGCAGGAGTATTGATGTAGGATCTTGTGTATCCGAACCATGTTAAAAATTGCTCATGTCATTTACTATTTTATTACATCTATGTTTAAACCGTTTGAAAAATCATTATTTCAGTAAAGCAGAGTTGAAAGGCACTAGCCAAAACTGATTTGGTTTGCATAATTTTTTTTTCAAAGAGACGAACTAAAATCGAGCCTACACTATTCCGCACAGTATTCATCTACTAAATTTATCAGTACTGACATCAATCAGTAGAGAGAGTTCAGTCCTTGAATCACTCTGACCCACGATTAGAAGGCTTAACTGGCAAACTTAGTACAAGACCGACCTTCACGTTTGAGGAAAAACTTGGAATTAGGTTTATTCAACCCCCCCCCCCCCAACACCTGATACTCATCTCCGGACCAACAATTGGTATCAGACCGATGTTCTTTTGATCATCGTTTTGAGAAATTACTGGTCTACTTCAATAGATCCTGAAAAATGTTTTCACTGCACGAACATCTCTTTATTCATCCTTATACTATCTGCTTAACATGTCCGATATATTAGGTATACCGATGGTACCGATGTTCTCGGTACAGAACTATATTGTATGGCGCGTCAGAATGGAGGCACACCTTACATCGCTACACGATAGTATGACTGATGTCCTCGAGACAGGACCAACATTCCCATGATCGACAATGTAGAATTTGTTGCTATGGGAGTGTAGGAGAAAAGTTGGGCCAAAGGTTCCTAAAGATAAAGCTGTCTTCACGCCTAAAGAGAAGAAACTGGACAACCTAGACCGAGTAGCGCAGAATGCAATCCTGACATCGCTCAGTGATTCACATCTCGGCAGAGTGCAAGATTGCAAGACGATGAAAGAAGTATAGGATGCCTTGGATGTACTGAGCCAAGGAACCTCGCAGATCAAAGAGAACAAACTCGAGTTGGAGCTTCAAAAGTTCTAGACATTCACCATGCAACCAAATGAATCCATTGACGAGCTTAGAGTGAGATTCCCAAACTAGATCAATGGGCTGGGGAAGATGTTCAGCAATAAAGAGATGAACACCAAGATCCTGAGAACGCGGCCTCGACTGAAGTGGCTTCCTTTTGCTACATCGCTCTAATCTAAATGCTTTAACTCCTGATGTTATCTTTTCATAATTAAAGATAGTGGAGTTCGAGCACAGTCTACCCCAAAGAAGCGTAAGCGCTCCAGCTGATACCCCAATCGACTATGCTTTTAACGCAACAGCCAGCACATCTGGAGCTAGCCCAGTTCAACAACCAATTTAGTCGCAACCACAGTACCAAAATCCACTACTGAGGATCTTGCTGAACGGATGTGCGCTTCTGGCTCTGAAGTATCAAAGGGAGAAGGACAGAGTCAGAAAGCTGAAGAAATACCACAAAGTTTCTTCTTCTGTTAAGAAAGATAATCATAAAAAATAAAGAGGAATCTAAACCTTCTCCTGATTGCAGGGACACAGAGACTACTGCCAGTCCATCCAATGACACATCTGAAAAGGGTTGCAGGACGTGTATGTGCTATAACTGCAAGAAGAATGGGCAATACCAGTACGATTATCCGGAGCTCTCAGCTGAACAACAAGCAAAACAGTAGGCTAGAAGAGAAAAATTTGCCCGAAAGAGGCGGGCCTATATTGACGGAGAGCTATCCGACGACTAAGTCCAGGAAGATACATTCATATACTCTTCCGAAGATGAAGCTGCATTCGTGGCTGTTGAGGTCGGAGAATCGAATCCTGACGTCAACTGAATACTGCCTAATTGTTGGAGAAGAGGCTTAGGTAAACTCTAAACTAAATAGAACCTCCTCTTCACAGTGCACACATGACACTTGCTCAGCTGCAGCAGAACCTTTAGATGTGGTTCGAGCGTATGAAGATTTACTACTGAAATGCCTAACACTCCTGTTGACTGTACAGAAGTAATTTTAGAAGAAGAAGCCAAACTCAGACGTTCGTTGCTAGACACTTACTCTTCTGATCTAATCATTGGAGATCCATCAGCAGCAGTAAGGACAAGATCCAGATTAAGCCAAGGAGAAAGTTCTCTCTACTCCTATTTCTTGTCTACTGAAGAACCTCAGACTATAGAAGATGCTCTCAACGATGCAGACTGGATCATTGCCATGTAAGAGGAGCTGAACCAGATTGTCTGTAATGAAGTTTGGGAGCTTGTTGACATCCCTAGACATCAGCACGTGATCGGCACTAAGTGGGTCTTCAAAAACAAGCGATATGAAAACAACGTAATCGTCAGAAACAAAGCTCGATTTGTTGCCAAGGGATACTGTCAAGCTGAAGGAATAGACTTTGTCTAAACATTCGCCCAAGTCGCGAGATTGGAAGCTATTCGTCTGTTCCTAGCCTATGCAACGCATCAAAGATTTAAAGTATATCAAATGGATGTAAAGTCAGAGTTTCTGAACGGCGTACTGAAGGAAGAAGTCTACGTGAAACAAGACATCAAGTGTACAGACTTCGGAAAGCTCTGTATGGGTTAAAACAAGCACCCAAAGCTTGGTACGATACCCTATCAGATTTTCTGCTTCAGAAAGGTTTTCAGAAGGGGACAGTAGATCGCACCCTGTTCAACATCAAGTCAGGTGATGACATTCTACTGGTGCAGATCTATGTGGACGACATCATTTTCGGTTGCAGGAACGTGACTATATGTCAACAATTCGAGAAAATGATGAAGGAGAAGTTCGAGATGTCCATGATGGGGGAGATGAACTACTTCCTTGGATTTCTAGTGAAGCAATCAACTAAAGGAATATTCATCTACCAAGCAAAATACACTCGAGACCTCCTGAAAAGATTCGATTGCGACTCAAGCAAGCCAGTCAAGATCCCCATGAACACAAATTTTAAAATCGATCTAGACAAGAGGAGGGAGCTTCTGTTAACTCAACTGATTATAGAGCTATTATTGGTTCTTTAATGTATTTAACAGCAAGCAGACCTGACATAACTTATGTTGTAGGTGTATATGCAACATTTCAGGCGAATCCCAAGCGAAGTCATCTGGACAAAGCAAAGAAGATTCTGCGATACCTGAGGGAACACATGATGCACGGTTATTGTATCATGCTGATGACAATCTGATTCTAACGGGGTATTCTGATGCTGATTATGCAGGATGCAAGATAGATCGAAAGTTAACTTCCGGAACTTGTGAGTTCCTAGGCAGCAAGCTGATATCATGGTTCTCAAAGAAACAACATTCAGTGGCGACGTCCACTACTGAAGCCGAGTATATGGCTGCTGGAAATTGTTGTGCCCAGATCCTTTGGCTTCGACAACAACTGCTAGATTGTGGAATTACTCAAGATGAAGTGTCCATCTACTGCGACTCCACCAGTGCGATTGCTATAACTCAGAATCCAGTTCTTCATACGAGATGCAAGCAAGTAGACATTCGACACAACTTCATCAGAGACCATGTCGAAAAGAAGGATATCAGGATGGAGAACATCCATACTTACAAAAAAAGGGCAGATATACTGACCAAACCACTAGCTGAGAACAGATTCAGAGAATTATCAGTCGAGCTAGGTCTACTGGATCCTACTGACTCGAGTCAGTAAGAGAAGTCAGTACGACAGGTCAGAAGTCAGATTCAGTACTTTGATTCAGTCGGGTGAATCATACAGTACATAGTAAGGGGGAACATGGTATCATCAGTACCACAAAGATCCTCCTGAGTCATTACGAGAACCAGCTGATCGTAAAAGTTCGGCTGAAGAGGTTTGCGTAGTTAGATTCTTTAATATTCTCAGAGCATGCTCGCATTTAATAAGTCAGTCGTTTGCATTCAGTAGCATGACTTGCATTTATTTCCCGCCATAAATTTTTAAGGTTTAAGTCAGTAGAAAACTGTTCTCATTTAAAATGCTTAGCCTTTAATGCTGCCTGCAACGCATTTAATGCATGTCTTCTCACCTTACATTATCTGCGCTTATCTTACGTGGGTCTAGATTAGAGGCGGCTAAGTAATCATTCCGTTTATAACATCAGATCACAACCGTTACCAAAAAGCGAGATTTTATAACAACCGTTCGATCTAAAAACCCTTGATATTCAAATCTTATAAAATCTTACCTTTTCACTCTAATCCCATCTTTTTCGCCATTTATACACTTAAGAGCTTTTTCGAGCACTCAGTTTTTACTGCATCCTTCATCTTTGCAACTGCTTATATCTTCTTCAAAGCTCTGTGTTTACGGTAAATTTCTTAACTATCTGCAACTCTTGAATCTAACTTACTCTAATTTCAAGTGCTAACGTGATTTTTGCAGATATCCAGGGTTCTCTTCGAACCCACGATGGTTTTCCATCAGGTAGAGCTTCCATTCGTAGAGCCCATCGTCTCGGCTCTGGATGCGTCTGGCTTGAAGCTTCTTGTAACAAAGCACCCCAGAGCGTATCTTCCCCGCCAAGTGGCAAAGCTCTATTACAACTGGCGTTCTGTGGAGGATATGGACGGAGAGGTGTCGGAAATCGGCTACATGAAGGAAGTGGCCCCTCATAAGTGGGAATCCAGCCGCGCCAACATCAATGTGAGAGAAGCTTTGAAATCCTCATTTGATTTACCTGATTTCGGAGTTTCTACAGTGGGCTACAAGGAGATGGAGCTCAATGCCTAGGTCCACCGATTCTATGGAAGGGACGATATCTCCTTCAAGTCCGCATTACCGAAGAACTAACTCCTTCCGGAGTACAGAGGCCTTGCCTACGTCGTCGTCCACATTTTGACGAGCACCACAGGTTCTTTCGACCAGCTGTCCAAACCGAGACTCCAGCTGATAATGGCAATAGTTGATAGAGTCCAGGTGAACTAGACAGAGTTCTTTGTGGCCGAGCTGAAGGCTCAGGCGCAAGAGTTTGCAGCCACTGAGTCAGGAGAGAGAAGACTGATCAGTGTGGGAAAATTGTTGTACGGGACCAAGGTGTCCGTACTGATCGAAGACTCCGTGATAAATCATGCGTCATTCGCAGATTCTAAGTACTTCGACCTAAAGCTCATTAGTTTCAAGACCAGAGCAGCGGCTGAGAAGTCTATCGGACTTGGAGCAACTCAGCTCAAGAGATCATCTACTGATCTGCCTCCATGGGCCGATCAGCCGAAGCGTAAGAAGCTCTCCAAGGCTGGAGCTACTAAGGCCCACGCCAAGCCGGCTTCCCCTCCACCACCTCAGGAGGAGGAGCTTCTAGACACAGATACCGGCATTGAGGGTGCCACACTGAAAGATAGGGTACAGCGGGTCAGCACGGATGAGACTCAGCCGGAGGAAGTTGAGGAACCGGTTGCTGAGGTCTCTTCCGAATAGTCGTCGACGGTGCAGATGACTCATCTCTGCGCCACAGGAGAAGTTGTCGCACATATTCCTGAGATCTCTTCTCATCAGGACTTGGTCGACATAGCGATCAAGGCGAGGACTTTGATGTTGTTGAGGTTCCTTAACTGGGACATACTTGCAGAGCTCATCCAACAACACTCTGCATTGTCCCTACTGGCAGAGGAATAGAGTCTGCAATCAGCAATAGGGTTTGTGGAACCCGCTGACATTACTTTATTCGAGGACCTGCGCTCAACAATGCTCTATCTTCTAGAGCTGAGGTCCTTACAGCAGACTGCCAGGAGCCCGTCGCCGCCTTGTTATCATGATGATGACAATGATGATGAACATGCACCACCCAAGGACGCAGAACAGGGAGATTCTGCTGAGGGAAAGTCTCCCAGCGAGAAGGGTGAGTCACCACCACCACCTCCTGAATCAGATGCCGCCCCAGTTGATTCATCCAGCAGGAAGCAACAACTCATAGCCTCAGAACAGAAGCTCGGGCCTCGTCCTACCAGATTAAGCCAATAGGTTCCATGTCCTCAAAGTCTGTCAACCGCGCAATCAGAAAATAAGGAGACAAAAATCGTCTCCTGGCTAAGGATGTCCACCTGAAGTGGGCGCAGTACACAAAGGCGCAGATGAAGACATTTGATAGACTTGCAAGCGCATTCAAGAAGGTCTCAGACGCTTCTACTCCTAACATTCAGGAAATCGTCGAGACTGCGATGGCAGCTCAAAAGGTGGACTTGGCTGCTCAATATCAGCAGCTGCTCGAAGCCCAGCAGAAGAAGTTTGCTTAGCAGCTGGCACAGAGCTTAGCCACTGTCAAAACCACCATGGATGAGTGCAACAGGATGGCCACCTCTAGTGTGCAGAAGGCCTTAGAGACTCAGGCGGCCGCCCTGAAGCTTATCCAGGGAGAGATGACTGCCTCCCACGACGCATCGCTTCTGAAATAGAGGAACGAAGCAGAAGCCCACATTCGTCAAATCTGCAAGGATCAGGAAGCTGATTGGGAACATTACTGCCGTCGGAGACTTCAACACCACCACCACTTCCATTAAGACTGCTAACTTGGATCTTCAGAAGGAAGTAGTAGCAATCAGAACCCTTCTGACCTCGGCTGCTGATGATGCCAAAAAGGGGGAAGAAAGGGAACGAAGAGCTCTGGTGGATGGGCAGTCAGAAGTGAGGGAAGTCCTCAAGGGGGAAACTTCTGCAGCTCATGCTGGAACTAGCTCTATTCCCCCTCCCACAGTCCAAATCCCTCAAGTCCAAACAACTTAGCTGCCCGAGCCAGTTGGAGGATCAGGTGAAGGATCCTCGGCTCAGGCGCAGCATATCGAGGAGGTAGTACAATTTGTCGACCAGGGATGAGCCCCTACCGCCTCAAAGTCCCGGGAAGGAGAAAGCTACTGAATCTACTCCACCTCCTTCCCCGACGCCCAAATTCAAAACTCGAGCGGAGCAGGAGGAGTTCGACAAGAGGGTGGCTCATCAACTCCAGGATAAGCTGGATTATGAGCTAAGGCTGGAGGAAGAGGCTCAGAAGCCTAAGAAGAAGAAGAGACAGCCAAGTGTCAGGATGTCTAAGCGTACGGCTAAGAAGATACTGGATGAGCAGAAGAGGAAGGGTCAACAATCTGCTGATGAGCATGCCGACTCAAACACTGACAACTTGCCGCTTGCTCAGAGGATAAAGAAAATCTCTACTCTTACGCCTGAGCAGGAGGCAGAAGATAAGGCCACCTGGGAGGCCACGCAACAAGGGCTAAATCTCCGGATAGGAGATAGGAGAGCTTCGGCCTTAAGGGAGAAAAAGAGGTTGGAAGACCTGGCCAAAATCATCGATCTTACTGACAAAATCACCAGGGAACCAATCCTCAATAAAAGCAAGTAGGTGCCAAGGACATCCAAGTTCTTCCGGCGAGGTGCTCAGAAGGCAAATCTCAAGAAGACTCTGCACCGCCGTGTTGACAAATGGATTCCCTGGACTCTGAATGAGGACTGGGAGGAGCTGAAGAGAGATTTCATCAAGGCATACTATGTGTGGCAGTGCTATCCTGCTGAAGTGTCGGCAGCTGATCTCTTCAACGAGTTCATCTATCAGTACGACGTAAACTTCAGAGCGCAAATCAAGTTCCTTCTTTTTAAGGAGAAGCTGCCACTCACTGCCCCTGCCTACCGACAACTTACTCCTCCCATGACCACTCGAGAAGTTATATACACGAAGGAGATCGAGGACGAGGTTGAGGCTGCTGCGAGCCACAACGACTTAGATCCTTTGCAGCCAGGTGATCTCGATGACATCCAGACCCTCAGAGCCAGAGTATACAGATCCTATGGGTTGGATCCTCCAGCTGCTAAGTCTGCCGAGTTTAAAGATAAGATCAAGAAGTTCAGGCGTTAGCAGTAGCTGATCTTTCCTTTGTATAGAAGCTTAGACTGATTGTAATCTCATTCTCATATATATATATATCAGTTCTTTGCTTGGCCAGAAAACTACTCATTGTATTATGACTGTGTTTATTTTATTTTATCACAACTGATCACTAAAGTGATCTGACACACACACTAACCTATCTTTCTCTGATGTGCCCTTTTTTTTCTGCTCATTACCCTGTTTTAACTGCTCAGTTTTTACTGAAGTCTTTTGGGTCAGTAGTTTAGTACTTAGCGGTTTTGGCATCATCAATTAGGGGGAAATTGTTCGATTATGAGTCAGTGATTGATTTTAATCATCATTTAGAGGGTACTTGTTTTATTTTATCAGTAGTTCCTGTTATAGGACTTGTCTGTTTATCGGTAATGGGGGAAATCATAGTGATTTAACGCTATGGAATTGAAGATCCCAAAACCCGTCTTGTACCCTTAGTGTAGTGTCTTTAGGACTAGATGATGTAATAGTCTAGACCGTTCTTATTTTCATTATCTGTTTTGTCTAAGTCCTGTAAGGGGTATTTGTTGGTCTGAACTTCAGTAGGAAGTTACATTCTGAAACCCCGTGTCATCAGTTATAAGAACTCGTGTTCTCAGGTCATCAGCTGACTCCACATCAAAAGAAGATTTCTCACCAGCTGACCTTCCAGTAGAAGAACCCAAGACAGAGCTCAGTACCTTCAGAGTCATCAGCTGACTTCACTCAGTAGAAGATTCTTTTATCAGCAGACTCAGACAAAGAAGATAGAGATTGTGTAATTTCTACTGTATCCGATAGGAAACAACCCGATTTTTAACATCATTCGAAAGTCAGCAGAAGATCATACGAGGATGAGTGAGAGTCAACTCAGATGAAGCCTGATGTCTGATAAGTCTCACCTACCACAATCCTCGACCAATGAGAAGCGGTCTAAACCTTACCTGCCCTGACCAACTAAAGCTGCTCTCATGCACAGTGACCAACTCTCTGCGACATTATTTCGAACATTTGGCCATTTTCCTTGGATGCTTGTGACACGTGGCATCGTCCCCTCTAATGGACAAATACCTGGGTCACAACTATAAATACAGAAGCCTTTCCGAGCTCAACGCACGAGATATTCAAGAGATTACACGCTCAAGCATTCAAACACTCTAGTGCTTTCACGAAAATCCAGCGAAGAACTTGCTCATTAGAATATTTCTAGTTCTTCTCTCTAGAGTTTCTTTCTTTAGATCCCTCTTCTCTATCTACGCTCCATTGTTTTATCCATAGCTTAGAACCTTCGAAGGAGTTCACATTTCGTGACTGTTCTTATTGTAAGAACTCCTTCATAGTTGGAGAACATCCCCTCCCATTCAAACTTCGGTTTGGATTGTAAAGTCGCTAAAGACTATAACTTAGAAGGGCCTGTCAACTGCACAGATATCTTGTTGTGACTTGCTCAGATTAATCAACAAGACCTCCTGTTCAGCAGGACCGTGGAAGTAAGATCTTGCGTATTCGAACCACGTTAGAAATCGCTTGTGTCATTTATTTTTTTATTGCATTGTTTTTAAACTTTCTTACAAACTCATACTTTGCATAAAACGTATTTAAAAGTGCACTAGCCAAAACTATTTGGTTTGCGAAAAACACGTTTTCAAATTGAGACGAAGTCTATCGGGCTCTACACACTTATCCGCACTATCTCACCGCCTGAGGATTTAATACTGAGTGAAGTCAGTAGGAGAAACTCAGTAGTTGAGTCACTCTGTCCCGCGATCAGAAGGTTACTATTTGGCACTGTTCATCAATCGCAACCTACAGCTCAGTTGTCCTACGCGTTTGAGAAAAGAACTTGTACTCAGATGAATTCACCCCCCCCTCTACACCTGACACTCGTCTCCGGACCAACATTTAGTATTTAAAGATGTTTAATATGTGTCTGAGTTTAGGCGAAACATTATTTCTGTTTCAAAACTCTGCACCATGGATGGTTATAAATCATGTGTTGATAGTGAAGTTTCTATCATGAAAGACGATGATTTTATCTGTTGTGGACCATTAAATGGATCTTTATATATGTTGGGAGATGATTCAGCAGTAGATTGTTTAGAAGATTTGGTTGATCCCAAAACCCTAATTTGATAGGTGAACCATTCCTTTGTAATAGTAACGCCTTGGTCTCTAAGAGTTTCAGACTCAGTAGACTCAGTAGTGTTGGACTCAGCAGGAGCAGCATACTAAAAGGGTCAGTAGAACTTGACTCAGCAGGAGCAGTTCACAGAACTCAGAGTCGACCTTCAGTAGAGTTGGACTCAGCAGGAGTATACTACTGAACCCCAGGTCAGACTCAGCAACGGCCTGAAAGTCTTCTTGATTGTCAAATGACTTTCTATGTTAAATAGTAGAATTATCCGAGGTTGTACCCGTCAAAGAAGTCAGCTTCAGTATCTACCTTGAAGTCTTTGTGTCTCAACAACTTTCTACACCTCGACCAATGACAAGCAGCTCGCTGTCAAAGTTCCGATAAAAGATGCAACTCAACTACTTTCCTGAAATGGAGGAAAAGACTCTGCACGATTTCTAAAAGAGTCATTAGTTACCCAAAGAGAGTGACACGTGGACAGTTCATCTCCAACGGATCTATCCATAGCTCACCTCTATAAATAGAGGGAAAATCAAATCGAAGAACAATATATAGAACAAGTGATTTACGAGCAACGAACGAACAAGTTACAAGCTTTCCTCAAGAACTTCAGTGAAATACTCAACGCGAAAGGCGACCTCTTTGCTCTAAGGAACCAAGCTTAATAGAATCAAAGCCTCTAATATCCAAGTGATAGAACACGAACCCAGAGAGATTATTCCTCATTGTTCATCACTCTAGAAGCCTTTTCTTGTTCCATTTCCCTCTAACCTAATCTCCACTAAAATATCCATAGCTTAGACCCGAAGGAGTTCATATTTTGAACAGTTCTTATTGTTAAGGACTCCTTCATCGTTCGAGAGCTTTTCAAACTTTATAGTTTGATCCTTGTAAATTGGGACTTGCTTAGTATAATCTTCAAGGCCATGTTTGTCCAGTGCACAAACCAACTGAGACTAACTCGTATAATAAAATAGTCTCTTGATCATTTCGGAACAGTGAACGTAGGATTGTTTGATATCCGAACCACTTTAAAATCGTTGTGTTCATTTACTGTTGCATTGATTTACTGTTCATACTGAAAAATATTTTACAAAATCATACAATAGAGTTTCAAAAATGCTTAATTGAGTGCACTAACATACTGAAACAGTTTTAATAAAACGTTTTCAACTCAAAAGAATTGGGCCTACACTATTCCGCACGCTACTGAACTCTTAGTGCAAGGTACTAAATTCTGACATCAGTCAGCTAGCAGGCCTCAAGATAGTCAGTTACTCTGTCCACAGAATCCAGAACAGCTTTTCTGGTCTACTGAATTTATTCCCTACCACTATTTTATTCTAATATCTGATAAATATATATATTTGCACATGTTATCCTTTATCTTGTATGAAAGTTAGATTTGTGTACTGTGTCGGGTATCACAGAAGACTAAACAAATTGGTTGAACTTACAAGATATAAACAGTTATCAGAGCTGAGATAACTTAAGGATATGTTGTCGGTTTAAGGTGTAGTTTAAATAAAAAGTGGAATTGTCTTGGCTTCTTGTCTTTATTGGTACACTTAAGGTGGTGTATTGATGGATCACAGTGAGATGTGTTCTCCTAACTGACCTTAGTGGAGAACCAAGATCTCGGTGACTTAGTTGGTCTTAAGCTTGGTAAGCCTTCTGCTGAGCGCATTTGGCTATCTATCACTTTGACCTACTATGGTGAAGACCGGATCTACGTATCTTTGGTGTTAGTAGTTATTTGTGGCTCATGCTGGTTGTTTGTATCTTGCAGTCGTATCCTAGTAAAATGGGTTGATAATATCCCCTGAGGAACTCGTAAGAATTACCACACTAAACCCGACCGGTTGATTAAGTTCAGGTGTGTTAATAAGGTCGAGTGGTACTACTCAGGAATATAAGATGTTAATTAATTAACGGATATTTCTATCTTAAATACGGAGATCGATTAAGTCTAAAATACAAGCCCTTGCTCAAATTAGGATAAAGGGGTAAGTCAGCACGGATTCTCTAGTGGAATGAATTTGTGTTTATTAATTAATTTTGCTCTGGGCTGAGCATGGATAATTAATTAATTGGAGGCCCAGCTTTATTTCTTGTATTGGATCCCTGATCTGGCCCAATTAGTTGCCTAGTGATTTATTGTCTCTCCGAATTCATTATTAATGGATTAATGTATTTTTACATTATTTAATAATGTTATTTATCTGGAATTAATTGATGTTAATTAATTAAAGTTGTCAGTGAGCTTAATTAATTAACGTATACTTCTATCTTAAACACGGAGATCGATTAAGTCTAAAATACAAGCCCTTGCTCAATTTGGGATAAAGGGGTAACTCAACACGGATTCTCTAGTGGAATGAATCTGTGCTTATTAATTAATTTTGCTATGGGCTGATGGTGATCGGTGTTTTCACACCAAATAAAATTCCTGCACACACTTAGAATTTTATAATTAGTATAGAACAAGGTCGAACTCAGGGAATAGTGAAAATCAACAATATTTATCCTTTTGATCAGAGTTTTGGTGATGCCACCACGCATAAATTTTGGGTTTACTACCTAGGCAAAGAAAAGTAAATAACAGGAAAGTAGATAGAAATAAGCAAGTAGAGAAAGGCGGACTCGGCTTTGGGTAACTTATATGAGACAACTACTTCGATCATTGATGCATAGATTTAATTAATTCCTAAAATCAACCAGTTATAGGATACGGTGTTGGTCACGTACATACCCCAATTCCTACTTACTTAGTCGATAATGGCTTGTTGAACAAATTTCCACTACTCCTTAACCTAACCACAACCTAGCTTGTTGAACAAACCTAGATTTAATGTTTAGATAGCATTACGAGGAAGGAACCCAATTTTAATCTCTACCGTTGTTGGACAAGCTGACATAGATGATTAACCTCCTTAATTCGACTACCGTTACGATAGCTTCGCCACCTAAGTTGTTGAACAATCTGGCACTAATCTTCATAACCTAAATTGATCAGGTTTAAGTTAATCCAATTAAATCTTTCTGCCCCGAATTAAGTCGAAATCCTAGTCTTCAATTACTACGAACAATTAGATCTCACAAAGTTTGTATCTATTATTCGTCACCCTCGCCGAAGCCCTAAAAAGTTTAGCTACGCATTATTAACTTGAACAAGCTAAGTGAAACGAACATAGTAAGAACAGAAAGTAAAGTGCAGAAAACTGGAAACATAAACTAAATTTAAGAACTGAAATTAAATACAGAATACCGATATTAAAATGATGAACGTAAGTACTGAATCTAAATGGACAAGCTGAATGACTTAAACTGCTGAATAAACTTCAAGTGCTGAATCTGAAAGTTAACTAAACTAAGAAAGCGATAAAGAAGGTGTTTAAATTCTTGTGCGGAAACTACGGGACTAAGAACGAGATGGCTGGGACGAAACTAAACTAACGAAGCAGCGAGAGAATGATGGTGTAGATTGTTGTTCGTCTCCAGCCCTTTATATAGATCTTGAGCTTGATCTTCAAAAGGAAAGAAATCTAGGGCAAATCTTTTGAATCTTGATCTTCAAGACTCCTTTTCCTTGTATAACTCCAGCCCTAAAATATCTTCAAGCTCTAAATCTTTGGCAAATCTTTCCTTCTCGATCTAAATCCCATTTTTATCTCCAAAAATCACCAAAATATCTCCAAATCATCTCCGGATCGCCACCTCATCATCTGATCATAAACCTGCTGAAAATAGACATTTATGCGCACAAAACAGTATCAACTTGGACAAGATGAGCGTCAGAACCGGGTGAATTCGAGGGGTATAAAATCGACACATCAAATATCCTCACACTTGAATCTTACTTGCCCTCATGTATGGGATGAATAAAAGAATACTCCCACTCGAATCACCATTCCCCAAGACTCAAAACAGACTCAAGGAACGAAAATAAAAAACACTAAGACACGAGACTCAGATTCAAAGAAGAGAAATAAATCAAAAGACTCAAAAATAATAGACTAAACATTGAAACATACCAAGCAACCATTAAATGTCCATGATTCTCAATCTCTGCCCAAACATGCAATGCAATCAAAACCTTCATCAAACAAGTCAAGCATCATAGTTCTCAAACCATGGATTCAGATATCAGCTTGGTCAAAACATAAGCATAACTGAACTAGCTCACCGATTCACTCATCTCTCTCCAATCTAGTCCGGGCAAGCCGCTTATAAAAATAACATAGTCACGCAGTTACAATAGCAAGTGGTCAATCTAGCAACTCAAAGAGGTCTTTCTCTTGGATGTAATGGAGCTTAAGGACTCATTCAAATATATGACATGGTAGGGAATCCTAGGGGTCCTAAGCTTTTGAAAATTAAGTACAAGTATGCAGCATGCTATTCACTGAGGCATTTGATTAGGCAAGCAGATAATAAGCATAAGAGATATACAGTTCAGCATTGATGGAGATTTATTTTCGCGTAGAGACTTGGGTAAGGCATAATATAAACATTCAGACTTCATCCTTGCCTTTATTTTTTTCAACGGGTGCTTTCTTTTTTTTTTCTTTTTCCTTTTCTTTTTTCTGCACCTTCAACTCTCTCTTTTCTTTTTTTTAGCCCCCCTTCAATATTTATTCCTTTTCAATACAACACTCTGCCTGGCCAAACTGACTGCCGGCAGAGTTCAGAATGTAAAACAGGTCAACTCCAGGGGGGGGTATCAATTCAATCACTATCTCCAACTAATCATAAAATCTCTTCAATAAAAATTGCCTCAAATTATGAATATCCACAGCAAACACATGCATGCATAAGGTCAAGAGAAAGGCTTTGAAAAGCTTGGCTTCTTTAAATAACTCATGAAAGAACAAAGTCAAGGCTTCAAAGTGGCTAACTAGGGGCTGAGCTAAGGTAAGAATTGAAAGAATTAAAAGCTCAAATTGGTTAACCCTAATTTGCCTCCTATCATCTGTCACACATGATCACAAGCTATGGAGACTTTGCAACACATTACTCTAAAGAAAATTGTGGGAAGTGTCCCACTTTCAAAGGCTCAAATCTCCCTTTAGTGATGGGGTTTAAAATTCAGTTTTATCATGCTTAAATTTCCTCATCCCAAGCCACATACAAAATCCTCCATGGAAAGAGAAAATACACTCCAATCATGCAGAATTCAATCAATGAAAGCACGCAGAATCTAGGCAGATTTATCCTAAAATCACATCAACAAATCATGTAAACCTAGCATGCTTCGACCTAGGATGAAGGACACAAACCTAAAATAACCTCCTCACACTTCAACCTTGCTCGCCCTCGAGCAAGTAACAGAGAAAATATAGAAGCATGCAGAGAAAATAAACATAGACACACAAAGACTGAAAACAAATAAGACTGAAAAAATAAAAATAAAAAAAATTGACTGACTAGGGGAATGGTTCACCGGTTCTTCAGCTCGTCCAAGCGAGCTATCACTTCCTTCTGAAATTCATCCAGCCGTTCAACAAGCTTCTCCAACCGGGCTTCTATCCGGCCGAGCCGGTCCTGCTCCTCCAATTTCTTTTTGTGTGCAAATACACCCCCGCCTTGATGCGACCTCCTCACACTTCAACTTTTGTGTCAATTGGACCACAAAAGTTTGAAGTATTTTGCAATCAGGTCCTCGACCTATACGTAGGTATATTTCCTTCTTTAAAACTCCTTCCTTATCTCGATATTTCTTTCCTATGTGACAAAATTCTTCCACAAATATCTAGATTTCCTGCATAAAATAGTTAGCACAAAAACAACACTAAAAACCATATAAGAAAAACATAAAATAAACCTAGACTATGAAATAAAATGCGGAAAATAAAGGATACGTGTGGGGTGCCTCCCACAAGCGCCTTGAGTTAGAGTCGCAGGCTCGACTCTTCCAAGCTGATCAAGTGTATGTTGGGAGGTACAATGGAATCTCGTCCACTGTTTTTATTTGGTGCAAGTGATGATATAGCTTTAGCCGATGACCATTCACCACGAAAGTAGACTTCGTAGCGGGATCCTCTAAATCGACCACTCCGCTTGGCCGAACTGACTTGATAACAAATGGCCCTATCCATCTTGAACGAAGCTTCCCGGGCATGAGTCGAAGTTTAGATTGGTATAAGAGCACCAATTGTCCAACTTTAAATTGTTTAGATCTCAGATTACGATCATGCCAAGCCTTGGTTCGATCCTTGTAAAATATAGGTGTATCATAAGCTTCAAGTCGAAGCTCTTCTAATTCTTGCAAATGATACTTGGGTTCCTCCTCACACTTGAACAAGTTCACATTCATAGTTTTCACGACCCAAAATGCCTTATGTTCGAGCTCAACCGGTAAGTGACATATCTTTCCGAAAATCAAACGATAAGGGGACATACCGATAGGGGTTTTGTATGCGGTTCTGTATGCCCAAAGAGCATCCTCCAAGCGTGTACTCCAATCTTTTTGATACGGATTAACCGTCTTTTCCAAAACATGATTGATCTCCCTATTGGATACCTCAGCTTGGCCGTTTGTTTGAGGATGATACGGAGTAGATAGACGATGTTGACATCCGTATTTCTTCATCAAAGCTTTAATGGTACGATTGCAGAAATGAGTACCATTGTCACTTATTATGGCTCGAGGAACACCATATCAGCTAAAAATATTGGACTTAAGAAATCCAACAACGACTTTGGAATCATTGGAGCGAGTTGCCTTGGCTTCGATCCATTTGGACACATAATCCACAATCAATAGTATGTATAAATTTCCGAACGAGCTAGGGAAAGGTCCCATGAAGTCCATACCCCATACATCGAATATTTCGCAAAAGCGCATCGGATGTTGTGGTAGTTCATCTCGCAAGCCAATATTACCAAGCATCTGGCAACGTTTGCAACTCTTGCAAAACTCATAAGCATCTCTATTCAAAGTTAACCAAAAGAATCCACAATCGAGAACTTTTCATGTAGTACGTTTTACTCCTCCATGTCCTCCATAAGGTGATGAATGACATCGCTCTAAGATTTCAAACTGCTCCTCTTCGGGTACGCACCTTCGATTAACTTGATCGGCTCCAACTTTCCAAAGAGTAGGATTATCCCAAAAATAATACTTGCATTCACTCATTAATTTCCTCTTTTGAGCCATGGTAAAGTCTGGTGGCAGTCTCCTTGAAGTGAGATAATTTACAATGTTGGCATACCACGGAGTTTTACCATCTTTTCCTTCAATTGCATAACATTCTGCCTCAGTTTCGTACTTCCACTTGGACAAGCTGATAGTATAATTTTCTTCAGATGGCTTGGCCAAGTTGTCAACATCTAGGAACACAGAATAATAGAGATACTCTTCAGGAAATTGTTCCTTGATTGGTTCAACATCTTCTGGATGAACTAAACGACTCAAATGATGAGCTACATTATTTTTAGTTCCATTCTTATCTCGCACTTCCCAATCAAATTCTTGCAGTAGCAAAATCTAATGTATAAGACGTGATTTGGTCTCCTTCTTTGCGAGTAGATGCTTCACGGCAGAATGATTAGTGTAGACGATCACCTTTGACCCCAGCAGATATGAGCGGAACTTGTCGAAGGCAAAAACAATAGCGAGTAGCTCCTTTTCTGTAGTGGTGTAATTGCATTGGGCTGGATTGAGCGTCTTTGAGGCATAGTATATAGCATGACTATCCTTTGCATTTTTTTGGGCAAGGACAGCTCCAACAGCGTAGTCACTTGCATCACACATAAGTTCAAATGGAATTTTCCAATTCGGAGCTTGCATAATAGGAGCTGTGAGAAATTTTTCCTTGAGAATGTCGAAAGCTTTCTTGCAGTCATTAGCTAGGACAAACGGAACGTCTTGCTGAAGTAACCTTGTTAAAGGTTGAGCGATCTTGGCGAAGTCCCAAATGAATCTTCGGTAAAATCCAACATGGCTTAAAAATCCTCGAATCTCCTTGATATTTGTTGGATACGGCAGCTGGGCAATTAAATCAACCTTCGCCTTAATCAACTTGGATACCTCTTTCGGATATTATATGACCAAGAACAATTCCTTCCCTTACCATGAAATGGAACTTTTCATAATTAAGAACCAAGTTCTTCTCCACGCATCTTCTTAGAACCACATCTAGATTCTTGAGACATTGATCGAAAGAATTTCCATAGACGGTGAAATCGTCCATAAATACTTCAATGCATTTTTCAATGAGATCGGAGAAAATACTCATCATGCAACGTTGGAAAGTTCCGGGAGCGTTGCACAATCCAAAAGGCATGCGGCGATAAGCATAAGTGCCAAACGGACATGTGAAGGTGGTCTTCTCTTGATCATCCTTGTTGACATAAATTTGAAAGTATCCACTATATCCATCAAGAAAACAAAAATAGGATTGACCGGCAAGTCTATCAAGCATCTCATCAATGAACGGTAAAGGAAAATGATCCTTTCTTGTTGCCATGTTCAATTTCCTATAGTCGATGCACATTCTCCATCCGATTACTAACCTCATTGGTACCAACTCATTCTTTTCATTCTCAATGACTTGAAAACCTGATTTCTTTGGTACAACATGTACCGGGCTGACCCATTTGCTGTCCGAGATAGGGTAGATAATTCCCAAATCAAGTAACTTCAAAATCTCCTTCAAGACAACTTCTCGCATGTTGGGATTTAACTTCCTTTGTGGATCTCGGCTTGGCTTACTATTCAGCTCCAATAGGATGTAATGCGTGCAAACATCCGGACTGATTCCGGTGATATCGGCCAACGTCCAACCAATAGCTCGAGCATGTTTCTTCAGAATTTCGACCAATTGCTATTCTTGTTCTTTTGATAATTCATTGCTGATAATCACAGGAAGAGTCTGATCTTGGCCAAGGTAAACATACTTTAAGTTGGTTGGCAGCTTCTTAAGTTCCAGAACGGGCGGTCTGACATGTGATGGCACTGGTCTGTCTTCCACATTCTGCTTGGGCAAGCAGATGCCGCTATTGGAGGTAACGACTTCTGGAACTGCATTTAGAGATAAGATGGCTTCCTTTACTTCTTCATCTAGCATCCCTTGGACATCCATCTCAGAGAGGCTTTGTGTCAATGCTAACTCTAATTTATCCTGCATTAATGTCGTCTCAAGATGTTCTTGGACAAGAGGCTCAATAACGTCAATAGAATAAGCATTTTCACAATCAAGGGGTTTTTTCATAGCATCATCAATACTATAAGTAAACTTCTCACCATGATAATCCAAACAGATAGTACCCTTACAAACATCAATTAATGCTTTAGCCGTTTTAAGAAAAAGTCGACCTAACAAAACTCCCGAAGTTCCCTTCTTTCCCTCACACGTGTTAATCACATAAAAATCCGCAGGATATACGAAATCATGGTTTTTAACAAGAACATTCTCTAGAAGGCCTTTAGGGGATATGCATGATCGGTCTGCTAATTGAATAACAACTTTAGTATCGGTTAACTCAACCCCAACTAAGCTATTAAACACAGATAAAGGCATCACATTGATTGAGGCTCCTAAATCACAAAGGGCTTTTGGGATCATCTTAGTTCCAATCAAATAGGGCAAGGTAAACATAACTGGATCATGGCACTTCTCGAGAAGCATATTTCGAATGCATGCTGAGACATTTTTGTTTACCACAATTTTTCCATTTTTGCTTGTCTTTCCAGCAATGAACTCTTTCAGAAACTTCCCAAGATGCGGGATCTTGATAGCATGAAGAAATGGCAGATTAACTTCCAGCTTGCCAAAGATGGACATGTAATCCAGCGTCTGCTTCATGGCGTTGGTTTCTGCACCAATGCTTGTGGAAACGGTGGATCAATCAGTATTTCTTCTTGGACAACCTGCTTCTTTCCTTTTTCCTCTTCATCGACTTTTTCCTTGTCTTTCTTTGAGTTGGATGACTCAGAGATATTTAGCTTGGGCAAGTTGACAATGGCATTAATGTCACTTTCTTCATCCTTCTTCGATGCCTTGCTTGGCGGATCAGGGAGATCTCTTCCACTTCTCTGAGTAACATGGCTAACATTCTTTGGATTAATCTGGACTTGAGAAGGTAGCTTTCCTTGGTTCCCTTGAATCTCATTGATTGAGGCAGATAGCTGCCCTATCTGTCCAGCCAAGTTGTCTAGTCCGATTTTCTGCTCCTTCTGTGAATTTTGGATGTTCAGGATAGCTTCATTATGAGTCAGAATACTCTGCTGCAAGGTTTGTTGTGAAATAGCCATCTCTGTTAGAATTTCTTCAATGGCCTTGCTAGGCTTTGCTTGGGTAGGTGGAGGTAAAAGCGGTGGATTTGTTGGGTAAGTCCTTTGATTAGGAGGGCGATAGACTTGCTGTTGTGTCTGTTGGTGGAACATCTGCGGTTGATGCTAGGCAAACTGCGGCTTGGGATGATTATCCCACTTCAGATTTGGATGATCCTTCCATCCAGGATTGTAGGTGTTGGAGTAAGGATCTCTTTTCTGCTGGTTGTTGTTCCAGTTCCCAATCGCGTTGCAATCTTCAGTAGGGTTTGCTTGGGTGTTACATTGCAACGAGGTGTGTCCAGACTGTCCACATGCTCCACATATTTGTTCAGCTGAGCTGGCTGAAGATGTTTTTTCCAACATAGAGTGCATCAGTTTCTCCAACTTTGAGTCCATCATCCTTTCCAGCTTCTCAAAATGATTATCCATCCTTTCCATACTAGTATCCAGCTTGGTCTCCAGATCTACGGAATCAGTTGAATTTGCAGATTTTTTTATGATACGAACTTCTCCATAATCTTTAGTTGCATTAGCCAATTCTTGAATAATCTTCTCGGCATCATTGACTCTGCAACTAGAGAAATTTCCTCCACTTGATGCATTGACAAGATTCTTTGTAGTGATTGTCATTTCTTGATAAAAGTAGGTCAGCAAATCTCCCTTGGAAAAATTATGATTTGGATAACTTTCGATGAGAGCTTTGTATCGAGTCCAATATCCATTTAGTGTTTCATCAAACTCCTGCTGGACTCTAGAAATCTCCTTGCGCAAGGCTAATAGTCTTTGTAACTGGAAAGTAGCAATCCAGAAATATTTGTCTCATCTCTGTCCAAGTACTGATTGAGTTTGCGGGTAGACTTGTGAACCAGTTTCCTGCATGGTCCGTGAGAGCAAATGGAAAAGCAGATAGTTTGAATTGTTCCTTTGTTCCATGTGAATTCTTTTGAGCACTGCAGAATCTCACGAACTCATTCAAAAAGCGGAATGGATCTTCATTCTTCATTCCATGAAACTTTGGCAGAGCTTGGATAAGCCCATACTTGATCTCAATCGGCTCAGTGAGCCCGTTAATTTGGATTGGTGTTGGAAGATCTTCATCACCATGCTTTCCAAACTGATCTAGCCTCGGATTATTTGGATTGTCGGTCATCTTCTCGAGTTCAGTCTCAAGTTTTTCTTCAGAAAAGAGTTCTGCTAGGCTAAGCAGAACGTCTTCGAGACACTTACGCTGTGGCCGACGAAGTGTCTCCTTCGGCGATTCTTGTTGCTTTGCAGCCTTTTTCTCCTTCCTAAGCCTCCTTGCGGTCCTTTCGATCTTAGAATCAAATACGAGGTTCGGGTTGGAAGACCTGCTCATAAACTATTTAAAGCACAAAAATCAAAAGGTAAACACGGTTAATTAGAAACACCTTTCCCCGGCAACGGCGCCAATTTGGTGATCGCTGTTTTCACACCAAATAAAATTCCTGCACACACTTAGAATTTTATAATTAGTATAGAACAGGGTCGAACTCAGGGAACAGTGAAAATCAACAATATTTATCCTTTTGATAAGAGTTTTGGTGTTGCCACCATGCATAAAATTTGGGTTTACTACTTAGGCAAATAAAAGTAAATAACAGGAAAGTAGATAGAAATAAACAAGTAGAGAAAGGCGGACTCGGCTTCGGGTAACTTATATGAGACAACTACTTCGATCATTGATGCATAGATTTAATTAATTCCTAAGATCAACCAGTTATAGGATACAGTGTTGGTTACGTACATACCCCAATTTCGACTTACTTAGTCGGTAATGGCTTGTTGAACAAATTTCCACTACTCCCTAACCTAACCACAACCTAGCTTGTTGAACAAACCTAGATTTAATGTTTAGATAGCATTACGAGGAAGGAACCCAATTTTAATCTCTACCGTTGTTGGACAAGCTGACATAGATGATTAGCCTCCTTAATTCGACTATCGTTATAATAGCTTTGCCACCTAAGTTGTTGTACAATCTGGCACTAATCTTCATAACCTAAATTGATCAGGTTTAAGTTAATCCAATTAAATCTTTCTGCCCCGAATTAAGTCGAAATCCTAGTCTTCAATTACTACGAACAATTAGATCTCACAAAGTTTGTATCTATTATTCGTCACCCTCGCCGAAGCCCTAAAAAGTTTAGCTACTCATTATTAACTTGGACAAGCTAAGTGAAACGAACATAGTAAGAATAGAAAGTAAAGTGCAGAAAACTGGAAACATAAACTGAATTTAATAACTGAAATTAAATACTGAATACCGATATTAAAATGCTGAACGTAAGTACTGAATCTAAACGGACAAGCTGAATGACTTAAACTGCAGAATAAACTTCAAGTGTTGAATCTGAAAGTTAACTAAACTAAGAAAGCGATAAAGAAGGTGTTTAAATTCTTGTGCGGAAAATTAAATCTAAACTACGGGACTAAGAACGAGGTGGCTGGGACGAAACTAAACTAATGAAGCAGCGAGAGAATGATGGTGTAGATTGTTGTTCGTCTCCAGCCCTTTATATAGATCTTGAGCTTGATCTTCAAAAGGAAGAGATCTGACTTGAATTCTTTTACTCCTGATTATGTATTTTCAGAGCTAAATGCAGAGGAGTTCGAATTCAACCTCCCACACACCCCCGGTGCTGAAGCTGAAGTGCCAATGGATCATGCTAATAAGGCATCAGCTCGCACTCCCGGAGCAAGTCCCTCAGCAACAAGCAAGTCTGCTGGAAGCTTAGTGACCATAGCTACTGCTGACAACTTGGCTGAGAAGTATGCTCTCCTCTCTGTGAAATACCAGAAGGAGAAAGAAATGTTCAGAAGGAAGATGAAAAAGGCTTCCTAAAAGTATCAAGGTAAGAGAGATCATCATCATACGAAAAGTGAAACTAAATCTCTTCCTGAATGTAGGAGAACCGCTGGATGTGGTTCTTGCGTACGAAGATTTGCTTGAAGAGCAAATCCAGATGAGCCAACAGTTCAGTAAGACGATTCGGGAGATGTATATCCTGAAAGCCAAGAATCAGATACTTTCAAAGAGAAGTCAGGACTCTACTGAGTCTGAAGGACTTGTTCTGAGACTGAAGGAAGAGATTAACTCTCTGATGACTAAGTCTCAAGATCAAGAAGCACAAATTTCAGTATTGTCCAAAGACATCTCTGAGAAAGAGACTGAAATTGCTAATCTCAAGGAAACTCTCACACATGCCAGAACAGAATATGAAGCTCTAAGAAAGAGTGATGAAGGGTGGAGAACCTTGATGACAGAGCAATACATTGGAGCAAAAGAGAAGTCCGAGAAGCTATTACGAGCACAAAGACCACATACCACCAAAGAAGGACTTGGTTATACATGTGAAGCCTCCACTTTAGAAAAGAAGAGCTCCACCAAGCTAACTGATAAGTTTGTCCAAGGGGTAACTCAACAAGCATAATTTACATCCCCTCAGACAAAGAACAAGCAAAAGATCAAGCACCTCAGTCTAGAAACAAGAAGGTGACCCATGGTTCTAGCCCCAAGACACCAAGAGCAAACAAAAGGGAAACCAAGAAGGCCAGGTGGGCTGAACAACATGGCCTCCAACAACTGACTCATCTAGCTCAGTATGGATCGTACTACTATGAGCCAAGAGTCAAAAGCCCTAAGGTTCAGAAGAAGAAGAAAACTGAACCGCAAAAGACTAAGATGTCAGCTACTCCAAGTTCAGTGGAGCAGACTACTGAAAACAAGGGAAAGAAGAAGTCTAAAGCCATCAAGGCTGTCAGACAAGTTTGGATCCTCAAATCTAACCATTAAGGACCCCAAGATGAACCCAAAGGGTACCTGAATCTGTTTTTGTTTTGCAGGTGCTACAGGACCCTTAGATTGTCGACAGTGGATGCTCAAGACATATGACACATCAAAAGAGCCTACTGACCGACTACGTTCAGCAAGATGGAGCTAGAATTGAGTTCGGTGACAACTCCAAATGCTACACAAGGCGATATGGCACACTGAAAATAGGAACTGCAATAGTTCCTAGGGTATCTTATGTTGAAGGACTTCAACATAATCTCTTTTCTGTCAGTCAATTCTGTGATAACTCCAATAAAGTGACTTTTGACGAAGGTTTTTGTCATGTTCTTGATAAATCTATAGGAAAAACTTTGTTATTAGGGTTGCAGCGAAGAAACATATACTATGCCGAATGGAATACCGCCGAACCTGAAGCTTGCCTGCTAGCACACACGAGGTCAGATGACAAGATAGCATGACTGTGGTATAGACGACTGCGTCATCTGAACTTCAAGACAATGAACAAACTAACACGTGATGCTAAAGTCAAAGGACTGCCCAACGAAGTGTTCAAGAGACATAAAAATTGTGAAGCATGTCTGAAGGGGAAGCAAACAAAGTCAAGCAATCCGCCCTTTCCGTCACCTTCCACTGATGGAATCCTTCAACTGCTGCACATGGATTTACTTGGGCCAGTCAACCCAGTGACAATCAGAGGAAAGAAATACGCTCTTGTAGTCATTGACGACTATTAAAGATAAACTTGGGTGATATTCATCGCCAACAAATCTGACGTCAAACTTGAGCTGCCGAAACTACAGAAGCGACTGAGCCTCGAGAAAGATATCAAGATTCAAAGGATATGCTCAGATTGTGGAACTGAGTTTCTGAACTTGATGGTAAAAGACTTCTGTGAGGCTGAAGGCATTGAACACAAAACCTTAGCGACACGTACGCCTCAGCAGAACAGACTTGCTGAAAGGAAGAACAGAACGCTTAAGGAAGCAGCGAGGACGTTGTTTGCAGATTCAGGTCTTCCATTGAAGTTCTGGGCAGAAGCTACTGACACTGCCTACTACAGTCCGAATCGGTCTCTACTGACTCAGATGCACATGAAGACGGCTTACGAACTATGGAAAGGGAGAATTCCTTCTATTTCACATTTTCATATTTTTGGTTGTCCGTGCTTTATCTAGAATAATAGAAAGGATCAGTTAAATGTCTTTGAAAGTAAGTCAGGCCAAGGAGTCTTCTTAGTATACTCCAGGGTCAACAAAGCTTTTAGGGTCTTTAACTACCAAACTCTTTGCGTGGAGGAAAGCCCTCATGTTGTATTGATGAATTTATTTATGAGTTCAGGAAGTCAAACTCTAAGCCAGAAGCTGAAGAGGTCAGGAGCAAGCTACAAGATCTAAGCTTAAAAGACAACACTGAAAAGATACAACATTATTGGGATAATGATTCAAATGATGAAATTCAGAATCAAACAACAAGCAATGTAGCTGAGGAGATTGATTCTACCAAACAGAATCAATCCCAGTAATTCAGGTCGACGAGCAAACCAATATGGTAACTGAGACCTCTACTGAGAATAACAACTCCGGGGGAACTATTAATGTTGCTGAGCTAAATGCCCCTGAACCTGGTGACTCAGTAGACCCAACCCTTGGTATAGAATTACTTCAGACACAGAACAGTACAACTGAAATTCCTAATACTCCTACTATTTATGTTGAATCAATTCCAGATGAAGTAACAAGACGTCGTCGCTCGTAGTTAGATGCTCACTCTTCAGATCTTATCATTGGAGATCCCTCAACTAGTATCATGACAAGATTCAGATTCTGTCAAGGAGAAAGTGCTTTATATTCATGTTTCTTGTCGACAGAAGAACCTCAAACAATAGAGGATACGCTGAATGATGCTGATTGGATCACCGCCATGCAAGAAGAGCTGAATCAGTTCAAGCGAAACGACGTATGGGAGCTTGTTGACAGACCTAAACATCAACACGTGATAGGAATGAAGTGGGTCTTCAAGAACAAGCGCGATGAAAAAAACGTCATTGTCAGGAATAAAGCTCGACTCGTTGCCAAAAGTTATTGTCAATCGGAAGGAATAGATTTTGATGAAACATTCACACCCCAGTCGCAAGATTGGAAGCTATTCGTCTATTCCTAGCTTATGCAACAAATCAGCAGTTCACAATCTATCAGATAGATGTGATATCAGCTTTCCTGAACGGCGTACTGAAGGAAGAAGTCTATGTTGAACAACCGGCCGACTTTTCGCAGGGACATCAGGTTTACAGACTTAAGAAAGCTCTGTATGGGTTAAAACAAGCACCCAGGGGTTGGCACGATACCCTATCAGACTTTCTACTTCATAAAGGTTTTCAGAAAAGAACAGTGGATTGCACCCTATTCAATATCAAGTCAGGAGAAGACATTTTATTGGTGCAGATCTACGTGGACGACATCATCTTTGGATCAAGAAATCATACTATATGTCAGAAATTCAAGTAGATGATGAAAGAAAAATTTGAAATGTCGATGATGGGAGAGATCAACTATTTCCTTGGACTTCAAGTCAAACAATCAAAGAAGGGAATATTCATTAATCAAGCTAAATACACAAGAGATCTCATCAAGAAGTTTGGCTGCGAATCCAGCAAGTCAGTAAAGATACCCATGAACACCAATCTCAAGATTGATCTTGACAAAGAGGGAGTATCTGTTAACTCAACTGACTATCGTGCTATTATCGGTTATTTATTATATCTTACAACAAGAAAACCTTACATAACTTATGTTGTAGGTGTATGTGCGAGATTTTAGGCGAATCCCAAGAAGAGTCATATAGATTCAGCGAAGAGAATTCTTCGTTACCTGAAGGGAACACCTGATGTTGGATTATGGTATCCTGCTGATGATAACCTTGAACTAACTGGTTATTCTGATGCTGACTATACAGGTTGCAGAATCGACAGAAAATCAACCTCAGGAACTTGTCAGTTCCTCGGTAGCAAGCTCATATAGTGGTTTTCAAAGAAATAGCATTCAGTAGCAACGTCCAATACTAAAGCTGAGTATATGGCTGCCGGAAGCTGTTGTGCATAGATACTGTAGCTTCGACAACAGCAGAGAGACTACGACATCCATCTAGATGAAGTGTTGATCTACTGCGACAGCACCAATGCTATTGCAATCACTCAAAACCTAGTTCTACATACAAGTTGCAGGCACGTTGACATCCGTCATCACTTCATCAGAGATCAGGTCCAGAAAAAGGATATCAGAATGGAGAAGATCCACACAGATAAGCAAAGAGCTGATATCCTGACCAAACCTCTAGCTGAGACCAGATTCAACGATATCTCAATAGAACTAGGTCTTTTGGATCCTACTGATACGATTCAGTAAATGGTCCAGTATGTACTAAGTAAGGGGGAACTTACTTTCAGTACAACTGAATACTCAGTCTTGTCAAACGTGGTATCAGCTGATTACGATGTTCAACTGACAGGTTATGAGTATTAAATTCAGCATTTGGTGATTCAGCATGTCATGGCATTTATTTACCACTTTTAATGTTCATTGTATTTCATTAAGTACGTCGTTTTCATTAAACTCACGACATTCCGTAAAACTGATTGCGGCGCATTAAATGCATGTCATTTCACCTTACCATTTAGGCGATAGAGATAAGTAGGTGAGATTATAGGCGGCATAGTAATCATAACCTATTATAACATCCAATTTGAGTCGTTCACATATTAAAACCTGATTAATCTCAACCACGTGCTTGAAAACCGCCTCATATTCAAATCTGAATATCTATACGCATGTCATCTGTAACCTAGATCACTTTTCCGCCATTAACGAAGAATTTGTGCTCTCTGCATCTTGTTCAAAATTTGCACTAGACTTCTATCACATTCTAAGCACATTTACTTCGGTAAGATTTCTATAAACTAAATCTGCTACAAATTTACTCTATTTTCGAGTGCTAACTTTTGTTTTGCGGATTCCAGTCAGTTATTAAAATGGCGCTATTCGTTCCCAACAGCAATGTTAATATCCCGGAAGATATGGATGACATCATTTCAGGGAAGCGGGTACTTTTTGAACCCATTCTATCCATAAGGACGTGTGGCGTGGAGTGTATGACGCCTATTTTTGATGCCCTGGAGAGATCGGGCCTCCTACCGATCCTCTCTCGCTCTCCACGTCATCAACTTCCTCACCAAGTCGCTGAATTCTTCCTAAATTTTTGGAAGGATGATGACTCAAATAACATCTCATCAGTCATTTCGAGGCGTGAGGTCCATCCCAATCAGTGGGAGGATAGGGCCACTCATATGGACGTGGCTAGGCATCTACGTGTCAGCTTCGAGCTGGAAGATGAAGGGACATCAATCGCCGGGTACAAGGAGTCTGAGATAGACAAGTACCTGTATCGATTCAGCGGTCAGAAGAGCATCATCTTCAAAGCGGCTTTCCCTAAGAGTCAGCTGCTTTTGCAGTACAGGGGATTGGCATACATTGTCAATCACATTCTAACGAGCTCAGTAGGATCATATTATCAGCTATCCAGCATCCGCATCCAGATAATGATGGCTATAGTGGATGAGGCCCCCATCAACTGGAACGCTTTCTTTAGAGCTGAATTCAAAGCTCAGTCACACAAATTATTAGACTCTGAAGATGGCATGAAGCTCATTCCGAAAGGAAAGCTTTTGTATGGGACTAAGGTGTCCATAATGATCGAGGATGACCTTCCCGACAAAGTCTCCTTCGCGAGTGCCTTCTACTTTGATCAGAGGCTGCTGAAGTTTGTCAATGCAGCCACCACTGAAAAATCAATAGGGAAGGGTCTGGCTGTTAAGCGCTCTATGAAGATCACGCAGGATCCCATCCCTACTCCGCAGAAGAAGCAAAAGACGCTGAAGAAGCCAACTTCAGTCGTCCCTCCTACTTCACCAATATCTGTTGAGGACTCAGAGTTAGGGAACCATGACGTGACCCTGAAAGAAAAGGTGAAGAGAGTTTTATCCTAGGAAATTCAGCCGAAAACTCCTGCTGATACTCAGACTGCTGAGATTTGCTCACTCCCGACTTCAGTCCTGAATGCTCAACTTAAATCAGCTGATGAAGTCGTAGCTGAGATACTGGAGATCAGTGCCCATGCTGATCTCGTGGACATAGCGGTCCGAGCTAGAGTCCAGATGCGCTTTAGATTCCTGAAGTGGGATCTATTGGAAGAGGCCATCCGACTGAAGACCCTGTCCACTCTGATGGAGGAAGAACAACAACTGAAAGAGGAGATTGGCTATAAGGAGCCATCTGATATTGCCTCTATGGAGGATCTAAAGGTCGTAATGCTTATGATGCTCAATGATCGATCACACGGAGCCCAACCTTCCTCCACTCAGCCTCCTCCTTCTCCTCCTCCATCTCCTCCACATGATGGAAAACCCAAGGATGCACACCAGGGAGGATCTGCTGAGGGTAAAACTCCCACGGATGATCAGTCACTTCCTCCTCCTGCATCAGGCTAGATCATCCAGACTCTATCCTTGACTCAGCCTTAGCCCAAACGCAGATATCCGGCTGCTGAGATCAAGGAACTCACAACGAAGTCCATTAATAAGGTGATCAAGCGTCAAGCCCACAAGAACCGGAATCTTGCCGATGATGTGAACACTAAGTGGAGCAAGTAAACTGAGGCTCAGAGGAAGACGTTGACCAACCTTACCATTGAAGTGCAGAGGATCAGCACTCCAAGTTCTATTAATGCTGAAGAGATCCTCACCAAGGCACTTGAGGTATAGAAGATCGACTGACTGCTCGGGTCCTGCACTATACCGCGATCGCGCAGCCAAGCTATTCTCAGAAGAAGTGGCGGCTGCAACAGGTCGAGTCCAGAAGGCAGTTGAGGAGAGATATAAGTTCACAGCGGACAGTGTCTCTAAAGCACTGACCCAACAACACAAATCCTGCCAGGAAATCAAGAAAGCTGCTTCTGACGCTGTTGAAGATTACCTCACCCGATTTCACAAATCCAAGGATGCTCTGCTGAAAGCAATTAATCAAGAGCACGAGCAAAGGTGGGAGTCTTACATAGACGCAACTACTGATATTGCATCAGGCATGACTATGGTCAAGGCCTCAGAAGAATCACTGACTCAAAAGGTTACTGCCCTGGCTACTCTAATTGCTGATGCCAAAAAGGGGAAAAGTCCAGATCTTCTCACCTTATAGCCCTCCTTAAGGCAGAAGATCACCAGGGAGAACCTAGTTCAGCTGCTCAGGGGGAAGTTCTTGCTGAGGGAACTACTGACTCAATTGTAGCTAAGGTGGCCAGATACTTAGAAGATCTACCCACTGAAGATTCGCCACCTCCAGCTACTAAGAAAGTTGATAAGGGCAAGGGAAAGGCTCCAGCTGACCCAAGTCCGCACAAGGAAAAGAAGTTGAAGTTCAAGTCTCGCGAAGAACAATTTGCTTATGACGAGAAGCGAGCCAGAGAACTAGCTGAACAGGATGCCAAGAAGAAGCCTGCAACAAAGAAAGGGGTATAGATCCGATGTCCAGCGCCTTCACGCACTAGATCCAGTATCCCCAGGAAATCCAAAGCTTCAACAGCAGCTAGATCCCAACAGTCCAAACCCGGACAGTCCAAGTCTGAGAAGCGAGGTGCATCTGCATCAAAATCTAAATCTGCATCGTCTGCTGACTCAGAAGAGCAGCATGTGCCCTCAACAGTCCCTTTTAAAGAGCAAGAGCAAGAGATGAAAGAGATATGGGACGCGTGTGAGCGAGCACTAGACCGTACAGCTGAGGCTAGGAAAATCAGAGAGGCGGGAGAGAGAATCTGTCTTGCCGACTTAGAGGCCCTCAGGCTGAGAACAGAAAAGAAAGCAAGGGAGAGGGTACCTGAGAAAGACAGAAGCATACCCACCTCATCCCGATACTTCAAGAGAAGGGAACCAGACAGTGAAGTGAAGAGGATAGTCTTCAAAAGAACTGATGACTAGGTACCTCTCAAGCTGAATCAACAATGGGAGAAGTTGAAGATACTATGTCTGGAAAGTCGGAAGTGAAGAAATTACTAATGCTAATACATAATTCAAAGACTTCCTGACTGATGTGAACCCAATTCTCCTTGCTGAGATTCAGACGCTGCTAGATCAATCAGGCCAAGCGCTGAAGGATCCTCTATTCAAAATTCTTCCTCCTCCTATGACTCATCAAGATAATCTTTGCATGAAGGAGATAGAAGAAGAAATCAAGGAAGCCATCATTAGCAAAGCGCTGAGGAAAGATGATGAAGAAGACTTAGCGGAGATCAAGGCCCTAAGAAGTAGAGTATATTCAAGTTATGGCCTTGAGCTTCTGGAGAAGAAGTTTGTTGACTTCTGCGCTCGCATGCAGCAGTTCAAGAAGAAGCCGAGTTGACCTCTCTCTCTCCTTAGTCTAGATTTCGTAGTGATAGCAAGTCATGTATTGTAAATCTCAATTCATCTATGACAGTTATCACTTTTAGCCTCGACAATTACTCATTGTCTTTACGGCTTTATTTACTTTTCAACACAACTGATCACCTAAGTGATCAAATACCTTGCTAGTACTTAGGGGGAATGGCTCTTTTATATGAAATAGTGGGAAATTGTTTCTTAGGGGCCGGGGAACTTGCCTTATAGGGACATTATTTATAACTGCTGAATTTACCTTTGATGATTAGCTACTAAGAAGTATGATCTATTCTGAGCTTTGATTGTTCTGTTTGTAACAGCCCTAATATTTTGTGAATATGCTAAACTTGCTTTCTAGCTCTGACACCTGTCAGTAGAATCTCTAATAACTTCAACATGCTATAACTATGTTAATTGTATTAAATTCTGTAACTTCTAGTACATGCAGCATTCCATGACTGTTTTGTTTTAACATGGCTCTGATACATTACTTGATATCATAAGACAGCTCTGATATTCTTTTTACTGGTGATTGCTCTGATTCTTTCTTTCTATTATCTCAGTCAGCTTTGATATGTTGGCTGGAGCATTCCTTTGTAATAGATCTTTACTCAGTAGCTGTAGCTCTTAACCTTAGCATAATTCTTGATAGAAGATGTAATAGGTTTTAACATCATCAAATAGGGGGAAATTGTTAGGATAAGGATTCAGTATGACACATTTATAGATTTGAAGATCCCAAAACCCGTAGCTGAATGACGCACCTTCGTTTCTATAATAGTTTAGTTTGAGTTCAGTTGTTAGGAACTCAGTAGGCTAGAGTTCAGTAGCTACAGAGTTCAGTAGCAGACCTTGCAATCAGCTGTTGGACTCAGGATCGAAGAAATCAGTTGGTCAGCCGACCACCAACTGAATCTGCACAGGAATTCATGCCCATGCACTTATACTCAGAAGAACGTCAGTAGGAAGTCACTTCAGTTGAAGGTCTAAGGATTCAGAGGAAGTCAACCTTGATGTTTGACAAGTCTCACCTACCAATCTACCTCGACCAATAAGGAGCCAACATCAACTTATCTTTTCTGATAAAAGCTGCTCCCAGACTGAAAAAGAGGCATATCTCTACAGTGCACCTACTCATCGACGTTCAAATTTAAGGAGCCGTTTTCCTTGTCGTTTTGACACGTGGCTAGACCTCCCTCCAACGGATCTATTCACAATCGACGACTATATAAGAGAAGTCTTCATCTAGAGACACTACCGAGAACCCAAGCTATCTACGCACAAAACACTTAACTGCCAATCAATACATCTGCCCACGCGACTCAAGTCAGTATAAAAATTTCTTGCCCACGCGATCTAAAAGTATATTTGGCTGTCTGACTCAGTTAGTAGCAAACTTAGCTAGAGCTGACTTTCGCGTTTGAGAAACGAATCTGTATTCAGGTGTATTCACCCCCCCTCTACACCTGAACCCCTTCTACACCTGAACCACGTCTCAGGACCAACACCAATCAATACATCTGCATGACTAGCTAAGTTTTTAAGGGTTCGGCGGGATATGAAACATATACGAATTAGTACATGAGACATAGGTGCTTATAATTAATCAAAGAGGTTTTGGGTTAATTCTGATTTATTTAGTCTGACTAGCAATTTAGGAGACTATTAGATGCTCAACATATGAATACGCTCCTATATTAGTCTCCCTTAGATCGATAAAGTTGTCTAGTTATTAAATTTATTGATTGTCGAACAACGTAGGTTGTAGCTAGATTAGGGAAGTAGTCGTTTCGATGCCCAACATAGCGGCTACCGATTAAGTAATTGAGAGTGAGGATTGTGTCAGTTTAATTACGATAATCTATAACTACTAGATTCTTAAGATTAATTAATATTAAGTGTCGATGATTGAAAATATGTGTGTGAATATTCTGCTGGACATGTCTCTTAATTGCACAGTTAATACACTTTCAATTTCAGTTCATTTTTAATCATTCATAGTTTAGTAAAACTTAAACTTGCGTGGTTGCTAACCAAAACCCTAATAAATAGGAAAATATTATGTCTAGTCATCCGTTCCGTTTGTTCGATACCCTGTAACTCTACTGAATTAATTCTCAAAATTTGAAGAATTATTTGATGCAATACATCGATCATCAGAATTGAATGTATTAAAATACCTTTTTGAAATTACTATCGAGAAAAAGAGAGGGACAAGAGATGTTACTATAAATAAATTTACATAAAAAGAAATTACCTTGAAGCAAAAAACTATTAATGGGCAACCAGTTAAAAATCGAACAACATCACCATTGCAAAGTTGAAGGAGAACTTTTTGTTAGCTTTCGTTTTTTAATTTTGGGGAAGAAGTCGTGGGTGAACCAATTTAGGGATTTGGTCTTATTTGTTTAATACTCTCTTTGTCCCGCTCCAAAGTGACTTATTTCTTTTCGGCGCAGAAATTAAGAAAGTGGATGGTAAAGTATGAGAGAGAAGTAGATGATAAAGTAAGAGAGAGATGATGAGTGAAATTGCGAGAAAGTAAATGGTATAGTAGGAAAGAGAAATGATAAAGTAAGGGAGATAAATGATTAAAGTAAGAGAAATAAATGATAAAATATGAAAGAGAAATGATAAAGTATGAGATAATTTGTGTTATTTTTTAAAAGTTATTTCCTTTTTGAAAATAGATCACTTGAAATGGGACGTCCCGAAAAGGGAAATATGTCACTTCGAGCGGGACGGAGGGAGTATACATTAACTATTTGATATATAGTTTTTTCTTATTTAAAGTAGAGATATGATTAAAGATTTGATCTAAAAATACGTGTAGGACTCTTATTCGTGGTTCATCGAATAGGACACTTAATTTTGAGTCAGAGGATTTGCAGCGGTATATTTTTGGGGATGAAAGAGTACCGAATTTTTTCTACTCTAGACCAGGTCTACAAGAATTTGTGGTTAAAGATTTAATTTGAATTAAACAACACTTTATTTGTGTTTTTTTTTCAAAAATTTTGTCCGTGGCATGATTTTAAACCAAGTTGTGACCTTGTCTAGGGTAGAAAAATCCCATAGGAAAAAAAGGTAATCAATTACGGTGTCAATCTTGGTATGATCCACTTCCCTCTATATAGAGAGAATCTAATTGCAGTATCGCTCCCCTCCGAACTTATTGTAGAAAGGAACTATGGGTACCCGAACGAATTTCTACAAGAATCCCTCTTGTGCATACAAGAAGCAACTCAACCTCAATTCAGTCCTTCAAAATCTAAATTGTACCTACCAATTGATCTCCTAATACAACTGTCTTTTATTTAATCTACGTCGTGATTGATGTTCTTGAATTTCAGCTTACAATATTGCCATCGGAAATGCTCCTGCCAAGGAACCAGTCACCACCGTGAAGAAAAAGCGCCGCCGTGAGTCGAGGCCGCCGCCTGATCCGTTGAATGAAGTTAAAGAGAAGGATGGGCCAATGTCCCACCAGGAGTACATTGAAAGACGGAGGTCAAGTTTTTCTCCTTTGTTTTCAAAAGCCAAAGAAAATTAGTTGGTTTTTTGAGACCCAAATAGAGATCTTTTGTATGTTGTGCATATTTTTTCCTATTATTGCCGTTTGTTGCTTGCAGATAGTCGAAAAACATCTACTTAATCCAACATGAAGTACTATCTTACTACTTTTCAATTCAATAGAACAACTACTTAATCGAAATAGGAACCTAAAAGGGGCATTCATGTAGCTTTATGTTTATTTTCCCTGTCAACTTTCATTGGCCCTGGTGTTGTCAGACTATCAGTTAATATATTTTGTGAGGTTTTTGGCTTAGTAACTGTAAAATGATACTACAAGATGATTAAGGAGCATTATGATCAGACGTAATATAGCTAACATCTGGATGGAAAGTGCCATTCTCATTTTTCTGCGTCCGTCCTCTTTTTTGTTTGTGAAAATGATTCTCATTCTATTAGTTAAGTGAATCTTTTATTTGGTTGATTAGTTTTGTTCAAATTGATGTTTTTCTGAATTGAATTACTTCAAGTTCTGGATGAGCAGGAAGGAATCTGATGCCTCACAACCTTGCCAAGAGTTAACTGCAGATGTGCTGGTAATTTTAGCTGTCTATTATGCTTCTGCTAGTTCTGTTTCTTTTTTCCTTCAGTCCTAAATTGCTGTTGAGTTATGCCATATTTAGAAGATTAACTCCTTACAGGAAAGTTCAAGCTCAGCTTTAAATTTGGTGGATTATGAGAGTAAGTCTGCTGTCCGCTGCACTTACCTTTGTCCTTATCTCTTCAAAAGTGATTTACTATTGGACGTTAGGGTGATCTCTGTCAAAGCTTTTTCTGTTATATTCTAATTATTTTCTTTAACAACAAGCAAGTAACTAACTTCGTTTTATTTACATATGCAAATCAAAAACTCGTGCCTATATATCTCGATAACAAATGGCTGAATGTGCAGGTGATGAAATTACTTCTGCTGATAGTGAAGAGGACCATGGTCCTTCCAGGAACCACAAAGAGCTTTTGAACCCTTGCAGCAAAATGCAGTACTTTCCAGTTTCTGGTGTGTTTTCGATGCAAGAAATTCAATCAGTTCTTTTTTCTAGGAATACAGTTTAACCTTTAGTAAAATAACACTTAACTTGCACTACATGATAAAACTTGAAAGAATTAGACTAGCTAGAAACAAGGTTTTAAAAAACCCAACTGAGGCCCGCCTCGAGGCGCGCCTCGAATCGAAACGGCGAAAAAACGCCTTGAGGCGTACGCCTCAGTCCATGCGCTTCTTCTGAGCGCCTCGTTCCGGTGAGGCGCGCCTCGAGGCGCGCCTTTGAGGCATTTTTTCATTGAGGCGGTCCCTTTTTTTATCGAGCCATAATTCGAATTCTTATTAAATTAATGTAATTGAGCTTAAACCCAATTACATTAATTAGATTTTAGTCAGCCCAACCCAAAACGAAGAGGTTAGCTATGAGCTAGTAAGATTCATTGTATTTTTCTTCCAGAAAAGATATTTTGGCCACCAATTCTCATGTATTTCACTAAAAAGTTAAAATCCTAGTTGTGGAGAATATTGAATCCCATATATTTTGAATTTGAGAGTATTTTGGACTTATGTGTTATTATATATTTATTAGCGGGAAAAAATTAAATTTACGCCTCAATTTTACGCCTCGTTCCGTTTCGAAGCTTACGCCTCGTGAAACCATGGAAAAACGCCTCTAAACCCGTTTACGCTTTTTAAAACCTAGGCTAGAAATGATGTCTCATTTGAAAGTAATTTTGTCAGTTAGAATTTTGGTTGTGTATAGAATTCTCCCTGAGATCTACATATGTGTACTTCATGACAAGTACTGCGGGGATAATGGTTAATACACAAAAATCTTATTTAGATAAGATACACGACCAAGTTGTGGCACATAATTGGTTTAGGCAAATTGACAAATTTGATCTTCTTATATTTTACAGTTGTGGTTTTGGTCCCCGTTCATTTTTTCGTAGCAGATTTGTTTCCAAACATTTTATTGTTGTGATATTGGTCCTTCCACTAGTCAATATTTTTTTTATAAGATAATTAAAGTTATAAAGGCTATTTTTGGGAAAAAAAATTTAGAAGTACCAATTTTGTCAGTCATAAAATGTTCGGGGACCACGGCCACAACCATAAAATGTTTAAGGGTGAAACTTGCCAAATAATTTTATAGATTCCTTGAACCACAAGCCTCGCACTTTGTTCTCGTTCCTATTTTGATTCATCTTCTGTCGAGATATTTTCCAGTTCTTTTATCCAAACACCATAGTTTCTGCACTATTTATTAGGTGTTTGGTAGCGCGAATTTTCTCACAGTATGAAACAATAATTAACACACTGCTCGGCTGCTCGCTAGAGGTAATTTTGCATAAATTCGTATGGAATCTTGATCTTGAATGCCGAGTAGTGATCCGAACTTAGTTGCCTAGTCGTATAATTAATTATGCATTTATGAGATATATTAATATTATGCCCTGAAGCAAAATTTTGTGCCACTAAAACTTGGACAAACCCACTATTAACTGCAAAAATCTAAATGGTTATTTTACACTTGAAATACAGTCTAGATCTATATTAACACGAATGAGCAATATGTTAATTACTGTTTCGCACAGTTTAAGAAAATGTCCGCTGCCAAATCCAGTGATTTTGATTGAATTACTCCTAATAAATAGGGCTAAAACCTATGGCGATTAAATAATAAAATTGGAAAATATATTTAGAGAAGAGGAATTAGACTATGAATAAACATAGGTCAAGGTTTGTGGTTTAGGAAAATTTGGCAATTTTGATCATCAAACATCTTCTGGTTGTAGTTTTGGTCCTCAAACATTATATGATTGACAAAATTGGTAGTTTCTATTTTTTTTCAAAACCCTTATGCTTTTATTTTTCCAAAAAGATATCGTCTAACACGATTTGAGTATCAGAAAAACTAAAGGGAGGACACAAAATTGGTGACTAAAATGCAAAGAAATAAAGTTTGGGTCCAAAACCACAACCATAAAATGTTTGAGGTTCAAATTTACTAATTTTCCATTTTTTTATAGGTCTGAGTTTACTATCGCCTTGAGTTGGTGTTCACAAGTTCATTTGTTAATAACTTTACTTGCATTAAGTGATTTCTGCAAGCACGGTTAATCTTTGATAAACCTATTGGTTTCCATTTACATTTAACCTGCTCTAAGCTGAAATACATATGGCTAAAACTCATGCATCTAAAGTTGATGGGGACAAGTTGATAGAATATTTCTCATGAGAAGTTATTATGCTCTTTTGAAGGCAGCTAATTATTATTATTATTATTATTATTATTATTATTATTATTATTATTATTGTTATTATTATTATTATTATTATTATTATTATCTATTTATTTATTTATTTATTTATGTTTTAATTATAGCTAGCACAGAGGACACTGATCATATCAATGCACAATCTGAGCAGAGGTATCCTGCTCCAGGAGAACCTGTTTGCATTATATGCGGGAATTATGGGGAGTACATATGCAATGAGGTGAAGCATCTAAAACTATATTTCACTTTTGTTTCTTTAAGCATATCTTCCAATATCTCATTTTCTGTTACATTGTCATTGTAGACCGATGATGATATATGCAGCATGGATTGCAAAGTGGAACTTTTGCAGAGGATTAAGCTCCAAAAGGTTCTTCTTTTCCTTAAGCCAATACTACAGTCATCATTTTTCTTCATTATCTTTGTTTCATGTTTCAAGTACCGAACATCTTCCAGGGGCCCCAAAGCGAGAAACTCCCTGTTGCACCCTTATCTGCACGTAGATGTACATTGGAGGTGCCTGAATCTGGAGGTGACACTTGGGATTATGATCGGCATTGCTGGACGAAGAAAATATCTGGCCTCTGTACTTATGAGTGGTATGCTTCGCTACTTATATGCAGCTTGCAAGAGTTTTGTCACAAGAAGTTTGTTTCTGCAAAGATTCAGATTCAATTATTTTCTTTCTGCATTATCGTACTGGATAGTTCTTCTCTATTGCAGTTGGAAATGTAAGAAACCAGGACATCTTCCCGAAGACTGCTTGATGTTGGCATCTAACGAATCCGGTCCAGCTAGCAAGGCATGCAAACATTTTTTTTTATTGTGATGAACTCTTTTTTGATCTTCTGTTTTGCAGTATATTAATCACTGATTATTTCTTGCAGGTTGCTTCTGTACAAAATAAATCCAATACAATGTCCAGAGATCTTCTTGATTTGTACAAAAGGTTTATGCATGATTTGATCAAATTTGTTCTTTTATGTACTGTTGAATTTCTTCTGTAGTCCTCAATTGATATTTGGATGAAATGTTCTAATTGTTAAAACAAACTTTCTTTTGCTAATGAGTTTGGCTGCTATATTATTATGGCATCTCATTAAGATTCTGAATGCCAACTTATTTTAGGTTGGCAAATTTCTAGATGAATTATCTGAAAAGAAATTCCTTTCCTTCATGGGAGGAGGTGCCAATTTTGTGTATAATTATGAATGTAAAAAGAAAAAAGTGCCTTCAGAAGTCCACTTGCAACTCATCTCTTCTTCTTTTAGCCAGAGGGAAGAAACAAACATTGAAACTGCCATTTGACTGTCTATTGCAAGCATGAACTGTCAGGTATACATTTTTCATAGAAGTGGTTGACTGATATATACAAAAATGTTCTTTGTGCATCTGCAGATGTCACCAATTTGGGAAGAATTTTTTTAATGCAAGATGTAACTCATGTCGTGGATCAACCACTTTAGGTGCATGTCTAGGCTGTAGGAACAACTTTTGTGACTGGTAAGCTCTGTAACTTGTTCCAATCCCTTTTCTAATTTAATGCAAACCAACGGTTAATGCACTTTTACTCTTTTGTCTTTTCTTATTGCCTTTGTTGAATCAACAAGCTTCGGCTTGTCTACTTAGTATTGTTATTTCGCCTAATGTTAGACAGCAAAAGAATGTAAAATTTTGCTACTAGATATGGGTATATATGACATTTAAATCTTTTTGGTGTTGATTTTACTAATAAATTCTATGAATATGTACTAATTTACAAGTTCTCTCATGGAACGTTCCTACATTTTTGTTTATGTCTTAACTATTTCCAAGTTAAGATCAACCCATGGTTAATCAATATTGAGTATATGAACCCAAATCTGCAATATTGTTTTCTCCCTTCCACAGAAAACTCATGGGCATTTAATTACTTAGAGATGCCACAGATTCTCTATTCCTTCTGAGTGACAGCCTAGAAGTTTCCAGTGCAGGTCATCTGAGTGAACACATCAGGGAATATCCTAGCCATCAACAATATTATTCATATAAACTCAAACGCCTGGTAAGAATGTATTATAATTTATTTTATTTTGCTTGGAAGCTGTCAGCTATCTTCGAGTCTGAGGTGCCGTCTATCATAGATATAATTTCAGTGAGGGGAGCTATTAAAATCAATTTTACTTTATTTTGCCTTTGAAAATTATACATGTTTTTACTGGGATGCGCGAAGTACATCATGTTTGGGTGATTCAAGAGTTTCCATTTATAAGTTGTTTTAGTAAAGCACAAATAAATTAATGATGTGAGAGAAGCAACAACCCCTGATAGATTTGCTTGTCAATATCATGTGAAGATATGACAATATAGTAAATTCTTCAGAATACACGTCTTGGGAACATAAGAAATAAGGACTCGATCATCTTAGTTTGAATATTTTATCAAATAGCTGTGAGCCTATTGCTTCACGTCAGTTCACCTATCCACGCTTATAAATTGTGACGGAAGGATATTGTTATGATGTGGGATATCCCACATCGACTCCACACGCAAGTGTGGAGTGTTATATAAGTGAGTGTCAATCCTTTCCCTACAACCATGGTTTTGGGGGAGAGTTAGGGCTCCTTGCTTGTATCCCTAACAATGGTCCGACCTGCCGGATCGTACGTCTGCGGGAAGAGGCGACCTGTTGATAGGCCCGGGAAACCGGGTGGGCCCGGGGGAATAGTCCCCGGGTGGGCCCAGGACTGGTATCACAGCGAATGGAGTCGTGGGTGGGCCTCACCGCGGACCCAGCCGTGAGTGGGGAGGACTTCCGGAGTAGGCCGTCCGTGGACGTACGGTTTCGAAGGGGAAGGTATTGTTATGATGTGGGATATCCCACATCGACTCCACACGCAAGTGTGGAGTGATATATAAGTGAGTGTCAATCCTTTCCCTACAACCATGGTTTTGGGGAGAGTTAGGGCTCCTTGCTTATATCCCTAACAGATATAATATGGAATAATAGATGAAAGGATATAAACAAGATTTCTAGTCTATATTGGTGCATATGAAACAACTAATTGCAGTTCTGTCGCTTTATTTGTTGAGCCATAGAAGAATGACTCAAAATAATAAACAAATTTAAAGTAGTGGAAGTGGAGTTACGATCAATTCATGGTGATATTGGGAAGCAGGGGGAAAGAAAAGATGGGGCAGAGAGGGGGCAGTAGAATTGAAAAGAAGTTCCACTATTCTATGTTACGTGGTTTTTATGCTTGGAGAAAAGTTACTAGTAGTTTTTATTGTTACAGGTTAAGTGCTGCAAATCAACTTGCCAGGTGACTAGCATCAAAGATCTCTTAACCTGTCATTATTGTTTCGATAAAGCATTTGACAAGTTTTATGATATGTACTCCGCAACTTGGTAAGTGATGCTCAAATCTACTCCACTGCCTATCCTTCATCTCTCGTTTTGCTCGAAACACAAATGTTTGTCACACTTATTCCTGGGGCTCTGTTTTTCCCCCCGAAGAATTTCCTTGGTATCTATCGTTCATATTTCTGGGATTGTAGGAAACTATCTGGACTATCAATCATATCGAATTCTATTTGCTGCGAAGATCACTTTGAATGGTGAGTAATTGGTACGACTATTGTCAACACATTTCATGTCAGACTTTTGATAAACAGTCTTGATTCCTCAGGCATCGGATGAACTGTTTGAGTGCATATGTAGAAGATAATGCCTATATATTGAAAAATAAAAGCAAGAAATTCACCCAGCTGAGCGACTTCATCTTTTGAAGAACCATGTTGTCCAGAATCTTTATTGTTTTTCTATGTATGTTTGAATGCAATGCAATGTAATGCAAGTGCTGTTTGACGGATCTGAAAATAGAGGATGTTAGGATTCAACTTATTTTTATTCATTCGTTTAGTAGTATTTCTCACTTCTATATGAGTGATGGCCCAATTTAGGATCTTTTGTTGATACAGTTGAGTACATCAATAATGAACGATTTTACATTTCTAAGTAAACCAGCTATTAGTTCAAAAATCACATAATTTTTCTAAAATTCATATATTATAATAAAATGAATATGAATTTATGTTGGGAAATAATATATGTTTTGAATAATCTCAAACCCTTATTGATAAATGAACCAGTCTGATGTATTTATTATGTTTTTCAGCCTGTGATTGTATAGTCAGGCTGATAGTTTTACAAATTAGGTTAGTTCAGGTTGTGATCATTCAACTAGTGGATCTTATTGAGTCTAGGTTCTCTAGGCTGAGCTGATTGACAGATCAGTTTCTTCACCAGTTCGAACTGAAGAATTCAAATGTGAAGATAGTACGAGGTACGAGGCACGAAATTCAAAGAAGATGGTCAACAAAAGAAAAGACAAGTATCATATTAACATTGACCAATGTCAGACTGTCATGTCAGCCCTAGTCAAATAGGACATAACAATACCGCAGTACTTTATCCACAGGAGCAAGCGGAACGCGATATGTGTTCATGCATTCAATGCAGAAGATAATTGTCAACACAAAGCTAATAGGAGATCGATCTTTGTTCAACGGATCTTTTCCTAGCTCGCCTGTAAATAGCAGAAGGCCTCTCATTGAGAGGGTATGGAATTTCACGAGCTCACTACACTTAAGCAAAGAACAAAACCTTAGCTTTCATATTCATTGTTCCATTGCTAAAAATTCTCTTATGTTTAGGGGTGTAAGTGGTTCCTCTCCGAACCGCGAAATCGATCGGACCGAACCGAACCAAACCGAAAAATGCGCTTCGGTTCGGTTTCGCAGTTTGGTTCGGTTTATTTTTTTTAGAAACCGTTTACATTCGGTTCGATTCACGGTTTCAAGAATTTTTGAACGGTTCGAACCGAACCGAACCAATATCCTATTTTTTTATTTAATATTTGTCTTTCTTAAATGAGAATATTGTTGGATTTAGATATTAGATTTAAGTTAAGATCAATTATAATCTATACAAATGAAAAAAAAGGAGTAACAATTCTATACTTGTGAGTTCGGAATGAGTGACATCCTATAAACTATTATTCTTGCATTATTTTGGATTTAAAAAATAAAAAATAAATAAAAAGGTGAACCGATGAACCGAACCGAATCAAACCATTTATAAGCGGTTCGGTTCGGTTCGGTTCCGATATTGAAAAACCCATCGAACCGAACCAAACCGAACCATTTCTATGTGTTTGATTCGGTTCCTAAAATAAATAAAAACCGAACCGAACCGAACCGTTACACCCCTACTTATGTTCATACTCCAAGTGTAATTACATACACATACGAAGCTTGGAGTCAAGTGCATTTCATACTCTTGATAATTGAACAATCTCAACTCAACATGATATTCTAAGTTATTATCGGTTTGATAGATAGATAGTTCGCTTGATTGGTTGTTTGTATTGATCTGCACTCGACGTCTTTGAGTATCCTTAGTGGATTTCTACAAGAGACAAAAAAGTGGACACGGGATCTCGTGAATCCGAACCACTATAAAATCTTTGTTTCGTTTACTGTTGCATTCTTTATTTTCAGCTTACTATTTATCAATCTCTCATCAGCTTAACTATTACATACAAGAAAATCATTTTCATAAAGGGCCTAATATATTTTCCGCATTTACTGACTGACTCAGTATCTGTCAGTGTTTCTCCGATCTGAAAAAGCGAAAGTTTGGCATCGGATATATTCCCTCGCCCTCAACCCCCCCCTCCAAACATGAAATCGTACCGAGACCAACAATCTACATTATTAACTCTCGTTATCTACAAAACTTTGGATTTACCATAATTATATCCTTATATGTATCGCACTGTTGGATTTTGTACTGAAAGCAACTTTTATACATGTATAAAATGTGTTTTTCTTTCCAATATTTATTCTCCTGTCTGATTTTAATATTTTTGCACATGTTAAATTATTTATCTTGTATAATAGTTAGATTATGTCGTGTTTTGTAGATCACATAAGACTGAAAGTTGATTGAACTAACAATATATAAACAATTATCACAACTAAGACAACTTTATGATAAGTTGTCGATTTAAACTGCAGTTTAGATAAGAAGTAGCTTGTCTTGACTACTTATCTAAACCGGTACACTGAAGGTGGTGTATTGATCGATCAAAGTGAGATGTGTTCTCCTAACTGATCTTAGCACGTTCATAAACGTGAGTCATGAATTAGAGAGCGTAGATTATCTATTCTTAGTTCAATTTCCATGCAAAGGAGAAGAGGGGCCGAGATCCAGGTTAGAAGATTCGAACATGAGCAACAATCAAAGCTGCAACAATATAGGAAGGAGGAAGGTAACGCATTCCACCTTTGTAAATCCTTCAATTAGTATCAAAGCCTGATTTTAAGCTCTGATTCTTGCTCATAGACGCATGTTTAGGGCTCTTTATGCTTAATTTCCAGTTGTTATCAAGCAATTTCGTGATTTGAGGCGTCATGTGAGCTACTGTTCCGTTTTTTCTCGTGAGAAAATTCACGAGTAGATAATATGACCAATGTATTTCAATTTCGTGTAATTGTACTGTAGTTTGGTTCGGAGGACACGAATTTCGAGGCGACAAAGGAAACCCCCAAGCTACCAAAACTCTAGTTTTCTAGGTTATCGTCGGATCTTGCTAGGCGATTCCCAGTGCGTTCGATGTCTGATCAATGATCGGGTTGAACCGTTGGGTTCCTCTCGCCATGAGATTTGTGTCAATAGATTGTATCGGGTCACCTGACCTCGGATGAGACCGAAATTGGCGCGGACATGTGACTGCTCAATTGTGTTTTTTTCGCCGATAAGTTTGAAAATTAGGGAGATTGATGGACTAATCTCGGCCGGAATCCATTACACGGTGGTTGTGAGTGTCCAAAGTTTATTTCCCTTCTTTCAATTGATCGAATCGCAGCTCGAAAGAAATGAATTTTGGCGGCAGAGCTCACCCGCGACGGGCTGTGAAATTACGCAGCGCCAGGTCGCGGCGTCGGCTCCAGGCCGCCTTCTTCTTCACGGTAGGCGTATGGGAGACATCGAAGAGGCACAAGGAGGCGAAGGAAGGCGGAAGGCGCAATATCGCGACAAATTCAATCGCGCTCGTAGACAACTCAGCCGCTCGTGTCTGCAGCGGTCGATTTTGGCTGCTCCATGCAGCGGCGTAGGTTGTCTTCAAACGCTAGAAGCCTACAGTCGATGCCCGGTGGTGGTGCGACGTTGGCGCGGCGCGGTTGTGCCGTTGCTGTCATTTCTTGGCTGATGTGGCATTGTACACATGGCAACAACTTTGATGATGTGGCAAGTCCAGATTTAATGTTTTCCGTTCGTTAATTTTAACGAAGATCTGTATTCGATCGGGCTTTATAATAGATATAATTTAATCTTTGTTTTTAAAGTTTGATTACGATGTGTTATTTCCTATTTTCGCATTTATTTATTATTATGCTTGAGCATGGAATTATGTGTTTAATTGTGCTTAGTAAAACATGAAAATAAGATTTAAGTCATTATAAAACATTTTTTTTTTTGGCGAGCATGATTTATTTTGTGCGCTTAGAAAAACATCCTTTCAAAGAAAAAAACTTTGTGAAAAATAATTAATTTTTAATTAGACTCCAATCAAGTTGGTTATTAAGCATTAATTCGGGCGTCCATTAATTGGACCGTACACGAAAGTAGGACAATTATATAAGTAAACGTCCGCTTGAGTGACTTGCTTATATTTTTGAATATGAGTTTTGTGAGATGGGTTTTCCAATAAAATATTTAATTATTATTGAGTAGTAGGAGCAAAGCTGTAAATATCAACTTGAGTAGCTTATGTGCCTAGCAAATAGGAGTCTCTAGCCGATAATAATCAAATCAAATTAAATGCGGTATAGTTCTCGTAAGTATATCAATTTCGTGAATTTGAGATTAACTCAATCATATTAATGGTCAAAGTTTAAATGTCACTGCGAGCACAACTTCCTAAGAAGTCCCTTCCCGTGTTTTAATAATAATATTGACATGGTCCAGAAATATCGAACTATTCCATTCGTCGTAAAAACATAGGCGTGTATTGAAATTAAAGACCTATGTAAATATCTTGGTCTAAGGTTACGCAAGTAAAAATGTCCACCCGAGTAGCTTACGAGTGGATTTCCTAGAGCTGTTTTGGGGTTTTAATGTTATTTGTATATGAAAAGATTACAATGACATTAATTACAAATTATGTGCAAATATAAGTTTCTTACATGCTATTATTTTAAATTTTATTTCAGATATGTATGTTTAAGCATGTCACACCCTAATTTTCGGAGCAGCACACGATCATCAGGGTGCGAATGAGGGTTGGAGAAAAGAAGTAAGGAAAGAAAAGGGGTTCGTACTTTCTAGAATAAATCAAGCAAAAAGCGCGATAAATTGGGTATAACCTCTTTTAATAGTGAATCAAGCTAAAAAGAGATGACAATTGTCTCAAGAATTTTGTATTCATAGACTTGAGTCAAATTGAGTCATTAAGAAATTAATCACTATGCGCAGAGTCCCACCACATGCATTTTATAGACTCATACTTTCGGGTCTGAACTCTAATTTATAATTCGAGGGCGTAAAGACAACGACCAGAGCTTTCCAACGGTATATATTATGATACGATTTGGACCAAAGAATAGCTCAAAAATCGAGCTGAAACATTCAGGTCTGCAACAAAGGAACACAAACTTTTATATACAAACGCACAACTTGTAGGACCTATATCTTTCACCTCTGAACTCGGTTTTGCAAACCGAATGTGTTTCTAGAAAGCTAATGATTAGAGGTTTCCAACGGTATCTCATATACCGGGATTTGATCAACAAAATCGAGTAGAATTCGAGCTGAAATTCACTAACATGTTTCAGCGAAAACATTAAACACAATCCGCCACCCCAACTTCTAGGACCCATAACTTTCGAGTACGATATCTGATTTAGAAACCGAAGGTGGCTTTGAAAGACAACAAAAAGAGCTTTTGTTGATATACAATATGTCGGATTTTGGATAAAGGAAATGAGCAAAATTTGGATTCAAAGTTGCTGGTCTACTCACGGGAAAACAAAATTACTTGTGACCCTCTACTACCACCTCAACTTTCGGGAGCTATAACTTTCACGTCTGAACTCGGAATTACGAATAAAAGGTGGCGTTGGAAAGAAAAAAACGAGAGATTTCCAATGGTATATAATTTTATGGCTTTCAGACAATAGAATCAAATAGAAACTGAGTTGTAATCTATTGCTTTAGCACAAGAGAAAATTGAGACTCATGATCATCTATCGACGCCAAAATCGTGACGGCAGCCATGCTGCCACCTCCGACTCTCCCCCTTCATCCACCCTTTCCCAAAACTAACAAGCCCACAAGTAGCACTACCCATTTGCACGTATAATAAACATGATCAGTTGCCCCCGTATCCACTACCCATTCGCAGGTAGAAGAGGAAACCAGAACAATTTTAGTTACAAGAGCAATTCGCGTCTCATTCTGTTTTGCCTTGGTATCTGGATAATAATTCTTCTAGTGTCCCTTCTTGCCACTCGTGAAGAACATTCTTTTTCGCCGGTAAGGACTGTCTTCTTACATCTCCCACTGCTCTTCTTGAATTGACCACCCTTTCTGCTCTTTTTCTGGTTTCTCCTTTTCAGGGGATTTCTTGAGCTACTAATAATGTTCAAGACTTGACCACCCTTGCCCTTTCCTATATGCTCTTTGTGTTGGGATTTTGTATACTGGAAGCACCTTTTATGTTTGTATACAATGTGTTTTTGTCATTACCACTGTTTTATTCTCCTATCTGATAAATATGTATATTTGCACATGTTATCCTTTATCTTGTATAAAAGTTAGATTTGTGTGGTGTGTCGGGTATCACAGAAGACAACACAAATTGGTTGAACTGACAAGATATAAACAAGCTATCACAAATGAGACAACTTAAGGATAAGTTGTCGGTTTAAGCTACAGTTTAGATAAGAAGTGGCTTGTCTTAGCTGATTGTCTTTACTGGTACACTTAAGGTGGTGTATTGACGGATCACAGTGAGATGTGTTTTCCTAACTGACCTTAGTGGAAAACCAAGATCTCGTGACTTTGCTGGTCTTAAGCTTGGTAAGACTTCAGTTGAGCGCATTTGGCTATCTATCACTTTGACCTACTATGGTGAACGTCATCGCGACCGGATCTACGTATCTTAGGTGTTAGTAGTTATTTGTGGCTCAGGCTGGTTGTCTGTATCTTGCATCCGTATCCTAGTAAAATGGGTTGATAATATCCCCTAAGGAACTCAAAAGGATTAGCACGCTAAACCCAGCCGGTTGATTAAGTTCAGGTGTGTTAATAAGGTCGAGTGGTACTACTCAGGAATATAAGATGTTAATTAATTTAAGCTGTCGGTGAGCTTAATTAATTAACGGATATTTCTATCTTAAATATGGAGATCGATTAAGTCTAAAATACAAGCCCTTGCTCAATTTGGGATAAAGGGGTAAGTCAGCACGGATTCTCTAGTGGAATGAATCTGTGTTTATTAATTAATCTTGCTCTGGGCTGAGCATGGATAATTAATTAATTTGAGGCCTAGCTTTATTTCTTGTATTGGATCCCTGATCTGGCCCAATTAGTTGCCTAGTAATTTATTGTCTCTCAGAAATCATTATTAATGGATTAATGTATTTTTACATTATTTAATAATGTTATTTATCTGGAATTAATTGGCTGGGCCAATTAATTGATAAATATTAGTAGCCCAGTAAATTAATTAATTATATTATGGGTTGGTTATGTGGAAGCCCATTAGAAATATAATTAAATTAATGGGTTACAAATATATTAATATTATATTGACTTTTGTAGCCTATATATATTAGTATTCTGCTCAGAAACAAATACAGATATTCACAAATTATACACGCACGCCTGCGTGAGTGATAGAGAGATATAAATCTTATTTTCTCCAGTTCTCTGACCACCCAGAGGGAGAAAAAGGCCGGGACATAGATCAGAAGATCTGACACAGGAGCAACAATCAGAGCTGCGACAACATATGAAGGAGGAAGGTATCATTCCTAACCTAAATTATTCCTTCAATTGGTATCAGAGCCAGGTTTAGGCTCTGATTGTTGCTGTTAGATGTATGATTAGGTTTCAATTCCGTCATTATCGGGTTAATTTTCGTGTTTGGGGCGGGCTGCGAGCCACTGTTTTGACCCCGTTGTACTGTTTTTCTCGTGAGAAAATCCACGAGTAGATCATATGACCTATATGTTATGTGATTGTACTGTTATTGTACTGTAATTGGTCTGGGAGGCACGAAAATCGAGGCGCGACGACGCAGAAAGACGGAAAAGGTGAAAACCCTAGTTTCTAGCAGATCACGACCGCTAGCTTGTGGAGGCGCGTGGAGGCGCGTGCGGCGTTATTTTTCCGATCCGTTCTGATAGTTTTATTCGTCGTCTCGTTAGATTCGTCTGGATAGGTTTCATGACCCATTCCGATTTCTGGTTTGTCCGGAATAGCCTCGGAAAGGAGAAGTGGTCGTGCTGTCCAGAAAAGCCCCAAATTGGGCGAAAACCCTAGTTTTCTAGGGTTCCGTCGCATTTTACAGCGGCGATTCCCGGCGGGTCCGGCGTCCGATCGACGATCGGCTTGAACCTATGGAATCCTCGTCTTACGGTCTTCGCGTCGATATGTCGTATGGGATCATCCGATCCCGGATGCGATCGGAATCGAGGTCTTAATTTCGCTGCTCACAATGATTTTTTCCGGCGAATCGTTTGAGAATTGAGGGAAATTGATGGACGATTTCGGCCGGAATCCATTCATGGTGGCCTAAAATCGTCCAAAGATCATTACCCATGAATCAATTGAACGAATCGGAGCTCGGGAGAGGTGAATTTCGGCGGAGAAGCCGCCGGCGACGGGCTGCGAAATTTCGCAGCACCAGGTCGCGGCGGCGGCTGTCTTGCCCGGTTCAGACGTCTGGAGGACGTCAGGGGGTGGCGAGGACGGTGGCGGAGGTCCGGGGTTGGCCGGGGAAGGCGCGGCGGCGCGCGTCTGCTGCGTGCAGTCGCGGCCGCGCGCTGCCATCACCAGCGCCGTTCCGCGGCGCTGCAGCGCGTTTCAGGCGGCGGCACTGGTCGGGGAGGCGGCGGCTGTCGACGACGGGTTGCGGCGCGGCGGCGGTGGCGCGTTTTCCGGCTGTGTGTTGTTGAAGAAGAAGCTGACGTGGAGGTTGACGTGGCGCGCCACGTCAGCCCCAGCTGCTGATCAGGCAGACACCTGTCTGCCATGTGGCAGACCCCCTGATGACGTGGAGGGACAGTTTTCGGTGCAGTTTTCGATGCAGTTTTCAAATTCGAAGATTTTGAAGATCGAAGAGCTGTATTTTGATCGGGCTATGTAATAGTTAGGAATTACGTGTTTTAAAGTCCGATAACGACGTTTTAAAATTTCCTATTTGCGCATTTATTTATTATTATGCTTTAGCATGCGATTATGTGATTAATTGCGCTTAGAAAAGTATGTAAATAAGATTCACGTCGTATTAAAGCATATTTTTATTTTCGCGAGCACGTTTTATTATGTGCTCTTAGAAATTACATGTTTTAGGAATTATGTGGACATGCATGATTCAAAACGAACCTTTTGAAGAAAAAGACTAAGCAAATAATAAATTAAATATTTAATTGGATTCCATTTAAATTGGAAATTAAATATTTAACCGGACCTCCATTAATTGGACCCTACACAAAAGTGAAACAATTATATGAGTAAACGTCCACCTGAGTGGCTTGCTTGTATTTTTGAACCAGGAGTTTTGTGAGATGGGTTTTCTAATGTAATATTTAATTATTATTGAGTAGTGGGAGCGAAGCCGTAAACGTCCACCTGAGTGGCTTGCGTGCCTAGTAAACACGAGTACTCTAGTAGATAATAATTAAATAAGATGGCTAATTAAATCAAATTGATAGCGGTATGGTTCGCATAAGTATGCCAATTTCGAGAATTTGATGTTAATTCGATCAAATTAATGGTCAAAACTTAGATGTCACCGCGAGTACAACTTCCTGAGAAGTCCCTTCCCGCGTTTTAATATTAATAGTGACATGGTCCAGAGATATCGGATTATTAATTCCATTCGTCTTAAGAACCTAGGCGTGGATTGGAATTAAAGAGCTAGGTATATAGCTTGGTCTAAGGGTACATGAGTAAACGTCCACCTGAGTGGCTTGCGAGTGTGATCTCTAGGGCTATTCGAGTATTTAACATCATTGGTTTTTCGAAAGGTTACAATGATGGTTAATTACGAATTATGTGCAAATATTAACTTTATACATGCTTTTTAAATTATATTTTTCAGATATGTCTGTTCGAAATTTTTCGAGTTCCTAAACAGTCTCACCAACCAAACCCTAACGGGTTTAACAATTTTTAAATAATTTTATAGAGTGGAAGAGATATCTTACTTCTCCCAATAAAAGCTCTGCAAAGGTCCTATAAGAACTTCTGTTTTAGGACCGCTATGTCTAAGAACGAGTTTACTAAGAGTATGTTACTCAAATCTTTGGTAGCGGTCAAAGAGGTTATAGGAAAGGGCAAGAGTGCTCAAATCTTGAATATCCTTAGTAGTTCAAGGAATCCTCCGAAAGGCGGAAACTAGAAAAAGAGCAGAAAGGGTGGACATTTCAAGAAGAGCAGTGGGAGTAAGAAGACGGTCCTTACCGGCGACATGCGAATGTCAAAGGACAAAGGAAGGTTCTTCAAGAGTGGTAAGAAAGGACACTGGAATAATTATAATCCAGATGTCAAGGCAAAACAGAAAGAGACGCGAGTCGCTCTTGTAACTGAAACTGTTCTGGTTTCCTCTTCTACCCACGAATGGGTAGTGGATTCGGGGGCAACTGATCATGTTTGTTACACCTTTCAAGGTTTCTTACGGAAAAGGCAATTGAGCAATGGCGAGGTGGTAGTCTCAATGGGCAATGGATCGAAAGTTCCTGCAATTGCCATTGGAGATTTACATCTATCTTTTGATAGTTTTGTTTTAGTACTTAAAGATGTTTAATATGTGCCTGAGTTTAGGCGAAACATTATTTCTGTTTCAAAACTCTGCACCATGGATGGTTATAAATCAAGTTTTGATAGTGAAGGTTCTATCATGAAAGACGATGATTTTATCTGTGGTGGACCATTAAACGGATCTTTATATACTATTACTTGTAAACCGCGTAGTTCTGTTAATATTGCTTCCTCATGATCAAATCCTAAGAAGAGGAAAGTGTCTTCTAAGGTAAACCAAACTTATCTGTGGCACTTAAGACTAGGTCACATCAATCTTAACAGGACTCAAAGGTTGGTGGAATATAGATCATTGGAGTGTCTCCAAGTTGAACCATTTCCAACTTGCGAAATCTGTTTGGAAGGATAGATGATGACTAGGCCTTTCAAGGCAAAGGGTTATAAAGCCACATAAGTATTAAGTTTGATACATTCTGACTTGTGTGGGTCTATGTCTACACAAGCTCGTGGAGGGTATGAGTACTTCGTCACATTTACTGACGATTACTCGAGGTATGGATATGTTTACCTTCTTCGCCACAAGTTGGATTGCTTTGAAACCTTTAAGGAATTCAAGGCAGAAGTGGAGAAGAAGCTAGGTAAAGAAATCAAAATGCTACGATCTGATCGTGGTAGGGAATACCTATCCAACGAGTTCAAGGACTACTTGACAGAATGTGGGATTACATCCCAGCTGGCAGCACCGGGCACGCCTTAGCAGAATGGTGTGTCAGAGAGAAGGAACCAAAGTCTCTTAGAGAAGTTTCGGTTGATGATGAGTCATGCAACTTTGCCAGTTTCCATTTGGGGATATGCCCTAGAGACTGCAGCATACTTGCTGAACCGTGTGCCTTTCAAGTCGGATAAAAGATCCCTTTCGAGTTGTGGAGCGGGCACAAACCCAGTATGCACCACTTAAGGATTTGGGGTCATCCTGCTTATGTGCTAAAAAGGCAGGCCGACAAATTGGAATCACGTTCAGAAGTGATGTTGTTCATAGGGTATCCGAAGGAAACGAAGGGTGGATACTTTTATGATCCTAAAGAACAGAAGATCGTTGTTAGCCCTAACACTCGGTTCTTAGAAGAGGATTACATTAGTAACCATAAATCTCGAGTCGACATCATCCTTGAGGAATTGCAAGGTGGTCGAGTTCCACTTGAACAGCCAGTTGTGCAAGATAGTACTCCACGAGTAACTGCACAATCTGTTAACACAACGCCTGACACTGTTCGATGTAGTTGGAGGGTGATGTTTACACCTGATCGGTATATGTTCACTATGGAGACGTTTGTCATCTCTCGGCAGATGAACAAGATACCGTTGATCCCTGGGCTTACAACGAAGCAGTGGGAGACGTAGATGCAGATTCATGGAGAATCGCCATGGACTCAAAATTTAAGTCCATAACTGATATGGATGTATACGAGATCACTGAACTACTTGAGGGCTGCAAGGATATTGGCAGTAAGTGGGTATACAAGAGAAAGAGAGAGCACTGAATGAAGAGATCATGGCGTTTAAGGCCATGCTAGTGGCGAAGGGTTTACCCAGAAAGAAGGTATCGATTACGAAGAGACCTTCTCGCTTGTAGCAATGATCAAGTCCATTTGGATTCTCCTTGCTATAGCAGTTCACATGAAACTAGAGATCTGGCAAATGTATGTCAAAACCGCATTCCTAAACGGTCACCTTGAAAAAGGTAGGGACATCTACATGAAACAACCAGATGGTTATGTGAAGAAGGGCGAAGAGCATCTAGTTTGAAAGCTTAAGAAGTCTATTCATGGACTTAAGCAAGATTTCCAGTTATGGCACCAGCGTTTTCGACGAGGTAGTCAAATCCTATGGATTTGTATCCTGTCCTAATGAGGTGTGTGTACCGTATTTGTGTTAACGGATTAGTGGTGTTTCTTGCATTTTACGTAGATGACATCCTTCTCTTTGGCAACAATGTTGAAGTGTTATCAGACGTAAAGACGTGGTTATCCGAGCAGTTTCAAATGAAGGACTTAGGTGATGTTACTTACACCCTTGGGATCAAGGTTATCCGAGATCGCCAGAAAAAGGATGTTAAGCTTGTCACAAGTGTCCTACATTGACACTGTTATTGCTCGTTTTAGCATGCAAAAAGCCAAGAGAGGTTCAGTACGTTTCAGACATGGCATTTTTCTATCCAAGAATCAGTGCCCTAAAAACGCCTGAAGAGATAGAAAGTATGAGGCTACTACCATATGCTTCCGCTGCCGGTAACCTCATGTATGCAATGCTTTGTACGAGAGCAGATATCTCATATGCTGTAGGCATGGTCTCAAGATATCAGTCTAACCCTAGAAAAGAACACTACACTGGGGTCAAGCATATTCTCAAGTACCTTAAATTGACTAGAGATTATAGGCTTGTTTACCAGTCAGACAGTCTAGTGTCTTTGGGTTATACAGAATCGGATTTCCAGGCTGAGAGAGACGAGAAGAAGTCTACCTCGGGTTATGTGTTTACCTTGGGAGGTGGAGCCATTTCATGGAGGAGTGCAAAGCAGAAATGCATTGCGGACTCAACCATGGAAGCAGAGTATGTGGCTCGCCGTAAGCTTCGAAAAGAGGCAGTTTGGCTCAAGAATTTCCTCCTGGATCTTGATATTGTTCAGAATTTGCCTAAGGCGATCACAATTTATTGTGATCATGCGGGTGCAGTGACAAATTCTAAGGAACCTAGATCTCACAAGGCGTCTAAACACATAGACAGAAAGTACCAAATTATACGAGTATTTGTAAATCGAGGTGATGTGGTGATTGACAAAATTGGAACTGAAGTCAACCTAGCTAATCCTATCACGAAGAGCTTACCACTCCCGGCTTACGAGAAACATGTCCGTGGCTTAGGAGCGGTAGAGATGCCCCCCACTTAGGACAACAGAAACTTTTATATAAGTGGGAGAAGATGCAGTGATAGATAGGATAGATAGCTAAGATATAGCTGGGTACTAGTTCGTACCTAGATAGCTGAGATATAGCTGAGTACTAGTTTGTACCTAGAACTGACACATTGTATACTAAAAGTTTGCTTTAGTATAAGTGGGAGAATTGTTGGGATTTTGTATACTGGAAGCACCTTTTATGCTTGTATACAATGTGTTTTTGTCCTTACCACTGTTTTATTCTCCTATCTGATAAATATGTATATTTGCACATGTTATCCTTTATCTTGTATAAAAGTTAGATTTGTGTGGTGTGTCGGGTATCACAGAACACAACACAACTTGCTCTGGGCGGAGCATGGATAATTAATTAATTTGAGACCCAGCTTTATTTCTTGTATTGGATCCCTGATCTGGCCCAATTAGTTGTCTATTAATTTATTATCTCTCAGAAATCATTATTAATGGATTAATGTATTTTTACATTATTTAATAATGTTATTTATCTGGAATTAATTGGCTGGGCCAATTAATTGATAAATATTAGTAGCCCAGTAAATTAATTAATTATATTATGGGCTGGTTATGTGGAAGCCCATTAGAAATATATTTAAATTAATAGTATACAAATATATTAATATTATATTGGCTTTTGTAGCCTATATATATTAGTATTCTATTCAGAAACAGATACAGATATTCACAAATTATACACGCACGCCTGCGTGAGTGATAGAGAGATATAAATCTTATTTTCTCCAGTTCTCTGACCACCCAGAGGGAGAAAAAGGTCGGGACACAGATTAGAAGATCTGACACAGGAGCAACAATCAGAGATGCGACAACATACGAAGGAGGAAGGTATCATTCCTAACCTAAATTATTCCTTCACTTTGACCACTACCAAAGACTTGAGTAACTTACTCAGAGTAATCTCTATTTTAGACATGGCGGTCCTTAGACAAAAGTTTTTATCGGATTTTTCTGAGTATTTAATGGAAAGGTAAGGTATCTCTTCCACTTTGTGAAATTAGTTGGACCCATAAGGGGTCGGTTGGTAAGATTGGAAACAACAGATGGAATAGGCATAGCTGAAAAATAAATAAAATTGTATGTAAGAAACCTATATTCGCATATTATTCGTAATTAATATCATTGTAACATTTTGTAAAAATAATGATATTAAGAACCTCGAACAGCCCTAGGAATTCCACTCGTAAGCCACACAGGTGGACGTTACTATTGTAACCCTAGACCAAGCTATTTACCGAGCTCTTTAATTCCAATACACGTCTAGGTTCTTAAGACAAATGGAATTAATAGTTCGATATGCTGGACCATGTCACTATTAAGATTAAAACGCGGGAAGGGACTTCAATTGAAGTGAATTGTACCCACGGTGACATCTAAGCATTGACCATTAATTTGACCAAAATATAATTAAATTATCGAAATTGACATGCTTACAGAACCATGCAACATTCAATTTGATCTAATTAGTCATCCTATTTAATTATTATTTTCTAGAGCACTCCTGTTTAGTAGTCACGCAGGTGGACGTTTATATGGGTGTTTGGAACAACTTATTGAAAGCTGCTTTCAGCTTTAAGCTGGCGTGGGGGTGTTTGGGACTCCTTGCTTAAAGATGAGATTCTCTAAAATTGGGTCGAAAATAGAAAAGCAGCTAAAGCTGCTCCACCCCAGCTTCTAGCTTTCAGCTTATTGTTTATGTTTTTTTGGATCAAATTACCCTTAGTAATTTTATCTAATTCCAAAAATATACTTAACCCTAGTACTTGTGAGAATTTATTTTTGTCACAATCCAGCTGTGTCTCTTGCCTTCTCTCTCTCAATTCTTCACAAAGCACAATCTTCTTCCCGTAAATGCTGAAATCTACAAATTTATGGAGGAATTTTTATGTATTTTGTTTGTATGATAAATTTATACAAATAAATAGTATCTAACATATAATTGTATGCTATATTTATTATGATATAATTTTATAATATATATAATATTTAGATTAATTAAGTATTTTATAGTATTAGATTGAAACTATAAAGCAAAAAATAAATATTGAATAACAATAATTTCTGAATTTTATTATTTATTATAAATAATAATTATTTAGTAACAATAAACTACTTCTATCAACAGTATTCCCAAACACTATTTTCCCCACTTTCAGCAGCTTTCAGAACTTATTTTCAAACACTAACTGATTTTCAAATAAGCTGCTTTCTGCAGCTTTCAACACTTATCAATAAGCTTCAGCTACTCCAAACACCCTCAACGCCAACTCAATAATAATTAAATATTATTTGGGAAAACTCATGTCACAAAACTCGTAGCTCAAAGATACAAGCAAGCCACGCAGGTGGACGTTTACTAACATAATTTTACTACTTTTGTGTAAAGTCCAATTAAATGGAGGTCTAATTAAAGGTTTAATATTCAATTTATGGAATCTAATTAAACATTTAATTTATTTTTGATTAATCTTTTTTGTTAAAAAGGTTTGTTGAATCATGCATACCCACATAATTTCTAAAGTATGCTTTTCTAAGCACACAAATAAGATGTGCTCGCAAAAAAATAATCATGCTTAGAAACGGAGTAAATCCTATTTTTCATGTTTTTCTAAGCGCAATTAATCACATAATCGTATGATAAAGTATAATAATAAATAAATACGAAAACAGGAAATAAAAATTCATTTTTCGGCAAATACACAGATAAATCCTATCTATTACATAGCCCGAACAAATACAACTAATCGAAATCTTGAAAATCTTCGAACTGCAAAACTGCATCTACAAACTACTCCAGAAAAATCCACATCAGCGCCACGTGGCTCCACATCAGCGAGGACTAACGTCAGTAGTCTAGCGCTGATGTCAGCAGGTCTTCATCTTGTGCCGCCGCCGCTCTGTGTCGGTTTTGGCCTATCGCCGATGTGGTTGAAGTCGCCCATTGAAGGCAAATCAAAAACCGCCACCCACAGCTCGTGGTTGCGCCAACGTCGGCACTGGAGGAAGTACAGTACGCGGCCGCGACTACTCCCAGCAGCCCGCGCCGCCATCCTGTGCCTCCCCAACCGTCTCCCCACGTCGTCCAGACGTCTAGGCGGCATTAATCCGCCCAGATCTACTACCGCGGTGATGTTATTTAATCGAATTTCGCATCCCATCGCTGGCGAGCTCCACCGCTCAAATTTGCGTATTTTCGAGCCGCAATTCGATCAATTGAAAGAGGGAAATGCTGTTTGGACACTCACGACCACCGTGTATTGGATTCTGGGCGAGATTAGTCCATCAATTTCTAAAATTTCAAACAAAATTATCAGAAAAAAATAAATTAAGTAGTGAACTTGTGACGACAATTACATTCGCGTCTGAAGTCCAATGACCCCATACGACCTATTGACGCAAAGACCGTGAGACGATGAACCAAACAACGCAAGATGCTTGACCGGAGGTGTCCAGATGCGCCGCCACTCGCCGCTGCAAGTGGCGGTGGAACCTTAGCCAAAACTATTGTTTCTCGGATATTTTAGAGCTTTTCATCTTTCCATCTCATTTTACGTGCCTGTTGGACAAGTTATAGTACAATAAATAGTATCGATAAACACATTAGCCCTAACATCTACTCATGGATTATCTTACGAGAAAATATGGTATTAAGGAGTCAAAACACTGGCTCGCAGACCGCCCCAAACATGAAAATACCCGAAACCGACGAAAAATAAAGCATAAATAGACCTAATCATTCATCTATAAGCAACAATCACAGACTAAAACCAGACTCTGATACTAATTGATAGAATACGAGAGAAGAAATTTGTTGGGAGATGATTCAGTAGCATTATGTTAAGTAGATTTGAATGATCCCAAACCCTAATTTGATTGGTGAACCATTGAGTTGTAATTGTATTCCCTCTGTCTCTGAGAGTTTCAAACTCAATAGACATTCTTTCAGCATGGTTCAGGCGCTCAGTTCTATCTGCCGCTCTTCAGTAGACTATCAGCCTCAGTACCATGGAGTGAAGACTCAGTAGTGCTGGACTCGGCAGGAGTAGCATACAGAGAGGCTTTCTTACTCAGTAGTGCTGGACTCAGCAGGAGCAACATACAGAGAGGCTTTCTTGCTCAGTAGTGCTGGACTCAGCAGGAGCAGCATACAGAGAGGCTTTCTTGCTCAGTAGTGCTGGACTCAGCAGGAGCAGCATACTGAAAGGAGTCAGTGGAACTGGACTCAGCAGGAGCAGTTCACTGAACTCAGAGTTAACCTTCAGTAGAGTTAGACTCAGCAGGAGTATACTGCTGAACCAAGTCAGACTCAGCAACGGCCAGACAGTCTCCTTGACTGTCAGTGATCTTACTTGTTAAATCAGTAGAGTCATACGAGGTTCAGAGAAGTCAGCTTCAGATCTGCCTTGAAGTCTGTTTGTCTCAACTGCCTTCTAAGCCTCAGCCAATGACGAGCAGCCAACTGTCTACTTTCTGATTAAAGCTGCAAGTCAACATATTTCCAGAAATGGAGGGAAAAGACTCTGCCAGATTTCTTTGAAAGTGCCGTTAGCTACCCAAAAGAGAGTGACACATGGATCATCGTCTCCAACGGATCTTTCCATGACACATCTCTATAAATAGAGGGAAGAATTCAAATCGAAGCTAACCTAGAGACCAAGAACACACGAGCGATTACGAGTAAAAAACCAACCAACTTAAGCTTTCCGCAAGAACTTCAGAGAAAACCTTCAAGCGAAAGGCAACATTCTTGCTCAAAGGGAACCAAGCTGAATTAGATTCAAAGCCTCTAGTATCCAAGCGATTGAACACAAACCCAGAGAGATTATCCCTCTGTTCATCGCTCTAGAAGCCACTTCCTTGTTCCCTTCCCTCTAACCTAAGCTCAGCTGACCATATCTATAGCTTAGATCGAAGGAGTTCATTCCTGAACTGTTCTTTATTGTAAAGAACTCCTTCATAGTTGGAGAGTTTGTCAAACGCTTTAGTTTGATCCTTGTAAACTAAGACTTGCTTAGTATAATCTTCAAGACCAGTGTTTGTCCAGTGCACAAACCGACTGAGACTAACTCAGTATAATCTTCATTGCCGTAGAGCTTGAAGAAGAAGCTGAAAAGTGTCTTATGGCAGGAGAAGAGGATAAGGTAAACTCTCACGCTCCATTTAACCCCTCTTCACACTACACACACAACACCATTTCAGGTGCAGAAGAGAATCTGGACATCTCGATTGCATACTAAGAATTATTAGATGAGCAGATTCAGATGAGCCTGCAGCTCAGTAAGACTCTTCAGGAATTTGATACCCTGAAAGTGGAGAATCAGAGACTTTCTCAGGAGAGTCAGGTTGCTACGGAGTCAGAAGGACTTGTGTTGAGACTCAGGGAGGAGATTAACTCTCTGATGGCCAAGTCTCAGCATAAAGAAGATCATATCTCAGTACTGACCAATGACTTAACTCAAAAGGATACCTAACTGAGTCTACTGAAGCAAAAGTTCTCAGAACTTCAGACCGAGCATGAAATGCTTAAGAAGAGTGATGATTTCTGGAGGAATCTGATGATAGGGCGATACATGGGAGCTGAGAAAAAACTTGAGGCTATGCTAGCCAACAACAAGCCAAAACATTGTAAGGAGGGACTCAGGTTCAGCCATGGAGCCTCCTCATCTGCCCCCGTACGCTCAGAAAATCGGCTAACTGATAGGTTTGTTCAAGGGGAGACTATCAATGCTGAGATCCTGAACCCCTTAGCAAAGAACAAACAGAAGATGAAGGCACCTCATCCTAGCTATCAGCATTCTGACAAGAAGATTAGCTCCAAATCACCCCAGTTCAGTCAAGGGGGCTGATCAGTATGATCCTATAGTCAGGAGAGGATCCAAAAGTTAGAAGAAGAAGAAGAAAGCCGTTCAGAAGGCTAAGGTCAGCAGTCCACCTAGTCAGAAGATCAGGACTCCTGAACTAGTAGGGTCGAGGTTGTGCATCGAGTTCGGAGATAATGCAAAAGGCTATACCAGAGGCTATGGAACACTCACCATTGGAACCGCCATAGTTCCAAGAGTATCATATATTGAAGGACTTCAACATAATCTTCTCTCTGTTAGTCAATTTTGTGATAACTCGAATAGAGTAATTTTATACGCTGGTTTCTGTGATGCCATTGATAAATCTACAGGGAAAACAGTGTTATCATGTTCGCGCAAAAAAAATATCTACATAGCTGACTGGAACTCAGCTGAACCTAAAGCATGCTTGCTGGCGAAGAACGAAAATAGAACGGGGTGGCTTTAGCACAGAAGACTCAGCCATCTCAACTTCAAGATGCTCAACAAGCTAGCTAGAAATGCCCTAGTGAGAGGACTGCCGAATGAATTATTCAGCAAAGACACTCAGTGCGAAGCATGTCTGAATGGAAAGCAAACAAAGAAGCAAAATCCGCCCGTTCCGTCGCCTTCCACTGATGGAATCCTTCAGCTGCTAAATATGGAATTGTTCGGTCCAGTCTCTCCTGTGACGATCAGAGGCAAGTAGTATGCTTTAGTGGTCATTGATGACTACTCACGCTACACATGAGTCATATTTATTGCCAATAAGGCTGATATCAAAACAGAGTTGCCTGCGCTTCGGAAAAGGCTTAGTGTCGAGAAGAACACCGAAATCAGAAAGATACGTTGAGATAGAGGAACTGAGTTCCTGAATTCGATGGTGGAAGAGTTCTGCAAAGCTGAAGGCATAGAGCATGAGACATCTGCTGGACGCACACTTCAACAAAACGGGATTGCTGACAGGAAAAACAGAACAATCAAAGAAGCTGCAAGAACCCTGCTCGCAGACTCAGGACTCCAATCTAAATTCTGGGCAGAAGCAACTGACACTGCATGTTACACTCAGAATAGATCTCTACTGACAAAGCAGCATAAGAAGATACCATATGAATTATGGAACAACATGAAGCCTTTCTTATCTTATTTCCATATTTTTAGGTGTTTGTGCTTTATCCACAATAATGGAAAGGATCAGTTAAAGACTTTTGATAGCAAGTCAGACCAGGGAGTCTTCTTAGGATACTCCTGGGTCAGCAAAGCCTTCAGAGTTTTTAACTACCGGACCCTTTGCGTGGAGGAAAGCCCTCATGTTGTTTTTAATAAGTTTGCTATAGAAGATAGGAGCAGAAACTCAAAATCAGAATCTGAGGACATCAGTAAGCAGCTATAGGATCTAAGCTTAAAAGACAATACTGAGAAGATCCAGCTGTGTTGAGATGATGATTCAGAAGAGGAAATTGAAGATAAAACTACTGAATATCAGCCAGTAGCAGGCGTAGCTAAACAGATTGACTTTACTGAATAGAGTCAATCCTAGGTAACTGAGGTCGATGAAGAAACTCAAGTGGCAACTGAGACCTCTACTGAGGATAATAATTCAGGGGGAATAAATGAAGTTCCTGAGCTAAATGCCCCTTAACATGGTGACTCAGTAGACCAGACTCTAGTAACTGAATTACTTCAATCTCAGGATAGTACAACTGAAATACCTAATTCACCTACTATCTGTGTTGAACAAATTTCAGATGAAGAGTTAAAACATCGTCGATCGTGGCTGGATGCTCACACTTCTGATTTAATTATTGGAGATCCTTCAGCTAGTGTAAAGACAAGATCCAAATTTTGTCAGGAAGAAAGCACACTATATTCCTGCTTCTTGTCTACTGAAGAACCTCAGTCAATTGAGGACGCACTTAAGGATGCTGATTGGATCATCGCCATGTAGGAGGAGCTGAATCAGTTCGCGAGAAACAAAGTATGGCAGCTTGTTGATAGACCCCGACATCAACATGTGATCGGAACTAAATGGGTCTCCAAGAACAAGCGAGATGAAAACAACGTCATAGTAAGGAACAAAGCGAGACTCGTGGTAAAAGGCTACTGTCAAGCTGAAGGGATAGATTTCAACGAAACTTTCGCTCCAGTTGCAAGATTGGAGGCAATCAGACTATTCCTAGCCTATGCAACACATCAGCGCTTCAGAGTATATCAAATGGATGTGAAGTCTGCGTTCCTGAATGGCGTGCTGAAAGAAGAAGTCTATGTAGAACAGCCTCCTGGTTTTCAGCAGGGACATCAAGTTTATAGACTCAGAAAAGCTCTGTACTGGTTAAAACAAGCACCCATGACTTGGTACAATACCCTGTCTGAGTTTTCTTCTTCAGAAAGGTTTTCAGAAGGGCACAATAGATCGCACATTATTCAGTATTCGACTGGACGACGGCATACTACTTGTGCAGATCTACGTAGATGACATTATATTCGATCTAAGAATGTCACTATGTGTCAACAATTTGAGAAGATGATGAAGGATAAATTTGAGATGTCAGTGATGGGAGAGATGAATTATTTCCTCGGATTTCAGGTCAAACAATCAGAGAAGGGAACGTTCATCAATTAAGGCAAATACACTCGAGACCTTATCAAGAAATTCGGTTGCATATCCGGCAAACCAATCAAGATCCCGATGAACACGAATATGAAAATCAATCTTGATAAAGAGGGAGTATCAGTAGACCATTCTGAATTTTGCGCTATAATTGGTTCCTTATTATATCTAACTGCTACTAGATAACTTCTGTTGTAGGTTTCTGTGCTCGATTTCAGGTGAATCCTAAGTAGAGCCATATGGACTCAGCAAAGAAGATTCTCCGCTATCTCAGAGGAACACCTGACATGGGTTTATGGTATCCAACAGATGATAATATTGAAATAACTGGTTATTCTGATGCTAACAATGCAGGATGTAGGATTGACCAAAAATCAACTTCGGGAACTTGTCAGGTCCTTGGCAGTAAGCTGATCTCATGGTTTTCAGAGAAACAGCATTCAGTAGCGACGTCATCTACTGAAGCTGAATACATGGCCGCCGGAAGTTGCTGCGCCCAAATCCTTTGGCTGGGACAGCAGCTACACGACTATGATGTTATTCAGAATGAAGTGCCGATCTTCTGCGACAGCTCTAGTGCAATTGCAATTACTCAGAATCCAGTACTACATACTAGATGAAAGCACGTGGACATTAGACACCACTTCATTCGTGACCATGTCGAAAAGAAGGATATCAGAATGGAGAAGATCCATACTGACCATCAAAGAGCCGATATTCTGACCAAGCCTCTAGCAGAAGCAAGATTCAGAGAACTGTGAATAGAGCTAGGTCTGCTGGACCCTACTAACTCCAGTCAGTAAGAGGATTCAGGAGAGGAGCATTCAATAAGGGGGAATGTTCACTCTCAGTACTGGACTTATTCAGTACATGGAGACTCAGCAACCATCTACACGAGATATCAGCTAACTATGATGTTCAGCTGACAGGTTTGCGTATCTCTTCTCAGTAGCCAGCATAATATTTAATGCATTAATGATTCTGATTCAGCATCGTATTCAATATGTTGGGTGATGATTCTATCCTCAGCACTGTAATACTTAGTGGGAAATGATTCTATCTTCCGTACTGATATGTGCTCAGTAGGCTTATGCTCTGAGTGAATCTATGAAGATTTGAAGATCCCAAAACCCTATCTTGATTGGTGAACCATTTCATTGTAATTGTTTTCATCTCTGAGCGTTCAGACTCAGTAGACACTCTGCTCTGGTTCAGGCGTTCAGTAGATTATCAGCCTCAGCACCAGATGTAGAAGACTCGGTGAGATCTTGGACTCGGCGGGAGCAAGATATGCGAATAGAGTCAGTAGAACTGAACTCAGCAGTAGTAGTTCACTGTACTCAGAGCTGATCTTCAGTAAAGCCATCTCATCATATTTGCTACTGAATCGAAGATCAGACTCAGCAACGGCCAGACAGTCTTCTGAACCGTCAGATCTTTTGAATGACAATCAGCATAGTCAAATACGAGGAAGAGAGAAGTCAACTTCAGTATGCCTCGAAGTTTGTTCTGTCTCAACTGCTTTGTAAACCTCGACGAATGACAACCAGACACCTGTCCTATACCTACTAAAGCTGCAAGTCAACAACCTTCCAGAAAAGGAGGGAAAGGACACTGTCACCATATTTCAAAAAGAGCCATTAGCTACGAAAAGAGTGAGATAAAGGGATCATCGTCTCCAACGGATCTTTCCTAATCTCTTCTCTATAAATAGAGGGATGATTCAAGATTTGAAAAAGACACACAAAAAAAACACGAGAACGCATACAAGCAAGAGAACGAACACACGAGCATTCAAACGAGCAAAACCGAAAAGCCCTAAGTCTTCCGCAAGAACTCGAAGAACACTTCTCCGGCGAAAGACTACAATCTAGCTCTTAGGGAACCAAGTTGAACCGATATATAAAACCTCTAGTATCCAAACGATGTTACACGAACTTAAAGCTTAACTCAGCTGTTCGTCGTTCTAGAAGCAACACTATTGGGTGATGATTCAGTCCTCAGCACGGTTTTACATAGTGGGAAATGATTCTATCTTCCGTACTGAAATGCACTCAGTAGGCTTATAGCCTGAGTGATCCCATGAAGATTTGAAGATCCCAAAACCCTATCTGATTGGTGAACCATTCCTTTGTAATTATTTTTGTCTTTGAGGATTCAGACTCAGTAGACACTCTGCACTGGTTCAGGCGGTCAGTAGATTATCAGCCTCAGCACCGGATGTAGAAGACTCAGTATGTACTGGACTCAACAGGAGCAGTATACTGAAAGACTCAGTGGAACTGAACTCAGCAGGAGTAGTTCACTGAACTAAGAGCCGACCTTCGGAGAGTAAATTCGGTACTCTCTACAAAGACGGACTCGATAACGGCAGACAGTCTTCTAAACTGTCAGATCTTTTGAATAACAATTAGCATAGTCAAATATGAGGAAGAGAGAAGTCAGCTTCATTATGCCTCGAAGTCTGTTCTGTCTCAACTACTCTGCAAAACCTCGGCAAATGACAAGCCAACACCTGTCCTTACTTGCTAAAGCTGCAAGTCAACAACTTTCCAAAAAAGGAGGGAAAGGACACTGTCACCTTTTTCAAAAGAGCCGTTAGCTACCAAAAGAGTGAGATAAAGGGATCATCGTCTCCAACGGATCTTTCCTAATCGCTTCTCTATAAATAGAGGGATGATTCAAGCTTTTTTGATGCAAGAAGAGAGCCAAAAAGCAACGAACGAGCAAAAACAGAATATCGCATAAGTCTTCCGCAAGAACTTAAAGTACATTCTCCGGCGAAAGACTACCTTCTAGCTCTTAGGGAACCAAGCTAAACAGATATAAAAGCCTCTAGTATCCAAATCGATGATACACGAACTCAAAGCTACAACTCAGCTGTTCGTCGATCTAGAAGCCACTTTCTCGTTCCCTATCCCTCTAACCCTAAGCTCAACTAAATTTATCCATAGCTTAGACGAAGGGGTTCACCTTTGAACCTTATCCTTATTGTAAAAGGACCCCTTCATAGTTGGAGAAGTTTGTCAAACACTTTAGTTTGATACCAGTTGTAAACTGAGACTTGCTCAATATAAATTCCAAGACGCGGCTTTGTCCTGTGTACAAGCTGACTGAGACTAACTCAGGAAAATAAATAGCCTCCTGACCTTTCGGGACAGTGGACGTAGGATCCTGTGCATCCGTACCACTTTAAAAATCTCTGTGTCTCTTATTTACTGTTGCATTGATTTTAACTGTTCATACTGAATATCATATCTTTAAAATCATTCAACTAAGTTTCAAAGCATACTTATCTCGATTCACTCTTACGAACCGAAACTGTTTTTAAGAAAACGTTTTTCCACTCAACTGATTTGGGCCAACACATTTCCGCACCACTAAACTCCATCTGAAGATACTGAATTCTGACTTAGTCAGCTAGCAGATCTCAAAAGAGTCAGTACCTCTTTGCCTTAACACGATTCAAAACAGCTATTTGGTCTGCTGAACTCTTTCAGTACGGCACACTCCTGAACGGGACTGTTCGTGTTACAAGTTAAGAAATATGTTTTAGGTGTATTCACCCCCCTCTACACCTAAACATGCTCTCGGGACCAAAAATCGTTTTATAAGAAATTGGTATCAGAGCAGGAGTTTGATAAGACTCTTGTTATCTTTAAACTGGTTTACTTGAACGGATCCGGAAAATCGTTTTCACTGCATATCACTCTTCATTCATATCATTATTTAACATCTGGTATGTCAGGAATAAGAATGGTACCTATGTTCTCAGTAGAGAACTATTGTGTATGGCGAGTCAGAATGAAGGCTCATCTGACTTCCCTCCACGACAGCATGACCGAAGTACTTGAGGAAGGACCTATCGTTCCTATGATCGATAGTGTCGTGACTCGAGATCCAAAGAATGGAGGAGGACTGGTGACCGGGAAGAAGATTCCCAAGGACAGAAGTCTCTTCACTCCTGAGGAGAAGAAACTTCACAATTTAGACCGAGTTGCCAGGAATGCCATACTAACCACTCTTAGTGATTCTTATCTCGGCAGGGTTCAGGAATGCAAGACAGCAAAAGAGCTCTGGGATGCTCTAGCGCTACTGAGTCGGGGGACTCAGAAGATCAAAGCTAACAAACTTGCGCTGGAACTCCAAAACTGGAGAGTTTGTCTCTCATGCCTGGTGACAAAATAGAAGATCTAAATGTCAGATGTACGAATCTGATGAACTCTATCTACGGGCTGGGAAAGACATTCTCCAACCAAGAAATGAATCTCAAGATACTGAGGGCACTGCCAGATGGACATTGGACTCCTTTTGCCACCTTATTACGCCATTCTGATCTAGACATTGCTACTCCTGACCATATCTTTTCAGAACTTCAGGCAGAGGAATTCGAGTTCGACAGACCTCAACAGAAGCAGCAAGCCGAAGCTGACATAAAAATTGATCATGCTTTCAAAGCATCAGTCAGCACAGCATCTCCCGCGTCAAGCAAAACTGAACCTTCACTAACTAACATACAAGAAGGAAGTTTAGCTCAGAAGTACGCGCTGCTCGCTGTAAAATATCAGAAGGAGAAGGAGAGGCGCAGAAAAGTGACTAAAGCTTATCGAGAAACAAAAGGTAAGTCCGAATATACACCAAAACGTGCTCCTGACTCGAACACTTCTGAATACAGGAAAAGAGATGACTTAGCACCTTCAAAAGAAAGCGAAAACAAAGAAGAAAGAGTCATCGCTTGCTACAACTGCAAGAAGCCAGGACACTATCAGTATGATTGTCCTGAGCTCAGTAGTGCTGAACGGGCAGCACGCAAAGTAAGGAGAGAGAAGTTTGCCAAGAAGAGACAAGCTTACATTGCTGGCGAAATCTTAGACGACTCAGAAGAAGTCGACTCCTTCATGGATTCATCAGATGATGAAACTGCTTTCATGGGTTTGGAGCTTGAAGCTGAAGGAAGTACTGAAAAGTGTCTGATGGCAGGAGAAGAAGATGAGGTAAACTCTCATGCATCTTTTAACTCTCCTTCACACTGCACACACGACACTATTTCTGGTGCAGATGAGAATCTGGACGTCAGCTCAACATATGAAGAACTATTAGACGAATAGATTCAGATGAGTCTGCAGCTCAGTAAGACTCTTCAGGAATTGGATACCCTGAAAGTGGAGAATCAGAGACTTTCTCAGGAGAGTCAGGTCTCTACTGAGTCTGAAGGACTTGTGTTGAGACTCAGGGAGTAGATAAACTCTCTGTTGGCCAAGTCTCAGCATCAAGAAGATCAGATCTCAGTTGTGACCAAGGACTTAACTCAGAAAGATACTGAACTGAGTCTACTGAAGCAACAACTATCAGGACTTCAGACCGAGCACGACATACTGAAGAAAAGTGATAATGTCTGGAGGAACCTGATGACTGAGAGGTACATGGGCGCTAAAAAGAAGCTGGAGGCTATGCTAGCAAGCAACAAGCCCAAGCACTACAAGGAAGGTCTTGGTTTCAGCCAGGGTGCTTCCTCATCTGCCCCCGTACACTCAGAAGTGCGACTTGCTGATAGGTTTGTTCGAGGGGAAACAATCAATGCTGAAATACTGAATCCCCTAGCCAAAAACAAACAAAAGATGAAGGCACCTCATCCTACACATCAACATTCTGACAAGAAGATCAATACCAAAATACCCCAGTTCAGTCAAGGGGGAACTAGCAAATCCAAATGGGCTGATCAGTATGGACCACCTCAGCTGACACATCCTGCTCAGTATGGGTCATATTATTATGATCCTATAGTCAGAAGAGGACCCAAGAGTCAGAAGAAAAAGAAGAAAATCGCACAAAAGGCAAAGGTCAGCAGTCCACCAGCTCAGAAGATCCGGACTCCTGAACTCGAAAAGCCTAAGAAGTCAGCTTCAACCAGTCTAGTGGTCAAGTACCTTGACTCAAGTGGAAAGAAGATGTTTGAGACCACCAGGGTCGTAAGACAAATTTGGGTTACCAAAACTAACATCTAAGGACCCAAAATCAAAAATAAAGGGTACCTGAATATAATTTTGTTTTGCAGGTGCACAAAGACCCATGGTACGTGGATAGCGGATGATCAAGACACATGACATACCAAAAGAGTCTACTGAAGAATTATATCCCTGAAGAAGGACCCAGAATCGAGTTTGGAGACAACACTAAAGGCTACACAAGAGGATTTGGAACACTCAGCATTGGAACTGCCACAGTCCCTAGAGTATCATATGTTGAAGGACTTCAGCATAATCTTCTCTCTGTTAGTCAATTTTGTGATAACTCGAATAGAGTGATATTTGACGCTGGTTTCTGTGATGTTATTAATAAATCCACAGGGAAAACAGTGTTATTAGGTTCGCACAAGAAGAACATATATGTAGCTGACTGGAACTCAGCTGAACCAGAAGCTTGTCTGTTGGCGAAAAACGACAACTGAACGGGGTGGCTATGGCACAGGAGACTCAGTCATCTCAACTTTAAGACGCTCAACAAACTTGCAAGAGACACTCTAGCAAGAGGACTGCCGAATGAACTATTCAGCAAAGACACTCAGTGTGAAGCATGCTTGAAGGGAAAGCAAACAAGGAATCAAAATCCTCCTGTTCCATCTCCTTCCACTGATGGAATCCTTCAGCTGCTACATATGGATTTGTTCGGTCCAGTCTCTCCAGTGACGATCAGAGGCAAGAAATATGCTTTAGTGGTCATCGATGACTACTCGCGCTATACTTGGGTCATATTCATTGCCAACAAGTCTGACGTCAAAACAGAGTTACCAAGGCTTCTGAAAAGGCTCAGTGTCGAGAAGAACACCAACATTATCAAAATCCGTTCTGATAGAGGAACTGAGTTCCTCAATTTTATGGTGGACGAGTTCTGCAAAACTGAAGGAATAAAGCATGAGACTTCAGCTGCACGCACACCTCAGCAAAATGGAGTTGCTGAACGAAAGAACAGAACTCTAAAAGAGGCAGCCAGAACTCGACTCGCAGACTCAGGACTCCCAAGCAAATTCTGGGCAGAAGCTACTGACACTGCATGTTACACTCAGAACCGATCTCTACTGACAAAGCAACATAAGAAGACACCATATGAACTATGGAACGATAGGAAACCTTCTCTATCCTATTTCCATATTTTTGGTTGTTCGTGCTTTATCCACAATAATGGGAAAGATCAGCTGAAAACCTTTGATGGCAAGTCAGATCAGGGAGTGTTCTTAGGATACTCCCAGGTCAGCAAAGCTTTAAGGGTATTCAACTATGGAACCCTTTGCGTGGAGGAAAGCCCTCATGTTATTTTTAATGAGTTTGCTACTGAAGACAGGAGCAATAACTCTAATTCTGAATCTGAGGACATCAGTAGACAGCTACAGGATTTAAGCCTAAAAGATAAAGTGGAAAAGATCCAGCTTTGTTGGGATGATGATTCAGATGAGGAAACTGAAGACAAGCTTACTGAATCTCAACCAGCAGAAAACGTAGCCGAACAGTTGACTCTCCCGAACGAGTCAATCCCGTGTAACTCAGTCGATGAAGAAACCCTAGAGGTAATCGAGACCACTACCGAGAATAACGACTCGGGGGGAACATCTAGTAATGTTCCCGAGCCGAATGCCCCCGAACCTCGGTGACTCAGTAGATCATGCTCTCACTACTGAATTGCTTCAATTTCAGAATAGTACAACTGAAATGCCTAACTCGCCTACTATCTGTGTTGAACAAATTTCAGATGAAGAGCTGAAACATCGTAGATCGTGGCTAGACGCCCACACTGCTGATCTAATTATTAGAGATCCCTCAGCAAGTGTAAAGACAAGATCCAGATTCTGTCAAGGAGAAAGCGCATTATTTTCTTGCTTCTTGTCTACTGACAAACCTCAGACGATTGAGGATGCACTAAAAGATGCTGACTGGATCATAGTCATGCAGGGGGAGCTGAATCAGTTCACGAGAAACGAAGTTTGGGAGCTTGTTGATAGACCCCGGCATCAACATGTTATTGGAACTAAATGGGTCTTCAAGAACAAGCGAGATGAAAACGACGTCATAGTAAGGAACAAAGCAAGACTCGTGGTAAAAGGCTACTGTCAAGCTGAGGGAATAAACTTCGATGAGACTTTCGCTCCAGTTGCAACATTGGAGGGAATTAGACTATTCCTGGCCTACGCAACATATCAAAGATTCAGAGTCTATCAAATGGATGTGAAGTCTGGTTCCTGAACGGCGTGCTGAAAGAAGAAGTCTATGTGGAACAACCGCCCGGCTTTCAGCAAGGACATCAGGTTTATAGACTCAGAAAGGCTCTGTATGGGTTAAAACAAGCACCCAGGGCTTGGTACGATACCCTATCTGAGTTTCTTCTTCAGAAAGGTTTTTAGAAAGGCACAGTAGACCGCACTCTGTTCAACATTCGACTGGAAGACGATCTACTACTTGTGCAGATCTATGTGGATGACATCATCTTTGGATCAAAGAATGTCATCATGTGCCAACAATTTGAGAAAATGATGAAGGACAAGTTCGAGATGTCAATGATGGGAGAAATGAACTATTTCAGAGGAACACCTGACATAGGTTTATGGTATCCAGCTGATGATAATATACAACTACCTGGTTATTCTGATGCTGACTATGCAGGATGTAGAATTGACCCAAAATCAACTTCAGGAACGTGTCAGTTCCTTGGCAGCAAGCTAATTTCATGGTTCTCAAATAAACAACACTCAGTAGCCACGTCAACTACTGAAGCTGAATACATGGCTGCCGGAAGTTGCTGTGCCCAAATCCTTTGGGCCGAGACAAAGCCTACGCGACTATGACGTCATTCAGAATGAAGTGCCGATTTTCTGCGACAGTACCAGTGCCATTGCAATCACTCAGAACCCTGTACTTCACACGAGATGCAAGCACGTAGACATCAGACATCACTTCATTCAGGACCATGTCGAAAAGAAGGATATCAGGATGGAAAAGATCCATACTGATCGACAAAGGGCTGACATACTGACCAAGCCTCTAGCTGAAGCAAGATTCAGAGAACTTTCAGTAGAGCTAGGTCTGCTGGACCCTACTGACCCCAGTCAGTAAGAGGGTTCAGGAGAGGATCATTCAGTAAGGGGGAATGTTCGCTCTCGCATCGAATAGTTTCGACATAGAGACTCAGCAACCATCTACACGAGGTATCAGCTGACTACGATGTTCAGCTGACAGGTTTGCGTATCTCTACTCAGTAGTAACTAATAAAACAGTAATATGCATTTATTATTCAAATTCAACATCGTATTAAATATCTTATGAATTGTCATTTAATATTAACGGATTACATTTAATGCACGACATTCCATACATAAGTTTGCTGAACTCTGCCACGCATTTAATACATGTCGTATCATAGTTACTGCTTAGGCATATTACAACTGGCTTTTGACTTAGGCGGCTATTTGATCATTACCTATATATGTCATCCTATCTTAACCGCACATCTCATAAAGCAAGTTTAAATTCATCCATAGATCGATAACTGTCCATCTTCTTCTTAGATAAAAATATTCGATCGTATCTTTGAAACCGCCATTAGCATACTTAAATCTTTTCAACTTCGAAAAATCCGAGATCTCTCTAGCAACCCTACTTGCAAACCCTTTTATAAACACTCAGATTTTTCATTGGTATGATTGTATATCTGTTATAGTTTTATTCTATTATTTGTTCAGCATCGTCATAATAACTACTTTATCAAACTCGATACTGACAACGTTTCTTGTAACATATATAATGGCGGATACAGGCCTCTCTATAATCGTCCTTAAAGACATGCAAGAGATCCTTGACAAAGACCGTGTCTGGTGCGAACCTGTCATGGAATTTGATGCATGCGAGCTGGAGTATATGGAAGAGATATTCACAGCCCTTCGCGAATCTGGATTGGAGGCGTTTCTCTCCAAGAAGCCCACCTTTTTCCTCCCAAGGCAAGTCGCTGAACTTTAACTCAACTCTGACTCAGTAGCGGGCGATATCATCGGAACATTCACCGTTCACACAATCGATGAGGCTGCCATAAGGATAAAGAAGATGTCAGTGAGGGAAGCACTGAAGAGGAGCTTCAACCTACCCTCGAAAGGAGTCAGCACCGTCGGGTATCTGGACGATCGGGTGGATGATTACCTTTCAGTCTTTTCCGGGAAGCCCATGGCCTTCAGAGCGGCCTTCCTAAAGAACACCATGCTGCCTCAGTACAGGGCACTGGCTTACATAGTCACTCAACTGCTGACGAGCCAAGCCGGCTCTTTCGATCAGGTATCTAGGCCAAAGATTCAGCTTATAATGGCGATACATGATCGTGCTCAGATTAACTGGACTGAATTCTTCCTCAGAGAATTCATGGTCCAGGCTGCCAAGTTTGACAAAGCCCCATTCATACTGAGCGCTAAAGGAAAATTACTGTATGGGCTCAAGCTCTCAGTAATAATTGAAGATTTCTGCGGCGATAACCAGATCACCTTCTACGACAAGACTTATTTCAATGTGAAAAAGGTCAGGTTCCAGAACCGCACCGTAGCACTTCAGCAAATAGGGTCAGGACCCTCAGCTCAGCAGACACCGCCTCAGAAGGCCGCGCCCATGAAGAAGCGGTCTCCTCAAGCAAAATCTCCTAAGGCACCGACCAAACGTCTGAAGAAAACATTCACTGACGTGCCTACTGAATCAGAGGGGACTGCTGAAGTTCCTGAGATCCCTACTGAACCAACACAACCACTGCAGTTGGTTGATGAATCTGAGTCCTCTGAAAAGACTCACTCAGTGGAGAAGGCCGTCTCCACTGAACAAGCACAAGAAGTGGACCAAGGGGTTCAGACTGAAGAGGTCCAGAGTGGTGATTTGGAGACTCTGGACAGTCCCCTTGACATCCCTCCACTCAGAAGTTTGCCATCTGCTGAGAAACAGACGTCCGCCATAGACATTGAAGATTCAGAAACGGCGTCTGAACAGGAATCGATCGGAATGGAAGCTTCAGCTCTCTGATCTCAAGCATTCCGAGAGATTACTGAACTCATACCGAAGATTACTGGCCATCCTGATCTGGTATCTCTTGCCAAGCAGGCCAGGCTCCACATGCTCCTAAGGTTTCAGGAGTGGCATCCTCAGCTCCGCCTCATCCTACACTACTCCTGCGACCAGCTACATAAGGAGGAGCAGTTTTTAAGGCAACAAATAGGCTACTCCCAGCCTGCTGACCTTGGAACCTTCGACGATCTGAGGGCCGCAATATTGGCCCTGTTGAATGATAGACAGCAGGCAACTGGCTCTGCCCCCTCAGATGGGTCTGACCACGACGGTCAGGACCCACCCCATGATTCAGGCCCTGAGAAGCCTGATGAGGGAACTCACCAGGACGAGGATACAACTACTCAACCAGACCTACCACTGCGTATCCTTGCTCCTGTGAAGTCGGCGGCCGGGTACTTCGTCCTCGGCGAGCCTCGCTCGGCCTCTTGCTGGAGTCGACCTACGAAGTAGCGCCCAGCCCTAGAGGCCGACGCTCAAAGTCAGTGGCAAAGGCTCTCCGAAGCCAAGGCACTCAGAATCGTGCCCTTGCCAAGGCTGTCCACAAGACATGGAAGCACACTGCTCCGGCCACAAGTGCAGAGCTTTAGGGTCTGAAGAAATCATTATCAAAATCAGCCCCTGATGTCTCCTCCATCGTATCAAATGCACTGGCCCAGCAGAAAGCTGACTTTGAAGAACTGCTCAGACTATTCCAGGAGGGACAGGCTAAACTACTTGCTTAATTCAAGGCCTCTTAGTCCCTTCGTACGGAGTCAGTCTCCACCTTATCTCAGGCCAATGAGCTCCGTCTCACATCTATTCAGAAGGCTCTGGAGAATTCCGTCAGTCAGAAGCTGAATGAGTTCAAGGCTGCAGCAGACATTTCTCACCAGAAATACAAAGATGAACTGATTAATGAGAAGAATGAGCTGCACGAGGAGCTGAACAAGATCCACACTCGACTTGATGAGTTGTCAGCATCCTACAAAAGCCTAAATACTAAGGTAATTGTTCCTAACCCGGCTCAATTTGCTGATGCCAAAAAGGGGGAAAAGAATAAGAAGCCTGAAAAGGAAAAGACACCTGAAAAGCAGCCATCAAGCAAGGGGGAAGAGAAAACCCAGAAGGCTCAGGAACATGCACCAAAGTCTTCAAGGAAGACAAGGTTAGTGGCTGGAGCAAGCACTGAACCGACTGGTGAGGCCCAGGGTGTCTCTGTTGGAATCCCAGCAGGGACTGGCCCAAGTGGCTCAGGAACCAGAACACAAGCAACTCAGGCAACTCAGACCCCGTTGGATATGGTCAAAGAAATTGCTGAGTATGCTGAGGAGGATGAGTCTGAAGAGGAAGAGGCACCTCTCCCACCTCCAGTAGAAGGCAAAGGCAAGAAAGCCTTGAAACTCCCGACCCTTCCTTCTAAGAAACTGAAAAGATATATAAGTAAGGAGGAGGAGGCTCAGATCGCAGCTGATGAAAAGCTAGCCAGGGAGATAGCAGAAGCTGAAGCAGCGAATAAGCCTAAGGCTAAAGCCACAACTGCCAAAACTAAGGCTCTTGCTCGTAGAGGAAAGAAGAAAGCTCCTGCTAGGCTGCCTCCCAGAAAACTGGTACTTCAGGATGATGAAGACAGGGAGCAGCAGCAACAACAGAAAAGTACTGAGAAGCAGGGTACATCTAAAGACAAATCTAGTACCCTTGCTGACTCAGAAGAACAGTCGTCTCAGAAGCTCTCATACACAAGATCTAAAGGACAAGATGCTGAGATCAAGGCCATCTTTGCTCAGATGGATCGGTATCTTTACAGAGGAGAAGAGGCGAGACAGATAGAAGCTGCTAGACATAGGATTCATATGGTAGACTTAGAGGCACTCAGAATCCGCACTGAACAAGAGGCCAGGCTTGGAGTACCTTCCAAAGCTGATATTCCATACAAATACAGAAGGTTCAGGAAGCCAACGGACATGAAGATTCAGAGATGGCCTAGGACGGATGAGTGGATTCCTGCTCAGTTCACTCAAAGATGGGAATCACAGAAAATAGAATTCATCAAGAGGAATTATTTTTGGAATTTCTGGTCAGATAAGACAAAGGTTGATGCCTACGTAGAATGGATGATGATCACTGAACCGGACTTATATCCCTACATGGAAAATGCTGTAAGAGCAAATATTGAAGTCAAGGTTCCTGAACCCAGAATTCTGCCACCACCAAGAAGACTTGATGATTCTATTCACTTTGGAGTGATAGAGAAGGAAGTGAAGGATGTTGCTGCACACAAAGGACTTGAAGAAGATGAGGCAAAGAGACTTCGCCGAGTATCGAAGGCCGAGGAAGTACACCTACAGAATGTATGGACTGCCCCTTCCCGAGACTCAATCGGAAAATTTCATGGACAGGATCAAGCAGTACAAGCGTTCATAGTTCTTATTAGACTTTTCTTGTACTTTCCTAGCTTAGCAAGAGATGTATCTGTACTGAAACTTTCTTTATCTAATATACATATCTCCTTCTTTGGCTTTGACAATACCTTATTGTCTCTATAAGCCATGTTTTGTTTTTATGCTTAACACTCAGAATCACTGAAGTGATTACTGACACACACTCACTTGTTAATCTTTTGTCAGTAGCTGCTGAGATTCTGTTAGACTAGCTAATATGTTATAGAGGGAAATTGTTTCCTTGTAATAAGGGAAATTGTTAAGACAGGGTTATGCTTAATCTTTTACTCTGACTCCCTGCTCTGCTCCCTTCAGTAGTCTAGAACTTGCAGAACAACTCCACTGATTCTTCTTGTAATATTGTAAGGAGCTCTGTTTCTGTATAAGTTTAGTGCTTTGATAGCATAGATAGTGTTAGATTTTTTTTGATAGTGTTAGGTTTTGTCATCATCAAATAGGGGGAAATTATTGGGTGATGATTCAGTCCTCAGCACGATTTTACATAGTGGGAAATGATTCTATCTTCCGTACTGAAATGCACTCAGTAGGCTTATAGCCTGAGTGATCCCATGAAGATTTGAAGATCCCAAAACCCTATCTGATTGGTGAATCATTCCTTTGTAATTGTTTTTGTCTCTGAGAATTCAGACTCAGTAGACACTCTGCACTGGTTCAGGCGGTTAGTAGATTATCAGCCTCAGCACCGGATGTAGAAGACTCTGTATGTACTGGACTCAGCAGGAGCAGTATACTGAAAGACTCAGTGGAACTGAACTCAGCAGGAGTAGTTCATCGAACTAAGAGCCGACCTTCGCAGAGTAAATTCGGTACTCTCTACAGGATCGGACTCTCGGAACGGTGCATGCCTTCCGAACCGTCGATCTTTTGAACAACAATTAGCATAGTCAAATACGGGGAAGAGAGAAGTCAGCTTCATTATGCCTCGAAGTCTGTTCTGTCTCAACTACTCTGCAAAACCTCGGCAAATGACAAGCCAACACCTGTCCTTACCTGCTAAAGCTGCAAGTCAACAACTTTCCGGAAAAGGAGGGAAAGGACACTGTCACCTTTTTCAAAAGAGCCGTTAGCTACCAAAAGAGTGAGATAAAGGGATTATCGTCTCCAACGGATCTTTCCTAATCTCTTCTCTATAAATAGAGGGATGATTCAAGTTTTTTTGATGCAAGAAGAGAGCCAAAAAGCAACGAACGAGCAAAAATAGAATATCGCATAAGTCTTCCACAAGAACTTAAAGTACATTCTCCGGTGAAAGACTACCTTCTAGCTCTTAGGGAACCAAGCTAAACAGATATAAAAGCCTCTAGTATCCAAATCGACGATACACGAACTCAAAGCTACAACTCAGTTGTTCGTCGATCTAGAAGCCACTTTCTCGTTCCCTATCCCTCTAACCCTAAGCTCAACTAAATTTATCCATAGCTTAGACGAAGGGGTTCACCTTTGAACCTTATCCTTATTGTAAAAGGACCCCTTCATAGTTGGAGAAGTTTGTCAAACACTTTAGTTTGATACCCGTTGTAAACTGAGACTTGCTCAGTATAAATTCCAAGACGCGGCTTTGTCCTGTGTACAAGCTAACTGAGACTAACTCAGGAAAATAAATAGCCTCCTGACCTTTCGGGACAGTGGACGTAGGATCCTGTGCGTCCGAACCACTTTAAAAATCTCTGTGTCTCTTATTTACTGTTGCATTGATTTTAACTGTTCATACTGAATATCATATCTTTAAAATCATTCAACTAAGTTTCATCATACTTATCTGATTCACTCTTCTGAACTGAAACTGTTTTTAAGAAAACTTTTTCCACTCAACTGATTTGGGCCTACACATTTCCGAACCACTGAATTCCATCTTAAGATACTGAATTCTGACTTAGTCAGCTAGCAGATCTCAAAAGAGTCAGTACCTCTTTACCTTAACACGATTCAGAACAGCTATTTGGTCTGCTGAACTCTTTCAGTACGGCACACTCCTGAACGGGACTGTTCGTGTTACAAGTTGAGAAATAAGTTTTAGGTGTATTCACCCCCCCTCTACACCTTAACGTGCTCTCGGGACCAACAAACACTCTCGTTCCCTATCCCTCTAACCCTAAGCTCAACCGTTTATATCCATAGCTTAGACGAAGGAGTTCATCCTTGAACCTGATCCTTATTGTAAAAGGACTCCTTCATAGTTGGAGAGTTAGTCAAACGCTTCAGTTTGATACCTTTGTAAACTGAGACTTGCTCAGTATAAATTTCAAGACGCGGCTTTGTCCTGTGTACAAGCTGACTGAGACTAACTCAGTATAAGACATAGCCTCCTGATCTTTCGGGACAGTGGACGTAGGATCCTCTTTATCCGAACCACTTTAAAAATCTCTGTGTCTCTCGCTTGTTCTCTTATTCACTGTTGCATTGATTTTAACTGTTCATACTGAAAATTATCCTTTAAAATCATTCAACTAAGTTTCAGCGATCTTAACTGCTTATTCTTATGAACTGAAACTGTTTTGATAAAACGTTTTCCACTCAACTTTTTTGGGCCTACACATTTCCGCACCACTGAACTCCAACTGAAGCTACTGAATTCTGACTCAGTCAGTTAGCAGGTCACAGTAGAGTCAATATCTCTTTGCCTAACACGATTCAGAACAACTGTCTGGTCTGCTGAATTCATTCAGTACGACACCATCCTGAATAGGACTGTTCGTGTTTCAAGTTGAGAAATCAGTTTCAGGTGTATTCACCCCCCCCCCTCTACACTTGAACATGCTCTCAGGACCAACAATTGGTATCAGAGCAGGAGTTCTATAAGACTCTTGTTATCTTGAAACTAGTCTACTTGAACGGATCCGGAAAAACGTTTTCACTGCATATCATTCTACACTTATATCATTATTAATCATGACTGATATGTCAGGTATAAGGATGGTACCCATGTTCTCAGTAGAGAACTATGGTGTATGGCGGGTCAGAATGGAGGCTCATCTGACCTCCCTTCACGACAGCATGACCGAAGTACTTAAGGAAGGACCTATCGTTCCTATGATAGATAGTGTCGTAACTCAGGATCAAACAGCTGGTGGAGGAATGGTGACCGGAAAGAAGATTCCCAAGGACAGAAGTCTCTTCACCCCTGAGGAGAAGAAACTTCATAACTTAGACCGAGTCGCCAGGAATGCCATACTAACCACCTTAAGTGATTCTTATCTCGGCAGGGTTCAGGAATGCAACACAGCTAAGGAACTCTGGGATGCTCTAGCGCTACTGAGTCGGGGGACTCAGAAGATCAAAGCAAACAAACTTGCGCTGGAAGTCCAAAAGCTGGAGAGTTTGTCTCTCATGCCCGGAGACACCATAGAAGATCTCAGCGTCAGATTCACGAATCTGATGAACACCATCAACGGGCTGGGAAAGACATTCTCCAACTGAGAAATGAATCTCAAAATACTGAAGGCACTGGCAGACGGTCATTGGACTCCTTTTGCTACATTATTACGACATGCTGACTTAGATATTGTTACTCCTGACCATATCTTTTCAGAACTTCAAGCAGAGGAATTCGAGTTGACAGACCTCAACGAAAGCAGCGAGCTGAAGCTGTCACCAAAATTGACCATGCCTTTAAAGTATCAGTCAGCACAGCGTCTCCTGCGTCGAGTAAGACTAAACCTTCACTCAACGACATACAAGAAGGAAGTCTCGCTCAGAAGTACGCACTGCTTGCCGTAAAATATCAGAAGGAAAAGGAGCAGCGTAGAAAAGTGACTAAAGCCTATCGAGAATTGAAAGGTAAGTCTGAATACACGCCTAAACGCACTCTTGACTTGCATACTTCTGAATGCAGAAAGAGGGATGACTCAGCTCCATCAAAAGACATCGAAAGCTAAGAAGAAAGAGTCATTGCTTGCTACAACTGCAAGAAGCCAGGACACTATCAGTATGACTGTCCTGAGCTCCGTAGTGCTGACGAGCAGCACGAAAAGCAAGGAGAGAGAAATTCGCCAAGAAGAGACAAGCATACATAGCTGGTGAACTCTCAGACGACTCAGAAGAAGTCAACTCCTTCATGGATTCATTCGATGATGAAGCAGCTTTCATGGCCCTAAAGCTTGAAGTTGAAGAAACTGCTGAAAAGTGTCTAATGGCAGGAGAAGAGGATGAGGTAAACTCTCATTAACTATTTAACTCTCCTTCACACTGCACACACGACACTATTTCTGGTGCAGATGAGAATCTGGACGTCAGTATAGCATATGAAGAACTTCTAGACGAACAGATTCAGATGAGTCTGCAGCTCAGTAAGACTCTTCAGGAGTTGGATACCCTGAAAGTGGAGAATCAGAGACTTTCTCAGGAGAGTCAGGTTGCTACTGATTCTAAAGGACTTGTGTTGAGACTCAGGGAAGAGATAAACTCTCTGATGGCCAAGTCTCAGCATCAAGAAGATCAGATCCTAGTTCTGACCAAGGACTTAACTCAGAAAGATACTGAACTGAGTCTACTGAAGCAACAACTATCAAGACATCAGACCGAGCACGACACACTGAAGAAAAGTGATGATGTCTGGAGGAACCTAATGACTGAGCGGTACATGGGCGCTGAAAATAAGCTGGAGGCTATGCTAGCAAGCAACAAGCCCAAGCACTGCAAGGAAGGACTTGGTTTCAGCCAGGGGGCTTCCTCATCTGCCCCCGTACACTCAGAAGTGCGATTTGCTGATAGGTTTGTTCGAGGGGAGACAATCAATGCAAACATACTGAACCCTCTAGCCAAGAACAAACAAAAGATAAAGGTACCTCATCCTACACATCAGCATTCTGGCCAAAAGATCAGCACCAAAACACCCCGGTTCGGTCAAGGGGGAACCAAGAAGCCAAAGTGGGCCGATCAAGATGGACCTCCTCACCGACACATCCTCGCTCGCATGGGTCATACTATTATGATCCTATAGTCGAAAAGGATCCAAGAGTCGAAGAAGAAGAAAATCGCACAAAAGGCAAAGGTCGGCAGTCCACCAACTCGAAGATCCGGACTCCCGAACCGAAAAGCCTAAGAAGTCGGGATCGACCAGCCAAAGGGTCAAATACGTTGACTCAAGTGGAAAGAAGTTGTCTGAAACCACCAGGGTCGTAAGACAAATATGGGTTACTAAAACTAACATCTAAGGACCCAAAATCAAAATAAAGGGTACCTGAATATAATTCTGTTTTGCAGGTGCACAAAGACACATGGTATATGGATAGCGGATGCTCACGACACATGACATATCAAAAGAGTCTGCTGAAGAATTATATCCCTGAAGAAGGACCCAGAATTGAGTTTGGAGACAATGCTAAAGGCTACACAAGAGGATTTGGAACACTCAGCATTGGAACTGCCAAAGTTCCAAGAGTATCATATGTTGAAGGACTTCAGCACAACCTTCTCTCTGTTAGTCAATTTTGTGATAACTCGAATAGAGTGATATTTGACGCTGGTTTCTGTGATGTCATTGATAAATCTACAGGGAAAACAATGTTATCAGGTTCGCGCAAGAAGAATATCTATGTAGCTGACTGGAACTCAGCTGAACGTGAAGCTTGTTTGTTAGCGAAGAACGACAACCGAACGGGGTGGCTGTGGTACAGGAGACTCAGCCATCTCAACTTCAAGACGATCAAGAAACTAGCAAGAAACACTCTAGCAAGAGGACTGCCGAATGAAGTATTCAGCAAAGACACTCAGTGTGAAGCATGTCTGAAGGGAAAGCAACCAAGGAATCAAAATCCACCTGTTCCATCTCCTTCCACTGATGGAATCCTTCAGCTGCTACATATGGATTTGTTCGGTCCAGTCTCTCCAGTGATGATCAGAGGTACGAAATATGCTTTAGTGGTCATCGATGACTACTCGCGCTATACCTGGGTCATATTCATTGCCAACAAGTCTGACGTCAAAACAGAGTTACCAAGGCTTCTGAAAAGGCTCAGTGTCGAGAAGAACACCAAAATTGTCAAAATTCGTTCTGACAGAGGAACCGAGTTCCTTAATTCTATGATGGAGGAGTTCTGCAAAGCAGAAGGAATAGAGCATGAGACATTGGCTGCTCGCACACCTCAGCAAAATGGAGTTGCTGAACGAAAGAACAGAACTCTCAAAGAAGCAGCTAGAACTCTACTTGCAGACTCAGGACTCCCAGCCAAATTCTGGGTAGAAGCCACTGATACTGCTTGTTACACTCAGAACCAATCTCTAGTGACAAAGCAACATAAGAGAACACCATATGAACTATGGAACGGCAGGAAACCTTCTCTATCCTATTTCTATATTTTTGGGTGCTCGTGCTTTATCCACAATAATGGGAAAGATCAGCTGAAAACTTTTGATACCAAGTCAGATCAGGGAGTATTCTTAGGATACTCTCGGGTCAGCAAAGCTTTCAGAGTATTCAACTATCGAACCCTTTGCGTGAAGAAAGCCCTCATGTTGTTTTTAATGAGTTTGCTACTGAAGACAGGAGCAATAAATCTAATTCTGAATCTGAGGACATCAGTAAGCAGCTACAGGATCTAAGCCTAAAAGACAAAGTCGAAATGATCCAGCTTTGTTGGGATGATGATTCAGATGAGGAAACTGAAGACAAGTCTACTGAATCTCAACCAAAGAAGAATGTAGCCGAGCCGATTGATTCTCCCCGAACGTAATCAATCCCGTGTAACTCAGGTCGATGAAGAAACCCCAGAGGTAACTGAGACCACTACTGAGAATAACAACTCAGGGGGAACATCTATTAATGTTCCTGATTGAATGCCCCTGAACCTGGTGACTCAGTAGATCACACTCTCATTACTGAAATGCTTCAATCTCAGAATAGTACAACTAAAATGCCTAACTCGCCTACTATCTGTGTTGAACAAATTTCAGATGAAGAACTGAAACATCGTAGATTGTGGCTGGACGTTCACACTGCTGATCTAATTATTGGAGATCCCTCAGCAAGAGTAAAGACAAGATCCAAATTCTGTCAAGGAGAAAGCGCCTTATATTCCTGCTTCTTGTCTACTGACGAACCTCAGACGATTGAGGATGCACTGAAAGATGCTGACTGGATCATAGCTATGCAGGAGGAGCTGAATCAGTTCACGAGAAACGACGTTTGGGAGCTTGTTGATAGACCCTGACATCAACATGTTATTGGAACAAAATGGGTCTTCAAGAACAAGCAGGATGAAAACAACGTCATAGTAAGGAACAAAGCAAGACTCGTGGCAAAAGGCTACTGTCAAGCTGAGGGAATAGATTTCGATGAGACTTTCGCTCCAGTTGCAAGATTGGAGGCAATTAGACTATTCCTGGCCTATGCAACACATCAAAGATTCTGAGTCTATCAAATAGATGTGAAGTCTGCGTTCCTGAACGGGGTACTGAAAGAAGAAGTCTACGTGGAACAACCGCCCGGCTTTCAGCAGGGATATCAGGTTTATAGACTCAGAAAGGCTCTGTATGGGTTAAAACAAGCACCCAGGGCTTAGTACGATACCCTATCCGAGTTTCTTCTTCAGAAAGGTTTTCAGAAAGGCACAGTAGACCGCACTCTATTCAGCATTCGACTGGAAGACGATCTACTACTTGTGCAGATCTATGTAGATGACATTATATTTGGATCTAAGAATGTCATCATGTGCCAACAATTTGAAAAGATGATGAATGACAAATTCGAGATGTCAATGATGGGAGAAATGAACTACTTCCTCGATTTCCAAGTCAAATAATTTGAAAAAGGGATGTTCATTAATCAAGGCAATAACACTCGAGACCTCATCAAAAGATTCGGTTGCACATCCGACAAACCTATCAAGATCCCGATGAACACAAACTTGAAAATTGATCTTGATAAGGAGGGAGTATCAGTAGACCAAACTGAATTTTGTGCTATAATTGGTTCTTTATTATATTTAATAGCTACTCGTCCTGACATAACTTATGTTGTAGATGTCTGTGCTCGATTTTAGGCGAATCCAAAGCAGAGTCACATGGACTCAGCAAAGAAGATTCTCCGCTATCTCAGAGGAACACCTGACATGGGTTTATGGTATCCAGCTGATGATAATATAGAACTAACTGGTTACTCTGATGCTGACTATGCAGGGTGTTGAATTGACCGAAAGTCAACTCCAGGAACGTGTCAGTTCCTTGGCAGTAAGCTGATCTCATGGTTTTCAAAGAAACATCACTCAGTAGCCACGTCAACTACTGAAGCTGAATACATGGCTGCCGGAAGTTGCTGCGCCCAAATCCTTTGGCTGAGACAGCAGCTACGGGACTATGACGTCATTAAGAATGAAGTGTCAATCTTCTGCGACAAGCATCGCCATTGCAATCACTCAGAACCCTGTACTTCACACAAGATGCCAGCACGTGGACATCAGACATCACTTCATTCGTGACCATGTCGAAAAGAAGGATATCAAGATGGAAAAGATCCATCTTGACCATCAAAGGGCTGATATACTGACCAAGCCTCTAGCTGAATCCAGATTCAGAGAACTTTCAGTAGAGCTAGGTCTGCTGGACCCTACTGACTCCAGTCAGGAAGAGGTTTCAGGAGAGGAGCATTCAGTAAAGGGGAATGTTCACTCTAACTACTGAGTAAATTCAGTACGAAGAGACTCAGGTATCAGCTGACTATGATGTTCAGCTGACAGGTTTGCGTATCTCTACTCAGTAGTAACTAATAGAACTGTAATATGCATTTATTGCTCAGAATCAGCATCGTATTTAATATCTCAAGGATTGTCATTTAATATTAACGACTTACATTTAATGCACGACATTCCATGCATAAGTATGCTGAACTCTACCACGCATTTAATGCATGTCGTATCATAGTTACTACTTAGGCAAGTTACAACTGGCTTTTGACTTAGGCAGCTTTGTGATCATTACCTATAATGTACTATTTAATCTTGACCGTTCATCTCATAAAGCAAGTTTAAACTCGGCCATTGATCGATAACTGTTCATCTTCACGTAAATATATATTTTCGATCATATCTTAGAAACCGCCATTAGCACACTTTACTCCGAAAAATCTGAGATCTTTCTAGCAAACTCTACTTGCATATTTCTTAAACGCTCAGTTTTTCATTGGTATGGTTATTAGATCTGTCACGATAACCTTCTTTTTCTAGCATCGGTATACTAACTGTTTTATCAAACTCGATACTGATAAATTCTTCTTGTGACAGATATAATGGCGAGTTCAAACGTCTCAGTAACCGCTCCCTCAAACATGAAGGAGATTCTTGAAAAAGACCGTGTCTGGTGCGAACCAGTCATGGAGTTCGGTGCGTGTGATCTGGACTACATGGAAGAGATCTTCGACGCTCTTCGGGCATCTGGACTGGAGGGATTTCTCTCCAAGAAGCCGATGTTCTTCCTTCCCAGACAAGTTGCTGAGATCTACCTAAAATCCGACTCAGTAGCTGGCGACGTCATTGGGAGATTCACTATCCATACAATCGGCGAAGCTGCTTTGCAGATAAAGCAGATGTCAGTTAAAGAAGCTCTGAGGATAAGCTTCAACCTACCGTCTGAAGGTGTCAGCACCGTTGGGTAAAACGATGATATGGTGGACGACTACCTATCGATATTCTGCGGGAAGCCCACTGCATTCAGAGCTGCCTTCCCTAAGAACGTAATGTTGCCTCAGTCCCACGCTCTAGTGTATATTGTTACGCAGCTGCTGACGAGCCAAGCTGGCTCATTCGATCAAGTCTCGAGGCCCAAGATACAGCTGATGATGGCAACTTATGACCAAGTCAAGATCAACTGGACTGAATTCTTTCTCCGTGAATTCATGGTCCAGGCTGTGAAATTTGACAAAGCCTCCTACAGACTGAGCGCGAAAGGCAAGCTTCTGTATGGTTTGAAGCTGTCAGTAATTATTGAGGACTTCTGCGGAGATGACCAAATTACGTACAACGACAATGCTTATTTTAACGTGAAGAAGGTCAAGTTCCAAAACTGGGCAGCAGCCCTTCAGCAGATAGGGACAGGGCCCTCAGCTCAGCAGACGACGCCTCAGAAGACCACGCCAACTAAGAAGCGGTCTCCTCAAGGCAAAATTCCTAATGCACCAGCGAAGCGACTGAGGAAATCTATTCCCGTCGTGCCTATTGAAACGCAGGCGCACGGAGGCCACCGCCGAAGTCCCGCAGGCCACCGCCGAACGTACTCGACAGCCAATGCAGCTAGTTGATGAGTCAGAGTCCTCGGAAAAAACTCAGTCAGTGGAGAGGGCCGTCTCCACTGAACAGGAAGTAGAAGTGGACCAAGGGGTTCCAACTGAAGCAGTCCAGAGTGGTGACCTGGAAACCCTGGACAACCCCCTTGACGTTCCACCACTCAGCAGTCTGCCTTCTGCTGGGAACCAGACGTCTCCGATAAACATTGAAGATTTGGAGACGTGCGTCCGAACAGAATTGCCGGAATGGAAGCTTCAGCTATCCTATCTCAAGCATTCCGGGAGATTACTGAGTATATATCGGAGATTTCTGGCCACCCTGATCTGGTGACTATTGCCAAACAGGCCAGACGCCATATGCTTCTGAGGTTCCAGGAGTGGCCCAATCAGCTATGCCTCATTCTTCACTACACCTGCGAGCAACTGCATGAAGAGGAGCTGATCATAAGGCGGCAGATAGGCTACTCACAGCCTGCTGACCTTGGCACTCTGGAGGACCTAAGGGCAGCAATGCTGGCCCTGCTGAATGACCGTCAGTAGGTCGCTGGGTTAGCTCTTTCAGATGGGTCTGACCCTGATGGTCAGGACCCACCCCGTGATTCAGGCCCTGAGAAGCCTGATGAGGGAACTCACCAGGACAAGGATACCTCTACTCAGACTGAGCTTCCTCTCACAATCCTTGCTCCTAAGAAGTCAGCGGTTGGTACTTCTGAACAACTCTTGCTTGAATATAAGTTCGAAGTAGCGCCCAGCCCCAAAGGCCGACGATCCAGGGGAATGTCGAAGGCTCTTAGAAGCCAAGGGACACAGAACCGTGCCCTTACCAAAGCAGTCCACAAAGTGTGGAAAGAGACTGCCCAAGCCACTAGCGCAGAGATTCAGGGGCTGAGGACCTCAGTGACATCATCAGCCGCCCTTGATATCGCCACCATTATATCTGAAGCGCTGGCTAAGCAGAGAACTGAATTCGAGGTTCAGCTAAGACAGATTCAGGAAGGCCAGAATCAACTATTTGACAAATTCAAGGCCACCCAAAACTCTCATACTGAATCTGTCACAACCATATCCCAGGCCCATGAGCTCAGACTCAACTCTATCCAGACGGCCTTGGAAGATAAGGTTGAGGCCAAACTGAACGAGTTCAAGGCCGCAGCTGACCATTCTCACAAATTATACAAGGATGAACTGATTACTGAGAAGAATGAGCTGCACGAGGCGCTGACTAAAATCCACTCCAGACTTAATGAGCTGTCAGCCTCATACAAAAGCCTGAACACCAAGGTACTAGCTCCTACCCCGGTTGGAATTGCTGATGCCAAAAAGGGGGAAAAGATGTCCCAGACAACTACACCTAAGAAATCCCAGGAGGATAAATCTAAGGGGGAAGAGAAAGCTCAAAAGACCAAGGAGAAGGTACTGAAGTCTTCGAAGATGACAAGGTCAGTAGAAGGAGCAAGCTCAGTTAAGACAACTGCTCCTACTGAACCGACTGGTGAGGCCCAGGGTGTCTCAGCTGGAATCTCAGCAGGGACTGACCCAAGTGGCTCAGGATCTAGGGAACAAGCAACTCAGGCAACCCAAACTCCTCTAGACATAATCAAAGAGGTTGCTGAGTATGCTGAGGAGGAGGATTCTGAAGAGGAAGAGGCACCTCTCCCACTTCCAGTTGAAGGAAAAGGTAAGAAGATCTTAAAACTCCCCACCCCTCCCTCCAAGAAGACTAAGAGGTATATCAGTAACGAGGAGGAGGCTTAGATAGCAGCCGATGAAAGGTTGGCTAGGGAGATAGCCGAAGCTGAAGCAGCCAACAAGCCTAAAGCGAAAACTGTAAAAGGAAAGACAAAGGCTCCAGCTCGCGATGGAAAGAAGTCAACAACGACTAGGTTGCCTCCCAGAAAGCTGATACTTCAAGATGATGATGATAGGGAGCAGCAACAACAGTAGAAGGACACTGAGAAGCAGGGTACGTCCAAATAAAAATCAAGTACCCCTGCTGACTCAGAAGATTAGTCGCCTCACAAGCCCTCCTACACAAGTTTAAAAGAACAGGATGCTGAGATAGAAGCCATCTTTGCTCAGATGGATCAGTACCTATACAGAGGAGAAGAGGCGAGACAGATTGAAGCTGCCAGAGAGAGAATCTATATGGCAGACTTAGAAGCACTCAGAGTCCGAACTGAACAAGAAGTCAGATTGAGGGTTCCTTCCAAAGCTGACATTCCATACAGATATAGGAAGTTCAGGAAACCAACAGATCTGAAGATACATAGATGGCCAAGGACTGATGAGTGGATGCCAGCGCAGTACACTCAGAGATGGGAGTCACTGAAGATAGAGTTCATCAAGAGGAATTATTTCTGGAGATTCTGGTCAGACAAGGCAAAGGCTGATGCCTATGTTGAATGGATGATGAGGACTGAACCTGACTTGTATGTCTACATGCGTAATGTCGTGAAAGAGAATATTGAAGTCCGAGTCCCCGAACCTGCACTCGCCACCACCAAGAAGACTTGATGATTCTATTCACTATGGTGTGATTGAAAAAGAAGTAAAGGATGCTGCCAGAGCCAGATCTCTCGAAGAAGATGAGCAAGCAGACTTTGCTGAATTTCTGAAGCTGAGGAAGTTTACCTACAGGATGTATGGACTGCCCCTTCCCGAGACTTAATCGCAAGATTTCAAGGATAGGATCGAGCAGTACAAGCGCTCCTAGATCTTAGATTCTTCTTTAACTTTCCTAGCTTAGAAAGAGATGTAATGTACTAAACTTTCTCACATTATATATATATATATATATATATATATATCTTTTTGGCTTCGACAATATCTTATTGTCTATATAAGCCATGTTCTGTTTTATACTTAACACTCAGAATCACTGAAGTGATTACTGACTCACACGCTCACTGTGTATATTCTTTGTCAGTAGTTGCTGAAATTCTGATAGACTAGTTATTATGATATAAAGGGAAATTGCTTCCTTGTAATAAGGGAAATTGTTAAGACAGGGATATGCTTAGTCTCTATATTCTGACTCCCTGCTCTGCTCCCTTCAGTAGTCTAGAACTTGAAGAACAACTCCGCTGAACCTACTTGTAAAATTGTAAGGAGCTCTGTTTCTGAGTAGTTTAGTGTTAGTTAGCATAGATGGTGTTAGGTTTTGGCATCATCAAATAGGGGGAATTGTTGGGTGATGATTCTATCCTCAGCACTGTAATACTTAGAGGGAAATGATTCTATCTTCCGTACTGGTATGCGCTCAGTAGGCTTATGCTCTGAGTGAATCTATGAAGATTTGAAGATCCCAAAACACTATCTTGATTGGTGAACCATTTCGTTGTAATTGTTTTTATCTCTGAGGGTTCAGACTCAGTAGACACTCTGCTCTGGTTCAGGCGTTCAGCAGATTATCGCCTCGACACCGGATGTAGAAGACTCGCAGATACCGGACTCACAGAGAGTAGTATATCGAATAGAGTCGTAGAACCGAACTCGGCAGAGTAGTTCACCGTACTCGTAGCTGATCTTGGCAAAGCCATCTCAAGCATATTTGCTACCGAATCGAAGATTGGACTCAAGAACGGCCGACGTCTTCCGAACTCGCCGATCTTTTGAATGATAATCAGCATAGTCAAATACGAGGAAGAGAGAAGTCAACTTCAGTATGCCTTGAAGTTTGTTCTGTCTCAACTGCTTTGTAAACCTTGACGAATGACAACCAGACACCTGTCCTATACCTACTAAAGATGCAAGTCAACAACCTTCCAGAAAAGGAGGGAAAGGACACTGTCACCATATTTCAAAAAGAGCCGTTAGCTACCAAAAGAGTGAGATAAAGGGATCATAGTCTCCAACGGATCTTTCCTAATCTCTTCTCTATAAATAGAGGGATGATTCAAGATTTGAAAAAGACACACAAAAACAAACACGAGAACGCATACAAGCAAGAGAACGAACACACGAGCATTCAAACGAGCAAAATCGAAAAGCCCTAAGTCTTTCGCAAGAACTCAAAGAACACTTCTCCGGTGAAAGACTACAATCTAGCTCTTAGGGAACCAAGTTGAACCAATATACAAAGCCTCTAGTATCCAAACGACGTTACACGAACTTAAAGCTTAACTCAGTTGTTCGTCATTCTAGAAGCAACACTCTCGTTCCCTATCCCTCTAACCCTAAGCTCAACCATTTATATCCATAGCTTAGACGAAGGAGTTCATCCTTGAACCTGATCCTTATTGTAAAAGGACTCCTTCATAGTTGGAGAGTTAGTCAAACGCTTTAGTTTGATACCTTTGTAAACTGAGACTTGCTCAGTATAAATTTCAAGACGCGGCTTTGTCCTGTGTACAAGCTAACTGAGACTAACTCAGTATAATAAATAGCCTCCTGATCTTTCGGGACAGTGGACGTAGGATCCTGTGTATCCGAACCACTTTAAAAATCTCTGTGTCTCTCGCTTGTTCTCTTATTTACTGTTGCATTGATTTTAACTGTTCATACTGAAAATTATCCTTTAAAATCATTCAACTAAGTTTCAGCGATCTTAACTGCTTATTCTTCTGAACTGAAACTGTTTTGACAAAACGTTTTCCACTCAACTATTTTGGGCCTACACATTTCCGCACCACTGAACTCCAACTGAAGATACCGAATCGACTCGGTCCGTTAGCGTGTCTCGGAGAGTCGGTATCTCTTTGCCTAACACGATTCGGAAACATGCTGCCGGTCCGCAATTCATTCAAGATGTACACCATCCTGAATAGGACTGTTCGTGTTTCAAGTTGAGAAATCGGTTTAAGGTGTATTCACCCCCCCTCTACACCCGAACGTGCTCTCAGGACCAACACAATGCCTTAAGAGAATGTCATTTAATATAACTATTTTCATTAAATGCACGACATTCTATGCTAAGATTGCTGAACTCTGCCGCGCATTAAATGCTTATCTTATCAAGTTACTTCTTTGGCTATTTACAACTGTAAGTTGTCTTAGGCGGCTAGTTTGATCATTACCTATTTTATAACCTTGAATCCTGACCGTCTATCTCATAAAGCAGATTAAACTGAACCGTCGATATTATACTGTTCATCTTCTTGATCATATATATTACGTTCAAAGTCTGAAAAACCGTCATTTTGACTCTCTGCAACTAAACCCTAAATTTTCTAATAACTCAATCCATTATTTGCAAACTACTTTCGAAATTTCTCAGAAATCATTACGGTAAAATTACATGCTTATTCAGTATCCCATGTTTACTTGTAATATTTTTCGATATTGAAATTTAGTTTTGCAGATTATAGACATGGCAGCGAGGAATGTTGTTGTTGCTACCCCGACCAACATTGTAGAAATCTTGGAGAAAGACCGAGTTTAGTGCGAGCCGATCATGGAGTTCGACACCTGCAAAATTGAGATCATGTCTGTTGGTTCCGAGAGCATAATCAGGTGTAGAGGGGGGGGGGGGTGAATACACCTGAAAATCAATTTCTCAACTTAAACACGAACAGTCCTTTTCAGGAGAGTGTCGTACTGAACGAGTTCAGCAGACCAGATAAGTTGTTCTGAATCGTATGGCAGAGTGACTGACTCTACTAAGGCCTGCTAGCTGACTTGGAGTCAGAATTCAGTACCGTTCAGATAGAGTTCAGTAGTGCGGAATAGTGTAGGCCCAAATTCAGTTGAGTTAGGAAAACGTTTTTATCAAAACAGTTTCAGTGGATTAGTGCAGTCTATTAAGTTTGCTGAAATTCAGTTGAATGATTTGAAAGATATTTTCAGTATGAACAGTAAATCAAAGCAACAGTAACATAAAGAACACAGAACACAGAGATTTTTAAAGTGGTTCGGATCCAATAATCCTATGTCCACTGTCCCGAAAGATCAGGAAGCTATGTATTATACTGAGATAGTCTCAGTTGGTTTGTACGCTGGACAAACACTGGTCTTGAGATTTATACTGAGCAAGTCTCAGTTTACAAGGTTATCAAACTAAGTATTTGAATAACTCTCCAACAGTGAAGGAGTCCTTTACAATAAGGATCAGTTCAGAAGTGAACACCTTCGTCTAAGCTATGGATTTAAACGGTTGAGCTTAGGTTAGAGGGATAGGGAACGAGAAGGTGGCTTCTAGAATAACGAACAACTGAGTGTAAGCTTGGGTTTGTGTAGTGTCGTTTGGATACTAGAGGCTATATAATTCAATTCAGTTTGGTTCCCTAAGAGCAGAAGTGTAGTCTTTCACCGGAGATCGATTCTTCGAACTTCCTGCGGAAGACTTAAGCGATTATGATTTGCTTGTTGAATGCTCTGTGTGTTCTCTCGCGTTCTTGGTTTCTTGTGAGTTCTAGGTTTCTCGGTGAGCTTCAATTTGATTTATTCCTCTCTATATAGAGAAGAGATTAGGATAGATCTGTTGGAGACGACGATCCTTTGTCTCTCTCTTTCGGGTAGCTAACGACTCTTTTGAAGTAAGGTAGCAGTGTCCTTTCCCTCCATTTCTGGAAAGTTGTTGACTTGCAACTTTAATAGATACAGGACAGGTGGCTGCTTGTCATTGGTCGAGGTTCAGAAAGTGGTTGAGACAGAACAGACTTCAAGGAGATCTGAAGCTGACTTCTCACTTCCTCGTATTGACTCTGCTGATTTGACTTTTAAAGATCCTGACAGTCAGAAGACTGTCTGGCCGTTGCTGAGTCTGATCTCTGATTCAGTAGCATGCTCCTGCTGAGTCGTCTCTTCTGAAGATCAGCTCTGAGTTCCGTGAACTACTCCTGCTGAGTTCAGTTCCACTGACTCCTTTCAGTATACTGCTCCTGCTGAGTCTAGTATCACTAAGTCTTTTAATTCTGGTGCTGAGGCAGATAATCTACTGAGTGCCTGAACCAGAGCAGAGTGTCTGCTGAGTCTGAAACCTCAGAGACAAAAACAGATTACAACACAATGGTTCATCAATCAATATAGGGTTTTGGGATTTCAAATCTTCAATAACTTTTCAGAGCACAAGGCTCCTGAGTTAATGTCAACTGAGAAGACTGAATCATCTCCCATTATTTGTGCTGTTGCTGGGGACTGAATCGTCATCCAACATTTTCCCCCTATTTGATGATGACAAAATATGACAAGTAGGATCAGTGGAGTTATTCTTCAAGTCCTAGACTATTGAGGGGATCAGGGTATAAATGACAGAACCTATACAGAATCTAATCAGCATTTTCTCCCTTTCTAACAACATATTCCCCTGAACACTAAGCAATCTATCAGAATCTAGCTAAGCAAAAACTGACAATAAATAACAGCAGTGAGTGTGTGACTCAGTAATCACTTCAGTGATTCTGAGTGTTAAGAATAAACAAACAAGGCTATTCAGACAATAAGGAATTGTCAAAGCCAAAACAGAGATGTTTTTATATATATGAGCAATTCAGTACAAGTACATCCTCTTCTATACTAGAAAGAGATCAAAAGAAAGATACAAGGAGATAAAGAAGCAAGAATTATCTGAACTGCTTAATCCTGTCTTTGAAGTCCTTTGATTGAGTTTCAGGAAGAGGCAATCCATACATCCGATAAGTGATCTTCCTCTGCTTCAGTATCTCAGCGAAGTCAGCTGGATCTTCTTCATCTAGGAATTTGGCTTCAGCAGCGTCCTTCACTTCTTTCTCTATCAATCCATAATGGATGGATCCGTCTAGTCTCTGTGGGGGTGGCAGGATTCTGGGAGCTGGAACTCTGACATCAACATTTTCCTTGACAGCTTTCTGAAGTCTGGCATACATCTCCAAGTCAGCTCTCATGATCCATTTCAGTAAATGCCACTGTCTTGTGCTTCTCAGCCCAGAATCTCCAGAAGTAGTTCCTCTTTATGAATTCAGCTTTCAGCGCTTCCCACCTCTGAGTGACTTCCCACGGCATCCATTAATCCACTCTTGGCCATCTGTGAGTCTTGAGATCAGTAGGCTTCCTGAACTTCCTGTATCTGTAGGGGATGTCAGCCTTTTCAGGGATCCTATGACTCGCTTCTTTTTCAGTCCTTAGCCTAAGAGCTTCAAGGTCAGCAAGCCTTATCCTCTCTCTGTCTGCTTCTATCTGTCTGCCTCTTCACCTCTGTACAAGTACCTCTCCATCTGAGCCCAAATTTCATCCATTTCTTGGTCTTGTGCCTTCGAGGCAACATAGGAGGGCTTGTGAGGCGGCTCTTCTTCTGAGTCAACAGGTGTGGATGATTTCTCTTTAGATGTTCCCTGCTGCCCAGTTGACTATTGCTGCTGCTGCTCCTTCTCTTTTTCTTTGTCAGTTTCGTCGCTGAGCTTGAGTGTTCTAGGAGGCAACCTAGCTCCAGTCTTCTTGCCTCCAGCTGGAGCCTTAGTTTTGCCTTTAGCAGGCTTCTTCTTGGGTTTATTCGCGTCTTCAACTTCGGCTATCTCCCTTGCCAATTTCTCATCGGCAGCTATCTGAGCCTCCTCCTCCGGAGTAATGTACCTCAGCAACTTCTTTAATAATATCTGAGGGTGTTTGTGTTGCTTGAGTTGCGACTTCCTTGGCTCCTGGGCCACTTGGGCCAATCTCAGCAGGTGCTGCAGCTCCTGCTGCTGCGATACCCTGGGCCTCACCAGTTTGAGAAGGTCCAGTGGGGGCAGATGACTGAGTCTGAGATGCCCCTGCCACTGTCCTTGCTTTCTTCGGAGCTTTCAGTATCAGCTCCTTGGTTCCTTTCTCTATAAATCCTTCCCCCTTTTTGGTATCAACAAATCGGGTAGGGGGCGGAACTGACACTTTGTTGTTCAGGCTCTTGTAGGCTTCGGATAGATCATCCTAAGTATTGTGTAGCTTTGTCAGCTTCTCATGCAGCTTGTTTCTCTCGTCTGTGAGCTGAGTGCTGTACTTCTTGTGAGAGAGATCAGTTGTTGCCTGAAATTCCTTCAGCTGTTTCTCCACCTTCTCTTCAATCGCCTTCTTAATAGTTTGCAATCTGAGATCAGCGGTTTGAGAGATGGCGGTGACAGATTCAGTTTGAGCAGTCTGTGCGGCCTTGTAATCTTTCAGCAATTGGGCTTGGCCTGCCTGAATCGTCTTCAGCTGTTCTTCAAATTCAGCCCTCTGTGCAGCGAGGGCATTCGTCAGAATGCTGGAGAAGTCAGGGACTGGAGTTTTTGAAATTGCGGTTCTGAGTCCCTGGAGTTCTGCACTCTGAGCTTCAGTGGTTTGCCGCCATGTTTTGTGGATGGTGCGGGTGAGTAGGCGATTCTATGTGCCTTGGTTCCTCAGCGCCCTGGCCACTATTTTCGATCGATGGCTCTTTGTACTGGGCACTGCTTCGAAAGCAGATTCGAGAAGTAGCTAGGAGGGTTCAGCTGCCTTCGATGTGCTGGCCACCGACTGCCTGGGACCAAGGATGCTGAGTGGAGGTTCAGCAGTTGATGTGGTGGCATCCTTGTCCGGTTGAGATCCCTCATCAGGCTCTCAGGGCCTGGATCACGGGGTGGGTCCTGACCATCAGGGTCAGACCCATCTGAGGGCGCAGATGCTGAGATAGGTTGTCTGTCATTCAGCATCGCGAGCATTGCTGCCCTCAAGGTCTTCGAGCGTGCCGAGGTTTCATGGCTCGGAATAGCCAATCTTCCCCCTAATTAGCAGCTCTCTTCGTGAAGCTGCTCACAGGAGTGGTGGATGATGAGTCTCTTCAGGTTATGCCACTCCTGGAACCTGATTAACATGTGGAGCCTCGCCTGCCTTGCAAGTAAGACAAGGTCGTTATGGCTGGCGATCTCCACAATAACTTCAGATATCTCTCGGGAGGCTCTAGATTTGAGAGCTACGGCCTCCATCCCGATCGACTCTGATTCTGAGGCGGTCTCCGAATCCTCAACATCAATCGGAGACGGCTGTTTCTCAGCAGATGGGATGCTGCTGAGTGGTGGGACATCCAAGGGGCTTTCTAAGCTCTGAACTTCTTCAGCTTGGACATCTTCTACTTGGAACCCTTGGTCCACAGTTTCACCATGCTCAGTGGAGACGACCTTCTCCACTGACTGTGTTTTCTCTGAGGAGTCGGGCTCATCCCTCAGTTGCAGAGGTGGTTCAGCAACCACAGCCTCTGGCTCAGCCTCAGGTTCAGTCTCAGGCACAACCTCGCTGGCTTTCTTCAGCTTCTTAGTTGCTGCCTTAGGAGTTGATTTGGGAGGGGACCTCTTCTTTGTTGGCATGGAGGTCTTCTAAGTCCCGGCCTTTCGGTCAGCGGGCCCTGAGCCGATCTGCTGAAGGGCCGCTGCCCTGTTCTGGAATCTGACCTTCTTCACATTGAAGTATTGTTTGTCGGCAAAGGTGACGCTGTCAGACTCGCAGAAGTCTTCGATCATAACGGAGAGCTTCAGGCCATATAGAAGCTTCCCTTCGAGGCTCAGCCTTATGGATGTTTTGTCGAATTTGGCTGACTGCATCATAAATTCTCTTAGGAAGAATTCTGTCAAGTTTATCTTTGCTCTGTCATGGATGGCCATCATCAGCTGAATCTTCGGCCTAGAGACCTGATCGAAGGAACCTGCCTGACTCGTTAGCAACTGAGTCACGACGTAGGCTAGAGCTCGGTATTGTGGGAGCATGGCATTTTTGGGAAATGCTGCTCTGAAAGTCGTCGGCTTCCCACAAAATTCCGTCAGGTATTCGTCCATCAGATCATCCTTATATGCGACGGTGGTGAATCCTTCATTTGGTAAGTTGAAGCTTCTCTGAAGAGCTTCACGGATTGACATCTGATGTGAACAATGAATCGACCTCTGATGTCTCCCTCTACTGAGTTGGAGTTCAGATAAATCTCTGCAACTTGACGCGGGAGGAAGAAGGTTGGCTTCCTCGTCAGGAATCCTTCAAGCCCTGTCTCACGGAGGGCATAGAAGATCTCCTCCATGTAATCCAGTTCGCATGCATCGAACTCCATGACCGGCTCGCACCAGACTCGATCCTTTTCCAGGATCTCTTGCATATCGGCCGGAGCAACTACATGTGTTCCTGTCATTTTGAGAAGTTAGATTTTGAGAGATTGAAAGAAACGTATGTAAGGGTATGGGAAATCTCTGAAAATACTAGGGTTCAAGATATGCAGTTTCGGAAATGGCGGTTTCAAACATTTGAACGCATATATATATCTTAGAGAAGATAAACAGTTAAATATCAAGGGTTCAGTTTGAACGCGCTTTTTGAGATGGATGTCTAGGATTAAGTTTTATAAAATAGGCAATGATCATATTAGCCGCCTAAGTCAAAAGACAGTTGTATATAGCCTAAGAAGTAACTTGATATGACATGCATTTAATACGTTGTAGAGTTCAACATGCTTTTACGTAGAATGTCGTGTATTAAATGTAAACCGTTAATCTTAAATGATATTTTCGAAGGCATTGAATACGATGTTGAATCTAATTCATAAAAGCACAGAACTGTTCTATTGGCTACTGAGTAGAGATACGCAAACCTGTCAGCTGAACATCGTAGTCAGCTGATACCTCGTGTACATTGTTACTGAGTCTCTACGTACTGATTTTACTCACTACCGAGAGTGAACATTCCCCCTTACTGAATGCTCCTCTCCTGAATCCTCTTATTGACTGGAGTCAGTAGGGTCCAGCAGACCTAGCTCTACTGAAAGTTCTCTAAATCTGGCTTCAGCTAGAGGCTTGGTCAGTATATCAGCCCTTTGATGGTCAGTATGGTTCTTTTCCATCCTGATATCCTTCTTTTCGACATGGTCACGAATGAAGTGGTGTCTGATGTCCACGTGCTTGCATCTTGTATGAAGTACAGGATTCTGAGTGATTGCAATGGCACTGGTAATATCGCAGAAGATCGGCACTTCATTCTGAATGACGTCATAGTCGCGTAGCTGCTGTCTCAGCCAAAGGATTTGGGCGCAGCAACTTCCGGCAGCCATGTATTCAGCTTCAGTAGTTGACGTCGCTACTGAATATTGTTTCTTTGAAAACCATGAGATCAGATTACTGCCAAGGAACTGACACGTTCCAGAAGTTGACTTTCGGTCAATTCTACATCCTGCATAGTCAACATCAGAATAACCGGTTAGTTCAATATAATCATCAGCAGGATACCATAAACCCATGTCAGGTGTTCCTCTGAGATAGCAGAGAATCTTCTTTGCTGAGTCCATGTGACTCTGCTTCGGATTCGCCTGAAATCGAGCACAGACACCTACAGCATAAGTTATGTCAGGACGAGTAGCTGTTAAGTATAATAAGGAACCAATTATAGCACAAAATTCAGTTTGGTCTACTGATACTCCTTTATCAAGATCAATTTTCATATTCATGTTCATCGGGATCTTGATTGGTTTGCCGGATGTGCAACCGAATCTTTTGATGAGGTCTCGAGTGTATTTGCCTTGATTGATGAACGTTCCCTTCTCAGATTGTTTGACTTGAAAGCCAAGGAAATAGTTCATCTCTCCCATCATTGACATCTCGAACTTGTCCTTCATCATTTTCTCAAACTGCCGACACATGATGACATTCTTCGAACCGAAGATGATGTCATCTACGTAGATAAGCACAAGTAAAATGTCATCTTCCAGTCAAATGCTGAATAATGTGCAGTCTACAGTGCCTTTCTGAAAACCTTTTTAAAGAAGAAACTCAGACAGGGTATCGTACCAAGCCCTGGGTGCTTGTTTTAACCCATACAGAGCCTTTCTAAGTCTATAAACTTGATGTCCCTGCTGAAAGCCGGGAGCCTGTTCCACATAGACTTCTTCTTTCAGTACGCCATTCAGCAAAGCAGACTTCACATCCATTTGATATACTCTGAATCTTTGAAGTGTTGCGTAGGCTAGGAATAGTCTGATTGCCTCCAATAGTACAACTGGAGCGAACGTTTCATCGAAATCTATCCCTTCAGCTTGACAGTAGCCTTTTGCCACGAGTCTCGCTTTATTCCTTACTATGATGTTGTTTTCATCTCGCTTGTTCTTGAAGACCCATTTGGTATTCTGTCAACAAGCTCCCAAACTTCGTTTCTCGTAAACTGGTTCAGCTCCTCCTGCATGGCTATGATCCAATCAACGTCTTTCAGCACGTCCTCAACTGACTGAGGTTCTTCAGTAGCCAAGAAGCAGGAATATAAGGCGCTTTCTCCCTGACAGAATCTGGATCTTGTCTTTACGCTTGCTGAAGGATCTCCAATAATTGAATCAGAAGTGTGAGCGTCCAGCCACGATCTACGATGTTTCAACTCTTCATCTGAAATTTGTTCAACACAGATAGTAGGTGAGTTAGGCAATTCAGTTGTACTATTCTGAGATTGAAGCAATTCAGTTACAAGAGTGTGATCTACTGAGTCACCAGGTTCAGGGGCATTTAGCTCAGGAACATCATTAGTTCCCCCTGAATTATTATTCTCTGTAGAGGTCTCAGTTACCACTGGGATTTCTTCATCGACCCGAGTTACCTGGGATTGACTCTGTTCAGGAGAGTCAATCTGTTTAACTACTTCTGCTGCTGGCTGAGATTCAGTAGACTTGTCTTCAGCTTCCTCATCTGAATCATCATCCCAACATAGCTGGATCTTTTCACTTTATCTTTTAAGCTCGATCCCGTAGCGCTTCGCGATGTCCTCGTATTCGGGCTTAGAGTTTCGCTCCCGTCTTCGCAGCAAACTCATTAAAAACAACATGAGGGCTTTCCTCCACGCAAAGGGTCCGATAGTTAAAGACTCTGAAAGCTTTGCTGACCCGGGAGTATTCTAAGAACACTCCCTGATCTGACTTGCTATCAAAAGTCTTCAGCTGATCTTTCCCATTATTTTGAATAAAGTACGAACACCCAAAAATATAGAAATAACATAAAGAAGGCTTCCTGCCATTGCATAGTTCATATGGTGTCTTCTTATGCTGCTTTGTCAGTAGAGATCGGTTCTGAGTATAACATGCAGTATTAGTAGCTTCTGCCCAGAATTTGGTTGGGAGTCCTGAGTCTGCGAGCAGGGTTCTTGCTGCTTCTTTGAGTGTTCGATTCTTCCTCTCAACAACCCCATTTTGTTGAGGCGTGCGCGCGGCAGACGTCTCATGCTCTAAACCTTCTGCTTTGCAGAACTCCTCCACCATGAAATTCAGGAACTCAGTTCCTCTGTCTGAACGTATTTTGATGATCTTGGTGTTCTTCTCGACACTGAGCCTTTCAGAAGCGTTGGTAACTTTCTTTTGACGTTAGACTTGTTGGTAATAAATATGACCCATGTGTAGCGCGAGTAGTCATGAATGACCACTAATACATACTTCTTACCTCTGATCGTCACTGGAGACACTGGACCGAACAAATCCATATGTAGCAGCTGAAGGATTCCATCCGTGGAAGGAGATGGAACAGGTGGATTTTGATTCCTTGTTTGCTTTCCCTTCAGACATGCTTCACACTGAGTATCTTTACTGAATACTTCATTCGGCAGTCCTCTTGCTAGAGTGTTTCTAGCTAATTTGTTGAGCGTCTTGAAGTTGAGATGGTTGATTCTTCTGTGCCAGAGCCACCCTGTTCTGTTATCATTCTTTGCCAACAAACAAGCTTCAGGTTCAACTGAGTTCCAGTCAGCTATATAGATATTCTTTTTGCGCGAACCTGATAACACTGTTTTCCCTGTAGATTTATCAATGACATCACATAAACCAGCTTTAAAAATCACTCTATTCGAGTTATCAAAAAATTGACTAACAGAGAGAAGATTATGCTGAAGTCCTTCAACATATGATACTCTTGGAACTGTTGTTGTTCCAATGCTGAGTGTTCCATAGCCTCTTGTATAGCCTTTTGCGTTGTCTCCAAACTCGATTCGAAGTCCTTCTTCAGTAGTATAATTCTTCAGCAAATCCTTTTGGTACATCATGTGTCTTGAGCATCCGATGTCCACATACCAAGGGTCCTTGTGCGCCTGCAAAATAGAATTATATTTAGGTACCCTTTATTTTTGATTTTGGGTCCTTAGATGTTAGTTTTGAAAACCTATATCTGTCTTACGACCCTGGTGATCTCAGACAGTTTCTTTCCACTTTTGTCAACATATTTGACCACTACACTGGTCGATGCTGACTTCTGAGGCTTTTCAGGTTCTGGAGTCCTGATCTTCTGAGTAGGTGGACCTGCCCTCTACTGATTCAGTAGCAACCTGACTCTCCTGAGAAAGTCTCTGATTCCAGGGTATCCAATTCCTGAAGAGTCTTACTGAGCTACAGACTCATCTAAATCTGCTCGTCGAGTAGTTCTTTGTATGCGATCGCGACGTCCAGATTCTCGTCTGCACCTAAAAGAGTGTAGTGTGTACAGTGTGAAGAGGAATTAAATGGTGAATGAAAGTTTACCTCATCCTCTTCTCCTGCCATGAGACACTTTTCAGCATCTTCTTCAGCTTCAAGCTCTATGGCCATGAAAGCTGCTTCATCGTCAGATGAATCCATGAAGGAATCGACTTCATCTGAGTCATCTGAGAGTTCACCGACAATGTATGCTTGTCTCTTCTTGATGAACTTCTCCCTTCTTGCTTTGCGTGCTGCTCTTTCAGTAGTATTGAGCTCAGGACAGTCATACTGATAGTATCCTGGCTTCTTGCAGTTATAGCAGGTTGTGACTCTTTCTTCTTTGCTCTCACTGTCCTTCGACTGAGCTGAGTCTTCTTGTTTCCTGCATTCAGAAGTATGCGAGTCAGGAGTGCGCTTAAGTGTATATTCATTCTTACCCTTAGAGTCTCAGACGACCCTTGAGAGCTTTTTACGCCTCTCCTTTTCCTTCTGATACTTCTTGGCAAGCAGCGCGTACTTCTTGGCTAGATTTCGTTTTTGTATGTCACTCAGTGAAGGTTCAGCCTTACTAGACGCTGGAGCAACTGTGCTGACTGATGCTTTAAAGGCATGGTTGACTTGGGTGTCAGCTTCAGCTCGCTGCTTCCTTTGAGGTAAGCCAAGCTCGAACTCCTCTGCTTTAAGTTCTGAAAAGATATAGTCAGGAGTAACAATATCTAAATCAGAATGACGTAATAAAGTAGCAAAGGGGGTCCAGTTTTCGTCTAGCAGTGCCCTCAAAATCTTGAGATTCATCTCTCGGTTGGAGAATGTCTTTCCCAGCCCGTTGATAGAGTTCATCAGATCCGTGAATCTGATGTTGAGATCTTCAATGGTGTCACCAGGCATGAGAGACAATCTCTCCAGCTTCTGAAGCTCCAACGCAAGTTTGTTTACTTTAATCTTCTTAGTCCCCCGACTCAGTAGCGCTAGATCATCCCAGAGTTCTTTCGCGGACTCGTAGTCCTGAACTCTTCCGAGATAAGAATCACTCTGGGTGGTCAGTATGGCATTTCTGGCGACGCGGTCTAAGTTGTGAAGCTTCTTCTCGTTAGGGGTGAAGAGACTTCTGTCTTTGGGGATCTTCTTCCCGGTCACCATCCCTCCTCCGTCTGCTGGATCCTGAGCTACGACGCTATCGATCATGGGAACGATAGGTCCATCCTCCAGAATCTCTGTCATGCTATCGTGGAGAGAGGTCAGATTTACCTCCATTCTGACCCACCATACACCATAGTTCTCTACTGAGAACATGGGTACCATCCTGATCCCTGACATATCAGACATGATAGATAGTGATATGAATGAAGAATGATATGCAGTGAAAACGTTTTCCGGATCCGTTCAAGTAGACCAGTTTCAGAATAACAAGAGTCTTATAGAACTCCTGCTCTGATACCAATTGTTGGTCCCGAGAGCACGTTCAGGTGTAGAGGGGGGGGGGAGTGAATACACCTGAAAACCGATTTCTCAACTTAAACACGAACAGTCCTTTCAGGAGAGTGTCATACTGAACGAGTTCAGCAGACCAGAAAAGTTGTTCTGAATCGTGTGGCAGAGTGACTGACTCTACTAAGGCCTGCTAGCTAATTTGGAGTCAGAATTTAGTACCGTTCAGATAGAGTTCAGTAATACGGAATAGTGTAGGCCCAAATTCAGTTGAGTTAGGAAAACATTTTTATCAAAACAGTTTCAGTGGATTAGTGTCGTCTATTAAGTTTGTTGAAACACAGCTGAATGATTTGAAAGATATTTTTAGTATGAATAGTAAATCAAAGCAACAGTAAAATAAAGAACACAAAACACAGAGATTTTTAAAGTGGTTCGGATCCAACAATCCTACGTCCACTATCCCGAAAGATCAGGAAGCTATGTATTATACTGAGATAGTCTCAGTTGGTTTGTACGCTGGACAAACACTGGTCTTGAGATTTATACAGAGCAAGTCTCAGTTTATAAGGTTATCAAAGTAAGTGTTTGAAAAACTCTCCAACAGTGAACGAGTCCTTTACAATAAGGATCAGTTCAGAAGTGAACTCCTTCATCTAAGCTATTGATTTAAACGGTTGAGCTTAGGATAGAGGGATAGGGAATGAGAAGGTGGCTTCTAGAACGACGAACAGCTGAGTGTAAGCTTGGGTTCGTGTAACGTCGTTTGGATACTAGAGGCTATATAATTCAATTCAGCTTGGTTCCCTAAGAGCATAAGTGTAGTCTTTCACCGGAGATTAATTCTTCGAACTTCTTGCGGAATACTTAAGCGATTATTCGTTGAATGCTCTGTGTGTTCTCTCGCGTTCTTGGTTTCTCGTGAGTTCTAGGTTTCTCGGTGAACTTCAATATTATTTATCCCTCTATTTATAGAGAAGAGATTAGGATAGATCCGTTGGAGACGATAATCCTTTGTCTCTCTCTTTTGGGTAGCTAACGGCTCTTGTGAAGTAAGGTAGCAGTGTCCTTTCCCTCTATTTCTGGAAAGTTGTTGACTTGCAGCTTTAACAGATATAGGACAGATGGCTTTTTGTCATTGGTCGAGGTTCAGAAAGTGGTTGAGACAGAACGACTTCAAGGAGATCTGAAGCTGACTTTTCTCTTCATCGTATTGACTCTGCTGGTCTGACTTTTAAAGATCCTGACAGTCAGAAGACTGTCTGGCCGTTGCTGAGTCTGATCTCTGATTCAGTAGCATGCTCCTGCTGAGTCGGCTCTACTGAAGATCAGCTCTGAGTCCAGTGAACTACTCCTGCTAAGTTCAGTTCCACTGACTCCTTTCAGTATACTACTCCTGCTGAGTCCAGTATCATTGAGTCTTCTACTTCTGGTGCTGAGGCAGATAATCTACTGAGTGCCTGAACCAGAGCAGAGTGTTTGCTGAGTCTGAAACCTCAGAGACAAAAACAGATTACAATGCAATGGTTCATCAATCAATGTAGGGTTTTGGGATCTTCAAATCTTCATTAAGTTTTCAGAACACAAGGCTACTGAGTTAATGTCAACTGAGAAGACTGAATCATCTCCCATTATTTGTGTTGTTGTTGGGGATTGAATCATCACCCAACAATGTCATACATGTTCGAGGCGCTGAGGGCGTCAGGCCTCGAGGGATTCTTGTTGAGGAAGCCAGCCTTCTTTCTTCCGCGTCAGGTTTCGGAGCTATACTTGAACTCCGACTCAATAGACGGAGATATTGTGGGGCGCTTCATCATTCACCATGTCGTAGACCCCGCCCGTGCTGACTCTGAGATTAAGCAGATGTCAATAAATCAAGCTCTTCAGAGGAGCTTTCAGTTGCCAAGCACAGGGATCAGTGTCGCTGGATATAAGGATGACCTGATCGATGTATACTTGAAGATTTTCTGCGGCGAGCCGACGTCGTTCAGGGCTGCATTCCCGAAAAACTCCACGCTGCCGCAATACAGAGCTCTGGCATATATAGTCACTCAGATTTTGACTAGCCAGGCTGACTCTTTTGACCAAGTGTCCAGACTGAAGCTCTAGATGATGATGGCAATCTACGATAGAGCTCAGGTCAATTGGACAGAATTCTTCTTGAAAGAATTTCAGACTCAGGCTACTAAGTTCGATAAGATCACGAACAACCTAACTGTCAAGGGACAGGTTCTCTACGGGATGAAGCTAACAGAATTGATCGAGGACTTCTGTGTTGCTGATCACATCTCTTACGCAGATAAGGTGTGCTTTAACCCAAAGAATATCAGATTTCACAGCAAGGCAGCAGTCCTACAGCAGATTGGGGCAGGGCCTGCTGAGCCTAAGAAAGAGAACACCACCGAAAGCTGCTCAAAAGACTCCGTCTAAGAAGCAGAAGACGACTTCTAAACCAGTTATTACTCCTCCCTTCCGACTGCGAGATGAATCAGTCTCTTCTGAGAAAACAGTCTCAGTGGAGAAGGCAGTATCCACTGAAAGGGAAGTGACAGTGGAACAGGGGTCCGAAGCTGAACCATCTACTCCTATCTCTCACACCAGACTAGACGTTCCACCCCTCAGCAGCATACGTCTCTAATTGAATTGGATGACTCGGAGATAGGCACAGAAGTCGAGACCATCGGATTAGAGGCTGAAGCTCTTCAGAATAGAGCCTCCCGAGAAGTCTCCGAGGCCATACCTGAGATATCAAGTCACTCTGACCTGATCTCTCTAGCGAGGCAAGCCAGGCTTCACATGCTAATCAAGTTCCAGGAATGGTCTACTCTGAACAAGCTTATTCTACACCATACCTGCGAATAGTTGCATGAAGAGGAGTTGATACTCCGCGAATAGATAGACTATTATGAGCCTGCGGATATTAGTTCTTTGGAAGATTTAAGGGCAGATATGATGGCTATTCTGAACGACCAGAATCCTATAGCAGCCGCGCCTTCTGATGGGTCTGATCCTGTTGATCAGGACCCGCCCAGTGATACATGCCCAGAGAAGTCTGTTGAGGGAACTCAACTGGAGGAGGGTGCCCAACTCTCAACTGCTTAACTACCTCTCACCATCCTCCCTCTAGTAAAGTTGGTGGCTGGAACCTCTCAGGCGGCGGACCCAATACAGCTTTTGCTGGGGTCTGATTTCGAGGTTGCGCCCAGCCCGAAGAGTCGACGGTCCAAGAAGCAACAAGCATCGCTGGAAGCAGACCCGAGCAAAAGCTTTACTGAATCTATTTCTTCACTGAGTCAAGCTTCCGAGCTCAGAATTCAATCACTTCAGAAGACTCTTGAAGAGAAGATTGATGCTAAGTTGCAAAGCATTCACACACTGGTAGATTCCTCCCATAAGAAAGTACAGTGATCATCTAATCACAGAGAGGAACGACCTCCACCAAAGATTTGAGATAATGCAGACAGCCCTGGATAAGCTGGCTACTGCATTTGAAGGTCTGAACAAGAAAGTTCAGGTCCCTACCCCTGGCTCAGCTAATGATGCTAAAAAGGGGGAAAGGACACCGAGTAGGACACCAAGGGGGACAAGGTCAGTATGTGGAGCAGCTGGAAGTCGATCAGCTCCCACTGACCCCCAAGGGACTCCAGGTCAGACCCAGGGTGTCTTAAGCGTAGGTGATGTAGGGCGCACTGAGACCGGCCCAAGCGGCTCATGACCAAAGGACTCAGCAACCCAAACTCCCATTGAACATATTTAGGAGGTTGCTGACTTCATAGAGGAGGACTCAGATGAGGAGGAGATTCCTTTGCCTCCACCAGTGGCGGGAAAAGGGAAGAAAAAGTTGAAACTCCTAACCCCACCACAGAAAGGAACTAAAAGATACATTAGTCCTGAGGAGCAAGCTCATATACATTAGTCCTGAGGAGCAAGCCGATTGAAGCTGCCAATAAACCAAAGAAAGCTCCGGCAAAGGGTAAAACAAAAGTCTCAGGGGGAAAGAGGACTGGAACTAGGCCTCCCCCAAGGAAACTGAGAATCGGCGATGAGGCCGACAAAGAGAAGGAAGCTGAACAGCAACAGCAGCAGGAAAAGTCTAAGTCTGGACAACAGGGTGATACTTCAGGTTCCAAATCCAAATCACAATCACCTGCTGAGTCAGAAGAACAACATGTTCCGTCCTATGGTCCTTCAAAGGAACAAGAATTGGAGATGAAAGAAATTTGGGACACGATGGAAAGAACCTTGGACAGAACAGCTGAAGCAAGGCAAATCAGTGAAGCCAGAGAGAGGCTCAGACTTGCGGACTTAGAAGCTCTCAGGCTGAGAACTGAGAAAGCGGCTCGAGAGAGGGTGCCTGTGAAGGACTATGAAATTCCTTACAAGTATAGGCGAGGAAAGAAGCCTACTGGTCAAAAGATTCACAGGTGGCCAAGAGTTGACACATGGATGCTATGGGAACAGACTCAGAGATAGGAAACGCTTAAAGCTGAATTTATCAAGAGGTACTTCATCTGGAAGTACTGGCCTGATATGCATAAGAGCAACGCCTTTGCTGAATGGCTTCTGGTGAGCGATCCTGAGACAATTATCACAACGGAGACATCTTTATGACAAGTTGTCAGTTTAAGCTGCAGTTTATATAAGAGGTAGCTTGTCTTAGCTACTTGTCTATATTGATACCTTGAAGGTGGTGTATTGATCGATCATAGTGAGATGTGTTCTCCTAACTGACCTTAGTGGAGAACCAAAGATCTCGGTGACTTAGCTAGTCTTAAGCATGATAACTTTTGAGCTAACTGCTTATAGTTATCTATCACTTTGACTTACTATGGTGAATGTCATTGTGACTGAATCTACGTATCTTGGGTGACAATAGTTATTTGTGACTCAAGCTAGTTATCTGTATCTCGCAACCGTATTTTTATTAATTGACTTGATAATATCCCATGAGGAAATCGTAAGGATTAGCACACTAAACCCGACTAATTGATTAAGTTCAGGTGTGTTAATAAGGTCGATTGGTACTACCCAGGATAAGATATTAATTAATAGTGTGCTTAATTAATTAATGATACATGTTTCTTAATATGAGGATCAATTAAGTCTAAATACAAGCCCATGTTCAAATTGGGATAAAGGGGCAAGTCAACATAGATTCTCTAGTGGAATGAATATGTGTTTATTAATTAATTTTTCCTTTGGGCTGAGCATAGATAATTAATTAATTTGAGGCCTATCTTTATTTCTTGTTTTGGGTCCCTCGTCTGGCCCAAGTAGTTTGCCTGGTTATTTACTGCACCTGTCTTGTAATTATTAATAAATTAATATATTTATAAATTATTTAATAATGTTGGTCTTAATTATCTAGAATTAAGTAGCCTAGCTTATTACTTGATAATTTAATTGTAGTCCAATTATTATTTAATTATTTTATGGGCCAAGTTACTGATGCTCTTTAGAAAAATAATTAAATGGGCTACAGTTTTATATTAACGTGTCTTACTTTGATAAATAAACCCCCTACACACACACGTTCAGAAAGGTTTTTGGAAACGGTTTTTTACTCATCTATAAACGATGCGTAGATTTTCTTTTCTCAGTTCTTTATCCACGCAAAGGAGAAGAGGGGCTAGGATATATGACAGAAGATTCGAACAGGAGCAACAATCAAAGCTGCAACAACATATGAAGGAGTAACGTAATGAATTCCACCTTTGTAATCCTTCACGCACCACAAGGGTATTGACATGTGACAGGCACATGTGACCTTTTTTTTAATACAAAATTCCACATGTCAATATTCTTGTGATGTGGTACACACATGTGTATATAAGAAAAGTAAATACAAGCCGCTCTGGTTATTATTACGATCACTATTATGATGTTACATATATAAACTTAATCTGAGAGTTTATAAAATATAGTATGTTGATGAAAGTATAAACGATCTCATCAATTTATTACTCCACTTTCACTTATAAAATATTCTTTCAATCTGATGTGTCGATTTCATACTATTCGAATTCACCCAGTTTTGACGCTCATCTTATCCAAGTTGATGTTGTTTTGTGAACAAAAATGTCTATTTTCAGCAGGTTTATGACCCGATGACGAGGTAGCGGTCCAGAGCTGATTTGGAGTTATTTTGGCGCGTTTTGGAGATAAAGCGGGGCTTAGATCGAGAAGGATATGCTAAACTGCAAGCTTGAAGATATCTTAGGGCCGAATTATATTTGGAAAAGGAGTCTTTCAAGAAACTCAAGATTTGCCCTAGATATTATTTCCTTTGGAGTCAAGTTCCAAGATCTATATAAAGGGGCTAGAGACGAGCATTCTACATCATCTTCTACATCTTGCTTCTTCATTAGTTTTAGTTTCGTTCTCCAGCATTCTTGATTCTTAGTCCCTTAGTTTAGATTTAGTTTTCAGCATCAAGAACATCAAACACTTTATCATTTTCATAGTTAGTTAAATTCGAATTCAGTTTTCAGATTTCAGCACTTAAGGATTTCAGCACTCGTTTCAGATTTTGTTCAGTATTTACTTTCAGCACTCAATTCGGTATTCAGTATTTACCTTCAGTTCGTATTTTCAGTTTATGAATTCAGTTTGTCGCACTTTATTTTATGTTCTGATCATGTTCGTTTTGTTGTGCTTGTCCAAGTTGATTATGCGTAGCTAAACCCTTTAGGACTTTAGCGAGTACAAACTTTGTAAGATCTAATTGGACATAATAATTAAAGACTAGGGTTTCGACTTAATTCGGGTAGAAAAATTTAATTGGATTAACTTAAACCTGATCAATTTAGGTTATGAAGATTATTGCCAGATAGTTCAAAAACTTAGGTTACGAAGCTATCGTAACGGTAGTCGAATTAAGGAGGTTAATCATCTATGTCAGCTTGTTCTTCAACAACGGTAGAGATTAAAATTGGGTTCCTTCCTCGTAAAGCAATCTAATCATTAAATCTAGGATTGTTCAACAAGCTAGGTCGTGGTTAGGTTAGGAAGTAGTGGAAATTTGTTCAACTAGCCACTATTGACTAAGTAAGTAGGAATTAGGGTATGTACGTGTTCAACACTGTATCCTATAACTGGTTGATTCTAGGAATTAATTAAATCTATGCATCAATGATCGATGTAGTTGTCTCATACGAGTTAACTGAAGCCGAGTCCGCCTTTCTTTACTTGTTTTATCTAAATTTACTTTTCTGCTATTTACTTTTCTTTGCCTAAGTAGTAAACCCAAAATTTATGCGTGGTGGCATCACCAAAAACTTGATCAAGAGGATAAATATAGTTGATTTTCACTAGTCCATGAGTTCGACCCTGTTCTACACTGATTATAAGATTCTGAGTGTGTGCAGGAATTTTATTTGGTGTGAAAACAGCGATCACTAAATTGGTGCCGTTGCAGGGGAGCGGTGCTTCTAATTAACCGTGTTTACCTTTTGATATTTTGTGCTTTAACTAGTTTATGAGCAGGTCTTCCAACCCGAACCTCATATTTGATTCTGAGATCGAAAGAACCGCGAGGAGGCTAAGGAAGGAGACAAAGCTACAACAACATCAACTGCCGAAGCAGGACACTTCGCCTAACCAAGCAGAAGCTGACTCTGACGATGTTCTGCTTAGCCTAGCAGAACTCTTTTCTGAAGAGAAACGCGAGACTGAACTCGAGAAGATGGTCGATGATCAGAATAATCCGAGGCTAGATCAATTTGGAAGGCATGGTGGTGAAGATCTCCCATCACCAATCCAAATTGAAGGGCTCGCTAAGCCGATTGAGATCAAGTATGGGCTTATCCAAGCCCTACCTAAGTTTCATGGAATGAAGAATGAAGATCCATTCCACTTTCTGAATGAATTCGTGGGATTTTGCAATGCTCAAAAGAATTCCCATGGAACAAAGGAGCAATTCAAACTTTCTGCTTTTCCTTTTGCTCTCACGGATCATGCAGGAAACTGGTTCACAAGTTTACCCGCAGACTCAATCAGCACATGGACAGAGATGAGACAAATATTTCTGGATTGCTACTTTCCGGTCACAAAGACCAATGCCTTGCGAAAGGAGATTTGTGGACTCCAACAAATGAGACACTAAATGGATATTGGACTCGGTACAAAGCTCTCATTGAAAGCTGTCCAAATCATAACATTTCCAAGGGAGATTTGTTAACCTACTTTTACCAAGGTATGACAATCGCTACAAAGAATCTTGTCAATTAATCTAGGGGAGGAAATTTTTCTAGTTGCAGAGTGAATGATGCTGAAAATATAATTCAAGAATTAGCTAACGCAACTAAGGATTATGGAGAAGTCCGTATTATAAAAAGATCTCCAAATTCAGCTGATTCCACAGATTTGGAAACCAAGCTGGATAATAGTATGGAAAAGTTTGATAATCGCTTTGAGAAGCTAGAAAGGATGATGAACTCGAAGTTGGAGAAACTAATGCACTCTATGTTAGAGAAGACACCCACAACCAACTTGGTTGAGCATATATGTGGAGTATGTGGACAGTCTGGACATACCTCATTGTAATGTAATACCCAAGAAATGCAACACGATTGGAAAGTGGAACAACAAACAACAGAAGAGGGATCCTTACTCCAATACCTACAATCCTGGATGGAAGGATCATCAAAATCTGAAGTGGGATAATCAGCCCAAACCGCAGTTTGCCCAACATAATCTGCAAATGTTCCAACAACAGCCACGGCAGTAGGTTTATCGCCTTCCAAATCAAAGGACCTACCTAATAAATCCACCTATTCAAGCAAAGTCTGGAAAGACAATTGAAGAAATTTTAGCAGAAATGGCGACTTCACAGAATACATTGTTGCAATCTCAACAAACCATGCAATAAAGCATTTTGGCTGATAATGAAGCTATACTGAATATCCAAAACTCTCATAAGGAATAGAAAATCGGATGAGATAGCTTGGCCGGACAGATAGGACAACTATCTACTTCAATCAATGAGATTTGAGGGAATCAAGGAAAGCTACCTTCTCAAGTCCAGATAAATCCAAGGAATGTAAGCCATGTTACTCTCAGAAGTGGAAAAGATCTCCTAGATCCGCCAAGCAAGACACCAAAGAAGGCTGAAGAAAGCGACAATAATGCCACTATCGATTTGGCCAAGCCAAGCATCTCTGAGTCACCTAACTCCAAGAAAGGCAAGGAGAAAGTCAATGAAGAGGAAATAGAAAAGAAACAGGTTGTCAAAGAAGAAATTCTGGTCGATCCACCGGGTCCACAATCATTGATGCGGAAGCCGAAGCCTGCGGATCAAACACTGGATTACTTGTCCATCATTAGTAAGCTGGAAGTCAATTTGCAATTTCTTCACGCTATCAAGATCCCACATCTTGGTAAGTTTCTGAAAGAATTCATCACTGGAAAGACAAGCCAAAAAGGAAAAATCCTGGCGAATGAGAATGTTTCAGCATGTATTCAGAATATGCTCCCCAAGAAGTGCAATGATCCAAGTATGTTTACTTTGCCTTGTTTGATTGGAACTAAGATGATCCCAAAAGCCATATGTGACTTAGGAGCCTCACTTAATGTGATGCCTTTATCAGCGTTTAATAGCTTAGTTGGTGTTGAATTAACCGATACTAAAGTTGTTATTCAATTACCTGACCGATCATGCATATCCCCTAAAGGCATTCTAGAAAATGTTCTTGTTAAAATCCATGATTTTGTATATCCTGTGGATTTTTATGTGATTAACACTTGTGAGGGAAAGAAGGGAACTTCGGGAGTTTTGCTAGGTCGACCTTTTCTTCATTAATTGATATTTGTAAGCATACTATCTGTTTGGACTATCATGGTGAGAAGTTTACTTACAGTATTGATGGTGCTATGAAAAAACCCCTTGATTGTGAAATACTTATTCTGTTGACGTTTTTGAGACTCTTGTCTAATAACATCTTGAGACGACATTGATGCAGGATAAGCTGGAGTTAGCATTGACACAGAGCCTCTCTGAATTGGATGTTGGAGGGATACTCGATGAGGAGGTGAATGAAGCTATAATGCCTCTTTATGCAGTTCCAGAAGTCTTTGCCTCAAGTAGCGGCATCTGCTTGCCCAACCAGAATGTGGAACACAGACTAGTTCCATCACATGTCAGACCGCCCGTTCTGGAACTTAAGAAGCTACCAGCCAACTTAAAGTATGCTTTGTTGGGATTTTGTATACTGGAAGCACTTTTATGCTTGTATACAATGTGTTTTTGTCCTTACCACTGTTTTATTCTCCTATCTGATAAATATGTATATTTGCACATGTTATCCTTTATCTTGTATAAAAGTTAGATTTGTGTGGTGTGTCGGGTATCACAGAAGACAACACAAATTGGTTGAACTGACAAGATATAAACAAGTAACACAAATGAGACAACTTAAGGATGAAGTTGTCGGTTTAAGCTGCAGATTTAGATAAGAAGTGGCTTGTCTTAGCTTCTTGTCTTTACTGGTACACTTAAGGTGGTGTATTGAAGGATCACAGTGAGATGTGTTCTCCTAACTGACCTTAGTGGAGAACCAAGATCTCGGTGACTTAGCTGATCTTAAGCTTGGTAAGACTTCACCGAGTGCATTTGGCTATCTATCACTTTGACCTACTATGGTGAACGTCCAATGAGCGACCGGATCTACGTATCTTGGGTGTTAGTAGTCATTTGTGGCTCAGCCGGTTGTCTGTATCTTGCAGCCGTATCCCAGGAATGGGTTGATAATATCCCCTGAGGAACTCGAAAGGATTAGCACACTAAACCCGGCCGGTTGATTAAGTTCAGGTGTGTTAATAAGGTCGAGTGGTACTACTCAGGAATACAAGATGTTAATTAATTTAAGCAGTCAGTAAGCTTAATTAATTAACGGATATTTCTATCTTAAATACGGAGATCGATTAAGTCTAAAATACAAGCCCTTGCTCAAATTGGGATAAAGGGGTAAGTCAGCACGGATTCTCTAGTGGAATGAATCTGTGTTAATTAATTAATTTTGCTCTGGGCTGAACATGGATAATTAATTAATTGGAGGCCCAGCTTTATTTCTTGTATTGGATCCCTGATCTGGCCCAATTAGTTGCCTAGTAATTTATTATCTCTCAGAATTCATTATTAATGGATTAATGTATTTTACATTATTTAATAATGTTATTTATCTGGAATTAATTGGCTGGGCCAATTAATTGATAAATATTAGTAGCCCAATAAATTAATTAATTATATTATGGGCTGATTTAATAGAAGCCCATTGGATTATAATTAAATTAATGGGCTGCAAATATATTAATATTATATAGGTTTTTGAAGCCTATATATATTAGTATTCTGTTCAGAACATAATACAGAGATTCATAAAATTATTCACGCCAGGCGTGATTTATGAGAGAGAGAAAAATTTATTTTCTTCAGATCTCTGACCACCCGTAGGGGAGAAAAAGGCCGGGACACGATCGATGATGATCGACACGGGAGCAACAATCGGAGCCGCGACAACACACCAGGAGGAAGGTAGCCTTCTTTGTAAATCCTATTATTCCTACAATTGGTATCGGAGCCAGGTTTAGGCTCGATTGTTGCATAATTAGGATTTATTTCGTCGTTATCGGTCTATTTCGTGTTTGGGGGCGGCTGCGAGCCACCTTTTTGACCCCGTTGTAATGTTTTTCTCGTGAGAAAATCCACGAGTAGTTGATAGGATCAATGTGCTATGTGATTGTACTGTTTGTTGTACTGTAATTGGTCCGATTGGCACGAAAATCGAGGCGCGACGGAGCGGAAGGGCGAAAACTTAGTTTCTGGCAGAACACGGGCGCCGACTTGCGACAGCGCGTAAGGGCGCGTGCTACAGTATCCTTCCGATCCGTTCGGATAGGTTTGTTCTTCTTCGTGTTAGCTTCGTCTGGATAGGTCGCACGACCCATTCCGATTTCCGGTTTGTCCGAATAGCGTCGGAAAGGAGAAGTGGTTGTGCTGTCCGGGAAATTCCCAAATTGGCCGGAAACCCTAGTTTTCTAGGGTTCCGCCGCATTTTGCGGCGGCGATTCTCGGCGATTCCGGGGTCGGATTTCCGATAGGCTTGGACCTATGGAATCCTCGTCTTACGAGCTTCGCGTTGATAGGTTGTATGGGATCATCCGATCCCGGATGCGGCTGGAATTGACGTCGAAGTTCGGCCGCTCGTTATGAATTCGTTCCGGCGAATCGTTTGAAATTCGGGAAATTGAGGAACTAATCTCGGCCGGAATCCGTTACCCGGTGGTCGTGAGTGTTCCAATTACGTTTTCCCTCTTTCAATTGATCGAATCGCGGCTCGGAAAGTGAGAATTCAGGCGGCGTAGTCGGCGGCGGCGGGCGAGATTTATCGCGCGGCAAACCGTCGCGGTGACGGCGCCAGCGGCTGTTCTTCCACGGCCCGGAACGTCGTGAGACGCTCGGAAGGCTTGGGGACGACCGAAGAGGCGGTGGGAGGCGACGGGAGGCGGCGGGCTGCTGCGGCGCGCAGCGAGGCGCGAACGCGCGCACTGCGGCGCTCCCGGCCCGCGATTCCGGCGATGCCGCTGGCCGGAGAAGAGCGGCAAGGCCGCGGCGGACCCACCCCGGGCCGACGGCGCGCAGCGCCGCGGCTCCGAGCGGCGGCGGCGGCGGCGGCGTTTTCTTGTTAATGAAGAAGACGCCGACGTGGCCGCCACGCCCGGCCCATGCTCGCCGATGTGGCGCCACGTGGCGCCGACGGCGCTGCCCGGCGTGCATGCCACGTGTGCGCCACATGGCGAGCCCCCGGCGGCGACAGGTTCGATGCGGTTTTCGACGCAATTTCCGGATTCGAAGATTTTCAAGATTTCGAAGATCTCGTATTTTGATCGGGCAATGTAATAGTTAGGGATTACGTGTTTTAAAGCCCGATAACGATTTTAAATTTCCTATTTGCGCATTTATTTTTTATTATGCTTTAGCATGCGATTATGTGATTAATTGCGCTTAGAAAAGCATGTAAATAGGATTTATGTCGTTATTGAAGCATGTTTTAATTTTCGCGAGCACGTTTTATTATGTGCGTTTAGAAATTGCATGCTTTAGGAATTATGTGGATATGCATGATTCAAAAACAAACCTTTTGAATAAAAAGACTAAGCAATTTCAAATTAGATGTTTAATTAGATTCCATTAATTTGGATATTAAACACTTAATCGGACCTCCATTAATTGGACCCTACACAAAAGTGGAACAATTATATGAGTAAACGTCCACCCGAGTGGCTTGCTTGTATTTTTGAACCACGAGTTTTGTGAGATGGGTTTTCTAATATAATATTTAATTATTATTGAGTAGTGGGAGCGAAGCCGTAAACGTCCACCTGAGTGGCTTGCGTGCCTAGTAAACACGAGTACTCTAGAAGATAATAATTAAATAAGATGGCTAATTAAATCAAATTGAACGCGGTATGGTTCGCGTAAGTATGCCAATTTCGAGAATTTGATGTTAATTCGGTCAAATTAATGGTCAAAGCTTAGATGTCACCGCAGGTGTACAACTTCCCCGAGAAGTCCCTTCCTGCGTTTTAATAGTGACATGGTCAAGAGACATCGAATTATTAATTTCATTCGTCTTAAGAACCTAGGCGTGGATTGGAATTAAAGAGTTAGGTATATAGCTTGGTGCTAGGGGTGCACGAGTAAACGTCCACTCGAGTGGCTTGCGAGTGTGATCTCTAGGGCTATTCGAGTATTTAACATCATTGGTTTTTCAAAAGGTTACAATGATTGTTAATTACGAATTATGTGCAAATATTAACTTTATACATGCTTTTTAAATTATATTTATCGAGATATGTATGTTCGATATTTTTCAAGTTCCTAAACAAGCTCACCAACCAAACCCTAATGGGTTTAACAATTTTTAAATAATTTTACAAAGTGGAAGAGATATCTTACCTTCCCAATAAATGCTCTGCAAAGGTTCTATAAGAACTTCTGTTTTAGGACCGCTATGTCTAAGAACGAGTTTACTATGAGTATGTTACTCAAATCTTTGGTAGCGGTCAAAGAGGTTATAGAAAAGGGCAAGAGTGCTCAAGTCTTGAATATCCCTAGTAGTTCAAGGAATCCTCCGAAAGGCGGAAACCAGAAAAAGAGCAAAAAGGGTGGACATTTCAAGAAGAGCAGTGGGAGTAAGAAGACGGTCCTTACCGGAAACATGCAAATGTCAAAGGAGAAAGGAAGGTTCTTCAAGAATGGTAAGAAAGGACACTGGAAGAATTATAATCCAGATGTCAAGGCAAAACAAAAAGAGACGCGAGTCGCTCTTGTAATCGAAACCGTTCGGTTTCCTCTTCTACCCATGAATGGGTAGTGGATTCGGGGCAACTGTTCATGTTTGTTACACCTTGCAAGGTTTCTTGCGAAAAAGGTAATTGAGCAATGGCGAGGTGGTCGTCTCAATGGGCAATGGATTGAAAGTTCCCGCAATTGCCATTGGAGATTTAAATCTATCTTTTGATAGTTACTTTTTAGTACTTAAAGATGTTTAATATGTGCACGAGTTTAGGCGAAACATTATTTCGTTTCAAAACTCGCACCATGGATGGTTATAAATCAAGTTTTGATAGTGAAGTTTCTATCATGAAAGACGATGATTTTATCTGTGGTGGACCATTAAACGGATCTTTATATACTATTACTTGTAAACCGCGTAGTTCTGTTAATATTGCTTCCTCATCATCAAATCCTAAGAAGAGGAAAGAGTCTTCTAAGGTAAACCAAACTTATCTGTGGCACTTAATACTAGGTCACATCAATCTTAACAGGACTTAGAGGTTGGTGGAATATGGATCAGTGGAGTCTCTCCAAGATTGAACCATTTCCAACTTGCGAAACCTGTTTGGAAGGAAAGATGATGACTAGGCCTTTCAAGGCAAAGGGTTATAGAGCCACAGAAGTATTAAGTTTGATACATTCTGACTTGTGTGGGTCTATGTCTACACAAGCTCGTGGAGGGTATGAGTACTTCGTCACATTTACTGATGATTACTCGAGGTATGGATATGTTTACCTTCTTCACCACAAGTCGGATTGCTTTGAAACCTTTGAGGAATTCAAGGCAGAAGTGGAGAAGGAAGTTAGGTAAAGAAATCGAAATACTGCGATCTAATCATGGTGGGAAATACCTATCCAATGAGTTCAAGGACTACTTGACAGAATGTGGGATTACATCCCGGTACCGACAAAGACCGGGCACGCCTCGGCGAATGGTGTGTCAGAGAGAAGGAACCGAAGTCTCTTAGAGATGGTTCGGTCGATGATGAGTTATGCAACTTTGCTAGTTTTCTTTTGGGGATATGCCCTAGAGACTGCAACATACTTGCTGAATCGTGTGTCTTCCAAGTCGGTACAAAAGATCCCTTTCGAGTTGTGGAGCGGGCACAAACCCAGTATGCACCACTTAAGGATTTGGGGTTATCCTGCTTATGTGTTGAATAGGCAGGCCGACAAATTGGAATCACGTTCAGAAGTGATGTTGTTCATAGGGCATCCGAAGAAAACGAAGAGTGGATACTTTTATGATCCTAAAGAACGGAAGATCGTTGTTAGCCCTAACGCTCGGTTCTTAGAAGAGGATTACACTAGTAACCATAAATCTCGAGTCGACATCATCCTTGAAGAATTACAAGGTGGTCGAGTTCCACTTGAACAGCCGATAGTGCAAGATAGTACTCCACGAGTAATCGCACAATCCGTTAACACGGCTCCTAACACCGTTCGACGTAGTGGGAGGGTGATATTTACACCTGATCGGTATGTTCACCGGGGAGACGTTTGATTATCTCCCGGCAGATGAACAAGATACCGTGGATCCCTCGGACTTACAACGAAGCGAATGGGAGATGTAGATGCACCATGGACTCGAAATTTGAGTCCATAACCGATATGGATGTATACGAGATCACCGAACTACCCGAGGGCTGCAATGCTATTGGTAGTAAGTGAGTATACAAGAGAAAGAGAGAGCACCGAATGAAGAGATCATGGCGTTTAAGGCCGGGCTAGTGGCGAAGGGTTTTACCCGGAAAGAAGGTATCGATTATGAAGACACCTTCTCGCCCGTAGCAATGATCAAGTCCATTCCGATTCTCCTTGCCATATCAGCTCACATGAACCTAGATATCCGGCAAATATATGTCAAAACCGCATTCCTAAACGGTCACCTTGAAAAAGGTAGGGACATCCACATGAAACGACCGGATGGTTATGTGAAGGAGGGCGAAGAGCATCTAATTTGGAAGCTTAAGAATTCTATTCATGGACTTAAGCAAGATTTCCGGTTATGGCACCGGCGTTTTCGACGAAGTAGTCAAATCCTATGGATTTGTATCCCGTCCCTAACGAGGTGTGTGTAACGTATTTGTGTTAACGGATCGGTGGTGTTTCTTGCATTTTACGTAGATGACATCCTTCGCATTAGCAATAATGTTGAAGTGTTATCGAGCGTAAAGACGTGGTTATCCGAGCAGCTTTCAAATGAAGGACTTAGGTGAAGTTGCTTACATCCTTGGGATCAAGGTTATTCGAGATCGCTGTAAAAGGATGTTAAGCTTGTCACAAGTGTCCTACATTGACACCGTTATTGCTCATTTTAGCATGCAAAATGCTAAGATAGGTTCAGTACCTTTCAGACATGGCATTTTTCTATCCAAGAATCAGTGCCCTAAAAACGCCTGAAGAGATAGAAAGTATGAGGCTAGTACCATATGCTTCCGTCGTCGGTAGCCTCATGTATGCGATGCTTTGTACGAGAGCGAGATATCTCACATGTTGTATGCATGGTCTCAAGATATCGGCCTAACCCCGGAAAGGAACACTCGGATCGCGGTCAACCATATTCTCAAGTACCTTAAACGGACTAGAGATTATAGAGCTTGTTTACCGGTCGAGACAGTCTAGTGTCTTTGGGTTATACAGAATCGGATTTCTAGGCTGACAGAGACGAGTAGAAGTGTACCTCGGGTTATGTGTTTACCTTGGGAGGTGGAGCCATTTCATGGAGGAGTGCAAAGCAGAAATGCATTGCGGACTCAACCATGGAAGCAGAGTATGTGGCTTTTGCCGTAAGCCTCGAAAGAGGCGGTATGGCTCAAGAATTTTCTCCAAGATCTTGATATTGTTCAGAATTTGCCTAAGGCGATCACGATTTATTGTGATCATGCGGGTGCAGTGACAAATTCTAAGGAACCTAGATCTCACAAGGCGTTTAAACACATAGACCGAAAGTACCACATTATACGAGTATTCGTAAATCGAGGTGACGTGGTGATTGACAAAATTGGAACCGAAGTCAACCTAGCTAATCCTTTCACGAAGAGCTTACCACTCCCGGCATACGAGAAGCATGTTCGTGGCTAAGGGATGGTAGAGATGCCCCCCACTTAGGACTACAGAAACTTTTGTATAAGTGGGAGAAGATGTCGTGAGAGATAGGATAGATAGCTAAGATATAGCTCGGGTACTAGTTTGTACCTAGATAGCCGAGATATAGACACATTGTATACTAAAAGTTTACTTTAGTATAAGTGGGAGAATTGTTGGGATTTTGTATACTGGAAGCACTTTTATGCTTGTATATAATGTGTTTTTGTCCTTACCACTGTTTTATTCTCCTATCTGATAAATATGTATATTTGCACATGTTATCCTTTATCTTGTATAAAAGTTAGATTTGTGTGGTGTGTCGGGTATCACGTAAGACAACACAAATTGGTTGAACTGACAAGATATAAACGAGTTAACACGTACGAGACAACTTAAGGATGAAGTTGTCGGTTTAAGTCTCAGATTTAGATAAGAAGTGGCTTGTCTTAGCCGCTTGTCTTTACCGGTACACTTAAGGTGGTGTATTGAAGGATCACGGTGAGATGTGTTCTCCTAACCGACCTTAGTGGAGAACCAAGATCTCGGTGACTTAGCCGATCTTAAGCTTGGTAAGACTTCACTGAGTGCATTTGGCTATCTATCACTTTGACCTACTATGGTGAACGTCCAATGAGCGACCGAATCTACGTATCTTGGGTGTTAGTAGTCATTTGTGGCTCAGCCGGGTTGTCTCGTATCTTGCGGCCGTATCCCGGGGAATGGGTTGATAATATCCCCCGAGGAACTCGAAAGGATTAGCACACTAAACCCGGCCGGTTGATTAAGTTCAGTGTGTTAATAAGGTCGAGTGGTACTACTCAGGAATACAAGATGTTAATTAATTTAAGCGATCGGTAAGCTTAATTAATTAACGGATATTTCTATCTAAAATACGGAGATCGATTAAGTCTAAAATACAAGCCCTTGCTCAAATTGGGATAAAGGGGTAAGTCAGGCACGGATTCTCTAGTGGAATGAATGCGTGTTAATTAATTAATTTTGCTCGGGTGAACATGGATAATTAATTAATTGGAGGCCCAGCTTTTTATTTCTTGTATTGGATCCCCGATCCGGCCCAATTAGTTGCCTAGTAATTTATTATCTCTCGAATTCATTATTAATGGATTAATGTATTTTACATTATTTAATAATGTTATTTATTCGGAATTAATTGGTCGGGCCAATTAATTGATAAATATTAGTAGCCCAATAAATTAATTAATTATATTATGGGCTGATTTAATAGAAGCCCATTGGATTATAATTAAATTAATGGGCTGCAAATATATTAATATTATATAGGTTTTTGAAGCCTATATATATTAGTATTCTGTTCAGAACAGAATACAGAGATTCATAAAATTATTCACGCCAGGCGTGATTTATGAGAGAGAGAAAAATTTATTTTCTTCAGATCTCCGACCACCCGAGGGGAGAAAAAGGCCGGGACACAGATCAGAAGATCTGACACAGGAGCAACAATCGGAGCCGCGACAACACACCAGGAGGAAGGTAGCCTTACTGTAAATCCTATTATTCCTACATGCTTACCTTGGCCAAGATAAGACTCTTCATGTGATTATCAGCAGTGAATTATCATAAGAACAAGAAGTGCGATTGGTCGAAATTCTGAAGAAACATACTCGAGCTATTGGTTGGACGTTGGCTGATATCACCAGAATCAGTCCGGATGTTTGCATGCATTACATCCTATTGGAGCCAGACAGTAAGCCAAGCCGGGATCCGCAAAGGAAGCTAAATCCCAACATGCGTGAGGTTGTTTTGAAAGAGATTTTGAAGTTGCTTGATTTGAGAATTATCTATCCGATATCGGACAGCAAATGGGTCTTCCCGACACTTGTTGTACCAAAGAAATCGGGTTTTCAAGTTGTTGAGAATGAAAAGAATGAGTTAGTACCAATGAGGTTGGTGACCGGATGGAGAATGTCCATTGACTATAGAAAATTGAACATGGCAATGAGAAAAGATCATTTTCCTTTGCCGTTCGTTGATGAGATGCTTGAAAGACTTGCCGATCAATCCTACTGTTTTCTTGATGGATATAGTGGATATTTTCGGATTTATGTCAACAAGGATGATCAAGAGAAGACTACCTTCACATGTCCGTTTGGTACTTATGCTTATCGACGCATGCCTTTTGGTTTGTGTAACGCTCCCGTACTTTTCAACGTTGCATGATGAGTATTTTCTCCGATCTTATTGAAAGGTGCATCGAAGTATTTATGGACGATTTCACTGTCTATGGCGATTCTTTTGATCGATGTCTCGGAAATTTAGATGTTGTTCTAAGAAGATGCTTCGAGAAGAACTTGGTTCTTAATCTTGAAAAATGCCACTTCATGGTAAGGGAAGGGATTGTTCTTCGACATATAATTTCCGAAAGAGGTATTCAAGTTGATAAGACAAAAGTTGATTTGATTGCCCAGCAGCCATATCCAACAAATGTCAAGGAGATTCGAGGATTTTTAGGTCATGCTGGATTTTACCGAAGATTTATTCGGGACTTCGCAAAGATCGCTCAACCTTTAACAAGGTCACTCCAGCAAGACATTCTGTTTGTCCTAGCTGAAGCAGAATCAAATTCTCGAAATTTACATACTCGAACCATGCCGCATTAAATTTGATCTAATTAGCCATCATATTTAATTATTGCCTTCTAGAGTACTTGTGTTTACTAGGCATGTAAGCCACGCAGGTGGACGTTTACGGCTTCGCTCCCACTACTCAATTAGAATTAAATATTATTTTGGAAAACTCATCCCACAAAACTTGTAGTTCAAAGATGCAAACAAGCCACGCGGGTGGACGTTTACTCACACAATCTTGCTACTTCTGTGTAGAGTCCAATTAATAGAGGTCCGATTAAGTATTTAATAATCAAATTAATGGAATATAATTAAATGCTTAATTTAAAATTGTTTAGTCTTTTTATTCAAAAGGTTTGTTATGAATCATGCATCATCACATAATTCCTAAAGCATAAAACGTGCTCGCGAAAAATAAACATGCTTTAAAATGAATTAAATCATATTTAGATGCTTTTCTAAGCGCAATTAATCACATAATCGCATACTAACGCATAATAATAAATAAATATGCAAATAGGAAATAAAACGTCGTTATCGGGCTTAAAACACACAGATAAAATTAAAATTCTATCTATTACATAGACCGATCAAAATACAGCTCTTCGATATCTTGAAAAATCTTCAAATTTGGAAACTGCATCGAAAACTGCCATGTCGCCACATCATCATGGCGTCTGCCACGTGGCAGACACTTATACTACCTAGTTATCAAGGGCTGACGTGGCGCACCACATCAGCCGCCACATCATCATCTTCTTCCACCAGCAAAACGCCGCCGCCGCAGCCGCTCCAATCCAGTTCTCGACCGGCCGCCTGCACCCAGCGAAGCGCCAGACGACGATGAACCAGAATCCATCGTCCCCGATCCGCACCGCCGCCTGCCGACGGGATGAAGTACCGTGAAAGTGCGCGGCTGCGCGTTGCGCCAGCGCCTGTGTTGTCGCCGCCTTCCGCCGCCTCGTCCGACCCTGTCCGGCTTCCCTCTGATCCCCAAGCTTTATGGACCGTGAAGAACGGCCGCATGGGGCCGCCACCGGGCCCTGCAAATGCGAGAAATCGCGCTGCTCACCTTAGCCATCTCCGCCGCCAAAATTCACCCTTTCCGAGCCGCGATTTCGATCAATTGAAAGAGGGGAAACATAATTGGAACACTCACAACCACCGTGTAACGGGTTCCGGCCGAGATTAGTTGCTCAATTTCCCAAATTTCAAACGATTCGCCGGAAAGAATTCATGACGAGCATCAAACTTCAGACGTCAATTCTGGTCGCATTCGGGAATGGATGACCCTATACGACCTATCGATGCGAAGCTCGTGACACCATGAACAAAACGACGTGAGCCTCTTAGCTGGAGGATGCTGGACGCGCCGCCACTCGCCGCCGCAAGTGGTGGCGGAACCCTAGAAAACTAGGGTTTCGGCTGCATCTTCTTCTTTGCTTTAGCCTCGTTTCGTGTGTCCCGGACAAAAAATTATAAAACAAAAGAGTATAATCACGTAACACATTGGTCCTATGAACTACTCGTGGATTTTCTCATGAGAAAAACATTACAAAGGGGTCAAACAGTAGCTCGCAGGCCGCCCCAAACACGAAAATAGCCCGATAACAACGTAAATAAACCCTAATCATGCTCCTAAAAGCAACAATCAAAGCCTAAACCAGGCTCTGATACCAATTGAAGGAAATATTAGGGGAGGAAATTGTACTTTCCTCCGCGTATGTTGTTGCAGCTCTGATTGTTGCTCGTGTTTAGATCTTCTGATCTGTGTCCAGTCCTTTTTCTCCCTTTGGGTGGTTAGAGAACTTAAGAAAATAAGATTTATGTCTCTCTCTCAAAACCGTGTATATGTATGAGAATATGTATCGTGTGTTATGATTATGAACAGAATACTAATATATATAGGCTTCAAGAGCTAATATTATATTAATATTTGTAGACCATTAATTTAATTATATCCGTAATGGGCTTCTACACAGTTAGCTCATAATATAATTAATTAATCTATTGGGCTACTAATATTTATCAATTAATTGCCCCAGCCAATTAATTTCGGATAAATAATATTATTAAATAATGTAAATACATTAATATATATTAATAATGATTTTTGAGAGACACTAAATAACTAAGCAACTAATTGAGTTAGATCAGGGATCTAATACAAGAAATAAAACAAGTCCTCAAATTAATTAATTATGTATGCTCAACTATGGTCAGTCAAGAGAATACATCTCACTATGATCCATCAATACACCACCTTAAGTGTACCAGTAAAGACAAGTAGCCAAGACAAGCCACTTCTTATCTAAACTGCAGCTTAAACCGACAACTTATCCTTAAGTTGTCTCAGCTGTGATAACTGTTTATATCTTATCAGTTCAACCAATTTGTGTAGTCTTCTGTGATACCCGACACACTACACAAATCTAACTTTTATACAAGATAAAGGATTACATGCACAAATATATATATTTATCATATAGGAGAATAAAATAGTGGTAAGGACAAAACACATTGTATACAAGCATAATACAAAATCCCAACAGAGATTGGCATTCATGGGTATCTTCACGGATTTGTTGGATTCACAGCTGAACCTTTTGATGACATCGCTTGTGTATTTAGCTTGATTAAAGAATATTTCCTTCTTGGATTGTTTTATTTGACGTCCAAGGAAATAATTCATTTCTCCCATCATCGATATTTCAAACTTCTCTTTCATCATCTGCTCAAATTTCTGACACATGGTCAGATTTCTCGATCCAAAGATGATGTCGTCCACATATATCTGCACCAGTAGGATGTCATCTTCTGACTTGATACTGACTAGGGAGCGATCTACTGTCCCCTTCTGAAAACCTTTCTGAAGTAAAAAGTCTGATAGGGTCTTGTACCAAGCCCTGGGTGCTTGTTTTAATCCATATAGTGCTTTCTTTAGTCTGTACACTTGATGTCCCTGCTGAAAGCCGGGCGATTGTTCAATGTAGACTTCTTCCTTCAGTACGCCATTTAGGAAAGCTGACTTCACATCCATCTGATAGATTGTGGACTGCATATGCTAGAAATAGACGAATGGCTTCTAAACTTGCAACAAGAGCGAATGTTTCATCGAAGTCTATTCCTTCTGGTTCACAGTATCCTTTGGTAACAAGTCGAGCTTTGTTACTGATTATAACGTTGTTTTCATCTCTCCTGTTTTTGAAGAACTACTTTGTTCCTATCTCGTGTTGATGTCTAGGTCTATCTACAAGCTCCCATACGTCGTTTCGGGTAAAATGGTTGAGCTCCTCTTACATAGCAGTGATCCAGTCAGCTTTATTCAGCGCGTCCTCAATCGACTGAGGTTCTTCAGTAGACAAGAAGCAGGAGTATAGAGCGCTTTGTCCCTAATAGAATCAGGATTTTGTCTTGACACTAGTTGAATGATCTCCAATTATAAGATCTGAACCATGAGCATCTAACCATGAACGACAGTTTCTTGTTACTTCATCCGGAATTGATTCTACACAAATAGTAGGATTACTAGGAATTTCTCTAGTACTATTCTGTAATTGAAGCAATTCAGTAAAAAGATTAGGATCTACTGAGTCATTAGGTTCAGGGGCATTTAAGTCAGGAACATTTGTAGTTCCCCCAGAGTTGTTATTCTTAGTAAAGGTTTCAGTTACCACTGGGGTTTCTTCATTGACCGCAATTATCTGGGATTGAATCTGTTCAGTAGAATCAATCTGTTCAGCTACATTGCGTGTTGGTTGATTCTGAATTTCATCGTTTGAATCATCAACCCAACATTGCTGATCTTTTCGATGTTATCTTTTAAGCTTAGATTATGTAGGTTGCTTCTGACCTCTTCAGCATCTTGCTGAGAGTTTGACTTCCTATTCTCAGAAGTAAATTCATCAAATACAACATGAGGGCTTTCCTCCATGCGAAGAGTCCGGTAGTTAAAGACCTAAAAAGCTTTGCTTGTAACGCCCCAATGTTCGTAACCTTTAAAGGAACGTCACCTCGTGCACAACATGCATATTTCAACTTTTCCAAAACATTTTCATTGAATAAAATCATTGAAAAACTCAATTTAATTTAAAAAATAATAGATTTATAAAAGCAATAAGATTTTTAACGCATTTCATAATAGAGGCAGTCTTGAATCAAAAACAAGTGCAACAATTAATTTTCGAAAATAATAGATGCACAGTTCATGATCAAACTAGTTTTAATGCAATAATAAATTAATAAATCATTCCTCGTGTATGACTATCACCATCCACCACTTCAAACATCTGTCGGCCCATGATCTGAAAATGTGAATATGTAAGGGGGTGAGTACGACTACTCAGTGGGGATCGTAACACTTATCCAATTATACAATATATCAGTTTTTAAAAACATGCATAACAAGATTACATAAAGGAACCATGGTAACCTTTGACCATGAACCCTTACTTTAAATCAAGTGGGTAACCTTTGACCATTGGGTTAACCTTTGAACCCTAAGCTAACCTTTGAGCTCTGGACTGGCCTTTGAGTCCTAGACTAACATTTGAGTCCTTCATAACATTGGGTAACCTTTGACCCTTGGGTTAACCTTTGAACCCTGAGCTAACCTTTGAGCTCCGGACTGGCCTTTTAGTCCTTCATAACTTTGGGTAACCTTTAACCCTTGGGTTAACCTTTGAACCCTGAGCTAACCTTTGAGCTCCGGACTTGCCTTTGAGTCCTGGACTAACCTTTGAGTCCTTCATAACATTGGGTAACCTTTGACCCTGAGCTAACCTTTGAGCTCCCTTTCACACAATTCTAATGCACATATAATCACTTACATATAAAGCATATTAAGGGTAAATAAGAAGAGTTAGAATACATCCCCACACACAGACCATAACATTTCCATAGGCTAGAATTCCGACCTATTCACATAGAGGATCCAATTTCGATCCTACGACCTAATTTCGACCGATTTTCATTGAGAACCCAATTTCGATCCTATTGCTCCATTCCGACCGATTTTCATAAAGGATCCGATTTTCAATCCAAGGATCCAATTTCGACCCTTCCTTTCATACCTGTCATAATCACATGAAATATCGAACATAATATATAATAAAGATAAATGGTAACATTTCCCACCTTAGCCTTTTTGAGTGAATGAAAAGATGTATATCAATGGATTAAGTCCTGCGCCAATCTCAGTGCTTCGAATCGTCGTCACGAGCAGCTTGGTTGGAGAGGGCTTGTAACTGCAGCCGATGGAGATGATTAAGGATGTAGAAAGAGTGGTGAATGCTCTTGGTAATGAAGAAAATGAAGAAGTGTAAGTGGAAAAAGGGAAAGAAAAGCGAGAGTAATATCGATTGAAAAGGAAAGTTGGACAAGGAATCAATTTCTCCTTTTTTTATCCTCTTGCTAATGTAATACCTCCTTCTGACCTGTAAGCTAAGTGGAAGACAACATTAGACATCTGTCGTGGTATAATTCCTTCTAAAATGCATGGAACCCACATGGGGAAAAAGGAAACTAATCTAATTGCCTACCACATGCTCCCGCTGATTTCTTAAATGGGACGAGGAGGTTATAATAGATGCTTAATATTTTTCTACTCATAGAGGGTATGATGATCATGATTGCTTAGACCTCTAGCTATATTCCTTGCATGAATGGCACGTATTAAATTTGTGGGGTTGACACTCCACTACGCCGTTGATATAATGAAGTTATGCTCTAACAACATACTCTAATTGAAATTTATCAACATAACAAATTTTAAATCTATAGTCACATGTACATATAATTTCGATTAGGAAATCAGTGACTATATTAACCTCTAATAATTTCTCTCAATACGAAATTTATTAATAACTTATATTAGTTTAGTCGAATAACGCGCTGTGATTATCTAAGCCAACACTAATGTATAATGGCACACGTACACTATACATGCATACTGTTGGGTGATGATTTTATCCTCAGCAATGTTATACTTAGTGGGAAATGATTTTGTCTTCAGCACTGACCGTAAGCTCAGTAGCCTCGTGCTCTGTACCTATCTGAAGATTTGAAGATCCCAAAACCCTATCTTGATTGATGAACCATTCCCGTGTAATTGTTTTGTCTCTGAGGTTTCAGACTCAGTAGACACTCTGCTTTGGTTAAGGCAGTCAGTAGCTTATCAGCCTCAACACCAGAAGTAGAAGACTCAGTATTTACTGGACTCGGCGGGAGCAAGATATGCGAAGGAGTCGGTAGAACCGAACTCGGCGGAGTAGTTCACTGAACTCATAGCTGACCATCAGTAGAGTACCCTCAGTTGTCTCTCTACTGAATGAAGATCAGACTCAGCAACGGCAGACAGTCTTCTGAACTGTCAGACACTTTTTTGAATATACAATCAGTATTGTCAAGTACGAGGAAAAGAGAAGTCAGCTTCAGTATGCCTCGAAGTCTGTTCCGTCTCAACCACTCCATAATCCTCGACAAATGACAAGTATACACGTGTCTCTACCTACTAAAGCTGCAAGTCAACATATTTCCGAAAAGGAGGGAAAGGACACTTGTTACATCCTTCAAAAAGAGCCGTTAGCTACCAAAAGAGAGAGAAAGGAAGATCGTCTCCAACGGATCTTTTCCAATCTCTGCTCTATAAATAGAGGGACATTTCAAGCCTTGAAAAAGAGAGCACAAGAGAGAGAGACGAATGCGCATAAGCTTAACGACGAAAATAAACACAAGCATTCAAACGAGCTAGAACCAGAAAATCCTAAGTCTTCCGCAAGAATTTGAAGATCTATCTCCGGCGAAAGACTACCTTCTCAGCTCATAGGGAACCAAGCTAAACTGTTAGAAGAGCCTCTAGTATCCAAATCGACGATACACGAACCTAAAGCTTATTTCAGTTGTTCGTCGATCTAGAAGCCACTCTCTCATTCCCTATCCCTCTAACCCTAAGCTCAACAGAATATACTTATAGCTTAGATGAAGGAGTTCATATTTGAACCCAATCCTTATTGTAAAAGGACTCCTTCATAGTTGGAGAAGTTTGTCAAACACTTTAGTTTGATGCCTTTGTAAACTGGGACTTGCTCAGTATAATCCCCAAGCCACGGATTTCTCCTGTGCACAAGCTGACTGAGATTAACTCAGTATAATAAATAGCCTCCTGAACTTTTCGGGACAGTGGACGTAGGATCAATTGATATCCAAACCACTTTAAAAATCTTTGTCTTGTTATTGCTTTCTCATTACTGTTGCATTGATTTTACTGTTCATCCTGAAAACCTACTTTAAAATCATACAACTGTCTCAGCATACTGAACTGTCTATTTGCTGAACTGAGACTTGCTAAAACGGTTTTTCCACTCAACTGATTTGGGCCTACACTTTTCCGCACCGCTGAACTCTACCTGTTTGATACTGAATTCTGACCCAGTAGAGTCAGACTCTTTGCCACACATGATTCAGAACAGCTATTTGGTCTGCTGAATTATTTCAGTACGACACTTTCCTGAACAGGACTGTTCGTGTTCGAAGTTGAGAAAATCGGAGTCAGGTGTATTCACCCCCCCCCCTCTACACCTGACCGTACACTCGGGACCAACAATTGGTATCAGAGCGCACGTTGTTCAACTAACCACCTGAGTTCTATAAGACTCTCGTCGTTCTGAAATTGGTCCACTTGAACGGATCCAGAAAATCGTTTTCACTGCATATCACTCTACATTCATATCATTATTCTTCATGGCTGATATGTCAGGTATAAGGATGGTACCTATGTTCTCAGTAGAGAACTATGGGGTATGGCGGGTCAGGATGGAAGCACATCTGACCTCCCTCCACGATAGTATAACTGAAGTACTTGAGGAAGGGCCTATCGTTCCTATGATCGACAGCGTCGTGACTCAGGATGCAGCTTCTGGAGGAGGAATGGTGACCGGGAAGAAGATTCCCAAAGACAGAAGTCTCTTCACTCCTGAGGAGAAGAAACTTCATAACTTAGACCGTGTCGCCAGAAACGCTATACTAACCACCTTAAGTGATTCGTATCTTGGCAGGGTTCAGGAATGCAAAATTGCAAAGGAACTCTGGGACGCTCTAGCGCTACTGAGTCGGGGGACTCAGAAGATAAAAGCTAACAAACTAGCGCTGGAACTCCAAAAGCTGGAAAATTTGTCTCTCATGCCTGGTGACAAAATAGAAGATCTAAATGTCAGATTCACGAATCTGATGAACTCCATCAACGGGCTGGGAAAGACATTCAGCAACCGAGAGATGAATCTCAAGATACTGAGGGCACTGCCGGACGGACACTGGACACCTTTTGCCACTTTATTGCGCCGTTCTGATTTAGATGTTGTCTCTCCTGACCATATCTTTTCAGAACTTCAGGCAGAAGAGTTTGAGTTCGACAGACCTCAACGAAAGCAAAGAGTCAAGGCCGACAAAAAAATTAACCATGCCTTCAAAGCATCAGTCAGCGCAGCATCTCCCGCGACGAGCAAGACAACGAGTAAGACTGAACCTTCACTCAATGACTTACAAGAAGGAAGTCTCACTCAGAAGTACGCACTGCTCACCGTGAAGTATCAGAAGGAGAAGGAGAGGCACAGAAAACTGACTAAAGCATACCGAGACACAAAAGGTAAGTCAGATTATACGCCAAAACGCACTCCTAACTCACAATCCTCTGAATGCAGAAAGAAGGATGACTCAGCACCATCAAAGGATAGCGAAAACAAAGAAGAAAGAGTCATCCCTTACTACAACTGCAAAGGACATTATCAATATGACTCAGCACCATCAAAGGACATTATCAATATGACTATCCTGAGCTCAGTAGTGCTGAACGCGCAGCACGCAAGGCAAGGAGAGAGAAATTTGCCAAAAAGAGACAATCTTATATTGCAGGCGAAATCTCAGACGACTCAGAAGAAGTCGACTCCTTCATGGATTCATCGGATGATGAAGCAGCTTTTATGGCCTTAGAGCTTGAAGCTGAAGAAGCTACTGAAAAGTGCCTAATGGCAGGAGAAGAGGATGAGGTAAATTCTCATGAACCACTTAACTCCTCTTCACACTTTGCACACACGACACTATTTCAAAGTGCGGATGAGAATTTGGACGTTGCTACCACTTATGAAGAACTGTTAGACGAACAAATTCGGATGAGTGCTCGGCTCGGTAAGACTCTTCAGGAATTGGATACCCTGAAAGTGGAGAATCAAAGACTTTCTCAGGAGAGTCAGGCCGCTACTGAAGCCGAAGGACTTGTGTTGAGACTCAGGGAGGAGATAAACTCTCTGATGGCCAAGTCTCAGCATCAAGAAGATCGAATTTCAGTTTTGACCAATGACTTAACTCGAAAGATGCTGAACCGAGTCTCATCGAAGCAAGAATCGGCGCACTTCATACCAAGCACGACACACTGAAAAAGAGTGATGATGTCTGGAAGAGCCTGATGACTGAGCGTTACATGGGCGCTGAAAAGAAGCTGGAGGCTATGCTTGCAAGCAACAAGCCCAAGCACTGTAAGGAAGGACTTGGTTTCAACCAGGAAGCTTCCTCATCTGCCTCCGTACACTCAGAAGTGCGTCTAACTGATAGGTTTATTCGAGGGGAAACAATCAATATAAATGTTCTGAACCCCTTAGCAAAGAACAAACAAAAGATGAAAGCACCTCATCCTACGCATCAGTATTCTGACCAGAAGATCAGTACCAAAACACCCCAGTTTAGTCAAGGGGGAACTAGCAGAGTTAAGTGGGCTGATCAGTATGGACCACCTCAGTTGACACATCCAGCTCAGTATGGGTCATATTACTATGATCCTATAGTCAGAAGAGGTTCCAAGAGTCGAAAAAAGAAGAAAATCGCACAAAAGGCAAAGGTCGGCGAGTCCACGGCTCGGAAGATCCGGACTCCCGAACACGAACGGCCTAAGAAGTCGGCTTTGACCGGTCCGGTGGTCAAGTATGTTGACTCAAGTGGAAAGAAACTCGTCCGAAACCACCGGGGTTGTTAGACAGATTTGGGTTACTAAAACTAACATCGAGGGACCCAAAAGCAAAATAAAGGGTACCTGAATATAATTATGTTTTGCGGGTGCACAAAGATCCTTGGTATGTGGACGGTGGATGCTCAAGACATATGACGTACCAAAGGAACCTGCGAAGAATTATATAGGCGAAGAAGGACCCGAGAATCGAGTTTGGAGACAATGCAAAAGGCTATACAAGAGGATATGGAGCACTCGAGCATTGGACCGCCACGGTTCCTAGAGTATCATATGTTGAAGGACTTCAAAGATAATCTTCTCTCTGTTAGTCAATTCCGTGATAACTTCGAATAGAGTGATTTTTGACGTTGGTTTTACGTGATGTTATTGATAAATCCACGGGGAAAACGTGTTTATCGGGTTCGCGTAAAAAGAATATATATGTAGCTGACTGGAACTCAGCAGAACCTGAAGCTTGTCTGTTGGCGAAGAACGACAACCGTACGGGATGGCTTTGCCATAGGAGACTCAGCCACCTCAACTTCAAAACGCTCAACAAACTAGCAAGTAACACTCTAGCAAGAAGACTGCCGAATGAAGTATTCAGCAACGACACTCAATGTGAAGCATGTCTGAAGGGAAAGCAAACAAGGAATCAAAATCCACCTGTTCCATCTCCTTCCACTGATGGAATCCTTCAGCTGCTACATATGGATTTGTTCGGTCCAGTCTCTCCAGTGACGATCAGAGGCAAGAAGTATGCTTTAGTGGTCATCGATGACTACTCGCGCTACACATGGGTCATATTCATTGCCAACAAGTCTGATGTCAAAACAGAGTTACCAACGCTTCTGAAAAAGCTCAGTGTCGAGAAGAACACCAAGATAATCAAAATTCGTTCTAACACAGGAACTGAGTTCCTTAATTCCATGGTAGAGGAGTTCTGCAAAACCGAAGGGATTGAGCATGAGACATCTGCTGCGCACACCCCTCAGCAGAACGGGGTTGCTGAACGAAAGAATCGCACACTCAAAGAAGCAGCAAGAACTCTACTCGCAGACTCAGGACTCCCAACCAAATTCTGGGTAGAAGCAACTGACACTGCATGTTATACTCAGAACCGATCTCTACTAACAAAGCAACATAAGAGAACACCATATGAACTATGGAACGGCAGGAAGCCTTCTTTATCTTATTTCCATATCTTTGGTTGTTCGTGCTTTATTCACAATAATGGGAAAGATCAGCTGAAAACTTTTGATCACAAGTCAGATCAGGGGGTATTCTTAGGATACTCTCGAGTCAGCAAAGCTTTCAGAGAATTCAACTATCGGACCCTTTGCGTGGAAGAAAGCCCTCATGTTGTTTTTAATGAGTTTGCTACTGAAGACAGGAGCAATAACTCTAAGTCTGAATCTGAGGACATCAGTACGCAGCTACAGGATCTGAACCTAAAAGACAAACCTGAAAGGATCCAGCTTTGTTGGGATGATGATTCAGATGAAGAAGCTGAAGATAAGCCTACTGAATCTGAACCAGCAACGCAAGTAGCTGAACAGATTGACTCTCTCGAACGCAGTCAATCTCAAGTAACTCAGTCGATGAAGAAACCTTAGAGGTAATCGAGACCACTACCGAGAATAACAACTCGGGGGGAACATCTATTAATGTTCCTGAGCTGAATGCCCCTGAACCTGGAAACTCAGTAGATCACACTCTCATTACTGAATTGCTTCAATCTCAAAATAGTACAACTGAAATGCCTAACTCACCTACTATCTGTGTTGATCAACTCACACTCCTGATCTAATCAATGGAGATCCTTCAGCAAAAGTCAAGACAAGATCCAGATTCTGTCAAGGAGAAAGCGCATTATATTCCTGCTTCTTGTCTACTGAAGAGCCTCAGATGATTGAGGATGCACTTAAAGATGCTGACTGGATCATAGCTATGCAGGAGGAGCTGAATCAGTTCACGAGAAACGAAGTTTGGGAGCTTGTTGACAGACCCCGGCATCAACACGTCATTGGAACAAAATGGGTCTTCAAGAACAAGCGAGACGAAAACAACGTTATAGTAAGGAACAAAGCAAGGCTCGTGGCGAAAGGCTACTGTCAAGCTGAGGGAATAGATTTCGATGAGACATTCGCTCCAGTTATAAGATTGGAGGCAATCAGACTATTCCTAGCCTACGCAACACATCAAAGATTCAAAGTCTATCAAATGGATGTGAAGTCTGCGTTCCTGAACGGCGTACTAAAAGAAGAAGTATATGTAGAACAACCGCCCGACTTTCAGCAGGGACATCAGGTTTATAGACTCAGAAAGGCTATATATGGGTTAAAACAAGCACCCAGGGCTTGGTACGATACCCTGTCAGAGTTTCTACTTCAGAAAGGTTTTCAGAAAGGCACAGTAGATCGCACGCTGTTCAGCATTCGACTGGAAGACGACTTATTACTCGTGCAGATCTATGTAGATGACATTATCTTCGGATCAAAGAACGTCGTCATGTGTCAGCAGTTTGAGAAAATGATGAAGGACAAGTTCGAGATGTCAATGATGGGTGAAATGAACTATTTCCTCGGCTTTCAAGTCAAACAATCTGAAAAGGAACATTCATTAACCAAGGCAAATACACTCGAGACCTCATCAAAAGATTCGGTTGTACATCCGACAAACCTATCAAGATCCCGATGAACACGAATATGAAAATCGATCTTGATAAAGAGGGAGTATCAGTAGACCAAACTGAATTTCGTGCAATAATTGGTTCCTTATTATATCTAACAGCTACTCGTCCTGACATAACTTATGTTGTAGGTGTCTGCGCTCGATTTCAGGCGAATCCTAAGCGAGCCCACATGGACTCAGCAAAGAAGATTCTCCGCTACCTCAGAGGCACACCTGACATAGGTTTATGATATCCAGCTGATGATAATATTGAACTAACTGGCTATTCTGATGCTGACTATGCAGGATGTAGAATTGACAAAAAATCAACTTCAGGAACTTGTCAGTTCCTAGGCAGTAAGCTGGTCTCATGGTTTTCAAAGAAGCGGCACTCGGTAGCCACGTCAACTACCGAAGCCGAATACATGGCTGCCTGGAAGTTGTTGCGCCCAAATCCTTTGGGCCGAGACGGCGAGCCTAAGAGACTATGACGCCATTCGAGAATGAAGTGCCGATATTCCGTGACGCATACCGGTGCTATTGCAATCACTCGAAAACCACCGTACTTCACACGAGATGCAAGCACGTGGACATTAGGCATCACTTCATTCGTGACCATGTCGAAAAGAAGGATATCGGGATGGAAAAGATCCATACCGACAAACAAAGGGCCGATATTCGACCAAGCCTCTAGGCCGAATCCGCATTCAAAGAACTTTCGGTAGAGCTAGGTCTGCTTGGACCCTACCGACCCCGGTCGGTAAGAGTCTTCAAGAGAGGACCATTTCGGTAAGGGGGAATGTTCACTCTCGATCGAGTATAACCAAGACGTAGAGAATCGGCAACCATCTACATGAGGTATCGGTGACTACTATGTTCGGCTAAGCGGGTTTGCGTATCTCTACTCGGTAGTAACTAATAGAACGATATTCCGCACTTATAATTCGGATTCAGCATGGTATTAATTATCTTAAAGTTTGTCATTTAATGAAAACGACTCTCATTTAATGCACGACATTCTATGCATAAGTATGATGAATTCTGCCATGCATTTAATGCATGTCATCTCATAGTTACTACTTAGGCAAATTACAACTGGCTTTGACTTAGGCGGCTACTGTGATCATTACCTTCTTTATAATATCCAATCTTAACCGTCCATATCATAAAGCAGATTTAAATTTGGCCTTTGATCGAAAACTGTTCACCTTCACGTTAGATATATATTTTCGATCATATCTTAGAAACCGCCATTAGTATATCTTCAAATTCTTGCTCCGTAAATTCTGAGATCTCTAGCAATCCTTTACTTGCTTCTTATCTTCTCTATTCTCATAATTTTATCGGTATGATTATTAAATCTGTTACTATACTTCATTATCTCTTTTCAGTATCGCTATACTAACTGTTTTATTTTCAAACGATACTGATAATCTTTTCTTGTGACAGATAAAATGGCAAATCTTTCTCTCGTCTCCCCAGGGAACATTCAGGAAATCTTAGACAAAAACTGTGTCTGGTGCGAACCAGTCATGGAGTTTGACGCCTGGGACCTTGACTTCATAGACGAGATTTTCTCGTATCTTAGAGCGTCTGGATTGGAGCAGTTCCTCTCAAGGAAGCCTACCTTCTTCCTTCCTCGTCAGGTGTCTCAGATATACCTCAACTCAGATTCGATATCTGGAGACATCATTGGACGTTTTGCCTTCCACTCCATAGGCGATGCCTCTATACAACTGAAGCGGATCTCAATTAAAGAAGCACTGAAGAGAAGCTTCGCTTTGCCTGCTGAGCCATGTTGGCTACAATGATGACAAGATAGACGACTATCTATCTATATTCTGCAGAAAGCCTACCACATTTAGAGCGGCCTTCCCAAAGAACAGTATGCTGCCCCAGTTCCGTGCACTAGCTTATATAGTCATGCAGCTACTGACAAACCAAGCGGGTTCATTCGATCAAGTATCGAGACCCAAGATCCAGCTCATGATGGCAATATATGATAAAGCAAAAATCAACTGGACGGAGTTCTTTCTTCGAGAGTTCATGGTTCAAGCGGCAAAATTTTATAAGGCAACGTGCAACCGGACATAAAGGCAAGCTGGCGTATAGGATCGAAGCCGTCCATCATGATACAAGATATCTGTGGAGATGACCAGATCACCTTTGAAGACAAGGTACACTTTAATGTAAAGAAGATCAGGTTCCACAACAACAGTGCTCTTCGGCGGATCGGTTCAGACCGTCGCCAAAGAAACCACGCCTACCAAGAAGAGGTCTCCTCTAGCGAAAATTTCTAAGATATTGGCTAAACGTCCGAAGAAAGCCATCGCTGATGTCCCTACTGAATCCGAGGCTGTACCGGAGGAAACTACTGAACATGCTACTAAACAGCCTACTCAGCCTATGCAGCTAGTAGATGAGTCAGAGTCCTCCGAGGAGACTCATTCGGTGGAGAAGGCCGTCTCCACTGAACAGACTCAAGAAGTGGACCAAGGGGTTCCAGCTGAACCTAGCCAAAGTGCTGATATACAAACTCTGGAAAGCCCGCTTGATATTCAACCACTCAGCACTTTGCCATCTGCTGAAAAACAGACGTCCGCCATAGATCTTGACGACTCAGAAACGGCGTCTGAGCAAGAATCAATCGGAATGGAAGCCTCAGCGCTCAGATCTCAAGCATTCCGAGAGATAGCTGACCAAATACCGGAGATCACTGGCCACCAAGACTTGGTGTTTACTGCTAGACAGGCCAGGCTCCACATGCTCCTAAGGTTCCAGGAGTGGCACCCACAGCTTCGCCTCATCCTTCACTACTCCTGTGACCAATTACATCAGGAGGAGCAGCACCTGAGGCAGTAGATAGGCTACTCCAGGCCTGCTGACCTTGGTAACTTCAATGAACTGAGGGCCGCGATGCTGGCCTTGCTGCACGATAGGCAGCAGACTTTAGGCTCAGCCCCCTTAGATGGGTCTGACCACGACGGTCAGGACCCACCCCATGATTCAGGCCCTGGGAAGCCTGATGAGGGAGTACCCCAAGACAAGGATACAACTGCTGAAACTTTTGATCTACCGCTCAGTATCCTTGGGCCTGTGAAGTCGGCGGCTGGTACTTCAACGTCTGCAGAGCCTGCTCAGCTCTTGCTAACATCTCAGTTTGAAGTAGCACCCAGCCCCAAAGGCCGACGCTCAAAGTCCATGGCCAAGGCACTAAAAAGCCAAGGAGCTCAGAACAGAGCTCTAGCCAAAGCTGTCCATAAAGTATGGAAGAAAACTGCGCTGAAGCTACTAGCGCCGAGCTTCGGTGGCCGAAACCTCTCTATCGACTCATTGCCCTCGAAGTCTCTTCCATTGTCTCAAATGCGCTGGCAAAGCAGAGACAGGACTTTGAAGATCAGCTCAGAATCAATCGGAATGGAAGCCTCAGCGCTCAGATCTCAAGCATTCCGAGAGATAGCTGACCAAATACCGGAGATCGCTGGCCACCAAGACTTGGTGTTAATTGCTAGACAGGCCAGGCTCCACATGCTCCTAAGGTTCTAGGAGTGGCACCCACGCCTTCGCCTCATCCTTCACTACTCCCGTGACCAATTACATCGGGAGGAGCAAGATCTAAGCGGCGAGATAGGCTACTCCGTGCCCGCCGACCTAGGTAACTTCGATGATCCGACGGCCGCGATGCGCGGCCTTGCTGCGAGATAGGCGAGCAGACTTCGAGCTCGGCCCCTCGATGGGTCCGACCATGACGGTCGAGACCCACCCCATGATTCGTGCCCCCGGGAAGCCCGATGAGGGAGTACCCCAGGACAAGGATACTACTGCTGAAACTTCTGATCTACCGCTCAGTATCCTTGGGCCTGTGAAGTTGGCGGCTGGTACTTCAACGTCTGCAGAGCCTGCTCAGCTCTTGGTAACATCTCAGTTTGAAGTAGCGCCCAACTCCAAAGGCCGACGCTCAAAGTCCATGGCCAAGGCACTGAAAAGCCAAGGAGCTCAGAACAGAGCTCTAGCCAAAGTTGTCCATAAAGTATGGAAGAAAACTGCTGAAGCCACTAGCGCTGAGCTTCAGGGGCTGAAAACCTCTCTATCCGACTAAGTTGCCCCTGATGTCTCTTCCATTGTCTCAAATGCGCTGGCAAAGCAGAGACAGGACTTTGAAGATCAGCTCAGAGTGATTCAGGAGGGACAGGCCAAACTGCTTGAAGAATTCAAGGCCTCTCAGTCCACTAATACTGAATCAGTCTCAAACCTATCCCAGGCCACTGAGCTCAGACTCAACAATATTCAACAAGCTCTGGAGGATAAGGTGTCAGAGAAGCTGACGGAATTTAAGGTCGCAAATGAACTCTCCCACAAGAAATACAAGTGAAGATCTTGCTTCGAGAGGAATGAGCCGCATGAGGCACCGACAAAAATCAAAGACGAACTCGACTCTCTGTCAACCTCTTACAAAAGCCTAGACCTAAAGGTATCCACTCCGACTCCTGTAATAATTGATGATGCCAAAAAGGGGGAAGGAAAGGATAAAAGGGAAGAAAAGAAAGACAAGGAAAAAGGGGACAAGTCAACCCCCAAGCCGACCACGACTAAACCCTCGGCCAAATTCACTAAGGGGGAAGCTCCACGAAAGCCCGCCAAGAAAACCGGGTCGAGAGCGAGACGCAAGCGAAGTTCGAGACTATTGCTGCTCTTGGACCAGTGAAGAGACCCGGGGTGTCTCCGCTGCGAGCACAGCAGAGACCGACCCAAGTGGCTCTGGAACAGCTACTCACGCAACCCAGACTCCTACTGATATTGTTAAGGAGGTTGCTGAGTATGCTGAACATGATGATTCAAAAGAGGAAGAAGCCTCTCTACCACCGCCTGTTCCAGGCAAAGGGAAGAAAGTACTGGAACTCCCGACCCCTCCAGCAAAGAAATCAAAGAGATACATTTCTGCTGAAGAGGAAGCTCAAATAGCAGCTGACGAGAAGCTTTCTAGGGAGATAGCCAAAGCTGAGGCTGCCAACAAGCCTAAAGAAAAGACCTCTCAAGGTAAAACTAAGGCACCAGCTCGAGGCGGAAAGAAAACTGCTAGGTTGCCTCCAAGGAAGCTCAAGATTCATGATGATGAAGATAGAGAAAAGGAAAAGAAGCAACAGCAGAAGAATACTGAGAAGCAGGGTACATCTAAAGAGAAATCCAGTACCCCTGCTGACTCAGAAGACTCTCCTCACCAACCTTCCTATATGAGATCCAAAGAACAAGATGCTGAGATCGAAGCCATTTTCGCTCAGATGGATAGGTATCTCTACAGAGGAGAGGAAGCCAGACGGATAGAAGCTGCCAGACAGAGAATACATATGGCAGACCTTGAGGCACTAAGAATTCATACTGAACAAGAGGCCAGGCTGAGAGTACCTTCAAAAGCTGATATTCCTTATCGATACAGAAGGTTCAGGAAGCCAGCTGATCTGAAATCGCATAGATGACCAAGGACAGACGATTGGATGCCTGCTCAGTTTACTCAGAGATGGGAATCTGCAAAGATAGAGTTTATCAAGCGCAATTATTTCTGGAGGTTCTGGCCAGACAAGGCTAAGACTGATGCTTACACAGAATGGATGATGATAACAGAACCGGATCTATACGTATACTTGCATAAAGCCGTGTCTGAACATATGGAAGTCAGTGTTCCTGAGCCCAGAATCATATATTTGCCAAGAAGAAATGATGACTCAGTCCATCATGGAGTAATAGAAAAAGAAGTGAAGAATGCTGCCCCAAACAGAGGACTTGAAGAAGATGAGCTAGCAGACTTCGCTGAATACCCGAAGCTGAGGAAGAACTCATACAGAATGTATGGCTTGCCCCTGCCTGAGTCAGAATCGCAAAACTTTATGGACAGGATCAAGCAGTACAAGCGTTCTTAGTATTAGATTTCTTTATCTTCCTAGCTTAGAAAGAGATGTAATGTGCTTGAACTTTCATATCTTATATATACATTCTCTTTTGGCTCGCACAATATCTTATTGTCTAAACAGTACATTTGTTTTATGCTTAAACACTCGGAATCACCGAAGTGATTGCTGACTCACACACTCACTTTATCTTACTTGTCAGCTTATTGCTTCTCTAGATCTGATAGTCTAGTTGTTGTGTTCCGGGGAAATATTTAGATAGAGGGAAATTGTTTTGCCCTGCTCCCCTCAGTAGACTAGAACTTGAAGAACAAACTCCACCGATCCTACTTGTAATAATGTAAGGAGCTCTGTTTCTGATAGTTTAGTGTTAGCATAGATGATAGGTTTTGGCATCATCAAATAAGGGGAAATTGTTGGGTGATGATTTTATCCTCAAGCCTTGTTATACTTAGTGGGAAATGATTACGTCTTCAAGCATCGACCGTAAGCTCGGTAGCCTCGTGCTCTGTACCTATCTCGAAGATTTGAAGATCCCAAAACCCTATCTTGATTGATGAACCATTCCCGTGTAATTGTTTTGTCTCCGAGGTTTCGGGCCGAGTAGACACTCTGCTCCGGTTAAGGCGATCGAGTAGCTTATCGGCCTCGGCACGAGTAGAAGACTCGGTATTTCTTGGACTCGGCAGAGCAAGATTCGAAGGAGTCGGTAGAACCGAACTCGGCAGGAGTAGTTCACCGAACTCGTAGCCGACCATCGCAGAGTACCCTCAGCTGTCTCTCTACTGAATGAAGATCAGACTCAGCAACGGCAGACAGTCTTCTGAACTGTCAGACACTTTTTTGAATATACAATCATATTGTCAAGTACGAGGAAAAGAGAAGTCAGCTTCAGTATGCCTCGAAGTCTGTTCCGTCTCAACCACTCCATAATCCTCGACAAATGACAAGTATACACGTGTCTCTACCTACTAAAGCTGCAAGTCAACATATTTCCAGAAAAGGAGGGAAAGGACACTGTTACATCCTTCAAAAAGAGCCGTTAGCTACCAAAAGAGAAAGGAAGATCGTCTCCAACGGATCTTTTCCAATCTCTGCTCTATAAATAGAGGGACATTTCAAGCCTTGAAAAAGAGAGCACAAGAGAGAGAGATGAATGCGCATAAGCTTAACGACGAAAACAAACACAAGCATTCAAATGAGCTAGAACCAGAAAATCCTAAGTCTTCCGCAAGAATTTGAAGATCTATCTCCGGCGAAAGACTACCTTCTCAGCTCATAGGGAACCAAGCCAAACTGTTAGAAGAGCCTCTAGTATCCAAATCGACGATACACGAACCTAAAGCTTATTTCAGCTGTTCGTCGATCTAGAAGCCACTCTCTCATTCCCTATCCCTCTAACCCTAAGCTCAACAGAATATACTTATAGCTTAGACGAAGGAGTTCATATTTGAACCCAATCCTTATTGTAAAAGGACACCTTTATAGTTGGAGAAGTTTGTCAAACACTTTAGTTTGATGCCTTTGTAAACTGGGACTTGCTCAGTATAATCCCCAAGCCACGGCTTTGTCCTGTGCACAAGCTGACTGAGACTAACTCAGTATAATAAATAGCCTCCTGAGCTTTTCGGGACAGTGGACGTAGGATCAATTGATATCCAAACCACTTTAAAAATCTTTGTCTTGTTATTGCTTTCTGATTACTGTTGCATTGATTTTACTGTTCATACTGAAAACCTACTTTAAAATCATATAACTGTCTCAGCATACTGAACTGTCTATTTGCTGAACTGAGACTTGCTAAAACGGTTTTTTCCACTCAACTGATTTGGGCCTACACTTTTCCGCACCGCTGAACTCTACCTGTTTGATACTGAATTCTGACTCAGTCGGCTAGCAGATCTCAGTAGAGTCAGACTCTTTGCCACACACTATTCAGAACAGCTATTTGGTTTGCTGAATTATTTCAGTACGGCACTTTCCTGAATAGGACTGTTCGTGTTCGAAGTTGAGAAAATCGGAGTCAGGTGTATTCACCCCCCCCCCTCTACACCTGACCGTACACTCGGGACCAACACATACCGATATTCTAAGGCGCGACTTACAGAACTAAAACACTTGATAACATTTATGTATAAATATGAAATGGATTTTATATCAAAAAATTTCGTGGCGTTACATTGCTGACCCTGGAGTATCCTAAGAAATCTCATTGGTCTGACTTGCTATCAAAGACCTTTAATTGGTCCTTTCCGTTATTGTGGATAAAGCACGAACAACCAAAAATATGAAAATATGAGATAGAAGGAGTTCTCCCTTTCGATAATGCATATGGTGTCTTCACGTGCATCTGAGTCAGTAGAGATCGATTCTAAGTATAACAGGCAGTGTCATTAGCCTCTGCCCAGAACTTCAATGGCAGAGTTGAGTCTGTGAGTAATGTTCTTGCTACTTCTTTGAGTGTTTTCTTCTTCCTTTTAGCAAGACCATTCTGCTGAGGCGTACTTGCCGCTGAGGTTTGATGTTGAATTCCTTCAGCTTTGCAGTAGTCCTTCATCATTGAGTTCAGAAACTCTGTTCCACGGTCTGAGCATATTCTTTGAATCTTGATATCCTTCTCGACACTTAACCGTTTCAACAGTTTAGGCAGTTCAGATTTGATGTCAGATTTGTTGGCAATGAAAATCACCCATGCATATCTTGAATAGTCATCAATAACTACAAGAGCATATTTCTTTCCTCTGATCATCACTGGTGTAATTGGCGTAAATAAATCTATGTGGAGGAGCTGAAGGATCCCATCAGTAGAAGGTGACAGAATAGGCGGATTGCATGACTTTGTTTGCTTCCCCTTCATGCATGCCTCACAATTCTCGTGTCTGTTGAAAACTTCGTTGGGCAGTCCTCTGACTTTAGCATCCCTTACTAGCTTGTTCATTGTCTTGAAGTTCAGATAGCTTAATATTCTTTGCCACAACCATGTTGTTTTATCATCTGATTTTGTGTGTGCCAGCAAGCATGCTTCAGGTTCAGCGGTATTCCACTCTGCATAGTAGATATTTTGTCTAGATATTTAGTCTCCACGATCCTAATAACACAGTTTTTCCTATAAATTTGTCAAGAACATCACAAAAACCTGCATCAAATGTCGCTCCATAGGAGATTATGTTGAAGTCCTTCAACGTATGAGACTCTGGGAACTATTGCAGTTTCTATCTTCAGTGTTCCGCATCCCCTTGTGTATCCTTTTAAGTTGTCATCAAATTCAATGCTGGCTCCTTCTTGCTGAACATAGTCGGTCAGCAGACTCTTTTGACGCGTTTTATGTCTTGAGCATCCGCTGTCCACGATCCAAGGGTCCTTTAGTAATTGCAAAACACTAATAGATTCAGGTACCCATTGGGTTCAACTTTGGGTACTTAGATGCTAGGGGACTTTTGAACCCAAACTTGTCTGACAACCCTGATGGTTTCAGAATGTTTCTTGCCCTTTCTGTCAGTTGATCTCTGAACTGAATTAGGAGATGCTGAATTTTTGTTCTTCAGAGGTTCAACTTTCTTCTTCTTTTGAACCTTTGGGCTCTTGACTCTTGAGTCATAATAATAAGATCCATATTGATCTTGATGAGTCCATTGCAGCTGGCCATACAGTTCGGTCCACCTGACCTTCTTGGTTTCCCTTGAGTTGGATCTGGGTGTTTTGGGGTTTGAACCATGGGTCATCTTCTTATTGCTAGGCTGAGGTGCGATCATTTTTATTTGTTTTTTGCCTAAGGGGTGATTGGTTCACTAGCTTGAATTTTCCCTCTGACAAACCGATCAGCTAACTTCTGAGCCTTTTGAAGTTGAGGTAGAAGCTTCATATGTGTAGCCAAGTCCTTCCTTGACGGAGACTGTCCTCTGAGCTCTAAGCATTCCTTCTAACTTCTCCTTGGCTCCTAGGTACTGCTCTATCATCAGACCTCGCCATACTTCATCACTCTTCCTAAGCGACTCATAATCCTTCTGAACTTCTGCGAGTTTCTAACTGAGCCTAGCTATCTCAGTATCTTTCTCGGAGTTGTCCTTGGTCAAGACTAATATATGAGTTTCTTGATGTTGAGACTTAGTCATTAGAGAGTTAATCTCTTCCTTCCATCTCAGCACAACTCCTTTAGACTCAGTAGAGTCCTGACTTCTCATCGAAAGTCTCTGATTCTCAGCTTTCAGAAGTTCTAGCTCCCGAATTATCTTACTGAACTGTTGGCTCATCTGGATTTGTTCCTCAAGCAGATCCTCATATGCAAGATAGCGGTTCACCTGCAATAGAGCTTGTGTCGTGTGTGCATGGTGAAGAGGGGCATATATTTGGTTTAGAATTTACCTCAGCCTCTTCTCCGACCATAAGACATAGTTCAGTGTCCTCTGCCTCAATCGCGATGAACGCAACATCATCATCATCAGATGATTCCCTAAATAGTTTTGCGTCGCTTGAACAGTTGGATAACTATACGGCGATGTAGGCTTGCCTCTTTCTCATAAATTTGTTGCCCCTGCCTTACCGTTCAGCTTTTTCAGCAGCCGAGAGTTCTAGACATTCTTACTGATAAAGTCCTGGCTTCTTGTAGTTGTAGCATACTGAGCTCCTGCCTTCCCTTTTATATGTCTCGTTATGTCCAACGGAGGCAGCTTCAGTATTCCTGCATTCAGGTAGAGATTTAGATTCATTTTTCGATTGAGCATTCTCTCTCTTACCTTGATAGCCTTTGGAAGCCTTTTTCATCTTCATTCTTCGAAACTTATCCTTTGCCTTCTTGTATTTCACCGCAAGGAGAGCGTACTTCACAACCAAGTTGTAAGCGGGTGGTATTGTTACTAAGCTTCCGGTTGACTGACTTGTGGTTGAGAGACTTGCTCTAGTTTGTTTTATTTTATTTGTGGAGTTCCTTGGCTTAGCACAGCGAGAGCATCCCATAGCTTCTTTCTTGTCTTGCATTTGTGCACCCTTCCGAGATACGAGTCCCTAAGAGTTGTCAGTATCACATTTCGTACGACTCGGTCAAGGTTGTGCAACTTTCTCTCTTCAGGTGTGAAGAGGCTCATGTCTTTTGGAACCTTTGGGCCGGTTCTGGCACCTGCTGCTCCTTCTACTAAAATCTCGACGACGTGGATCATAGGAACAATAGGTCTTTTCTCTAGAACATCAGCCATGCTGTCATGCTGCGATGTTAAATGAGCCTACATCCTCACTCGCCATACCGCATAGTTTCCCGCTGAGAGCATGGGTACCATCCTTATACATGAGATGTCAGACATTTTGAAAGAATATGGTATAGTATGTTATGAAGAGATGTAATTGCAGAGAAAAAGGTTTTCAGGATCTGTTCGAGTTAGACCAGTATTCAGATAACGATGTTCAATAAGAACACCGCTCTGATACCAATTGTTGGTCCGGAGACGAGCTTCAGGTAATACACCTGAATGCAAATTTTAAACTTAGAACGCGAAAGTACTTAGCTGAAGATTGCAACTGAACTAGTCAGTTAGCCAAATATGCTTTCTCGATCACGTAGGCTGAGATTCTTCTACTTAGTACAGTCCTACTGACTTAGGTTAGTGAACAGTAGTTCCGTACCGAAGTTGTCCGGAAGTGTAGGCCCTAAATAATCGTCTCAGTGAAAATCCATTTTATGCAGTTTGATTAATACTCAGTTGTATGCAAAACAAACAGTTAATCAATGCAACAATTAAAATCAAGACAAGCAATTTTTAAAGTGGTTCGGAAACCTGGGTCCTACGTCCACTGTCCTGAACTAAGCAGGAGTTCTTGTATTAATTATACTAAGTAAATTTCAATTGATCTGTTCACATGACAGATTCTAACTTGTTTGCCTAGACTGAGCAAGCCTCAATCAATCTGTGCTCATGACAGATATCTACTTATAGTCGTAATGACTTAGCACTTCTCAACATTTAAGGTTAGAGTCTCTCCAATAGTAAAGGAGTTCTTACAAGAAGAATAGTTCAAAAGATGAACTCCTTCGAGGTTCTCAGCTATTGAATATTACAATTAGCACAATTAGATAGAAATAAGGAACTAAGGAATCTCTAGAGAGAAGAACTAAGATGATCTTCAAATGAACAAGTTCTTCACTGTGTTTGGCTTTGAGTTCGCTAGAGTATGTTTGCTTGAAAGCTTGTGTTCCCGGTTATCTTTCTACAACCTTCTCTATTTATGGTGTTCGATTTGTGCAATGATCCGTTGGAGGGAGTCTAAACTCGTGTCGAATAAGACATGTATAACGGCCATATGAATTTGAACGTTGTTGTAGAGATTTCCTCTTTTTCTATCTAGGAGTAGCTTTATGGCAGAGCAGGTAAAGTGTTGTTTGCTCCGTATTGGCCGAGTGTATGAGAGTAGGTGAGGCTTTGTTCAAACTCCAAGACTACGATGAGTTGACTTCCTCTGAATCCTCGAACCTTCAACTGATGTATCTTCTACTGACATTCATCTGATCAATTCAGTACACATGCTCGAATCCCTTTGCAGATTCAATCGGTCGGTAGCTGACCAACTGACTTCCTCGATACTGGGGTTCTCCGGCTGAGTGCAAAATCTTTTACTGAACGCACATCTACTGAACTTTAGCCTATTGAGTTCCTAACAAACTGAACTCAACTAAGCTATTACATTATCGAAGGTTCATCATTCAGCTAGGGGTTTTGGGATCTTTAAATCTTATCATACTGAATCTAATCCCAACATCCACACTTCCGCCATCTTAGCACTTTCAGTTTTCTCCTCTTGTGCATTCAATTTCTCAAAGCTTTTCTCTCTCTCATTCTTAACGATATTCACTTCTTCTCTAGCGATTTATTAATAGATTTCCAAGGAACCTAAGGCGTAATCTAAAGAAGTTACAGAGAGACCATCCGTCTTCCACTTGGAAAATGAAGTTGAGCTCCTTTCCATCATTACTTATGATTCTCCGTTCTACTTTAACATAGGTGTTCTAGAATTCATGAACCGATTGTTCGAGACGATTTCAAAGTTTTGAACTGAAGAGTTTCATTCTTTAGGGCCAGATATTCTGAACTCCCGGATATATAATCGACTTCTCTTCTATTTGAATGTAAAGGAAGGGAAAGCCCTCTCTAAATACAACATTGCGTGCGAACAACACCCTCAGGGAAAAGTAATCAAGTTTGATGTCATGAAGGGTATTCGATAACTTTTTCGACTTCCAAATGAAGATGTTCTACATTTCTAGTACAAGGCTTCCCATGAAGATTCTTATCTCTAAAAGTTCACAGCGACCAAACTGCCAAGTTCAAAATCGATGTGTGAAAGAACTCCTTGAAGGACAGTACAGGGCATTGTTGTACATTCTTACTCACTGCCTTTTAAGCAAGGCAGGCCCTCATGACTAACTTTCAAAAGTTCGTCTGCGTATGATGATGGTGTCAAAGTAGACTGGGCAAGCCACTTTCTGATGGACTTGAAGCATGTGGTGTTTTCTCAAAATACAACCTTTAAATGGGCTACAAAGATCTCCTATCTGCTAGTTAGAGTGGCTGAGTCGATGGGATTCTAGTGGCGGATAGCCACGACATATGATCGTAACCAAATCACTAAGTTCATCGATGGATATAAAAAGAAACAAGCCATTGGGGCAAAGTATGGTGAACTGTCTAAGGCCGGGAAAACTTAGACCAGGATAGAAAAGGCTAAGAGAATCTCTCATCCTAAAGGATAATAACCATCTGAAAAAGGGACAACCTGAACCCAAGACTAGAGGGATGAAATGTACTAGGACTCAGGTTGAGACCGCTCCCCTAGTATCTAAAATTGTTCAGAGAGCCGAAGGATCGACCGAAGAAGAAGATCCTACAACTCAACTTATTAAGAAGCCCCGACTTGTTGATCTCTCCCTCCCTCAAGATCTCACCTTTGTTGTTTGTGCTCTCAATTTTGGCACTGAGCCTGAGGAACTGGCAGCTCCTGTCACTGAACCAACTGTCGATTAACCATCATTAGCTTAAACTGGGGAGGCTAAAGAACATGAACAAGGACTTCTCCTTTCTTCCTCCGAACTAGAGGCCACTAAGCTTGATACAGCTGACATGAACAAGTTGATCACTACCTCTGAGTTATTTCAACCTCAAGGACTTCTCCTTTCTTCCTCCAAAATTGTTGAAACCTCCACTTAGCCCTTGGAGAAGGACCGTACGCAGCCGGATTCAGACAATCCTGAACAGGGCTCTACTGAAGATGAAACTTCTATGAAGGCTGCTAGAAAACGTCCGATAAGAGAAGAGCTTCCTCGAATAGAAGCTTACGAAGAAGAATCTAATGATGGGCTTGAACTAGAGACGGTAGACATTCATCATATTACAACCATTGAGCCTGAGAGCCTCTCTCAGTTGATGATTTCTTCCAACTAACATCTCACACTTCCATGCTATTTGAAACTGAGGATGTTCCCTCCAACAATGAGCAACAGACAATCCCTCTAGGCTTGTCTATCCTTTCCTAGGTCCAATCTTCGGCTTTTGCTTATATGTTGGAGCTCATCCTGAAGTTCCAACAACACTAAGATTTCCATGAGATAGCAGCCCGCACTCAGATGATGATCAATCTCTGAGTCTTGTGGACTGAGGAACAGATGGGCATTTATCGTGCCTATCCAGTCGACAAGTTTATCAAAGAAGAAAGACTTCTTCAGTCTCTACTGCTCTGAGACCATCCTGAAGATCAACGTAGAACTTCAAGGTTGGTATCAGGCTTCTTATCTTAAAGGCAGATGTTGGTCCAGAGACGAGTATCAAGTATGGGGGAGGGGAGGTGAATACACCTGAGTCCATGTTTTGCTCAAACGCGAAGGTCAGTTTTTGCTGAGTATGCTACTGAACAAGTTTAGTTGCCAATTAAGCCTCTTGCTCGTGGGGCAGAGTGATTCAATGACTGAATCCTTTCTACCGACTGATGTCAATACCGAGTAGTTCAATAGAAGCATAAGTGCGCCATTGTGTAGGGCCGGTTTAAATTCATTTCTTTGCAAAACATTTTTATGCAAACCGAATCAGTTGACTAGTGAATTTTTAAATCTGTTTTACTGAAAATATGATTTTGCAAACAGTTGACAGACAGATGTAATAAAACAGTAAATGACACGAGCTATTTTTAACGTGGTTCGGATATGCAAGATCCTACATCCACGGTCCTACTGAACATGAGGTCTTGTTGATTAATCTGAGCAAGCCTCAGCAAGATTCTGTCCACTGGACAGAATCTTCTAAGTTATACTCACTAGCGAGTTTATAGGATCGCACCGAAGTTTGAAGGGTTTTGGCTCCAACAAGGAAGGTGTTCTTACAATAAGAACATATCACTAAAAGTGAACTCCATCAAGTGTCTAATCTTAAGATCTAACAAGGTTAGCTAGGAAAAGAGATCGGTAATAACTATAGAGTGAAGAACTACTAGGAAATCTCTTAGATTTCTAGTTCTTTGCTGGATATAGCAGTGAGCTTGCTAGAGTGCTTGAGTATGTGTTCTTGAATTTCTTGCTTCTATGCTCTCGGTCGTTCGTGTGTTCTTTAATTATTGAAGATGATCTCTTTATGTAGTTGTGACTCATGCATAGATTCGTTGGAGAGGACCATGCCACAAGTCATAAGACTCCAATGAAAATGACCATATAATTTGAATGTCGCTGCAGAGGGTGGTTGGCTTTTTGTGCATGAGAGTAGCTTTTGTGTCAGAGAAGGTAAGCTTTGCTTGCTTCTCATTGGTCGAGGTATGGCGGTAGGTGAGACTTGTCAGACATCAGTGTTCTAGCTGAATTGACTTCCTCTGAACCTCGTACACTAAGTGTTCCTCTTCTGACATCCAACTCATAAAGGTAAGGCTGACGATTTCACTTGTACGGTCAGCAACTGAGTTGCAGCTCATTCAGTAGATCAAGGATGACCATATTGAGTCTTGTTGGTCCTGAGAGTGAGTTCAGGTGTAGAGGGGGGGGGTGAATACACCTGAATCCAAATTTCTCTACTTCGAACACGAACAGTCCTATTCAGGAAGATGCCGTATTGAAATGATTCAGCAGACCAGACAACTGTTATGAATCGTGTTAAAGGCTAAAAGTCTGACTCGGCTGAGATCTGCTAACTGACTAGGTTAGAATTCAGTATCGATCAGCAAGAGTTCAGTGCGCGGAATAGTGTAGGCCCAAATCAGTTTTTATGAGAAAACGTTTTAAGTCTCGGGCCGGTAGATAAGAAGTTCAGGATATCGAGACGGTTAATTGATTTTAAATAAGATGTTCAGTATGCACAGTAAAATCAATGTAACAGTAAAAGAACTTAAGTAAATGACACAGAGATTTTTAAAGTGGTTCGGATATCAACAATCCTACGTCCACTGTCCCGATAGATCAGGAGGCTATTTATTATACTGAGTTAGTCTCAGTCAGCTTGTGCATAGGACAAAGCCGTGGCTTGGGGATTATACTGAGCAAGTCCCAGTTTACACTTCTATCAAACTTAAAGTGTTTGACAAACTTCTCCAAAAGTGAAGGAGTCCTTATACAATAAGGATTGGGTTCAAAGGTGAACTCCTTCGTCTAAGCTATGGATATATCGGTTGAGCTTAGGGTTAGAGGGATGGGGAACAAGAATGTAGCTTCTAGAGCGATGAACAGCTGAGGTTTAGCTATAAGTTCGTGTCACGTCGCTTGGATACTAGATGCTTTATTGTCGGTTCAGCTTGGTTCCCTTATGAGCTTAGAGGTAGTCTTTTGCCGGAGATAACTCTTTCGATTCTTGCAGAAGACTCTGGCTTTTCTGGTTCTAGCTCATTTTAGTGCTTGTGTATGTTTTCGTCATTTAAGCTTATGCACTCTCTATGTTTAAATATTGAATGATCCCTCTATTTATAGAGAAGAGATTGAGAAAGATCCGTTGGAGACGATCTTCTTCTCTCTCTCTCTTTTTGGTAGCAAACGGCTCTTTTGGCGTAGGTAACAGTGCATTTTCCTCCTTTTCCGGAAAGTGTTGACTTGCAGCTTTAGTAGGTGGGATGACACGTGTATGCTTGTCATTTGTCGAGGCGGATAGAGCGGTTGAGACAGCACAGACTTCGAGACAAGCTGAAGCTAACTTCTCTCATCCTCGTATATGACAATGCTGATTGTCTTTCAAAAGATTCTGACAGTCCTGAAGACTATCTGCCGATGCTGAGTCTGACCTTGTATTCAGTAGATAGACAGCTGAGATAAGTCTACTGAAGATCAGCTCTGAGTCCAGTGAACTAGTCCGCTTAAGTCAGTTCGACTGACTCTCTCAGTATACTGCTCCTGCTGAGTCCAGTATCACTAAGTCTTCTACACCGGTGCCGAGGCAAATAAGCTGCCGAGCGCCTTGACCGGAGCGAGTGTCTACCGAGTCCGAAACCTCGTGAGACAAACAACATATACAACGGAATGGTTCACCAATCAGATAGGGTTTTGGGATCTTCAAATCTTCTCAACAGTTCAGAGCACATAGGCTACTGAGCTTGGTTCAGTATAGAAGACAGAATCATTTCCCACTGAGAGAAACAGTGCTGAGGATAGAATCATCACCCAACAATTTCCCCCTATTTGATGATGCCAAAACCTATCATCTATTCTAACACTAAACAGACAGAAACAAATCTCCTTACAATTTTGCAAGTAAGATCAGAGGAGATGTTCCATCAGTTCTAGACTACTGAAAAACGGGGCAAAAATAATTTCCCCCATTTCATAGAAGCAATACTAGCAGAATCTAACAAAGCAATAAACTGACAAGTAATAAAGAAAGTGAGTGTGTGTCAGTAATCACTTTAGTGATTCTGAGTGTTAAAGCATAAGACAAACACGGCTATTTAGACAACAAGTTGTTGTCAGAGCCAAAAGAAGATTTGTATATATAAGAGTGATTCAGTTTAGTACATTACAAATCTTGCTAGACTATGAAGAGAGAATACTAAGACTATGGGCGCTTAAACTGCTGAATCCGATCCATGAATCCTTGCGATTGTGTCTCGGGCAGTGGCACACCATACATTCGGTACGTGGTCTTTCTCAGCTTCAAGTATTCCGCGAAGTCAGCTGTGTTATCATCTTGTAAGAATCTTTGATTAGCAGCGTCCTTCACTTCAGCTTCAATAGTCGCAACATGAATTGAGTCATCCATTCTTCTTGGAGGTGGAATGATTCCCGGGTCCGTGAATCGAATCTCTTTCCCTTCTGAAATGGCATCATACAAGTGGATGTAGAGATCCGCTTCAGTAAGCATCATCCATTCAGCATAAGCTTCAGCTCTAGACTTGTTCGGCCAGAATCTCCAGAAATAATAGCGTTTGATGAATTCAATCTTCGAATTTTCCCATCTCTGAGTGAATTGAGCCGGCATCCACTCGTCTGTTCTCGGCCATCTGTGAGATTTCAGATCAGTGGCCTTCTTTCTGAACTTCCTGTAACGATAGGGAATGTCAGCTTTAGCAGGGGTTCTGTGCCTGGCTTCTTCCTCAGTACGCTTCCTCAGAGCTTCCAGATCAGCTAAGTGGATTTTGTTTCTCGTAGCTTAGATCTGTCTCGCCTCTTCGCCTCTATATAAGTATCTGTCCATCTGGGCGAATATGGCTTCAATCTCATCATCTAGCTCTTTAGGTTTCTGGGAGGCATCTTCTGAGTCAGCAGGGGTACTTGATTTTTCTTTCGATGTACCCTGCTTCTCAGTACTCTGCTGCTTCTGCTCCTCCTTTTCCCTGTCATCATCGTCTTCAATCCTGAGCTTCCTTGGAGGTAGCCTGGCAGGCTTTCTTCCTCCTCTGCTTGGAGCTTTAGATTTTCTTTTCACATGCTTAGGCTTAGGCTTGTTTGCAGCTTCTGCTTCAGCAATCTCCCTTGCCAGCTTTTCATCAGCGGCAATCTGAGCCTCCTCTTCAGCTGAGATGTATCGTTTCGTTTTCTTTGCAGGAGGGGTCGGGAGTTTCAGTATCTTTTTGCCTTTGCCCTGAACAGGTGGAGGGAGAGGTGTTTCCTCTTCATCTCGAATCTTCAAGACCTCCTCGAGCATACTGCGCGACTTCCTTAATGATATCGGTGGGAGTCCGAGTCGCATGAGCAGCTTGGGTTCCCGAGCCACTTGGGCCGGTCTCAGTGTGCTCGCACTGGGACACCCCGGGCCTCACCCATTTCGGTCCGAGTCTTCTTCCCGAGTTCTTTGTACCCTTAGATTTTGCAGTTTTGGTGGGGGTCAGCTTCTCAGTACTCTTCTTTCCGGTACTCTCCTCTTTTCTTTCCTTCTCTTTTCCTTCCCCCTTTTTGGCATCATCAATTGCAGCCGGGGTTGGGATGAGTACTGACCTTTCCAGACTTTTGTAAGAGGTTGACAGATCATCAAGACGATCATTGATCTTAGTCAGAGCCTCATGCAGCTCGTTCCTCTCAGTTGCAAGATCTACCTTGTACTGCTGGTGTGAGAGGTCAGCCGCTTCCTTGAATTCTTTCAGCCTTTCAGAGATCTTATCTTCCACGACCAACTGAATGTTGTCTAATCTGATCTCAGTGGCCTGGGCTTGTTCAGCGAAGGACTCAGAATGAGTAGACAAAGATGTCTTGAACTCTGCAAGAAGCTTAGCTTGTCCTTCCTGGAAGATCCTGAGCTTATCATCAAATTTCGTCTGCTGCTGAGCCAGTGCTTGAGTGACAATGACAGAGACATCAGGGGCGGCTGATTGGGACATAGAGGATTTCAGCCCCTGAAGCTCAGTAGCGGTGGCTTCAGCAGTCTTCTTCCACACGTTGTGGACTGCCTTAGCGAGGGCACGGTTCTGAGTACCTTGGCCTTTGATAGCCCTCGCCACATGCTTGGAACGTCGACGATGTGGGCTGGGCGCTACCTCGAATGCAGAGTCCAACAAGAGCTGAGCGGGCTTTGTGGATGCTGAGGTACCAGCCGTCGACTTCACAGGTCCAAGGATACTGAGCGGACGCTGAGCTTCTTCAGTATGTTTATACTTGTCCTGGGGATTTCCCTCATCAGGCTTTCCGGGCCTAGAATCACTGGGTGGGTCGTCATGGTCTGACCCATCTGAGGGTGCTGGGCCTGAGGCAAGTTGTCGATCATGTACCATTGCCAGCATTGCAGCCCTCAAATTTTCCATTGAGCTGAGGTCTTCAGGCTCTGAATAGCCTATTTGTTCCCTCAATCTCAGTTCTTCTTCATGAAGCTGCTGACAGGAAAAGTGGAGAACTAGGCGTTGTAGACGAGGCCACTCCTGATGTCGCAGCTACATGTGGAGTCTTGCTGATTTGGCAATAAGCATCAGATCGGAGTAGTCAGCAAGCTCCGGAATCAGTTGAAGAATTTCTCGGGATGCTCTGGATAGAATCACTGATGCTTCCATCCTGATTGTTTCTTCTTCGACGCCGTCTCCAATTCCAAGTCGATTGGAGACGTCCGATGTTCAAGCAGGTGGCATAGTGCTGAGTGGAGGAACTGTGAGGGGGCTGTCTAGGCGTTGAATTTCTTCACTGTGAGCTTCAGTAGCCTCCCCTTGTTCCATCTCTATTGGTTCTTCAGTGGAGACTCCCTTCTCCACTGATTGAGTCTTCTCGGAAGACTCGGCTCATCTATTAGCCGCAAAGGCCGAATAGGTTGCTTGAGTAGCCCGTTCGGCGGGAGTTTCGGGAGATACCTCGATTCGGCGCAGCACGTCCTGGGATGGCTTTCTTCAGTTTCTTAGCCGTGCCTTAGATATTTTTGCTTGGAGGTGTTCTCTTCTTTGAAGATGCGGCTGCGAGGCTTAGTCTCGTTGAGCTTGGGGACTCGACCCTATCTGGCGAAGGGCGACGAGACTTGTTGTGGAAGCGCACCTTTTTCACATTGAAGTACTCTTTATCATCAAAGGTGACTTGGTCTGAACCACAGTGGTCTTCAATCATTACTGAGAGCTTCAGCCCATACAGTAGTTTCCCCTTCGCGCTCAGGATGCGTGTTGACTTGTCAAACTTGGCCGCTTGGATCATGAATTCTCGGATGAAGAAATCTATCCAGTTGATCTTAGCGCCATCGTATATCGCCATCATTAATTGGATCTTAGGTCGGGAGACCTGATCGAATGAGCCAGCTTGGCTTGTCAATAGCTGAGTAACAATGTAAGCCAAGGCTCTGTATTGTGGTAGCATGGCGTTCTTGGGAAAAGCAGCTCTGAAGGTTGTTGGCTTTCCGCAGAATATGGATAGGTACTCATCTACTGAGTCGTCATTGTGGCCTATGGTGCTGATTCCTTCAGATGGCAAGTCAAAGCTGTTCTTCAGTGCTTCCTTGATAGATATACGTTTCAGCAGTTGGGAAGCATTGTTGATGGAGGAAGTTCTGAACCTCCCAATGATGTCTCCAGAGATGGAGTCTGAGTTGAGGTATATCTCAGCCACCTGTCGAGGAAGGAAGAACATTGGCTTCATCGATAGAAACTTCTCCAGACCGGACTCCCTTAGAGATGCGAAGATCTCATCCATGTAGTCTAGGTCGCACGTATCGAATTCCATGACTGGTTCGCACCAGACACGGCCTTTTGCAAGAATGTCCTCCATGTTATGAGGGGCATCTACAGTTATGTTCGCCATAGTACCTGTTACATAAGAATCTTATCGCATCGCTTTAGATACAACAGTTTATATATATTGATACTGAAGAAACAGAGAATACAGTAACAGTTCTAATAAGCATACCAATAAAATCGAGATAAGATATGAAGATGAAGTTGTAAGTAAGGATTGCTTTTTGCAAATCTCGGATTTTTCGGACTTGAAAGATTTGAAGTATGCTAATGGCGGTTTGAGAAGATATGATCAAATATATATATATCAAACGGGAAGATGAACAGTTATTTGATCAAAAGTTGAGTTTAAACTGCTTTATAGAATGGATGGTCAAGATTAGAAGTTATATTATAGGTAATGATCGCATCTGCCGCCTAAGTCAAAGCCAGTTGTAAAATAGCCTAAGTAGTAACTGTGAAAAGACATGCATTAAATGCGCGCAGAGTTTAGCAAGCTTATGTATGGAATGTCGTGCATTAAATGAGATTCGTTAATAATAAAGACAAACCAAGAGATATTTATATCATGCTGAATCTTTGTCATAAATGCAAGGTACTGTTATATAAATTACTACTGAGCAGAGATACGCAAACCTGTCAGCTGAACATAGTAGTCAGCTGATACCTCGTGTAGATGGTTTCTGAATCTCTACATACTGAATACATTCGATCGAGAGTGAACATTCCCCCCTTACCGAAATGGTCCTCTCATGGAACCCTCTTTCGACCGGGGTCGGTAGGGTCCAACGGACCTAGCTCTACCGAAAGTTCTCTCGAATCGGATTCGGCTAGAGGTTTGGTCGCATATCAGCCCGTTGCTTGTCAGTATGGATCTTTTCCATCCTGATATCCTTCTTTTCGACATGGTCACGAATGAAGTGATGTCTGATGTCCACGTGCTTGCATCTCGTGTGTAGTACAGGATTCTGAGTGATTGCAATGTCACCGGTACTATCGCGAGAAGATCGGCACTTCATTCCGAATGACGTCATAGTCTCTCATTGCTTGTCTCGCCCAAAGGATTTGGGCGCAACAACTTCCGGCAGCCATGTATTCGGCTTCGGTAGTCGACGTAGCTACCGAGTGCCTGTTTCTTTGAAAACCATGAGATCGCTTGCTTTGCCCAAGGAACCGACATGTTCCCGAAGTTTATTTTCGGTCAATTCTACATCCCGCATAGTCGGCATCGAAATAGCCGCTTAGTTCAATATTATCATCAGCTGGATACCATAAACCCATGTCAGGTGTTCCTCGGAGATAGCGGAGAATCTTCTTTGCTGAGTCCATATGGCTCTGCTTCGGATTCGCCTGAAATCGAGCACAGACACCTACAGCATAAGTTATGTCAGGACGTGTAGCTGTTAAATATAATAAAGAACCAATTATAGCACGATATTCGGTTTGGTCTCATCGATACTCCCTCTTTATCAAGATCTATCTTCATATTCATATTCATCGGGATCTTGATAGATTTGCCGGATGTGCAGCCGAATCTTTTGATGAGGTCTCGAGTGTATTTGCCTTGGTTGATGAACGTTCCCTTTTCAGATTGCTTGACTTGAAAACCAAGGAAGTAGTTCATTTCTCCCATCATTGACATCTCGAACTTATCCTTCATCATCTTTTCAAATTGTTGACACATGATGACATTCTTTGATCCGAATATGATGTCATCCACGTAGATCTGCACAAGTAATAAGTCTTCTTCCAGTCGAATGCTGAATAGAGTGCGGTCTACTGTGCCTTTCTGAAAACCTTTCTGAAGAAGAAACTCAGACAGGGTATCGTACCAAGCCCTGGGTGCTTGTTTTAACCCATACAGAGCCTTTCTGAGTCTATATACTTGATGTCCCTGCTGAAAGCCGGGCGGTTGTTCCACATAGACTTCTTCTTTCAGCACGCCATTTAGGAACGCAGACTTCACATCCATTTGATAAACTCTGAATCTTTGATGTGTTGCGTAGGCTAGGAATAGTCTAATTGCCTACAATCTTGCAACTGGAGCGAAGGTTTCATCGAAATCTATTCCTTCAGCTTGACAGTAGCCTTTAGCCACGAGCCTTGCTTTGTTCCTTACTATAACGTTGTTTTCATCTCGCTTGTTTTTGAAGACCCATTTGGTTCCAATGACATGTTGATGACGGGGTCTGTCTACAAGCTCCCACACTTCGTTTCTCATAAACTGATTCAGCTCCTCCTGCATAGCTATGATCCAGTGAGCATCCTTTAATGCATCCTCAATGGTCTGAGGCTCTTTAGTAGACAAGAAGCAGGAAAATAATGCGCTTTCTCCTTGACAGAATCTAGATCTTGTCTTGACATTAGCTGAGGGATCTCCAATGATTAGATCAGCAGTGTGAGCATCGAGCCACGATCTACGAAGTTTCAGCTCTTCATCTGAAATTTGATCAACACAGATAGTAGGTGAGTTAGGAATTTCAGTCGTACTATTCTGAGATTGAAGAATTTCAGTGATAAGAGTATGGTCTACTGAGTCACCGGGTTCGGGGCATTCAGCTCGTGAACATTACTAGATGTTCCCCCCCGAGTTGTTATTCTCGGTAGTGGTCTCGGTTACCTCTTGGGTTTCTTCATCGACCTGAGTTACACCGGGATTGATTCTGCTCGGGAGAATCAATCCGCTCGCTACTTGCTCTCTGTGGTTGAGATTCGGTAGATTTGTCTTCGGTTTCTTCATCCGAATCATCATCCCAACATAGCCGGATCTTTTCGGGTTTGTCCTTTAAGCTTAGATCCCGTAGGTCGTCTCACCGATGTCCTCGATTCGAATTTGAGTTATTGCTCCCGTCTTCATTAGCAAACTCGTTAAAAACAACATGAGGGCTTTCCTCCACGCAAAGAGTCCGATAGTTGAATACTCGAAAGCTTTGTCGACCCGAGAGTATCCTAAGAATACTCCCTGATCTGACTTGCTATCAAAAGTCTTCAGCTGATCTTTCCTATTATTGTGGATAAAGCATGAACAACCAAAGATATGGAAATAAGATAGAGAAGGCTTCCTGCCGTTCCATAGTTCATATGGTGTCCTCTTATGCTGCTTTGTCAGTAGAGATCTATTCTGAGTATAACACGCAGTATCCGTTGCTTCTACCCAGAATTTGGATGGGAGTCCTGAATCTGCGAGTAGAGTTCTAGCTGCTTCTTTGAGAGTTCTGTTCTTTCGTTTAGCAACTCCATTTTGCTGAGGTGTGCGGGCAGCCGATGTCTCATGCTCTATTCCTTCTGTTTCGCAGAACTCCTCTACCATGGAATTAAGGAACTCAGTTCCTCTGTCTGAACGTATTTTTCTGATCTTGGTGTTCTTCTTGACACTGAGCCTTTTCAGAAGCGTTGGTAACTCTGTTTTGACGTCAGACTAGTTGGCAATGAATATGACCCATGTGTAGTGCGAGTAGTCATCTATGACCACTAATGCATATTTCCTGCCTCTGATCGTCACTGGGGAGACTGGACCGAACAAATCCATATGTAGCAGCTGAAGGATTCCATCAGTGGAAGGAGATGGAACTGTTGGGTTTTGATTCTTTGTTTGCTTTCCCTTCAGACATGCTTCACACTGAGTGTCTTTGCTGAATATTTCATTCGGCAGTCCCCTTGCTAGAGTGTCTCTTGCTAGTTTGTTGAGCGTCTTGAAGTTGAGATGGCTGAGTCTTCTATGCCATAGCCACCCCGTTCGATTATCATTCTTTGCCAACAGACAAGCTTCAGGTTCAGCTGAGTTCCAGTCAACAACATATATGTTCTTTCTGCGCGAACCTGATAACACTGTTTTCCCTATAGATTTATCAATAACATCACGTAAAACCAAATACAAATACCACTCTATTTGAGTTATCACAAAATTGACTAACGAGAGAAGGTTATGCTGAAGTCCTTCAACATATGATACTCTTGGAACTTTGGCGCCTCAATGCCGAGTGTTCCATATCCTCTAGTATAGCCTTTTGCATTGTCTCCGAACTCAATTCGGGTCCTTCTTCGATGATATAATTCTTCGGAGACTCCTTTGGTATGTCATATGTCTTGAGCATCCATTGTCCACATACCATGGGTCTCTCGCGCACTCGCAAAACGAATTATATTCGGGTACCCTTTATTTATGATTTTGGGTCCTTAGGTGTTAGTTTTAATAACCCAAATCTGTCTAACAACCCCCGGTGGTTTCGCACATCTTCTTTCCACTACAGGTCAACATATCGACCACCACCGGGTGGTCACAGGTGACTTCGAGGCTTCCGAGGTTCGGGAGTCCTAATCTTCTCGAGCCGGTGGATCGCCGACCTTTGCCTTCGTGCGGCTTTCTGTTTCCTTTTCTGACTTTTGGATCCTCTTCTGACTATAGGTTCATAATAATATGACCCATACTGAGCTGGATGTGTCAGTTTTGGAGGTCCATATTGATCTGCCAATTTTGATTTGCTGGTTCCCCCTTGACTGAACTGGGGTACTTTGGCTTTGATCTTGTTGTCAGAATGCTGCTGAGTAGGATGAGGTGCTTTCATCTTTTGTTTGTTCTTTGCGAGGGGGTTCAGTATATCAGCATTGATGGTCTTTCCTCGAACAAACCTATCAGCAAGCCGTCCTTCTGAGTGTACTGGGGCAGACGAGGAAGCTCCCTGGCTGAATCCAAGTCCTTCCTTGCAGTGCTTTGGCTTGTTGCTTGCTAGCATAGCCTCCAATTTCTTTTCAGCGCCCATGTACCTCTCAGTCATCAGGCTCCTCCAGACATCATCACTTTTCTTCAGTGCATCATGTTCGGTCTGAAGTCCTGACAATTTTTGCTTCAGCAGACTCAACCACAAGTCCTTGGTCAAAACTGAAATCCGATCTTCTTGATGCTGAGACTTGGCCATCAGAGAGTTTATCTCCTCCCTGAGTCTCACCACAAGTCCTTCGGCCTCAGTAGTAACCTGACTCTCCTGAGAAAGTCTCTGATTCTCCACTTTCAGGGTATCCAACTCCTGAAGAGTCTTGCTGAGCTGCAGACTCATTTGAATTTGTTCATCTAGTAGATCTTCAAAGGCGGTCGTGATGTCCAAATTCCCATCTGCACCTGAAACAGTGTCGTGTGTGCAGTGTGAAGAGGAGTTGACTGGTTCATGAGAATTTACCTCATCCTCTTCGCCTGCCATCATGCATATTTCAGTCGATTCATCTGCTTCATGCTCTAAGGCCATGAAGGCTGCTTCATCGTCAGATGAATCCATAAAGGAGTCGACCTCTTCTGAGTCATCTGAGATTTCGCCAGCTATGTAGGATTGTCTTTTCTGGGCGAATTTCTCTCTCCTTGCCTTACGTGCTGCGCGTTCAGCACTACTGAGCTCAGGACAATCATATTGATAATGTCCCGGCTTTTTGCAGTTGTAGCAAGTGATGACTTTTTCTTCTTTGGTTGCACTATCCCTTGAGGGTGCTGAGTCATCTTTCTTTCTGCATTCAGAAGATTGTGAGTTAGGAGAGCGTTTTGGTGTATATTCTGACTTACCTTTTATGTCTCGGTACGCTTTAGTCAGCCTTCTATGCCTCTCTTTCTCCTTCTGATACTTTACAGCGAGCAGCGCATACTTCTGAGCGAGACTTCCTTCTTGTAGATCATTGAGTGAAGGCTCAGTCTTACTCGTCGTCTTGCTCGTCACGGGAGATGTTGTGCTGACTGTTGCTTTGAAAGCATGGTCGATCTTTGTGTCAGCTTCAACTCTCAGCTTTCTTTGAGGTCTGTCGAACTCAAACTCCTCGCCTCGTAATTACGAAAAGATATGGTCGGGACGCACAACATCTAAATCGAAATGTCGCAATAGAGTGGCAAAAGGTGTCCAAGTGTCCGTCACGCGTGCCCTCGGTATCTCTAGATTCATTTCTCGGTTGCCGAATGTCTTTCCCAGCCCGTTGATTGAGTTCATCAGATTGGTAAATCTGACGTTCAGATCTTCGATTTTGTCACCAGGCATGAGAGACAAGCTTTCCAGCTTTTGGAGTTCCAGCGCTAGTTTATTCGCTTTAATCTTCTGAGTCCCTCGACTCAGTAGCGCTAGAGCATCCCAGAGTTCTTTAGCGGTTTTGCATTCCTGAACCCTGCCAAGATAAGAATCGCTAAGAGTGGTTAGTATGGCATTCCTGGCAACTCGGTCTAGATTGTGAAGCTTCTTCTCTTCAGGAGAGAAGAGACTTCTATCTTTAGGGATCTTCTTCCCATTCACCATTCCTCCTCCTTCAGCTTGAGTTACAACACTATCGATCATGGGAACGATAGGTCCATCTTCAAGCACTTCAGTCATACTGTCATGGAGGGATGTCAGATGTGCTTCCATTCTGACTCGCCACACTCCATAATTCTCCACCGAGAACATAGGTACCATTCTTATACCTGACATATCAGCCATGAAGAATAATGATATGAATGTAGAGTGATATGCAGTGAAAAACGTTTTCCTCCGGATCCGTTCGAATAGACCAGTCTCAAAGTGACAAGAGTCTTAAGGAACTCCCGCTCTGATACCAATTGTTGGTCCCGAGAGTGAGTTCAGGTGTAGAGGGGGGGGTGAATACACCTGAATCCAAATTTCTCAACTTCGAACACGAACAGTCCCTATTCGGGAAGATGCCGCATCGAAATGATTCGAAGAAACCGCACAACCGTTCCAATCGTGTTAAAGGCTAAAAGTATGACTCGGCTGAGATCTGCTAACTGACTAGGTCATAATTCAGTATCGATCAGCAAGAGTTTAGTGCGCAGAATAGTGTAGGCCCAAATCAGTTTTTATGAGAAAACGTTTTAAGTCTCAGTTCAGTAGATAAGAAGTTCAAGATATCGAGACAGCTTAATTGATTTTAAATAAGATGTTCGGTATGCACAAGTAAAATCAATGTAACAATAAAAGAACGTAAGTAAACGACACAGAGATTTTTAAAGTGGTTCGGATATCAACAATCCTACGTCCATTGTCCCGATAGATCAGGAGGCTATTTATTATACTGAGTTAGTCTCAGTCAGTTTGTGCACAGGACAAAGTCGTGGCTTGGGGATTATACTGAGCAAGTCCCAGTTTACACTTCTATCAAACTTAAAGTGTTTGACAAACTTCTCCAACAGTGAAGGAGTCCTTATACAATAAGGATTGGGTTCAAAGGTGAACTCCTTCGTCTAAGCTATCGATATATCGGTTGAGCTTAGGGTTAGAGGGATGGGGAACAAGAATGTAGCTTCTAGAGTGACGAACAGCTGAGGTTTAGCTATAAGTTCGTGTCACGTCGCTTGGATACTAGATTCTTTATTGTCGGTTCAGCTTGGTTCCCTTATGATCTTAGAGGTAGTCTTTCGCCGGAGATAACTCTTTCGATTCTTGCGGAAGACTTAGGCTTTTCTGGTTCTAGCTCGTTTTAGTGCTTGTGTATGTTTTCGTCGTTTAAGCTTATGCACTCTCTGTGTTTAAATCTTGAATGATCCCTCTATTTATAGAGAAGAGATTGAGAAAGATCCGTTGGAGACGATCTTATTCTCTCTCTCTCTTTTTGGTAGCAAACGGCTCTTTTGGCGTAGGTAATAGTGCCTTTTCCTCCTTTTCCGGAAAGTGTTGACTTGCAGCTTTAGTAGGTAGGATGACATGTGTATGCTTGTCATTTGTCGAGGCGGATAGAGCGGTTGAGACAGCACAGACTTCGAGACAAGCTGAAGCTGACTTCTCTCATCCTCGTATATGACAATGCTGATTGTCTTTCAAAAGATTCTGACAGTCCTGAAGACTATCTGCCGATGCTGAGTATGACCTTGTATTCAGTAGATAGACAGCTGTGATAAGTCTACCGAAGATCGCCTACGAGTCCAGTGAACTACTCTCGCCGAGTTCGGTTCGGTCGACTCTCTCGATATCTTGCTCTCGCTGAGTCCAGTATCACTGAGTCTTCTACACTGGTACTGAGGCAAATAAGCTACTGAGCGCCTTGACCAGAGCAGAGTGTCTACTGAGTCTGAAACCTCAGAGACAAACAACATATACAACGGAATGGTTCACCAATCAGATAGGGTTTTGGGATCTTCAAATCTTCTCAACAGTTCAGAGCACATAGGCTACTGAGCTTGGTTCAGTATAGAAGACAGAATCATTTCCCACTGAGTGAAACAGTGTTGAGGATAGAATCATCACCCAACAAGTCTTCTTTCTGAGTCAGCTGAAGAGTGATCTTCTACTGAGTGCTTCCAGCTACTGACTGGAAGGCAAACTACTGAGATCTTATACTGACAGAGCTCTACTGAACCGATGAAAGACGGGGTTCTAGAACCTTAACTTCTCTACTAAAGTTCAGTCCAACAATTTACCCCTTACAGGACTTAGACAAATTAATCTAGAAAGATGAAAGCATGTTTAGCCTATTACATCATGTCGGTTCATCACACCATTAGGGGTTTTAGGATATTTAAATCCGCCTACACTTGTACAACAATTACTCAGTATCAGAGATACTGAATCATCTCCCAATAATTTCCCCCGTGTCCACTGACTTATATCCCTACATATCCCTACAATATCCCCATAATTGATGATGCCAAAACCATTAACCACTAACAACTGAAAGAATTACAATATAGATTAACAGTTACACAAGGGTATATAAGAAATTAATTACAGTGAGTGTGTGTTGATCACTTCTGTGATCAGTCGTGATAATGAACGACGTAGCCATATAACAATGAGTGGTTGTCTGGCCAAGTGAAGTACTGATTTCATTGATAGAAAGATGGTTACATATACATCAGTACTACACTATCTAAAGAAGAAAAGAGAGAAATGCAAAGAGTGAAAGACGGTTGAGTCTTCTATTGCGATCTGAACTTCTGAATCCTTTATTTGAAGTCAGCAGACTTGGCCTCTCGAAGTTCTAGCCTATATGATTTGTAGATGGCTTCCCTGAGACGTTTGATCTGTGGAAGATCTCCTTTCATCTAGGAGGATAGCTCGTTGCACTCCATGGCTATCTTCACCTCTTTCTCTATCTCTTCTGTGCAGATGTTACCTTCAAGAGTCATGGGCGGGGGGCACACGTCTGAATGTAGGCGCTTTTAGTGACATTCCTTATGTAGAATCATGATAATCTGAGCATGGAAGGTGGGATCATACTAATATAAGAATTGATAGAATAGTTTATCCACTGGAACGTTTCCTGAATAGCATTGCCATACATAGTAGCATCTGATGAAATCTTCTTTTAGACTCTCCCACTACTCATTCAGGTTCCATGGAATCCACTTATCAGTGCGGCGGAATGGAGTTTTCTTCAGATGTGGCTTCTGTCCACCGCAACTATAGAATTTAGAAGTAGTTGGGATCTCTCTGCTCTTGAATGGAACGGCTTCCCTGGCTACTTTTTCAGTTTTGGCAATTTGCTGTACCAGTTCAGCTTTTTCTCAGTCGTTCTCCAGCTTCAGCTGTAAGCCTTTCCCTGGCTGTGAAGTCGAGGCCTATCTCAACTGCCTCCCATAAGGCTTTCTCTTCAGCAATCTGTTTAGCTGTATGCTTAGGAGCTTTCTTCTTTAGCCTTTCAGACAATGGCAACTGTCAGTATTAGACTCTTCAGTAGACTCAGAAGCAGATTTTTCAGTTGGCTTTTGCTGAGTCTTTTTCGGAGAGGTCTGCTTCTGCTGAGCTTTCTTCAGCTGAGCCTGTTCTTCTTTTCTGACTTCATGATCCAGCCGAGCCTGCAGCTGCTGAGCCATTAATTCATCATAAGCCTCCTGTTCTTTCTTATTCTTGAACTTAGGTGTTGGAGGGGGAGAGATCTCAGTAGACATCTATTTTGCCATGCCTCTTCTGCGCAATTGGTTGTCCCCTCGATGAATTCAACAATTTCATCAATGAGTACCTGAGCTGAGGATCCTTCACCTAATCCTCCAGCTTGCACTGTCAGCTTCTCCTGAAGCTCTACCTGGCCTTGAGTATCCTTTTGTTTCTATTTTCCTTTGGGAAAAGGGAGATCTGCTTTCATATCTTCCCCCTTTTTCTCTTCCCCATCCCCCTTTACGTCCCCATCCCTCGTTACTTCCCCCTTTTTGGCATCATCAACCGGGGTTAGTAGGGTCTTGATAGCAACTACCTCATCTCGTAGGTTGTAGAGAGAATTTTTGATTTGGGTGAAGGATGAGTTGTGGTCCTTGACGGCAACACAATATTTTTCCCAATCCCTTTCGTGATCAAGGCAAATCTCCTTTAGAAGGGTATCAATATGGGCTTTATGCTGCAGTAGAGATGCGTCTAGTAACCTCACGAAGTCCGACTGGATGAGGTCGAGAGATGTGGCTTGTTGAGTAAGAGCCTGAGCCACACTGGATTATATATCTCTATTTCTCTCATCCATCATCTTCTGGACTTCAGCCAAGGCCACAGCCAACTACTTGAAGAAATGTTTGGCTTGAATTTCAAGCAGCTGCTGGCACTGAGTGACTCAGTCTGTCTTCTAAGCAGCTAGAGCTTTCTCGATGATATCCTGAATGTTCGGCGTTTGGTTTCGGAGACCTTCTTAACTTCTCCAGCGAGGGCCTCAATTCGCTCGGTCTGAGCCTTAGTGTAATGTGCACATTTCAGGTGCACATCCTTAGCCAGGAGACAATTTTTGTCTCCTTGTTTCTGAATTGATCTATTGATGCTCCTCTTGGATACAACAACTATAGGTTTTATCTGATAAGATGAGCTACTGATCCTTTGCTCAGAGGCTGGTAGTTGTTGTAATCTAGATGAAGACGCAACAGGGCGGCACCCATTTCTGGAGGTGAAGGTGGTAAGTCGCCCTTCTCACTGCGAGTTTTGCCCTTCGCAGAGTCTCCCCGCTCTGCATCCTTGGGTGCTGAGTTAACGTGAGTTGGGTCGTCATGGGGAGAAGAGTTTTTGGCGGGTGAGGAGGCAGTCTTCTGCTCAAGAAGATATAACATTACTGACCTCAAATCCTCAAAGGAAGCAATGTCTCCCCAAACCCTATCTCAGACTGCAATTACTGCTCCTCTGCCAAGAGCATAGGTACAGAGTACTGCTAGATTGTCTCTTCCAGAATGTCCCAGTTAAGGAACCTCAAGAACATCTGAGTCCTTGCTCTGACGACAACATCCACAAGTCCTGATAGTTTGCTAGCTCAAGAATGTGTTTAGTGACTTAAGATTCAGCTCTAAGCTTGGTCAGCTGAATGGTAGTTGGTAGCTCTAAAGACACTTCAGTAATTGGATCAGCATTATGCTCCAACAGAATCTCTTCAGTACTAACTCCCTGGACTTTATCTTTAACCGTGGCACCTTCCATGCTAGTGTTCGATTCCAGTATAGTTTCCACCTTTGGAGGAGGTGGAGAATCAGCCTTAGAAATATCCTTCTTCAACAGTTTCACTCGCTTAGGCTCTTCGGCTCGTGGAGGCAAGTCAGTAGATGATCTTTTCAGTGCGGTTCCAAGGCAGATGGACTTTTCAATAGTTGTCCTCGTTATGAATTTAACTTGCTGCTTGTAGAAGTACTTCATATCTTCAAACGAAGATTTTGAGGACATTGAAGCTTCGATCAGTGCTGAAACCTTAGTCCCATACAGTAGTTTGCTATTGAAGATAATCTTCTCTCATCGTCATCGCCATAGAAAAATTTATGCGACTTAGCTATCAGTATTGTAAGAAAGAACTGAGCCCAATTTACTCTTACTCCATTCACAATAGCCATCTTAATCTGGAGTCGAGGCTTGGATATCTGTTCGAATGATCCAGCTGCGCTAGTGAGGATATGGATGACAATGTAAGCCAAACCTCTGTATTCTGGCAGGAGCTGACTTTTGGATAAACAGCTTTGAAGGATATGTCATCCCTCCCGTAGAAACACCTAATGTAGTCGTTGATCCCGGGTTCCTTGTATCCAACTAGAGAAACGCCAGAGTAAGGAAGGCTGAAAACTCTTGTCAGCCCTTCAAGAATGTTGATGTGGGCGACACTCTCCTCCCACTTCTGCTGAGATGCTTCCTTCATGTATCTCACAGCAATGACCTCTGCATCGGTATGCTCCACATTGCACATGTTGAAGTAGAATTCAAGCACTTGTCGAGGAAGACAAGCTTTCGGTTGCTTCATCAAAAGCATCTTCAGGCCTAATGTCTGAAGAGCGGTGTAGATATCCTCCATGTAAGGGAGTTCCGACTTGTGGAACACCATGGTTGGCTCGGGATAGACTCTGCCCTGGATGATCTCGTCTATATCAGCGTCTAAACGATGTTGGATTGGGACACCATTTGATCTAGAATCTGCAAAACAAGTGTTAGCACTTGAAAATAGAGTAAGTTAGATTTGCAGACAAGATATGAGAAATTTACCGTAGATTAAGAGCGTAAGAGGTAGTAAAAGTCTTAGATGCAGTTATGTGCAGTGCTCTTAAAATTCGGAAATGGCGGAAATAAGGTGAGAAGAATAAGAGAGAAGATTAAGTAGATTTGAACACCAAGCAGTTTTCATATCTAACAGTTATGATTTAATATCGCTTTATGATAGACGGTTAGGATTTAGTTTTATAAACATAATGATAACTTAGTAGCCTATAACCTCGACCTACGTAAGATTTGCAAATTGGAGTAAGGTGAGAAGACATGCATTTAATACGCCACAGTCAGTTCTTAGAAAGTTGCGCCTTTAATGAAAACGGTTTTACTGAATGCATCCTTTAAGAATTAGTAGCAAAAATTAAATGTGAAGCATGGCCTAAATGTACATACTGAATCTAACACTCAAACATGTTAGCTGAACATAGTAGTCAACTGATACCACATGTTGGTGATACCAATTGTTGATACCAAGTGATACTGAAGGTTCAATATTTATCTCACGGCCCCCTTATTGAGTAATGTATGGTTCACCATATTGAACCATAGTATTGAGTCTGACTAACTAACTTGTCGTACTGATCCTTTTACTGACTCAGGTGAGTAGGATCCAACAGACCTAGCTCAACTAAGATTTCTCTGAATCTATTCTCTGCTGGCGGCTTGGTCAGTTTGTCTACCCTTTGCTTATCAATATTGATTTTCTCCATCCTGATATCCTTTTTCTCGACATTGTCTCAGATGAAGTAGTGTCGGATGTCCATGTGCTTGCATCTCGTGTGGAAAACTGGATTATGAGTGATTGCAATCGCACTGTTGGAGTCGTAGTAGATGGGCACTTCATTTTGAAAGATACCATAATCACGCAGTTGTTGTCGAAGCCAAAGGATCTGGGCACAACAACTTTCGGCAGCCATATACTCAGCTTCAGTAGTGGACTTTGCTACTGAAAGTTGTTTCTTGGAGAACCATTATATGAGCTTACTGCCTAGGAACTGACAAGTTCCAAAAGTGGACTTTCAATCTATCCTACATGCTGCATAATCAACGTAAGAATATCCAATTAAAACAAGATTATCATCAGCAGGATACCATAACCCTGCGTCAGGTGTTCCCTTCAAATATCGCAGAATCTTCTTCGCTAAGTCTAGATGACTCCACTTGGGATTAGCCTGAAATCTCCCACATACATCTACATCATAAGTTATGTCAGGTCTCTTGCAGATAAATATAGTAAAGAACCAATAATAACTCTATAATCAGTTGAGTTAATAGAAGCTCCCTCTTTGTCTATATCGGTTTTGAAATTTGTGTTCATGAGGATCTTGACTGGCTTGCTCGATTCACAGCCAGATCTTTTTCAGGAGGATCTTGATAACGTTCCCTTCTCAGATTGCTTTAGGTGACCCAAGGAAATAGTTCATCCTACATCAATGACATCTCAAACTTCTCGTTCATCATCTTCTGGAAAAATTGACACATGGTCACATTTCTAGTACCGATGATGATGTCGTCCACGTAGATCTGCACCAGTAGGTGTTGGGATTTTGTATACTGGAAGCACTTTTTATGCTTGTATACAATGTGTTTTTGTCCTTACCACTGTTTTATTCTCCTATCTGATAAATATGTATATTTGCACATGTTATCCTTTATCTTGTATAAAAGTTATATTTGTGTGGTGTGTCGGGTATCATAGAAGACAACACAAATTGGTTGAGCTGACAAGATATAAACAGTTAACACAGCTGAGACAACTTAAGGATGAAGTTGTCGGTTTAAGCACGGTTTAGATAAGAAGTGGCTTGTCTTAGCCGCTTGCTTTTTTTCGGTACACTTAAGGTGGTGTATTGACGGATCACGGTGAGATGTGTTTTCCTAACCGACATTAGTGGAAAACCAAGATCTCGGTGACTTAGCTAGTCTTAAGCTTGGTAAGACTTCAGCTGAGTGCATTTGGCTATCTATCACTTTGACCTACTATGGTGAACGTCCAATGAGCGACCGGATCTACGTATCTTGGGTGTTAGTAGTTATTTGTGGCTCAGGCTGGTTGTCTATATCTTGCAGCCGTATCCCAGGAATGGGTTGATAATATCCCCTGAGGAACTTGAAAGGATTAGCACACTAAACCCGGCCGGTTGATTAAGTTCAGGTGTGTTAATAAGGTCGAGTGGTAATACTCAGGAATACAAGATGTTAATTAATTTATGCAGTCAGTAAGCTTAATTAATTAACGGATATTTCTATCTTAAATATGGAGATCGATTAAGTCTAAAATACAAGCCCTTGCTCAAATTGGGATAAAGGGGTAAGTCAGCACGGATTCTCTAGTGGAATGAATCCGTGTTAATTAATTAATTTTGCTCACGGGCCGAGCATGGATAATTAATTAATTGGAGGCCCAGCTTTATTTCTTGTATTGGATCCCCGATCCGGCCCAATTAGTTGCCTAGTAATTTATTATCTCTCGAAATTCATTATTAATGGATTAATGTATTTTACATTATTTAATAATGTTATTTATCTCGGAATTAATTGGTCGGGCCAATTAATTGATAAATATTAGTAGCCCAATAAATTAATTAATTATATTATGGGCTGATTTAATAGAAGCCCATTGGATTATAATTAAATTAATGGGCTACAAATATATTAATATTATATAGGTTTTTGAAGCCTATATATATTAGTATTCTGTTTAGAAACTCACACAATTGATTCATAAAAATCAAGAGTGGCGTGAGTTACAGAGAGAGAAATAAATTTATTTTCTTCAGATCTCTGACCACCCAGAGGGAGAAAAAGGCCGGGACACAGATCAGAAGGTCTAACACAGGAGCAACAATCGGAGCCGCGACAACACACCAGGAGGAAGGTAGCCTTACTATAAACCTATTATTCCTACAATTGGTATCAGAGCCAGGTTTAGGCTCTGATTGTTGCATAATTAGTTTTTATTCCGTCGTTATCGGGCTTATTTCGTGTTTGGGGCGGCTGCGAGCCACTGTTTTGACCCCGTTGTAACGTTTTTCTCGTGAGAAAATCCACGAGTAGATTATAGGACCTATTTGTTGTGTGATTGTACTGTTTGTTGTACTGTAATTGGTTCGGGAGGCATGAAAATCGAGACGACAAAAAATCAGATTTTCGCAGGAAAACCCTAGTTTTCTAGGGTTCCGCCGCATCTTGCGGCGGATATTCCCGGCGCGTCCGACGTCAGATCGACGATCGGCTTGCACCGTTGGAATCCTCGTCTTACGAGCTTCGCGTCGATAGGTCGCAAGGGATCATAAGATCCCGGATGCGATCGGAATCAACGTCTGAAGTTCGCTGCTCACCATGAATTTGTTCCGGCGAATCATTTGAAATTCGGGAAATTGAGGAACTAATCTCGGCCGGAATCCGTTACCCGGTGGTCGTGAGTGTTCCAATTACGTTTCCCCTCTTTCAATTGATCGAATCGCGGCTCAAAAAAGTCAAATTTGGGCGGCGAACGCGCGGCGGCGGAGGCGCGATTTATCGCGCTGCACGCGAGGCGGCGGTGGCTCCAGGCAACCGTTCTTCACAGATCCGACATCCTGGGGACGTCGGTCAGGGTTGGAGATGGTGTAGGAGGGGCGGAGACACTCGGAAACGGCGCGGCGGCGCGCGCTGCGGCGGCGGCGGGCATGCGCGGCGCGCAGCACCAATTCACGCCGTTTTGGGGGCGTCTCGGCATGGGGAGGCCGGTTCCGGCCTCTCCGTGGTCCGGCGACCCTCCCGGTGTAGATGGCTGACCGGAAGCCGGCCCCGGAAGAAGACGGTGGCGGCGGCGGTTTCGTGAGGAAGATGATGATGTGGCGCGCCGACGTGGCGCGCCACGTCGCCCCCCTAGCCGAGTTGGCGTCCATGCATGCGCCACGTGGCTACCACGTGGCGAACCCCGATGATGTGGCGACGACAGTTCGGTGCGATTTTCGACGCAGCTTTCGCATTCGATGATTTTTGAAGATTTCGAAGATCTGTATTTTGATCGGGCAATGTAATAGTTAGGGATTACGTGTTTTAAAGCCCGATAACAATTTTAAATTTCCTATTTGCGCGTTTATTTATTATTATGCTTTAGCATACAATTATGTGATTAATTGTGCTTAGAAAAGCATGTAAATAGGATTTATGTCATTGTTAAAGCATGTTTTATTTTTCGCGAGCACGTTTTATTATATGCGCTTAGAAATTGCATGCTTTAGGAATTATGTGATATGCATGATTCGTTACAAACCATTTGAATAAAAAGACTAAGCAATTTTTAAAATTAAATGTTTAATTAGATTCCATTAATTTGGATATTAAACAATTAATCGGACCTCCATTAATTGGACTCTACATGAAAGTAGTAAGATTGTGTGAGTAAACGTCCACCTGCGTGGCTTGCTTGCATTTTTGAGCTACCAGTTTTGTGAGATGAGTTTTCCAAAACAATATTTAATTATTATTGAGTAGTGGGAGCGAAGCCGTAAACGTCCACCTGCGTGGCTTGCGTGCCTAGTAAACACAAGTACTCTAGAAGATAATAATTAAATAGGATGGCTAATTAGATCAAATTGAATGCGGCATGGTTCGAGTAAGTATGTCAATTTCGAGAATTTGATTCTATTTTGGTCAAATTAATGGTCAATGCTTAGATGTCACCGCAGGTATAATTCACTTCCCTCGAAGTCCTTTCCCGCGTTTTAATAGTGACATGGTCCAGAATATCGAACTATTAATTCCATTCGTCTTAAGAACCTTAACGTGGATTGGAATTAAAGAGCTAGGTAAATAGCTTGGTTTAGGGTTACGCTAGTAAACGTCCACCTGCGTGGCTTGCTAGTGGAATTCCTAGAGCGGTTTGAGGTTTTTAACATCATTGGTTTTTCAAAAGGTTACAATGATTGTTAATTACGAATTATGTGCAAATATTAATTTTATACATGCTTTTAATTTATATTTTTTCGAGATATGTCATTCGAAAAACTTTAATTTCGAGTTCCTAAACAAGTCTCACCAACCAAACCCTAACGGGTTTACAATTTTAAATAATTTTACAAAGTGGAAGAGATATCTTACCTTCCCAATAAATGCTCTGCAAAGGTTCTATAAGAACTTCTTTTTTAGGACCGCTATGTCTAAGAACGAGTTTACTTTGAGTATGTTACTCAAATCTTTGGTAGCGGTCAAAGAGGTTATAGAAAAGGGCAAGAGTGCTCAAGTCTTGAATATCCCTAGTAGTTCAAGGAATCCTCTAAAATGTGGAAACCAGAAAAAGAACAGAAAGGGTGGACATTTCAAGAAGAGCAGTGGGAGTAAGAAGACGGTCCTTACCGGCGACATGCAAATGTCAAAGGAGAAAGGAAGGTTCTTCAAGAATGGTAAGAAAGGACACTGGAAGAATTATAATCCGGATGTCAAGGCAAAATAGAAAGAGACGCGAGTCGCTCTTGTGAATCGAAACTGCTTACGGTTTCCTCTTCTACCCATGAATGGGTAGTGGATTCGGGGGCAACTGTTCATGTTTGTTACACCTTGCAAGGTTTCTTGCAGAAAAGGTAATTGAGCAATGGCGAGGTGGTAGTCTCAATGGGCAATGGATTGAAAGTTCCTGCAATTGCCATTGGAGATTTAAATCTATCTTTTGATAGTTCTGTTTTAGTACTTAAAGATGTTTAATATGTGCCTGAGTTTAGGCGAAACATTATTTCTGTTTCAAAACTCTGCACCATGGATGGTTATAAATCAAGTTTTGATAGTGAAGTTTCTATCATGAAATACGATGATTTTATCTATGGTGGACCATTAAACGGATCTTTATATACTATTACTTGTAAACCGCGTAGTTCTGTTAATATTGCTTCCTCATCATCAAATCCTAAGAAGAGGAAAGAGTCTTCTAAGGTAAACCAAACTTATCTATGGCACTTAAGACTAGGTCACATCAATCTTAACAGGACTCAGAGGTTGGTGGAATATGGATCATTGGAGTCTCTCCAAGATTGAACCGTTTCCAACTTGTGAAACCTGTTTGGAAGGAAAGATGATGACTAGGCCTTTGAAGGCAAAGGGTTATAGAGCCACAGAAGCATTAAGTTTGATACATTCTGACTTGTGTGGCTCTATGTCTACACAAGCTCGTGGAGGGTATGAGTACTTCGTCAAATTTACTGACAATTACTCGAGGTATGGATATGTTTACCTTCTTCGCCACAAGTTGGATTGCTTTGAAACCTTTAAGGAATTCAAGGCAGAAGTGGAGAAGAAGCTAGGTAAAGAAATCAAAACAATACGATCTAATCGTGGTGGGGAATATCTGTCCAACGAGTTCAAGGACTGCTGACGAGAATGTGGGATTACATCCCGGTCGACATCACGGGCACGCCTCGGCAGAATGGTGTGTCGAGAGAAGGAACCGAAGTCTTTAGAGATGGTTCGGTCGATGATGAGTTATGCAACTTTGCCGGTTTTCTTTTGGGGATATGCCACTAGAGATCGCAAGCATACTTGCTGAACCGTGTGCATTCCAAGTCGGTACAAAAGATCCCTTTCGAGTCGTGGAGCGGGCACAAACCCGAAGATGCACCACTTAAGGATTTGGGGTTATCCCGCTTATGTGCTAAATAGGCAGGCCGACAAATTGGAATCACGTTCAGAAGTAATGTTGTTCATAGGGCATCCGAAGGAAATGAAAGGTGGATACTTTTATGATCCTAAAGAACTGAAGATCGTTGTTAGCCCTAACGCTCGGTTCTTAGAAGAGGATTACATTAGTAACCAAAAATCTCGAGTCGACATCATCCTTGAGGAATTACAAGGTGGTCGGGTTCCACTTGAACGACCGGTTGTGCAAGATAGTACTCCAAGAGTAACTGCACAATCTGTTAACACAGCTCCTGACACTGTTCGACGTAGTGGGAGGGTGATATTTACACCTGATCGGTATATGTTCACTATGGAGACGTTTAATTATCTCCTGGCAGATGAACAAGATACCGTGGATCCCTGGACTTACAACGAAGTAGTGGGAGATGTAGATGCACCATGGACTCAGAATTTGAGTCCATAACTGATATGGATGTATACGAGATCACTGAACTACCTAAGGGCTTCAATGCTATTGGTAGTAAGTGGGTATACAAGAGAAAGAGAGAGCACCGAATGAAGAGATCATGGCCTTTAAGGCCAGACTAGTGGCGAAGGGTTTTACCCAGAAAGAAGGTATCGATTATGAAGAGACCTTCTCGCCTATAGCAATGATCAAGTCCATTCGGATTCTCCTTGCTATATCAGCTCACATGATACTAGAGATCTGACAAATGTATGTTAAAACCGCTTTCCCAAACGGTCACCTTGAAAAAGGTAGGGACATCTACATGAAGCAGCCAGATGGTTATGTGAATGAGGGCGAAGAGCATCTAGTTTGGAAGCTGAAGAAGTCTATTCATAGACTTATGCAAGATTTCTGGTTATAGCACCAGCGTTTTCGACGAGGTAGTCAAATCCTATGGCTTTGTATCCTGTCCTAACGAGGTGTGTGTAACGTATTTGTGTTAACGGATCAGTGGTGTTTCTTGCATTTTATGTAGATGACATCCTTCTCATTAGCAATAATATTGAAGTGTTATCAGACGTAAAGACGTGGTTATCCGAGCAGTTTCAAATGAAGGACTTAGATGAAGCTGCTTACATCCTTGGGATCAATGTTATTCGAGATCGCCAGAAGAAGGATGTTAAGCTTGTCACAAGTGTCCTACATTGACACTGTTATTGCTCGTTTTAGCATGCAAAATGCCAAGATAGGTTCAGTAGCTTTCAGACATGGCATTTTTCTATCCAAGAATCAGTGCCCTAAAAACGCCTGAAGAGATAGAAAGTATGAGGCTAGTACCATATGCTTCCGCTGTCGGTAGCCTCATGTATGCGATGCTTTGTACGAGAGCAGATATCTCACATATTGTATGCATGGTCTCAAGATATCAATCTAACCCTGGAAAGGAACACTGGACTGCGGTCAACCATATTCTCAAGTACCTTAAACGGACTAGAGATTATAGGCTTGTTTACCGAGACGACGCCTACCGTCTTTGGGTTATACGAGAATCGGATTTCTAGGCTGACAGAGACGAGAAGAAGTCTACCTCGGGTTATGTGTTTACCTTGGGAGGTGGAGCCATTTCATGGAGGAGTGCAAAGCAGAAATGCATTGCGGACTCAACCATGGAAACAGAGTATGTGGCTGCTTCAGAAGCCTCGAAAGAGGCAGTATGGCTCAAGAATTTTCTCCAAGATCTTGATATTGTTCAGAATTTGCCTAAGCCGATCACGATTTATTGTGATCATGCGGGTGCAGTGACAAATTCTAAGGAACCTAGATCTCACAAGGCGTTTAAACACATAGACCGGAAGTACCACATTATACGAGTATTCGTAAATCGAGGTGACTTGGTGATTGACAAAATTGGAACCGAAGTCAACCTAGCTAATCCTTTCACGAAGAGCTTACCACTCCCGGCTTACGAGAAGCATGTTCGTGGCTTTGGGATGGTAGAGATGCCCCACTTAGGACTACAGAAACTTTTGTATAAGTTGGAGAAGATGTCGTGATAGATAGGATAGATAGCTGAGATATAGCTGGGTACTAGTTTGTAACTAGATAGCTGAGATATAGACACATTGTATACTAAAAGTTTACTTTAGTATAAGTGGGAGAATTGTTGGGATTTTGTATACTGGAAGCACTTTTTATGCTTGTATACAATGTGTTTTTGTCCTTACCATTGTTTTATTCTCCTATCTGATAAATATGTATATTTGCACATGTTATCCTTTATCTTGTATAAAAGTTAGATTTGTGTGGTGTGTCGGGTATCACAGAAGACAACACAAATTGGTTGAACTGACAAGATATAAACAAGTAACAAACGTGAGACAACTTAAGGATGAAGTTGTCGGTTTAAGCTGCAGTTTAGATAAGAAGTGGCTTGTCTTAGCTGCTTGTCTTTACTGGTACACTTAAGGTGGTGTATTGACGGATCACAGTGAGATGTGTTTTCCTAACTGACATTAGTGGAAAACCAAGATCTCGGTGACTTAGCTAGTCTTAAGCTTGGTAAGACTTCAGCTGAGTGCATTTGTCTATCTATCACTTTGACCTACTATGGTGAACGTCCAATGAGCGATCGAATCTACGTATCTTGGGTGTTAGTAGTCATTTGTGGCTCAGGCTGGTTGTCTGTATCTTGCAGTCGTATCCCAGGAATGGGTTGATAATATCCCCTGAGGAACTCGAAAGGATTAGCACACTAAACCCGGCCGGTTGATTAAGCTCAGGTGTGCTAATAAGGTCGAGTGGTACTACTCAGGAATACAAGATGTTAATTAATTTAAGCAGTCAGTAAGCTTAATTAATTAACGGATATTTCTATCTTAAATACGGAGATCGATTAAGTCTAAAATACAAGCCCTTGCTCCAATTGGGATAAAGGGGTAAGTCAGCACGGATTCTCTAGTGGAATGAATCTGTGTTAATTAATTAATTTTGCTCTGGTCTGAGCATGGATAATTAATTAATTGGAGGCCCAGCTTTATTTCTTGTATTGGATCCCTGATCTGGCCCAATTAGTTGCCTAGTAATTTGTTATCTCTCAGAATTCATTATTAATGGATTAATGTATTTTACATTATTTAATAATGTTATTTATCTGGAATTAATTGGCTGCGCCAATTAATTGATAAATATTAGTAGCCCAATAAATTAATTAATTATATTATGGGCTGATTTAATAGAAGCCCATTGGATTATAATTAAATTAATGGGCTACAAATATATTAATATTATATAGGTTTTTGAAGCCTATATATATTAGTATTCTGTTCAGAAACTCCCACAATTGATTCATAAAAATCGAGAGTGGCGTGAGTTACAGAGAGAGAAATAAATTTATTTTCTTCAGATCTCTGACCACCCAGAGGGAGAAAAAGGCCGGGACACAAATTAGAAGGTCTAACACAGGAGCAACAATCGGAGCCGTGACAACACACCAGGAGGAAGGTAGCCTTACTATAAACCTATTATTCCTACAATTGGTATCAGAGCCAGGTTTAGGACACTGTTACATCCTTCAAAAAGAACCGTTAGCTACCAAAAGAGAGAGAAAGGAAGATCCTTCAAAAAGAACCGTTAGCTACCAAAAGAGAACCGTTAGCTACCAAAAGAGAGAGAAAGGAAGATCGTCTCCAACGGATCTTTTCCAATCTCTGCTCTATAAATAAAGGGACATTTCAAGCCTTGAAAAAGAGAGCAAAGAGAGAGCAAAAAGAGAGCACAAGAGAGAGAGACGAATGCGCATAAGCTTAACGACGAAAACAAACACAAGCATTCAAACGATCTAGAACCAGAAAATCCTAAGTCTTCCGCAAGAATTTGAAGATCTATCTCCGGCGAAAGACTACCTTCTCAGCTCATAGGGAACCAAGCTAAACTGTTAGAAGAGCCTTTAGTATCCAAATCGACGATACACGAACCTAAAACTTATTTCAGCTGTTCGTCGATCTAGAAGCCACTCTCTCATTCCCTATCCCTCTAACCCTAAGCTCAACTGATTTGGGCCTACACTTTTCCGCACCGCTGAACTCTACTTGTTTGATACTGAATTCTGACTCAGTCAGCTAGCAGATCTCAGTAGAGTCAGACTCTTTGCCACACACGATTCAGAACAGCTATTTGGTCTGCTGAATTAATTCAGTACGGCACTTTCCTGAACAGGACTGTTCACGTTCGAAGTTGAGAAAATCGGAGTCAGTTGTATTCACCCCCCCCCTCTAGACCTGACCGTACACTCGGGACCAACAATTGGTATCAGAGCGCACATTGTTCAACTAACCACCTGACTTCTATAAGACTCTCGTCGTTCTGAAACTGGTCTACTTCAACGGATCCAGGAAATCGGTTTCACTGCATATCACTCTACATTCATATCATTATTCTTCATGGCTGATATGTCAGGTATAAGGATGGTACCTATGTTCTCAGTAGAGAACTATGGGGTATGGCGGGTAAGGATGGAAGCACATCTGACCTCCCTCCACACTAGTATGACTGAAGTACTTGAGGAAGGGCCTATCGTTCCTATGATCGACAGCGTCGTGACTCAGGATGCAGCTGCTGGAGGAGGAATGGTGACCGGGAAGAAGATTCCCAAAGACAGAAGTCTCTTCACTCCCGAGGAGAAGAAACTTCATAACTTAGACCGTGTCTCCAGAAACGCTATACTAACCACCTTAAGTGATTCGTATCTTGGCAGGGTTCAGGAAAGCAAAACTGCAAAGGAACTCTGGAACGCTCTAGCGCTACTGAGTCGGGGGACTCAGAAGATAAAAGCTAACAAACTAGCGCTGGAACTCCAAAAGCTGGAAAATTTGTCTCTCATGCCTGGTGACAAAATAGAAGATCTAAATGTCAGATTCACGAATCTGATGAACTCCATCAACGGGCTAGGAAAGACATTCAGCAACTGAGAGATGAATCTCAAGATACTGAGGGCACTGCCGGACGGACACTGGACACCTTTTGCCACTTTATTGCGCTATTCTGATTTAGATGTTGTCTCTCCTGACCATATCTTTTCAGAACTTCAGGCAGAAGAGTTTGAGTTCGACAGACCTCAACGAAAGCAAAGAGCTGAAGCTGACAAAAAAATTGACCATGCCTTCAAAGCATCAGTCAGCGCAGCATCTCCCGCGACGAGCAAGACAACGAGTAAGACTGAACCTTCACTCAACGACTTACAAGAAGGAAGTCTCGCTCAGAATTACGCGCTGCTCGCCGTGAAGTATCAGAAGGAGAAGGAGAGGAGCAGAAAACTGACCAAAGCATACCGAGGCACAAAAGGTAAGTCAGATTATACGCCAAAAGAAAGCTGACCAAAGCTTTGACCAGTCCAGTGGTCAAGTATGTTGACTCAAGTGGAAAGAAACTGTCTGAAACCACCAGGGTTGTTAGACAGATTTGGGTTACTAAAACTAACATCTAAGGACCCAAAAGCAAAATAAAGGGTACGTGAATATAATTCTGTTTTGCAGGTGCACAAAGATCCTTGGTATGTGGACAGTGGATGGTCAAGACATATGACGTACCAAAGGAACCTACTGAAGAATTATATAGCTGAAGAAGGACCCAGAATCGAGTTTGGAGACAATGCAAAAGGCTATACAAGAGGATATGGAGCACTCGGCATTGGACCGCCACGGTTCCTAGAGTATCATATGTTGAAGGACTTCAGCATAATCTTCTCTCTGTTAGTCAATTCTATGATAACTCGAATAGAGTGATTTCTTACACTGGTTTCTGTGATGTCATTGATAAATCTACAGGGAAAACAGTGTTATCAGGTTCGCGTAAAAAGAATATATATGTAGCTGACTGGAACTCAGCAGAACCTGAAGCTTGTCTGTTGGCGAAAAACGACAACCGTACGGGATGGCTTTGGCATAGGAGACTCAGCCACCTCAACTTCAAAACGCTCAACAAACTAGCAAGGAACACTCTAGCAAGAGGACTGCCGAATGAAGTATTCAGCAAAGACACTCAGTGTGAAGCATGTCTGAAGGGAAAGCAAACAAGGAATCAAAATCCACATGTTCCATCTCCTTCCACTGATGGAATCCTTCAGCTGCTACATATGGATTTGTTCGGTCCAGTCTCTCCAGTGATGATCAGAGGCAAGAAGTATGCTTTAGTGGTCATCATTGACTACTCGCGCTACACATGGGTCATATTCATTGCCAACAAGTCTGACGTCAAAACAGAGTTACCAACGCTTCTGAAAAAGCTCAGTGTCGAGAAGAACACCAAGATAATCAAAATTCGTTCTAATAGAGGAACTGAGTTCCTTAATTCCATGGTAGAGGAGTTCTGCAAAACCGAAGGGATTGAGCATGAGACATCTGCTGCGCACACCCCTTAGCAGTACGGGGTTGCTGAACGAAAGAATCGCACACTCAAAGAAGCAGCAAGAACTCTACTCGCAGACTCAGGACTCCCAACCAAATTCTGGGCAGAAGCAACTGACACTGCATGTTATACTCAGAACCGATCTCTACTGACAAAGCAGCATAAGAGAACATCATATGAACTATGGAACGACAGGAACCCTTCTTTATCTTATTTCCATATCTTTGGTTGTTCGTGCTTTATTCACAATAATGGGAAAGATCAGCTGAAAACTTTTGATAGCAAGTCAGATCAGGGAGTATTCTTAGGATACTCTCGAGTCAGCAAAGCTTTCAGAGTATTCAACAATCGGACCCTTTGCGTGGAAGAAAGCCCTCATGTTGTTTTTAATGAGTTTGCTACTGAAGACAGGAGCAATAACTATAAGTCTGAATCTGAGGACATCAGTACGCAAGCCTATTGAATCTGAAAAAGCAACGCAAGTAGCTGAACAGATTGACTCTCCTGAATAGAGTCAATCCCAGGTAACTCAGGTCGATGAAGAAACCTTAGAGGTAACTGAGACCACTACTGAGAATAACAACTCAGGGGGAACATCTATTAATGCTCCTGAGCTGAATGCTCCTGAACCTGGAAACTCAGTAGATCACACTCTCATTACTGAATTGCTTCAATCTCAGAATAGTACAACTGAAATGCCTAACTCACCTACTATCTGTGTTGATCAAATTCCAGATGAAGAGCTGAAACATCGTAGATCGTGGCTAGATGCTCACACTCCCGATCTAATCATTGGAGATCCTTCAAGAAAAAGTGAAGACAAGATCCGGATTCGTCAAGGAGAAAGCGCATTATATTCCCCGCTTCTTATCTACCGAAGAGCCTCGGACGATTGAGGATGCACTTAAAGATGCTTGACCGGATCATAGCTATGCAGGAGGAGCCGAATCGGTTCACGAGAAACGAAGTTTGGGAGCTTGTTGACGCACCCGGCATCAACAAGTCATTGGAACAAAATGGGTCTTCAAGAACAAGGGAGATGAAAACAACGTTATAGTAAGGAACAAAGCAAGGCTCGTGGCGAAAGGCTACTGTCAAGCTGAGGGAATAGATTTCGATGAGACATTCGCTCCAGTTGCAAGATTGGAGGCAATCGGACTATTCCTAGCCTACGCAACACATCAAAGATTCGTAGTCTATCAAATGGATGTGAAGTCTGCGTTCTCCGAACGGCGTCTTGAAAGAAGAAGTCTATGTAGAACAACCGCCCGGCTTTCGGCGGGGACATCGAGGTTTTAGACTCAGAAAGGGCTCTATATGGGTTAAAACAAGCACCCAGGGCTTGGTACGATACCTTGTCAGAGTTTCTTCTTCAGAAAGGTTTTCACAAAGGCACAGTAGATCGCACACTGTTCAGCATTCGACTGGAAGACGACTTATTACTCGTGCAGATCTATGTAGACGTCATTATCTTTGGATCAAAGAACGTCGTCATGTGTCAGCAGTTTGAGAAAATGATGAAGGACAAGTTCGAGATGTCAATGATGGGTGAAATGAACTATTTCCTCGGCTTTCAAGTCAAACAATCTGAAAAGGGAACGTTCATTAACCAAGGCAAATACACTCGAGACCTCATCAAAAGATTTGGTTGCACATCCGGCAAACCTATCAAGATCCCGATGAACACGAATATGAAAATCGATCTTGATAAAGAGGGAGTATCAGTAGACCAAACTGAATTTCGTGCAATAATTGGTTCCTTATTATATCTAACAGCTACTCGTCCTGACATAACTTATGCTGTAAGTGTCTGCGCTCGATTTCAGGCAAATCCTAAGCAGAGCCACATGGACTCAGCAAAGAAGATTCTCCGCTACCTCAGAGGCACACCTGACATTGGTTTATGGTATCCAACTGATGATAATATTGAACTAACTGGCTATTCTGATGCGGACTTTGCAGGATGTAGAATTGACCGAAAATCAACTTCAGGAACTTGTCAGTTCCTGGGCAGTAAGCTGATCTCATGGTTTTCAAAGAAGCAGCACTCAGTAGCCACGTCAACTACTGAAGCTGAATACATGGCTGCCGGAAGTTGGTGCGCCCAAATCCTTTGGCTGAGACAGCAGCCAAGAGACTATGACGTCATTCAGAATGAAGTGCCGATATTCTGCGACAGTACCACTGCTATTGCAATCACTCAGAACCCTGTACTTCACAAGAGATACAAGCACGTGGACATTTGGCATCATTTCATTCGTGACCATGTCGAAAAGAAGGATATCAGGATGGAAAAGATCCATACTGACAAACAAAGGGCTGATATTCTGACCAAGCCTCTGGCTGAATCCAGATTCAAAGAACTTTCAGTAGAGCTAGGTCTGCTGGACCCTACTGACCCCAGTCAGTAAGAAGAGTCTTCAAGAGAGGACCATTTCAGTAAGCGGGAATGTTCACTCTCGGTACTGAGTATAACCAGTACGTAGAGAACCAGCAACCATCTACATGAGGTATCAGCTTACTACTATGTTCAGCTGACAGGTTTGCGTATCTCTACTCAGTAGTAACTAATAGAACAGTATTCTGCACTTATAATTCAGATTCAGCGTGGTATTAATTATCTTAAAGTTTGTCATTTAATGAAAACGACTCTCATTTAATGCACGACATTCTATGCATAAGTATACTGAATTCTGCCACGCATTTAATGCATGTCCTCTCATAGTTACTACTTAGGCAAATTACAACTGGCTTTGACTTAGGCGGCTACTGTGATCATTACCTTCTTTATAATATCCAATCTTAACCGTCCATATCATAAAGCAGATTTAAATTTGGCCTTTGATCAAAAATTGTTCACCTTCATGTTAGATATATATTTTCGATTTATATCGTAGAAACCGCCATTAGTATATCTTCAAATTCTTGCTCCGTAAATTCTGAGATCTCTAGCAATCCTTTACTTGCTTCTTATCTTCTCTATTCTCAGAATTTTATCGGTATGATTATTAAATCTGTTACTATACTTCATTATCTCTTTTCAGTATCGCTATACTAACTGTTTTATGAACAAACGATACTGATAATCTTTTCTTGTGACAGATAATATGGTAAATCTTTCTCTCGTCTCCCCAGGGAACATGCAGGAAATCTTAGACAACGACCGTGTCTGGTGCGAACCAGTCATGGAGTTTGACGCCTGCGACCTTGACTTCATGGACGAGATTTTCTCGTATCTGAGAGCGTCTGGATTGGAGCAGTTCCTCTCAAGGAAGCCTACCTTCTTCCTTCCTCGACAGGTGTCTCAGATATACCTCAACTCAGATTCGATATCTGGAGACATCATTGGACGTTTTGCCTTCCACTACCTAGGCGATGCCTCTATGCAGCTGAAGCGGATCTCAATTAAAGAAGCACTGAGGAGAAGCTTCGCTTTGCCTGCTGAATGAGTTAGCCATGTTGGCTGCAACAATGACAGGATAGACGACTATCTATCTATATTCTGCGGAAAGCCTACCACATTCAGAGCGGCCTTCCCAAAGAACAAGATGCTGCCCAGGCCATGCACTAGCTTATATAGTCACGCAGCTACTGACAAGCTAAGCGGGTTCATTCGATCAAGTATCGAGACCCAAGATCCAACTCATGATGGCAATATATGACAAAGCAAAAATCAACTGGACTGAGTTCTTTCTTCGAGAGTTCATGGTTCAAGCTGCCAAATTTGATAAGGCAATGTGAAACCCGACGCAAAAAAGGCAAGGCTCAGTATGGATCGAAGTCGTCCATCATGATACAAGATATCTGTGGAGATGACCAGATCACCTTTGAAGACAAGGTACACTTTAATGTAAAGAAGACCAGGTTCCACAACAGAACAGCTGCTCTTCAGCAGATCGGTTCAGGACCGTCGCTTCAGCAAACCACGCCTACCAAGAAGAGGTCTCCTCTAGCGAAAATTTCTAAGACATCGGCTAAACATCCGAAGAAAGCCATCGCTGATGTCCCTACTGAATCCGAGGCTGTACCGGAGGAAACTACTGAACATGCTACTGAACAGCCTACTCAGCCTATGCAGCTAATAGATGAGTCAGAGTCCTCCGAGGAGACTCATTAGGTGGAGAAGGCCGTCTCCACTGAACAGACTCAAGAAGTGGATCAAGGGGTTCCAGCTGAACCTAGCCAGAGTGCTAATATACAAACTCTAGAAAGCCCGCTTGATATTCCACCACTTAGCACTTTGCCATCTGCTGAAAAACAGACGTCCGCCATAGATCTTGACGACTCAGAAACGGCGTCTGAGCAAGAATCAATCAGAATGGAAGCCTCAGCGCTCAGATCTCAAGTATTCCGAGAGATAGCTGACCAAATACCGGAGATCGCTGGCCAGCAAGACTTGGTGTTAATTGCTAGACAGGCCAGGCTCCACATGCTCCTAAGGTTCCAGGAATGGCACCCACAGCTTCGCCTCATCCTTCACTACTCCTATGACCAATTACATCAGGAGGAGCAGCATCTAAGGCAGCAGATAGGCTACTCCAGGCCTACTGACCTAGGTTACTTCGATGATCTGAGGGCCGCGATGCTGGCCTTGCTACACGATAGGCGGCAGACTTCAGGCTCAGCCCCCTCAGATGGGTCTGACCACGACGGTCAGGACCCACCCCATGATTTAGGCCCTGGGAAGCCTGATGAGGGAGTATCCCAGGACAAAGATACAACTGCTGAAACTTCTGATCTACCGCTCAGTATCCTTGGGCCTGTGAAGTCGGCGGCTGGTACTTCAACGTCTGCAGAGCCTGCTCAACTCTTGCTAACATCTCAGTTTGAAGTAGCGCCCAGCCCCAAAGGCCGACGCTCAAAGTCCATGGCCAAGGCCCTGAAAAGCCAAGGAGCTCAGAACAGAGCTCTAGCCAAAGCTATCCATAAAGTATGGAAGAAAACTGCTGAAGCCACTAGCGCTGAGCTTCAGGGGCTGAAAACCTCTCTATCCGACTCAGCTGCCCCTGATGTCTCTTCCATTGTCTCAAATGCGCTGGCAAAGCAGAGACAGGATTTTGAAGATCAGCTCAGAGTGATTCAGGAGGGACAGGCCAAACTGCTTGAAGAATTCAAGGCCTCTTAGTCCACTAATACTGAATCAGTCTCAAACCTATCCCAGGCCACTGAGCTCAGACTCAACAATATTCAACAAGCTCTGGAGGATAAGGTGTCTGAGAAGCTAACGGAATTTAAGGCTGCAGCTGAACTCTCCCACAAGAAATACAATGAAGATCTTGCTTCTGAGAGGAATGAGCTGCATGAGGCACTGACAAAAATCAAAGACAAACTCGACTCTCTGTCAACCACTTACAAAAGCCTAGACCTAAAGGTATCCACTCCGACTCCGGTAATAATTGATGATGCCAAAAAGGGGGAAGGAAAGGATAAAAGGGAAGAAAAGAAAGACAGTGAAAAAGGGGACAAGTCAACCCCCAAGCTGACCCTGACTAAACCCTCTGCCAATTCACTAAGGGGGAAGCTCCACTGAAACCCGCCAAAAAAACCAGGTCAGTAGCAGACGCAAGCGAAGTTCAGACTATTGCTGCTACTGGACCAGCTGAAGAGACCCAGGGTGTCTCCGATGCGAGCACAGCAGAGACCGGCCCAAGTAGCTCTGGAACAGCTACTCACGCAACCCAGACTCCTACTGATATTGTTAAGGAGGTTGCTGAGTATGCTAAACATGATGATTCAGAAGAGGAAGAAGCCCCTCTACCACCGCCTGTTCCAGGCAAAGGGAAGAAAGTACTGGAACTCCCGACCTCTCCAGCAAAGAAATCAAAGAGATACATTTCTGCTGAAGAGGAGGCTCAGATAGCAGCTGACGAGAAGCTTGCTAGGGAGATAGCCAAAGCTGAGGCTGCCAACAAGCCTAAAGAAAAGACCTCTCAAGGCAAAACTAAGGCACCAGCTCGAGGCGGAAAGAAAACTGCTAGGTTGCCTCCAAGGAAGCTCAAGATTCATGATGATGAAGATATAGAAAAGTAAAAGGAGCAACAGCAGAAGAATACTGAGAAGCAGGGTACATCCAAAGAGAAATCCAGTACCCCTACTGATTCAGAAGACTCTCCTCACCAACCTTCCTATATGAGATCCAAAGAACAAGATGCTGAGATCGAAGCCATTTTCGCTCAGATGGATAGGTATCTCTGCAGAGGAGAGGAAGCCAAACAGATAGAAGCTGCCAGACAGAGAATACATATGGCAGACCTTGAGGAACTGAGAATTCGTACTGAACAAGAGGCCAGGCTGAGAGTACCTTCAAAAGCTGATATTCCTTATCGATACAGAAGGTTCAGGAAGCCAGCTGATCTGAAATCGCATAGATGGCCAAGGACAGACGATTTGATGCCTGCTCAGTTTACTCAGAGATGGGAATCTGCAAAGATAGAGTTTATCAAGCGCAATTATTTCTGGAGGTTCTGGCCAGACAAGGCTAAGACTGATGCTTACACAAAATGGATGATGATAATAGAACCGGATCTATACGTATACTTGCATAAAGCCATGTCTGAAGGTATAGAAGTCAGTGTTCCTGAGCCCAGAATCATATCTCTGCCAAGAAGAAATGATGACTCAGTCCATCATGGAGTAATAGAAAAAGAGGTGAAGAATGTGCCGCCCAAACAGAGGACTTGAAGAAGTAGCGGAGATTTCCCGAATACCGATGTGAGGAAGAACTCATAGAAGAATGGCTTGCCCTCGCGAGTCAAAATCGCAAAACTTATGGACAGGAAAAAAAAGCTTTAGTTAGAAGGGTTTCTAGTTTAGTTTTTTCTTCCTAGCTAGAAAGAGATGTAATGTCGAACTTTCATATCTTATATATACATTCTCTTTTGGTCGACAATACTTATTGTCTAAAAAAAAACAAAAGTGTTTATTTTATGCTTAAACACTCGAATACACTGATTGCTGACTCACACACTCACTTTATCTTACTTGTCAGCTTATTACTTCTCTAGATCTGATAGTCTAGTTGTTGTGTTTCGGGGGAATTGTTTAGATAGAGGGAAATTGTTTTGGCCTGCTCCCCTCAGTAGACTAGAACTTGAAGAACAAACTCCACTGATCCTACTTGTAATAATGTAAGGAGCTCTGTTTCTGATAGTTTAGTATTAGCATAGATGATAGGTTTTGGCATCATCAAATAGGGGGAAATTGTTGGGTGATGATTTTATCCTAAGCACTGTTATACTTAGTGGGAAATGATTCTGTCTTCAGCACTGACCGTAAGCTCAGTATCCTCGTGCTCTGTACCTATCTGAAGATTTGAAGATCCCAAAACCTTATCTTGATTGATGAACCATTCCCGTGTAATTGTTTTGTCTCTGAGGTTTCAGACTCAGTAGACACTCTGCTCTGGTTAAGGCGGTCAGTAGCTTATCAGCCTCAGCACCAGAAGTAGAAGACTCAGTATTTACTGGACTCAGTAGGAGCAGTATACTGAAGGAGTCAATAGAACTGAACTCAGTAGGAGTAGTTCACTGAACTCAGAGCTGACCATCAGTAGAGTACCCTCAGCTGTCTCTCTACTGAATGAAGATCGAGACTTCGAGAACGGCGAGCAGTCTTCTCAACTGTCAGACACTTTTTTGAATATACAATCATCATTGTCAAATACGAGGAAAAGAGAAGTCAGCTTCAGTTGCCTCGAAGTCTGTTCCGTCTCAACCACTCCATAATCCTCGACAAATGACAAGTATACACGTGTCTCTACCTACTAAAGCTGCACGTCAACATATTTCCAGAAAAGGAGGGAAAGGACACTATTACATCCTTCAAAAAGAGCCGTTAGCTACCAAAAGAGAGAGAAAGGAAGATCGTCTCCAACGGATCTTTTCCAATCTCTGCTCTATAAATAGAGGGACATTTCAAGCCTCGAAAAAGAGAGCAAAGAGAGAGCAAAAAGAGAGCACGAGAGAGAGAGACGAATGCGCATAAGCTTAACGACAAAAACAAACACAAGCATTCAAACGAGCTAGAACCAGAAAATCCTAAGTCTTCCGCAAGAATTTGAAGATCTATCTCCGGCGAAGGACTACCTTCTCAGCTCATAGGGAACCAAGCTAAACTGTTAGAAGAGCATCTAGTATCCAAATCGACGATACACGAACATAAAGCTTATTTCAGTTGTTCATCGATCTAGAAGCCACTCTCTCATTCCCTATCCCTCTAACCCTAAGCTCAACAGAATATACTTATAGCTTAGACGAAGGAGTTCATATTTGAACCCAATCCTTATTGTAAAAGGACTCCTTCATAGTTGAAGAAGTTTGTCAAACACTTTAGTTTGATACCTTTGTAAACTGGGACTTGCTCAGTATAATCCCCAAGCCACGGCTTTGTCCTGTGCACAAGCTGACTGAGACTAACTCAGTATAATAAATAGCCTCCTGAACTTTTCGGGACAGTGGACGTAGGATCGATTGATATCCAAACCACTTTAAAATTATGTGTCTTCTTATTGCTTTCTGATTACTGTTGCATTGATTTTACTGTTCATACTGAAAACCTACTTTAAAATCATACAACTGTCTCAGCATACTGAACTGTCTATTTGCTGAACTGAGACTTGCTAAAACGGTTTTTTCCACTCAACTAATTTGGGCCTACACTTTTCCGCACCGCTGAACTCTACTTGTTTGATACTGAATTCTGACTCAGTCAGCTAGCAGATCTCAGTAGAGTCAGACTCTTTGCCATACATGATTCATAACAGCTATTTGGTCTGCTGAATTAATTCAGTACGACACTTTCCTGAACAGGACTGTTCGCTTTCGAAGTTGAGAAAATCGGAGTCAGGTGTATTCACCCCCCCCCCCTCTACACCTGACCGTACACTCGGGACCAACAGGAGCTTTCCTAAGTTTGTAAACCTGATGTCCCTGCCGAAAGTCGGGTGGTTGTTCCACATAGACTTCTTCCTTCAGTACATCGTTCAGAAAAGCTGACTTTACATCCATCTGATATGCTTTAAATCCTTGATGCGTTGAGTAGGCTAGAAATAGACGAATGGCTTCCAATCTTGCGACTGGAGCGAACATTTCATCAAAGTCTTTTTCTTCAACTTGACAATATCCCTTGGCAACTAGTTGAGCTTTGTTTCTGACTATGACGTTGTTTTCATCGCGCTTGTTCTTGAAGACCCATTATGTACCTATGACGTGCTGATCTCTTGGTCTATCAACAAGCTCCCAGACCTCATTTCTGACGAACTGGTTCAGATCCTCTTGCATTGTAATGATCCAGCCAACATTATTTAGTGTGCCCTCTATCAATTGAGTTTCTTCAGTAGACAAGAAACAAGAGTATAAAGCGCTTTCTCCTTGACGTAATCTGGATCTTGTCTTTACACTTGCTGAAGGATCTCTAATGATGAGATCAGAAGAGTGAGCATCTAACCATGATCGTCTTCGCTTGGTCTCTTCTTCTAAAATAACTTCTCTACAGTCAGTAAGAGTGTAGGCATTTCAGTAGTACTGTTCTGCGACTGAAGCAATTCAGTAAGAAGGTTAGGATCTATTGAGTTCCCAGGTTCAGGGTATTTTGCTCAGGAACATCATTCGTTCTCCTGAATTGTCATTCTCAGTAGAGGTCTCAGTTACCACTAGGGCTTCCTCATCGACCGGGGTTACTGAGGTTGATTCTGTTCAGTAGAATCAATCAGGTCAGCTACATTGCCTGTAGGATAGGTCTGAGTTTCTTCTTCATCTAACTCATCATCCCAACAATGCTGGATCTTTTCGGTTTCATCATTCAGCTTGAGATCATGTAGCTTGCTGCTGACATCTTCAGTATTTGACTTTTTACTCGATTTCCTGTCCTTAGTAACTAACTTGTTAAATAAAATATGAGGCCTATCCACCGCGCCCAGGTTCCGGTAGTTAAAGACCTTGAAATCTTTACTGACCCTAGAATATCCTAAGAACACTCCTTGATCAGACTTGCTATCAAAGAACTTTAACTGATCCTTTACATTATTGTGGATAAAGCAAGGACAACCAAAGATATGGAAATGAGAAATAGAAGGAATTTTCCCTTTCCATAGTTCATATGGTGTCTTCATGTGTTGTTTTGTCAGTAGTGAGCGGTTCTGAGTATAACAGGCGGGTCAGTAGCATCGGCGTAAAACTTCGAGGGTAATCTAGAGTCTGCTAGGAGCGTTTTTGCTGCTTCTTTTAATGTTATGTTCTTCCATTCAGCAAGACCGTTCTGCTGAGGTGTGCGAGCTGCTGAAGTCTCGTGCTGAATCCCCACAGTAGCATAGTAGTCCTTGATGATTGAGTTGAGAAATTCAGTGCCTCGATTTGAGCGTATCCTCTGAATCTTGATGTCCTTTTCCACACTGAGTTTCTTCAGCAGTGTAGGTAAATCAATCTTGACATCAGATTTGTTGGCTATAAAGATGACCCACATAAATCTTGAATACTCGTCAATAATGACGAGGGCATACTTCTTACCTCTTTAAGTCACTGGAGTAATTGGGCCAAATAAGTCCATGTGCAGCAGCTGAAGGATTCCATCAGTGGAAGGTGACGGACTAGGTGGATGGCTTGATTTTGTTTCCTTTCCCTTCATGTATGCCTCATAATTTCTGTCTCGATTGAATACTTCGTTGGGCAGTCCTCTAACTTTTGAGTCCCTTGTCGGCTTGTTCATTGCCTTGAAGTTCAAATGACTGAGCCTCTTATGCCACAATCATCATGTTTTGTTACTTGACTTCATTTGGGCAAGCAAGCAGGCTTTAGGTTCAGCGGTGTTCCCGTTTGCAACATAGATATTCTTCTTCCGTGAACCAGATAACATTGTTTTCCCTGTAGATTTATTAAGAACATCATAGAAACCAACGTCAAAGGTAACTCTGTTAAGTTTATCACAGAATTGACCGACAAAAAGGAGATTATGTTGAAGTCCTTCACCATAAGTTACTCTTGGAACTGAAGCAGTCCCAATGTTCATTGTTCCATATCCCCTTATGTAGCCTTTTGAGTTGTCACCGAACTCCATTCTAGGTCCTTCCTCTTGTACATAGTTGGTCAGCAGGCTCTTCAGATAAGTCATATATCTTGACCAAACAATGTCCACGATACAAGGGTTCTTATGAACCTACAAAACATAAACAGTTTTAGGTTTGGTTTCACGACCCAGGTCTGTCTGACAACTACGAGGGTCTTAGACTCTTTTTTCTTAATCCTGTTGTCAGTACTTCTCTCCACTGAACTTGGAGATACTGACTTTTTAGAAGTTTTGGGTTTAGGAGCTTTATTCTTCTGACTCTTCTTGCTCCGCCTGACCCGGGGCTCATAATAGTATGTGTAACGCCCCAATTTTCATAGCTTAACTAGGGACGCTACTTCATATTTAACATGTTTATTTCTATTCTTTCAAAATATTTTCATTCAATAGAAACGTTGCAAAACTTAGGTTATTTTCATACTAAGCGGAAGTCTTAAATAAAAATAATTACAGACTACTAGTTCTCGAAAATAAAATGCAAAGTTCATGATAAAAAAAATAGTTTAATGCAATATTAAGTTCATAAATCCTTCCTCGTGTGACCATCACCACCAACACCACTACGCATCGGCCGATCCATTTCCTGAAAAATGTTAAAATGATAGGGATGAGTACGACTACTCAGTGGGAAATGCATTTATCCAAATTATAAACAATACCGAATTCAAACATGATAACATAGACATGATAACATAACATGGTTGATCCGAATATCCATAGACATAGCAGCCGGTAGGCTTGACCCGAAGGTCCCTCGCTGATCCGAAGATCCATAGACATAGCAGCCCGTAGGCTTGACCCGAAGGTCCCTCATTGATATAGGCCCGTCGACCTTATATCCCTCGTTCATAGTTTCATTGATCATGTACTATAGTCACATGAAAAACTCAAGTAAAGAATATAATAAGGATAAACATAAAAAATTCCCCACCTTAAATTTGACTTGATGAAAAATAATGGATATCAATGTTTAAGTCCTGCGCGCTGATCCTATACATTGAAATTTAGCTTAATGACTCGTACATAGAGTATCATGCATCAACTATTCAAATAATTTATAATTACACATAGATCATAATAATCAAACAATGTATACTATACATAATCTACTTATTAACATGCAATTTTAACGGTTTTACATGGTAGTAGACTTAAGTATATTAAAAATAACCTTATTTCTATCGAAAATTCATTCATGCATTGAATAATTTGGCAACTCATGAAATAAATTAACAAATAAATAATAAACGTATCCTAAAAATTCCATATTTTTAACATGAATGACTTAACACATATTATATCCTATTAATATTCAGCATGGTCTAAAACAACTCAAAAATATGAAAAACAATTTTCCTTTCAAGATCATGAACATGCTGTCAGAAACTGGCAGGTTATGAAGAACAATTTTAAACAAATATTTATCATGCTTGAAAACTTATACAAAAATAATTTAGTATACTAGACATACCAAGAAATATGACCCTAAATTTTCACGATGATAGGACGACGGAAAGATGTGTAAATAATTCTTTAAACATTTCGCAGGGATGCTGACAGGATTTCGAAAAATTTTATGGGATGCTATATTATGAGCTACTAAGGGGTATTTATAGGCCTAGAAATCATTATCTAAATATTCCTAATCCTATAAGGTATCAAATATATTTTATCTATAATTATTTTCGTCCTTATATATTTTATATAGTATTTATTCTATCACTTACCATATAAGACATTCAATCCTAGATAAATTAGGATATGGATAACCACAACTAGATTTTATCCTAAAATATTTATATCACACATAAAATATCTATTTTAATCATAAAACATAAAATAAAATTATCTCCTAATAATAAATATTATATCCTTTTATGAATCCTAGTAGGTTTAGGAAATCCAAAATAAATAAATATTATTCTTGTCCCATAATTCTAACCTCATTTCTATCTCAACAATAAACAATATAATCATAATATGATATAAATAAACACCTTCAAAGTTCAAAATAAATTTACATAACAAAAATGATTTAATTGACAAATAAGACAAATGCTTTAATTTTCATTTTAATTTCTAAGGCGCGACTTACAGAACTAAAACACTTGATAACATGCATGAATAAATATGAAATGCATTTTATATTGAAGATTTTGGGGCGTTACAGTAAGAACCATACTATGCAGGATGCACCCATTCTTGTTCACCATACTGCTCTGCCCACCTGACCTTCTTGGTTCCCCCTGAGTTTGATCGTGGTGTTTTGGGGCTAAAATCTCTTGTCAGTTGATTCTTATAGCTCAGCTGAGGTGCTTGGATATTCTACTTATTCTTTGTCAGAGGGGTGATTGGTTTAGTAACTTGAATTCCCCCTCGGACAAACCGGTCAGCCAGCTTATCTGAGCCTTTTGAAGTTGAGGTAGATGCTTCGTTTGTGTAGCCAAGTCCTTCCTTGACGGAGGATGACCTTTGTGCCCTTAGCAATCCCTCTAACTTATCTTTGGCTCCCATGTACTGCTCTATCATCAATCTTCGCTATACTTCATCACTCCTCCTGAGTGACCCATATTCCTTCTAAACCTCTGCAAGTTTCTGACATAGCCTAGCTATTTCAGTATCTTTATCAGAATTATCCTTGGTCAAGACTAATATCTGAGTTTCTTGATGTTGAGTCTTAGTCATGAGAGATTCAATTTCTTCATTTTGTCTCACCACAAGAAGTTTTGAATCAGTAAGTACCTGATAATCAGAAGAAAGTCTCTGATTCTCAGTTTTTATCTATTCCAACTCCTGAACAGTTCTACTGAACTCCCTGCTCATCTGAATTTGCTCCTCTAACAAATCTTCATATGCTTGAACCACGTCTAGAGGTTCTCCTACAGCTGAGTAAGTGTCGTGTGTTCTTTGTGAATAGGAGGTTAGATTCAGTTTAAAGTTTACCTCAGCCTCTTCTCCAGCCATTAGGTAATGTTCAGTTGAAGTTTTAGGATTTGATTCTTCGACCTTAACAACAACGAATGTAGCTTCATCTTCAAAGGAGTTCATGAGTGTATCTTCCTCAACTGAGCTGTCGGATAGCTCTCCTGCAATACAGGTCTGCCTCTTCCAAGAAAATTTGTCTCTTCTGGCCTGCCGTTCAGCTCGTTGTGCAGCTGAGAGCTCCGGACAGCCGTACTGATAATGTCCGTTCTTTTTACAGTTGTAGCACACAGAAGTCCTGCCACCCTTTTCAGATGTGTCGTTGGATGGACTGGCAGTACTATCCATGTCCCTGCATTCAGGAGAAGGTTTAGATTCTTCTTTCTTTTTGTGATATTCTTCTTACCAGAAGAAGAATTTTTGTGATATTTCTTAAGATTCCTGACTCTATCCTTCTCCCTTTGGTACTTCGGAGCCATAAGCACGCATCGTGCAGCAAGATCCTCAGTAGTGGATTTTGGTGCTGTGGTTGCGATTGACTTGCTTGCTGAACTGGGCTTGCTCCAGACGTGTTGACTGTTGCTTTAAAGGTATGGTCGATTGGGGTGTCAGCTGGAGCGCTTACACTTCGTTAGGTTAGACTGTGCTCGAACTCCTCTACATTTAGTTTTGAAAAGATAACATCAAGAGTTAAAGCATTTAGATCAGAGCAACGTAAATAAGTAGAAAATGGAGACACTTCAGTCGGGGCAGCGCTCTTAGGATCTTTTTGTTCATCTCCTAGTTGGTGAACATTTTCCCCAACCCGTTGATCACATTGATTTGATTTGTATATCTGATGCTAGGCTCGTCAATGTATTCATTGGGCTACATGGCGAATGTCTCGAACTTCTGAAGCTACCAACTCAAGCTTATTCTATTTGTTCTACGGGGTTCCTTGGCTTAATACAGCAAGGCCATCCCAAAGTTCTTTCGCTGTTTTACGATCTTGCACTCTGCCGTGGTGTGAATCACTAAGCATTGTCAGGATTGCGTTCTGCGCTACTCGGTCTAGATTGTATATTTTTTTTCCTTCTGGCGTGAAGGCGGCTTTATCTTTGGCAATCTTTTCCCTATTTGTGTTCCTACACCTCCCACAGTAGCAACTTCGACGCTATCGATCATGGGAGTGATTGGTCTTGTCTAGAGGACGTCATTCATCCGGTCATGCACCTCCAATCTGACACGCCATACTGTGTAGTTCTCTTCTGAGAACATTAGTTTAATTCGAATACCTAACATATCAGACAAGTTTAAGCAGATAGTATACGGATGAATGAAGAGATGCTCGTGTAGGGAAAATATTTTTCAGGATCTTGTTCGAGTATACTAGTAAGTTTTCAATATGATTACAAAAAGCACACCCATCTTATTCCAATTGTTGGTCCAGAGACGAGTATAAGGTGTGTGTGGGGGGGGGGGATGATTACACCTGAGTCCAAATTTTGTTCAAACGTGAAGGTCAGTATTTTAGTGAGTATGCCAGTGAACAAGTTCAGTTGCCAGTTAAGCCTTCTGATCGCGGGGCAGAGTGATTCAACGACTGAATCCTTTCTACTGACTGATGCCAGTACTGAGTAATTCAGTAGATGAATAAGTGCAGAATTTTGTAGGCCCGATTTAAGTTCGTCTCTTTAAAAAATGTTTTTAGGCAAACCAAATTAGTTGGCTAGTGCATTTTTAAATCTGTTTTACTGAAAATATGATTATGGAAATAGTTGACAAGCAGATGCAATAAAACACTAAATGACACGAGAAATTTTTGATGTGGTTCAGATACAAATCCTACATCCACGGTTATGTTGAACAGGAGGTCTTGTTGATTAATCTGAGCAAGCCTCAGCAACATTATGTACACTGGACAGAACCCTCTAAGTTATAGTCCTAAGCGACTTTACAGGATCAAACCGAAGTTTGAAGGGTTTTGTCTCCAACAAGGAAGGAGTTCTTACAATAAGAATGTATCACTAAAACTGAACTCTTTCAAGTGTCTAAGCTTAAGATCTAACAAGGTTATCTTAGAACAGAGATCGGGAACAACTCTAGAGTGAAGAACTACTAGCATATCTCTAAGATTTCTAGTTCTTCATTGGATATAGTAGTGAGCTTGCTAGAGGGCTTGATTGTGTGTTCTTGAATTTCTTGCTTCTCTGATCTCGTTGGTTCGTGTGTTCTTCAATTCTAGAAGATGATCTCTTTATATAGTTGTGACTGATGCATAGATCCACTGGAGAGGACCTTGCCACGTGTCACAAGACTCCAAGGAAAACGGCCATATAATTTGAATGTCGCTGCAGAGGGTGATTGGCTTTCTGTGCATTAAAGCAGCTTTTGTATAAGAGCAGGTAAGATTTGCTTGCTTCTCATTGGTCGAGGTATGGTGGTAGTTGAGACTTGTCAGACATCAGTCTTCTAGCTGAGTTGACTTCCTCTAAACCTCGGACACTAAGTGTTCCTCTGCTGACATCCGACTGATAAAGGTCAGGTTGTCGATTTCTCTTGTACGGTCTACATCTAAGTCGCAGCTCTTTCACTTGGTCAATGATGATCATACTGAGTCCTCTTTCTGAGTCAGCTGAAGAGTGGTTTTCTCTACTGAGTGCTTCCAGCTACTGACTCGAAGACAAACTACTGAGCTCTTATACTGACAGAGCTCTACTGAACCGATGACTGATTGGGTTCTGGAACCTTAACTTCTCTACTAAAGTTCCAACAATTTACCCCTTACAAGACTTAGACAAATTAATCTAGAAAGATCAAAGTAGGTCTAGCCTATAACATGATGTCGGTTCATCACACACTCAAGGTTTTGGGATCTTCATTTCCTCCTACATTTATACAACAGTTACTTAGTATCAGAGGTACAGAATCATCTCCCAATAATTTCCCCCGTGTCCACTGACTCATATCCCTACAACAACTACTCATCGGATTTTTATATCTGATGTTTAGGTTAATGCGGCTTAGGATGATTCTGCTGGAGGTGATGCTTAGTCGAGAACATACGCCGAGAAGGCAACTTCCCACTCTGGTCCGACTTCATCTCACACTATCCCGGTCTCACCCTACATCAGATCGATTCTACTCACAAACGGGTGAAGGACTGAAGTACTTCAGCTCCACAAACACATGTCAAACATGAATAACTGCATGGAATAAATAAATATTGGGATGGCTCATTATTTTGAGGGTCTCACTGACGTAATGACTATCGTCAAAGAATAGAGAATAAAAACCATTCGGACTAGAAGTACTATCAGCACTAATGCCGAACGCAGCTCTGACCTCCTCCGCTGCAAGAGGTGCACAAAGACCATCCAAATCTACTTCTGGCAGTAGAGGACGTTGAATGTCAAAATTCGCCTCAGCAAGCTTACCCACATCAGAAGTATGTAGACAGTGAAAGAACCCTGCAGCAAAGTCCCTCATCTCAGCCTCCCATGTCAAGACCCAACCCTAATCCTCAATAGATTAAATGCGAGACCTCACACGCTTCTGCTTAACCCATCCCTAAAAAAACTTGGTATTTCGCTCTCCATCAACAGTCTAACGATTAGCAGCTTTTTGTCGCCATAAATCAACCTCAATCCTAGACTGAAGCACAAACTAAAAAACACACCTATTCAACTCAGTCCGAGTCAAAGGAAAAGGCAAAGCTTCTTAAGCAGCCTCTGCAACACCCATAGCAGCCTCGGCATCTCTCAAAGTAGTAAAAAATTCCCAAAGATATTTCGATTCCATATCTTGAGAAACATCTTCACCTTCGTCAGCTTCAATTGCAGGTTCATCATGCCCTGAAATCCCATATTATTTGCCTAAATCCACCTGATTTTCTGGGAGAAAAGTATGAGGTCTAATCTACATATTCTGAAAATGAAAAAATGTCTCAACCTTTGAGTAGAAGTATCGCAACGTACCAGAAGAGGGCAATGATCCGATATAGACATCAACAAATGCTCCACCTGTGTCGTGGCAAGCACATCCTGCCAGAATTCACCCAAAAGAATCTTATCCAGCCTTTCAAATATGTCTCTAGCCTGTCATGTGAACGAAAGACCCTTGAAACCTAGAACAATCAGCTGACAATCCGCCACAGCATCCTCCATATCCTCCATCTCCAACTGCCTCCTAGAATAACTCCCATATATCTCCTCCTTCGATATGAAACATTTAAAGTCTCCCCTAACAAGCCACGGTAAATCCTCCATCGCCTCCGAAATCTTCATACGCTTCTCCCACAAGCCACAACACACCTACCTACTATATTTCCCATGGTTAATAGAAATGTAAACAGGAAAAGTGAAGAAGAGGACCAGACAAACGAACATGAAGTACCAGATTAAAACTATCCAAAACCTCAATTTGAAAATCAGAATGCACAAATAAAAAAAATCTTAGTATTACTGTTATGAGCACAAATTGGAAGGTTGAACATGGAACCATAAACAACCTGGAACCATAAACAATAGGATCCGACTTAGTCACAGGCTCAATAAAAGCAACAAAAGAAATCTTCTCTCTCCGAATATAGCCTTTAATAACGTCCTAAGTGGCGAGGTTCGCAATTCTGCACACGTTCCAAATTTTTAAATTCACTAACATGGGGAAAGAACTTTGGTACGGGCTGGATCCTCAGAATCCCTCCCAAAATCCTCAAAAATCTCCTCAGTATGACCATCTATCATCTGTGTAGGTCTAGAATGTAGCACTTCATACTCAAGACGCAAAGCGTCTGTAGGAATGCTTGAAGAACTCTTCTAAAAAACAACCCCCTTTGGAAGAAGACTCAACAGAAGAAACTGAATTCGGCTCATCAAACAGCCGTAAAGCTGAATACTATTACCCAGTGGAACCACAAGACTCTTACCATTAGTCCTTAGTTTCTTACCAATAACATCAATGAAATCCCCAAGAATAGCACCACGACGAGGAGCAATAGTGTGTTTAGGCCGACCACCAAGAATACAATCAGAAACCTCCTTGACTGACCGCTGCAATAGAGCCTTTCCCCAAGTAGTTGGAGCCTGTTCCTTCTTGGTACCTGAAGAAGAAGGTTGATTGTTCTGACCAATCACACCCTTTGAAGTCGGTTGTTTTGAACGAACTCCCTAAAGCACCCTTCCTGGGAGGACGAGGAAACTTCTCATAAGCATTGCAAGAATCCGCGGAATGGCCAATATGCAAACAATCCAAGCAATATTTGGGAGTTTTATCCCAAATCACTTTATGAATCACATGATAACCACAAATTTCCAACACAATCTCATCCAGCACAGGCTTGGAATCATCCACTTCAACATAAATTCGCGTAAATTGTATCTTCTCCATATGTCTTCTGGCATAATCAATTTGAAAAGGCATACCTAACAAAGAATCAATGATATGCAATGCATGATGAACATACAAATGCACATGCAAAGCAAGTAAATTGCATCACATAGCAACAATAGGCGTTTCAATTGATGGTGAAAAATTTGGGGCCATTTAAAATTGCGCATGGGAACACCATCATATATGCGACATTTCTAAATCATGAACAATAGCTAATGAACAAGCATAATCATCTAAATGTGAAACCCTAATGAAAACTCGCTCTTGAAAAACTCTCTGAAAATTGCACTCAACAAATATAACCCTTTTTTGGCCGATTTCCGCTCAGTTTCTACAAGTTTTACTTGGTGGTTCTTGTTGTTCATGATTGTGTGCGATTTTTAGAGTGTTTGAAGTATTTTTACCGTTCGATTTTGTGTTTTTTTAATGTGTAGTATGTGCGATTGTGTTTTATGCGCGTGTGTGATTTGCTTTCGTCTTCCTCTTCTTTGTGTGTGGTGTTGTATTCGGTCGTTGCTGGTGATGGTTGGGTTTGGTGGTGTTGGTTGGGACTGTGTTGGGCGGTGGCATGGTGTTCAAGTTTTTTTTTTTTTTTTTTTACGTGGAACAATAATTGTATTATTAATTTAAATCAACTCTAACGGGAATCAAACACTAGATCAACCACTTACACAGAAGTGGAAATACCAACTACACCAAATGTTGTTCAGAAGTGGGAATAGGCAGAAGTGGGCATGGTGTTCAGGTTTTTTTTTTAATCAAATTGCCCACTGTGGGCGGGGAGTTAGGCGGACTCCCAACCCGTCCTTATCATAATAAAAATAGTACAATGTTCGAGGCCTACCTAAAAGTGATATCGTCTACAAATCACAAGGAGTAAACCATGAAAGCAAACAAAATGCCTAACAGATGCCCCAAACAAACGAAACCCGAACAATAGGATAACATAATAGGTCCAAAACATATGCAAAATCTCTAACTGTCAGATGACAAAATCTGAAGTTAGGATAGCCAAGCTGGTCCATCCTAACAAAACATTGTAAGTACCTCGGTGCAGAAACAACATCGTATACAGTAAGCTCCAAAACCTGATGACCACGTCCGTGCAAGAAAATCAGCCGGTTTGTTCCCCTCATGATGGATATGAGAGATACGAAACCGGACACCTCGGAGAAGAAGTCTAATACGGGCCAAAGTGTGACGCATCGCAGCCGAACCATGCCGATCGGAAGAAAGAAGAGTAACCACTGCAGTAGCATCTAACTCGATCCAAATATCTGAAGATAACTGAGTAGCCAGCCGAAGACCCTGAAGAAGAGCTAGCAACTCACCGTCGAAACTAGAAGAAGCAATCACCGGCAAGCAGAAAGCAGTCAAGAGCGACCCAAAATGATCCCGGACCAAACCGCCACCAGTAGCCAATGCAGTACCCCGTTGAAAGAGTCGTCCATATCCAGCTTAACCCAGGGCGCCCCATGGGGATGCCACAAGACCATGAGAGACCAAAGGACTCTCCTAATCGGCTGATAAGGAGGCATGAAGGGCACACTAGGCAAGCAGCCAGCCCACTGCGCAAGAAGAAGTTTCCCAGCAGCCACTAATAAGTGCAGAAGATGCTCCACCTGCCAAATCATGTGAGACAAACGCAAAGGAACATGACAATCCTTACTACTATTCCTCTCCGTCCACATGAACCAAAAAATCAAGCAAGGAATCAAGAAAGCAATATGGTTGGCGGAGGCTCTCGAAAGAGCTAACCGCCAGTGACCTAGTCTACATGCAATGGCAATCCTCGTGTGAATAGTGTGTGCAGAAGAAAACCAAGGCTCAAAGTAAGTCCAGGCGGCCCTCGCAGAGACACTAGAAAGAAACACATGCACAATCGACTCAATGGAACGAGAAGAAAAACACACGCACGCGGAAGCCAACATAATCCCCCTCCTCTGTAAATGAGTATCCACCGGCAAATGAGCATATAACAACCTCCACAAAGAGACTGACATGGTAGGCCGCAGACAAGGGCCCCAAATAGCCCCGAACAGAGGCCGCTTAGGCAGCCGATGTCTGATACGACATCTCCGTCTAACATCACAAGCGTCTGGCTAATAGTATCAATCAACTCAATAGGAAAGCCACAAGTCACATGCATATGCAACAAACGATCATGCAGCCATGTATTCTCATGCTCATGCTCATGCAAAAAATAGCGTACCTCATAGCAACCGAGATCAGCATCAGGAGGACACTAGGAGGAAAGGGGGCGGTCACCCATCCAGCAATCATCCCAGAAACTAGCCCTACCACTACGCAAGGACCACCGCACGTACTCATGAGCAGGCATACCGTGCCTGAGGAGCCGCTTCCACGGCCGACTGGCGTAGTGGGGAGCAGACAATGTAGCTGGATAAAAAGGCGTGCAGTACTTAGCCCACATAAAGCGGGCCCAGATAGAGTCACGAGACTGGAACCTCCACCACAGCTGGAAACTGCAAGCAAACAACACATCGGATAATCTACGTAGCCCAAGGCCTCCCTCATCCTGAGGCAGGCACGTAGTCTCCCATGCGACCCAGTGAGTCTTCCAGATCTCACCCATGGATCCCCAGAAGAACATCGCCATCATCTGCTCCTGACGATGCAAAACGGTCTGAGGGGGCTCCATCACCTGCAAGATATGGAGCGGGAGCGTGGAGAGGGTGCAGCGAATCAAAGCCAACCGCCCACCAAAGGTGAGATGACGATGAGACCAGCTGTGAATATGCGCACTCATCCGCACACACAAATCATCAAACAAGGAAGTTATCTTAGCACCCTATACATTGGCACACCCAAATAGACAAAGGGAAGGGTGCCTCACCGATGTCCAGTAACCTCCCCCACAATCGGCTACCAATGTCGTGCAAAGCCCTCAAACATGTAGAAGTTGCTCTTCTCCTGATTAATCTTCTGACCCGAGATCGCCGCATAATAATCAAGGCACTCAATGAGCCACATTAAGTCCGTGCGGCAAGCTTGGCTGAAGATAATGATACCATCCGCATAAGATACATGAGATGGAGAATTAGCATCCAACCGAGACAGATGATCTGCAGCCAGCACAAATAAGGATGGGGAATGAGGATCACCCATTTGAAGACCCCGAGTGGACGGAAAGAAACCTGCTGGCGATCCATTCACAAGAACAGAAAACCAACAGTGTTGAATGCATCTCTCCATCATACTCAACCACCCCGGAGGAAAACCCATCTGCTCCAGAACCCGCAGCAAGAAAGGCCACTGCACCTGATCATACGGCTTAGCCATATCAAGCTTAATGGCCAGATTCGGGCTCGGCCTCTTCTCATCCAAGTCGTGAATGAGCTCCTGGGCCGACAAGGCATTATCACTCAACAAGAGGCCACAGACTCATATCCCTACACATTCTAACTGAAAATGACACTTTTATTTCAACAAGATTTTTTTCATTTTTTTAAAAATTTTATGTTAAGGGTGAAAGTGTCTTTTTGTTGTGAAAAATATTGTCACTTGTTTATGTTTCAAATAAAAATATCATTTTCGGTTAGAACGTGTAGGGATATGAGTCAGTGGTCAAGGAGACCATGGTTAGGGAGATTCATAGGATATGACTCAGTAGATTTTTATGCATATTATGAGTCAGTGATTGTTTAGGGGAAATTATAGCGATACAAATTAGTATTGTCATGAGGAATTGAAGATCTCAAAACCCTTGTCCTAACCCCTTAGCGTGTGACGAACCGTCATGATGTAACAGGCTAGACTTGCTTTGATCTTCATAGATTATTTTGTCCAAGTCCTATAAGGGGTAAATTGTTGGACTGAACTTTAGTAGAAAAGTTAAAGTTCCAGAACCCTGAGTCATTGGTTCAGTAGAGCTCAGTAGTCTTCAGAGTTAGTCACTGGAAGCACTCAGCAGAAGATCACTCTTCAGTCGACTCAGGCAGAAGACTCAGTACGATCATCCTTGATCTACTGAATGGGAGAAGAGCTCAATTGATTATCTTCGAATTAGAAGCTGAAAGCACTCAGTAGAAGATCACTCTTCAGCCGACTCAGATAGGAGACTTAGTAGGATCAGTCTTGATCTACTGAATAAAGTTGCAACTCAGTTGCAGACAGTATGAGGAAAATCGACATCCTAACCTTTATCAGTCAGATGTCAACAGAGGATACTTATGTCCGAGGTTTAGAAGAAGTCAACTCAGCTAGAAGACTGTTGTCTGACAAGTCTCTCCTACCGCCACACCTCGAGCAATGATAGCAAGCGAAGCTTACCTGTTTTGACACAAAAGCTGCTCTCATGCATACAAAGCCAACCACTCTACGGTGACATTCAAAATTATATGGCCGTTTTCCTTCGAGTCTTGTGACATGTGGCATGGTCCTCTCCAAAGGATCTATGCATGGGTTACAACTATATAAAGAGATCGTCTTCATTGAAGAATCGTCCATGAGTGACCAATGTTCTGACAACACCAAAGTTCACAACACGAACCAACGGGAACAGATACGCTTTGAAGCTTATGAATACCTCTCAAGCACTCTAGCAAACTCACTATTACATCTAGCGAAGAACTAGAAATCCCAGAGATATCCTTGTAGTTCTTCTCCCTAGAGTTGTTCCCCGGTCTCTTATCTAAGCCTTCATTGTAATATCTTAAGCTTAGAACCTTCGAAGGATTTCACTTTTAGTGAATCGTTCTTATTGTAAGAACTCCTTCATTGCCGAAGACAAAACGCCTTCAAACTTCAGTTTGATTCTGTAAAGTCGCTAAAGACTATAACTTAGAAGGTTTTGTCCAGAGCATAGAAACCTCAAGGCTTGCTCAGATTAATCAACAAGACCTCTTGTTCTGCAGGAACCTGAATGTAGGATCTTGCGTATCGAACCACATTAAAAGTAGCTCGTGTCATTTACTATTTTATTGCACCTGTGTTTCAACTGCTTGCAGAATTATTATTTCTATAAAACAGTTTTAAAAGTGCACTAGCAAAAAATATCTTGGTTCGCATAAAATGTTTCTGAAAAAGACGAGCTAAAACTGGGCCTACATTACTCCGCACAATATTCCTCTACTGAATTTCTAAATATTGATATCAGTTAGGAGAAAGATTTCAGTTGCTGAATCACTTTGCCCCGCGATCAGATGGCTTAACTGGCAACTGAATCCGTTCAGTAGCAAACTCAGTACAAGACTGACCTTCGTGTTTGAGGTAAAATTTGGACTCAGGTGTATTCACCCCCTCCCCCTACACCTGATACTGGTCTCTGGACCAACAGTTGGTATCAGAGCATTGTTGTTTTTATCATCATTTTGTAACATACTGATCTACTCGAACAGATCTTGAAAAACATTTTTATTGCACGAGCATCTCTTCATTCATCCTTATACTATCTGCTTAACATGTCTTATATATCAGGTATTAGGGTGGTATCGATGTTCTCTGTAGAGAACTATACGGTATGGCGCGTCAGAATGGGGGCGTACCTTACATCACTGAACGACAGCATGACTGATGTCCTCGAGACAGGACAAATCATTCCCATGATCAACAATGTAGAATTTATTGCTGTGGGAGGTGTAATAGCATAGATTAGGCCAAAGGTTCCCAAAGATAAAGTTGCCTTCACACCTGAAGAGAAGAAATTGCATAACCTGGACCGAGTCCCGTGGAATGCAATCATGACTAAGCTCAATGATTCACACCTCGGGAGAGTGCAAGATGATGAAAGAACTTTGGGATGCCCTGGTTGTACAGAGCTAAGGAACCCCGCAGATCAAAGAAAACAAGCTCGAGTTGGAGCTTCAAGAGTTCGAAACATTTGCTATGCAGCTAGTGAATCCATTGACAAGCTTAGTGTCAGATTCACAAATCAGATCAATGTGATCAACGGGCTGGGGAAGACGTTCACCAACAAAGAGATTAATACCAAGATCCTGAGAGCGCTGCCTCAACTGAAGTGGCTTCCTTTTGCTACTTATATACGTCGCTCTGATCTTAATGCTTTAACTCCTGAGGAGAAAATGGAGTTCAAGCGTATGAAGATTTGCGGGAGGAGAAAATTCAGTTGAGCAGGGATTTCAGTCGAATAGTTAAGGAGTTGGAACAGGTAAAAGCTGAGAATTGGAGACTTTCTTCTAATTATTAGGTCTTTATTGATTAAGAAATTCTTCTGAAGAGACAAAAGGAAGAGATTGAATCTCTTATGACTAAGTCTCAACATCAAGATACTCAGATATCAGTTATGACCAAGGACAATTCTGAGAAAGATACTGAGATAGCTAGGCTCTGTCAGAAGCTCGCAAAAGTTCAGAAGGATTATGAGTCACTCAGGAAGAGTGATGAAGTATGGCGAGGTCTGATGACTGAGGAGTACCTGGGAGCCAAGGAGAAGTTAGAAGGATTGCTTAGAGCTCAGAGGCCAGTCTCCATCAAGGAAGGACTTGGCTACACTTATGAAGCATCGACCTCAACTTCAAAAGGCTCGAATAAGCTGGCTGACCAATTTGTCCGAGGGGGAATTCAAGCTGCAAAACTAATCACCCATCAGGCAAAGAATAAACAAAAGATTCAAGCACCTCAGCCAAGCTATAAGAAGTAACTGACTAGAGGTTCTAGCCTCAGAACAGCACGAGCAAACTCAGGGGGAACCAAGAAGGTTAGGTGGGTAGAGCAGTGTGGTTCCTACTCTTATGAACCCAGGGTCAGGAGGAGCATGAAGAGTCAGAAGAAGAAAGCTCCTAAACCCAAAGATGCCAAGAAGTCAGCACCTCCAAGTTCAGTGGAGAGAAGTACTAACAAGAACAATAAGAAGTCTGAGACCCCCAAGGTCTCCAGACAGATTTGGGTCGCGAAACCACCGACTAACGCTTAAGGACACAAACTGTTTGTATTTTGTAGGTGCATAAGGACCTTTGGATCGTGGACAGCGGCTGCTCGAGACATATGACTTATCAGAAGAGCCTGCTGACCAACTATGTACATGAGGAAAAACAGTGTTATCAGGTTCGCGGAGGAAGAATATCTACGTTGCAAATTAGAATACCGCCGAACCTGAAGCTTGCTTGCTTGCCCAGACGAAGTCTAGTGACAAAACATAGTGGTTGTAGCTTAAAAGGCTCAGTCATCTGAATTTCAAGGCAATGAACAAGCTGGCTAGGGTTTCAAAGGTCAAAGGACTGCCCAATGAAGTAGTCAACCGAGACAGAAATTGTGAAGCATACATGAAGGGAAAGCAGACAAAGTCAAGCAATCCACCTATCCCGTCACCTTCCACTGATGGAATCCTTCAGCTGCTCTACATGAACTTATTTAAGCCAGTCACTCCAGTGACTATAAGAGACAAGAAGTATGCCCTCGTTGTTATTGACGATTATTAAAGATATACGTGGGTCATCTTCATAGCCAACAAATCTGATGTCAAGAGTGAGTTACCTATATTCCTGAAGATACTCAGTATCGAAAAGGACATCAAGATTCAGAGAATACGCTCAGATAGAGGGACTGAAATTCTCAACTCAATCATCAAAGAGTATAGCGATACTATGGGGATTCAGCATGAGACTTCAACTACTCACACACCCAACAGAACGGTCTTGCTGAATGAAAGAACAGAACATAAAACGAAGCAGCAAGAATGCTCCTAACAGACTCTGGATTGCCCTCGAAGTTCTGGGCCGATGGAACTGACACCGCCAGCTACACTTAGAACTGCTCACTACTGATAAAGCAACACATTAAGACACCATATGAACTATGGAAAGGGTGAATTCGTTCTATTTCTCATTTCCATAGAAATCTGATCAAGGAGTGTTCTTAGAATACTCCAGAGTCAGTAAAGCCTTTAGGGTCTTTAACTATCGGACCCTTTGCGTATAGGAAAGCCCTCATGTTGTATTTAATGAGTTTGTTACTAAGGACAGGAAATCGGACAAGACAAATAATGAAGATGTCAGCAGCAAGCTACAGGATCTAAAGCTGAATGATGAAACTGAGAAGATCCAGCATTGTTGGGATGATAAGTAAGATGAAGAAGAAACTCAGAGTCACCCCGCAGGCAATGTAGCTAACCTGATTGATTCTACTGAACAGAATCAACCTAAGATAACCACGGTCGATGAGGAAGCCCCAGTGGTAATTGAAACCTCTATTGAGAATAACAATTAAGGGGGAACAAATGATGTTCCTGGGCTAAATTCCCTTGAACCTAGGAACTCAATAGATCCTAATATTCTTACTGAATTGCTTTAGTCGCATAACAATACTACTAAAATTCCTAACACTCCGACTAACTGTACAAAAGTAATTTCAGAAGAAGAGACCAAGCAAAGACGATCATGGCTAGATGCTCACTCTTCTAATCTCATCATTGGAGATCCTTCAGCAAGAGTAAAGACGAGATCTAGATTTTTTCAAGGAGAAAGCGCTTTATACTCATGTTTCTTGTCTATAGAAGAACCCCAATCGATAGAGGACGGATTAAACGATGCTGATTGGATCATTGCAATGTAAAAGGAACTGAACCAGTTCCTCATAGACGAGGTCTAGGATCTTGTTTATAAACCTAGTTACCAAGGGATACTGTCAAGCAGAAAGAATTGACTTCGGTGAAACGTTCGCTCCAGTCGTAAGATTGGAAGTCATTCGTCTATTCCTAGCCTATCAACGCATCAAGGATTCAAAGTATATCAAATGGATGTGAAGTCAACTTTCCTGAACAGCGTACTGAAGGAAGAAGTCAGCATGGAACAACCGTCTGGCTTTCAGCAGGTACATCAAGTTTACAGACTTAGGAAAGCTTTGTATGGGTTAAAACAAGCACCTAGGGCTTGGTACGATACCCTATCAGAGTTTCTACTTCAGAAAGGTTTTTAGAAGGGGACAGTAGATCGCACTCTGTTCAGCTTCAAGTTAGAAGATGACATTCTGCAGGTGCAGATCTGCATGGATGACATATTCTTCGGTTCCAATAATGTGACCATATGTCAACTATTTGAAAAGATGATGAAGGAGAAGTTCGAGATGTCAATGATGGGGGAAAGGAACTACTTCCTTGGTTTTCAAGTAAACAATCAGAAAAGGGAAAGTTCATCAACCAAGCCATATAAACTCGAGACCTCCTGAAAATATTTTGTTGTGAATCAAACAAGCCAGTTAAGATCCCCATGAATTTAAATTTCAAAATCGATCTAGACAAAGAGGGAGCTTCTGTTAATTAAACTGATTAGAGCTATTATTGATTTTTTATTATATTTAACAGCAAGCAGACCTAACATAACTTATACTGTAGGTGTATGTGCGAGATTTCAGGCAAATCCCAAGCGAAATCATCTAGACTCAGCGAAGAAGATTCTGCGATACATGAAAGGAGCACATGACGCAAGGTTATGGTATTCTGCTGATGATAATCTTGTTTTACCTTGATTTTCTGACACTGAATATGCAGGATTTAGGATAGATCGAAAGTCAACTTCTAGAACTTGCCAGTTCCTTGGCAGTAAGCTCATATCATCGTTCTCCAAGAAACAACATTCAGTAGCAACGCCCACTATTGAAGCTGAGTATATATGACTATCGGAAGTTGTTGTGCCTAAATCCTTTGGCTTCGACAACAACTACGTGATTATGGTATCTATCAAGATGAGGTACCCATCTACTGCGACTCCACCAGTGCGATTGCAATCACTCATAATACAGTTCTTCACACAAGATGCAAGCCCGTGGATATCCGACACCACTTCATCCAAGACCATATCGAGAAAAAGGATATTAAGATGGAGAAAATTCATACTAATAGGATCAGTACGACAAGTCAGTAAGTCAGACTTAGTACTACGGTTCAGTAGGGTGAACTATACAGTACTTAGAAAGGGGGAACGTTAGATTATGTGGACCATAGAATTGGTACCAAGAATTGGTATCAGCTGCATCAACAATTGGTATCACGATGATTCCTCCTGATTTGCAATAGGTAACAGCTGACTACTATGTTCAGTTGACACGTTTGAGAATATACATTCAGTAGTATGCATCGCACTCAGTTGCATTCTTAGCATTAATTTCCCACCATTAATGCTAAGGTTTTAGCATTTACAGAAGCCTTAGTGTCCTCAGAAGCTTCGTACGAAGACATGAAATACTTCGACAAGAAGCTAATCAAATTCACAACGAGGACCGCGCTGAAAAGTCCATCAGTCGTGGAGCTGCACTGAAAAGGCCTTCTATTGAATTGCCTCCACGAACCGAACAAACCTAAGAGAAATAAGCTGGCAAAGAAGGAAGCTTCTAAGGCTGATACTCTACCCCCTCCTCAGGTGAAAATCATACTGGACTCCGACACAGGCATGGAAGGTGCCACCATCAAAGATAAAGTCCAGAGAGTCAGTACTGATGAGACTCAGTTGAATTCAGAGCTGAACCAACTACAGAGGTATCTTTAGAGCTACCGACCACAGTTCAGCTGACCAGATTTTGAGATAAATCAAAATTCACTGAACAGATTCCTGAGATTGCCAACTATCAGGATCTGGTGGACGTAGCTATCAGGGCAAGGACCCATATGCTTCTATGATTTCTTAACTACTATGTTCCCACTCTATTGGCAGAGGAGCAGCGACTTCAGTTTGAGATAGGGTTTGGAGAACCCTCAGATATTGCGTCCTTTGAGAACTTGAGGTCAGCTATGCACTACCAACTAGAGCAGAAGTCTGCCTCCTCTCCTGCCCAGGGTCCTATACCGGCTGACGACCCTGCTGCGGATCCAGAGTGGGGAGACTCTGCTAAGGGAAAAACTCCCAGCGAGAAGGGCGATTCACCACCACCATCTCCTGTATCTGTTGCTGCCCCTACTGCATCTTCTTCAAGACAACAGCAACTCGCCGCCTCTGAGCAGAGGATCAGTAGTTGTTCATATCAGATCAAGCCTATTACTACTGTATCCTCGAGGATCATCAACCAAGCAAGGAGATAAAAATCTTCTCCTAGCTAAAGATGTGCACCTGAAGTGGGCATAGTATACAAAAGCTCAAACTGAGGGGATTCATGCCCTCAATGGAGAAGTCAAGAAGATCTCTAAAGCTCTAATGCCCAACATTCAGGAGATCATCGAGACTTCTCTAGCCGCTCAGAAGCAGGACTCAGCCACACAGTGTCAGCAGTTGCTAGAATCTTAAACTCATCAATTCTCAGAGCAACTGGCTGCGGCAAGTCCAGAAGACGATGGATGAAAGGAACATTGTTGCATCATCAGGTGTGGCCAAAGCTTTTAAAACTCAGGCCACAGCTCTGGACCTCATCCAGTCGGACTCCCAGAAGTTACTCGACGCATCCCTACTGTAGCAAAGAGCCCAAACAGATTCCCTGATCAACGAAATTCGCAATGATCATGAAAGGAACTAGGAACAATACTGTGATGCTATTGAGGACCTCAACTCGTCTTTCGCCCAGATCCTACAAGAAGAAAAGGCTATGGAAGAAGCCAAGGAAATAGAGCAGCTGACAGTGCATCCTGGAGGATTAGGAGAAGGATCCTTAGCTCAGGCACACATCGATGAAGTAGCCAAGTTCATCAAGGGGACAGAGTCTATTCCGCCGAAAAGGCCTGGCAAAGATATTTCAACTGAAAGCTCTCCCCCTCCATCGCCAAAATTTAAAATGAGGAAAGAACAAGAGGCGTATGATGAACTCATGGCTCAGCCGCTGCAAGCTCAACTGGATCAGGAAGCCAGAATGGAAGAAGAGGTCAAACTGAAGAGAAAGCCAAAGTCCCTTTGGCAAGACAGTCAAAGACTCAGGCTCATCTGGAGAAAGCTCAGCTGAAGCCAACACCTTCTAAAAAGACTCAGTAGAAGCCTGTTGAAAAGCCTTCTGGAAAATCTGCTTCTAAGTCTACTGAAGAGTCTGACACTAACAATCTGCCACTGTATGAAAGGCTGAAGAAAGCTCCTAAGCTTACAGCAAAATAAATTCCCGAGGAGAAAGCCTTATGGGACGTAGTAGAGATGGGCCTCGACTTCACAGCTAGAGAAAGGCTGACAGCTGAAGCCAGAGAGAGACTGAGGAAAGCTGAACTGGCAGAGCACGTTGCTAAAACTGAGAAAGCATCCAGGGAAGTTATTTCAGTCAAGAGCAGAGTGATCCTGACCACTTCCAAATTCTCTAGGCGCACTGGACAGAAGCCTCATTTGAAGAAAACTCCATACCACCGCACAGATAAGTAGATCCCGTGGACTTCAATGAGTAGTGGGAGAGTCTGAAAGAGGACTTCATCAAGAGTTACTATTTACAGCAATACATCACAAGCGACACTCCATTGGATAAGTTGTTCGATCAATATCTCTACAATACTGATCCCATCTTTCGAGCTCAGATCAAAGTCCTTCTCTACAAGAAAAAGTTGCCACTGAAAGCGCCTGCATAAAGACAATTGACTCCCCCAATGACTCTTGAAGGCAACGTTTGCACCAAGGAGATAGAGGAAGAAGATCTCAAAACCCCCGTCCTAACCCCTTAGTGTGTGATGAACCGCCATGATGTAATAGGCTAGACCTGTTTTGATCTTCATAGTTTATTTTGTCCAAGTCATGTACAGGGTAAATTGTTGGACTAAAATTTAGTAGAGAAGTTAAAGTTCCTAAACCCTGAGTCATCAGTTCAGTAGAGCTCAGTAGTCTTCAGAGTCAGTCGCTGGAAGCACTCAGCAGAAGATCACTCTTCAGCCGACTCAAACAGAAGACTCAGTACGATCATCTTTGATCTACTGAATGGGAGAAGAGCTTAGTTGATTTTCTTCGAGTCAGAAACTAAAATTACTTAATAGAAGATCACTCTTCAACCGGCTCAGATAGAAGACTCAGTAGGATCAGTATGGATCTACTAAATAGAGGAAAATCGACAACCTGACCTTTATCAGTCGGATGTCGGTAAAGGATACTTATGTTCGAGGTTCAGAGGAATTCAACCCAGCTAAAAGACTGCTGTCTAACAAGTCTCACCTACCACCACACTTCGACTAACGAGAAGCAAGCGAAGCTTACCTGCTCTAACACAAAAGTTGCTCTCACGCACACAAAGCCAACCACTCTGCGACGAAATTCAAAATTATATGGCCGTTTTTCTTGGAGTCTTGTGACATGTGGCATGGTCCTCTCTAACGGATCTATGCATGGGTCACAACTATATTAAGAGATCATCTTTATTGAAGAATCATCTATGAGTGGCTAAAGTGTTAAGAACACCAAAGTTCAAACCACGAACCAACAGGAACAGATACGCTTTGAAGCTTACGAATACCTCTCCAGCACTCTAGAAAATTCACTATTACATCCAGCGAAGAACTAGAATCCTAGAGATATCCTTGTAGTTCTTCTCTATAGAGTTGTTCCCCGATATCTTTTCTAAGCCTTCTATTGAGATCAGATTTAGTATGATAAGATTTGAAGATCCCAAAACCCTTAGCGGAATGATGAACCTTCGATATTGTAATAGCTTAGTTGAGTTCAACTTATTACGAACTCAATAGGCTACAGTTTAGTAGTTGTGTATTCAGTAGAAGATTCTGCACTCAGCCGGAGAACTCAGTATCGAGGAAGTCAGTTGGACAGCTATCAACCAACTGAATCTGCATAGGATTTTGAGCCTACGAACTGAATTGTTCAGATGAATGTCAGTAGAAGATACATCTGTTGAAGGTCTGATGATTCAGAGGAAGTCAACTCATCGTAGTCTTGGAGTTTGAACAAGCCTCACCTACTCTCATGTCTGGACCAATAAGGAGCCGATAAGGTTCTTACGTGCTCTGCCATAAAGCTGCTCCTAGACGGAAAAAGAGGAAATCTCTATAGTACTTCTACTTCAATGTTCGAATTCATATGGTCGTTTTCCTTATCTTATTCGACACGTCTCTAGACTCCCTCCAATGAAAGACACCGGGAACCAAAGCAATCGAAGCTCAAATACTCTCTAGCGAATTCACAATAATGTTCAGCAAAGAACTTGCACTTAGAATTATATCTTCTTTAGTTCTTCTCACTAGGTAAATATTTGTTCCCTTTTCTCTATCTAAGCATGCTAATTATAATATTCAATAGCTTAGAACCTCGAAGGAGTTCATATTTTGAACTATTCTTATTGTGAAAACTCCTTCATAGTTGGAGAAACTCTAATCTTCAAAGGTTAAGAACTGTAAAGTCACTGCGACTATAAGTAGATATCTTTCTTTCATATAGATTGACTAAGGCCGACCCAATATAACCAAGCAAGTGAGAATATGTCCTGTGAACAGATCAACTTAGATTTGCTCAGTATAATTAATATAAGAACTACTGCATAGTTCGGGATAGTGGACGTAGGACCCAGCGTGTCCGAATCACTTTAAAAACTTCTTGTCTTGACTTTAATTGCTGGATTGATTAACTGTTCATTCTGCATTCAACTGAGTTTCAATCAAACATCATAAAACGGATTTTCACTGAGACGATTATTTTTAAGGTCTTCACTTCCGCATACAATTCGTGTACTGAACTACTTTTCACTGTACTCAGTAGGAGAATCTCTGTCCACGCGATGGAGAAAGCATATTTGGCTAACTGAGAAGTTCAGTAGTAATATTCAGCTAAAACTAACTTTCACGTGCTGAGTTTGAAATTTGCAATCAAGTGCATTCACCCCCCCGCCCCCGCCTCTAAACCTGAAGCTCGTCTCTAGACCAACAATTGGTATCAGAGCGGTGTTCTTCTTGATCATCGTTATCTGATTATTGGTCTAACTCGAACAGATCGTGAAAAATGTTTCTCTGCACTTGCATCTCTTCATAGCATCCTATACCATATTTTTTCAAAAGACTGATTTCTCGGGTATAAGGACGGTACCCATGTATTTGGCAGAAAACTATGGGGTGTGGCGGGTGAGGATTGAGGTTCATTTAACATCGTTGCATGACAACATGGCAGATGTTCTGGAGAAAGGTGCCAGAACCAGCCCAAAGGTTCCGAAAGACAAGAGCCTCTTCACACCTGAAGAGAGAAAGTTGCACACCCTTGATCGAGTCGCATGAAATGCGATACTAACAACTCGCATTGACTCGTATCTAGGAAGGGTGCACGAATGCAAGACAACAAAGGAGTTAGGGGATGCCCTAGCTGTGCTAAGCCAAGTAACTCCACAAATAAAATAGAACAAATTGGAGTTAGAGCTGCAGAAACTCGAAGCATTTACCATGCTTCCAGGGGAGTCTATTGATGATTTTTGTGTTAAATTTACAAATCAAATCAACATCACCAACGGACTGTGGAGAACATTCAGCAACAAGGATACTAACACAAAGATATTAAGGGCTCTTAGCAGGCCCAAGTGGTACTCTTTTGCTACATGTTTTATAAGAACTAACTTAACTTTGTTACTCCTGATTACATATTTTCAGAACTTAAGGCAGAGGAGTTTGAGTTTAATCTTCCACAAACCCCCGGTGTTGAGTCTGAAGTGCCAATGGATCATTCTTATAAGGCATCAGTCAGCATACCAGGAGCAAGTCCCTCGACCACAAGTCAGTCAGCCGGAAGCTCAATGACAATACCAACTGCTGACAACTTGGTTGAGAAGTAAGCTCTCCTTGCGGTGAAATACCAGAAGGAGAAGGAAAAGTTCCAAAGAATGAAGATGAAAATGTCTTCCAAGAGCTATGAAGGTAGGAGAGAATGATCATACGAAAAGTGAATCTAAATCTTTACCTGAATGTACGAGTACTGAAGCCGCCCCTGCTGGACATAATGAAACATCTAAAAGGGAAGGCAGAAGCTCAGTATTCTATAACTGCAAGAAGCCAGGACATTTCCAAATCAAATGTCCAGAACTCTCGGCTGTAGAAAGAGCTGAACGACAATCCAGATGCGACAAATTTGTCAGAAAGAGGCAAGCCCACATCGTCGAAGAGTTATCCGACTGCTCAAGCATTGTAAAACTATTCATGGAATCATCTGATGATCATGATGCATTCGTCGCGAGTGAAGCAGAGGAAACTAAACTGTGTCTTATGGTCGGAAAAGAGGCCGAGGTAAATTCTGATCCGAATATATGCCCCTCTTCACCATGCACACACAACACGAGCTCTATTGCAGGTGAACCGCTAGATGTAGTTCTTGCATATGAGGATCTGCTTGAGGAACAGATCCAGATGAACCAACAGTTCAGTAAGACAATTCAGGAGCTGGAACTTTTGAAAGCTGAAAATCAGAGACTTTCGATGAGAAGTCAGGACTCTACTGAGTCTGAAGGACTTGAATAGAGACAGAAGGAAGAGATTAACTCTCTCATGACTAAGTCTCTACATTAAGAAACACAGATCTCAGTCTTGACCAAAGACATATCTGAGAAAGATAATGAGATAGCTAGGCTCAATTAGAAATTCGCAGAAGTTGAAAATGATTATGAGTTACTCAGGAAGAATGATGAAGTATGGCGAGGTCTGATGACAGATCAGTATCTAGGAGCCAAGGAGAAGTTAGAAGGAATGCTTAGAGCTCAAAGGCTAGTCTTCGTTAAGGAAGGACTAGGCTACACATATGAAACTTCTACCTCAACCTCAAGAGGCTCAGAAAAGCTGGTTGATCAGTTTGTCAGAGGGAAAATTCAAGCTGCTGAACCTATCACCCCTCAGGCTAAGAACAAACAGAAAATGATCGCACCTCAGCCCAACAATAAGAAATTAATCCATCCTTCAAGCCCCAAAATACCCAGATCCAACTCAGCGGGAACCAAAAAGTTCATGTGGGCCGAACAGTATGGCCAACCTCAATGGCCTCACCCAGATCAATATGGATCGTAGTACTATGAGCAAAGAGTCAAAAGCCCAAAGGTTCAGAAGAAGAAGAAAGTTGAACCTCAAAAGAACAGAAAAGTCAGCATCTCCAAATTCAGTGGAGAAGCTAGCTAACAAGAAGAGCAAGAAACAGTCTGAAACCATCATGGTTGTCAGACAAGTTTGGATTCCAAAGTCCACTAACATATAAGGACCCAAAGCTGAACCCAAAGGGTACCTAAATCTATTTTTATTTTGCAGGTGCAAAAGGACCCTTGGATCGCAGACAGCGGATGCTCAAGACATATGACACATCAAAAGAATCGGCTGACCGACTATGTTCAGCAAGAACGATCCATAATTGAATTTGGTGACAACTCTAAAGGATATACAAGGGGATACGAAACATTGAAGATAGGAACTACAACAGTTCCCAGAGTATCTTATGTTGAAGGACTTCAACATAATCTCCTTTCTATCAGTCAATTATGTGATAACTCCAATAGAGTGACTTTTGACGCAGGTTTTTGTGATTTTCTTGATAAATCTATAGGAAAAACTGTGTTATCAGGGTCGCGGTGAAGAAATATCTATTATGCTGAATGAAATACCGCTGAACCTGAAGCTTGCCTGCTAGCACACACGAAGTCAGATGACAAAACAACATGGATATGGCACAGAAGATTAAGCCATCTGAACTTCAAGACAATGAACAAGCTAGCAAGGGATGCTAAAGTCAGAGGACTGCCCAATGAAGTTTTCAAAATACATAAGAATTTTGAGGCATGTATGAAGAGGAAGCTAACAAAGTCAAGCAATCCGCCTATTCCCATCACGTACTATTGATGGGATCCTTTAGCTGCTTCACATGGATTTATTTGGGTTAGTTAAACCAATGACGATCAAAGGACAAAAATGTGATCTTGTAGTCATTGATGACTATTCAAGATATACATGGGTGATGTTCATCGCCAACAAATCTGATGTCAAATCTTAACAGCCGAAACTGGTGAAAGGGTTATGCGTCAGAAGGATATCAAGATTTGAAAGATACGCTCAAACCGTGGAACAGAGTTTCTGAACTCAATGATGAAGGACTCCTGCGAAGCTGAAAGAATTCAACACGAAACCTTAGCGGCATGTACGCCTCAGCAGAATGCTCTTGCTGAAAGAAAAAAACATAACACTTAAAGAAGCAGCAAGAACATTACTCGCAGACTCAAGTCTACCATTGAAGTTCTGGGTAGAAGCTACTGACACTACCTATTAAACTCAGAACTGATCTCTAGTAACTCAGATGTACATGAAGACACCATATTAATTATGGAAAGGGAGAATTCCTTCTATCTCACTTTTTCATATTTTTGGTTGTTCGTGCTTTATCCACAACAATGGAAAGGACCAGTTAAAGGCCTTTGATAGCAAGTCAGACCAAGGATTTTTCCTAGGATACTCGAGGTTCTGCATAGCTTTCATGGTCTTTTACTACCGGACCCTTTACGTGGAGGAAAGCCCTCATGTTATGTTTGATGAATTTACTTCTGAGGACAGGAAGTCAAACTCTCAGCAAGAATGTTGGGTGATGATTCTGTCCTCAGCATAGTCTCACTTAGTGGGAAATGATTCTATCTTCTATACTGAACCATGCTCAGCAGCCTAGTGCTCTGATTGTTGAGAAGATTTGAAGATCCCAAAACCCTATCTGATTGGTAAACCATTTCGTTGTAATCGTTATTTGTCTCTGAGGTTTCAGACTCAGTAGACACTCTGCTCTGATCAAGGCGCTCAGCAGATTATCTGCCTTAACACCAGAAGTAGAAGACTCAGTGATACTGGACTCAGCAGGAGCAGTATACTGAAAGAGTCAGTAGAACTGGACTCAGCAGGAGCAGTTCACTGAACTCAGAGCTGATCTTCAGTAGACTTTCCTCAGCTATCTACCTACTGAATACGGGATCAGACTCAGCATCGGCAGACAGTCAGAACTGTCAAATACTTTTGAAAGACAATCAGCATTGTCATATACAAGGAAGAGAGAAGTCAGCTTCAGTTTGCCTTGAAGTCTGTGCTGTCTCAACCACTCTATCCACCTCAACGAATGACAAGAACACACGTGTCTTCTCACCTGCTAAAGCTGCAGTCAACCCTTTACCTAAAAAGGTGGGAAAGTACACTGTTACCTACTTCAAAAGAGTAGTTTGCTACCAAAAGAGAGAGAGAAAGGAAGATCGTCTCCAACGGATCTTTTCCAATCTATGCTCTATAAAATAGAGGGACATTTCAAGAGAAAGAAAGAGAGAGAATGCGCATAAGCTTAACAACGAAAATAAACACAAGCATTCAAACGAGCTAGAACTAGAAAACCCTAAGTCTTCCGCAAGAACTTGAAGATCTATCTCCGGCGAAAGACTACCTTCTCAGCTCATAGGAACCAAGCTAAACTGTTAGAAGAGCCTCTAGTATCCAAATCGACGATACACGAACCTAAAGCTTATTTCAGCTGTTCGTCGATCTAGAAGCCACTCTCTCATTCCCTATCCCTCTAACCCTAAGCTCAACCGAAACCATATATAGCTTAGACGAAGGAGTTCATATTTGAACCCAATCCTTATTGTAAAAGGACTCCTTCATAGTTGGAGAAGTTTGTTAAACACTTTAGTTTGATGCCTTTGTAAACTGGGACTTGCTCAGTATAATCCCCAAGCCACGGCTTTGTCCTGTGCACAAGCTGACTGAGACTAACTCAGTATAATAAACAGCCTCCTGAACTTTTCGGGATAGTGGACGTAGGATCGATTGATATCCGAACCACATTAAAAATCTGTGTCTTGTTATTGCTTTCTGATTACTGTTGCATTGATTTTACTATTCATACTGAAAGCCTACTTTAAAATCATACAACTGTCTCAGCATACTGAACTGTCTATTTACTGAACTGAGACTTGCTAAAACGGTTTTTCCACTCAACTGATTTGGGCCTACACTTTTCCGCACCGCTGAACTCTACCTGTTTGATACTGAATTCTGACTCAGTCAGCTAGCAGATCTCAGTAGAGTCATATTCTTTGCCACACACGATTCAGAACAGCTATTTGGTCTGCTGAATTATTTCAGTACGACACTTTCCTGAACAAGACTGTTCGTGTTCAAAGTTGAGAAAATTGGATTCAGGTGTATTCACCCCCCCCCCCTCTACACCTGAACTCACTCTCGGGACCAACAATTGGTATCAGAGCGCACGGTGTTCAACTAACCACTTGAGTTCTATAAGACTCTCGTCGTTCTGAAATTGGTCTACGTGAACGGATCCGGAAAATCGTTTTCACTGCATATCACTCTACATTCATATCATTATTCTTCATGGCTGATATGTCAGGTATAAGGATGGTACCTATGTTCTCAGTAGAGAACTATGGGGTATGGCGGGTCAGGATGGAAGCACATCTGACCTCCCTCCACGATAGTATGACTGAAGTACTTGAGGAAGGGCCTATCGTTCCTATGATCGACAGGGTCGTGACTCAGGATGCAGCTGCTGGAGGAGGAATGGTGACCAGGAAGAAGATCCCTAAAGATAGAAGTCTCTTCACTCCTGAAGAGAAGAAGCTTCACAACTTAGACCGAGTCGCCAGAAATGCCATACTGACCACTCTTAGTGATTCTTATCTTGGCAGGGTTCAGGAATGCAAAACTGCAAAGGAACTCTGGGACGCTCTAGCGCTACTGAGTCGTGGAACTCAGAAGATAAAAGCTAACAAACTGGCGTTGGAACTCCAAAAGCTGGAAAGTTTGTCTCTCATGCCTGGTGACAAAATAGAAGATCTAAATGTCAGATTCACGAATCTGATGAACTCCATGAACGGGCTGGGAAAGACATTCAGCAACCGAGAGATGAATCTCAAGATACTGAGGGCACTGCCGGACGAACACTGGACACCTTTTGCCACTTTATTGCGTCATTCTGATTTAGATGTTGTCTCTCCTGACCATATCTTTTCAGAACTTCAGGCAGAAGAGTTTGAGTTCGACAGACCTCAACGAAAGCAAAGAGCTGAAGCTGACAATAAAATTGACCATGCCTTCAAAGCATCAGTCAGCGCAGCATCTCCAGCGACGAGCAAGACAACGAGTAAGACTGAACTTTCACTCAATGATCTAAAAGAAGGAAGTCTCCCTCAGAAGTACGCATTGCTCGCTGTGAAGTATCAGAAAGAGAAGGAGAGGCGCAGAAAACTGACTAAAGCATACTGAGACACAAAAGGTAAGTCAGATTATATGCCAAAACACACTCCTGACTCACAATCCTTTGAATGCAGAAAGAAGGATGACTCAGCACCATCAAAGAATAGCGAAAACAAAGAAGAAAGAGTCATCGCTTGCTACAACTGCAAAAAGCCAAGACATTATCAATATGACTGTCCTGAGCTCAGTAGTGCTGAACGCGCAGCACGCAAGGCAAGGAGAGAGAAATTCGCCAAAAAGAGACAATCTTATATTGCAGGCGAAATCTCAGACGACTCAGAAGAAGTCGACACCTTCATGGATTCATCGGATGATGAAGCAGCTTTTATGGCCTTAGAGCTTGAAGCTGAAGAAGCTACTGAAAAGTGCCTAATGGCAGGAGAAGAGGATGAGGTAAATTCTCATGAACCACTTAATTCCTCTTCACACTGCACACACGACACTGTTTCAGGTGCAGATGGGAATTTGGACATCACAACCGCCTATGAAGAATTATTAGATGAACAAATTCGAATGAGTCTGCAGCTCAGTAAGACTCTTCAGGAATTGGATACCCTGAAAGTGGAGAATCAGAGACTTTCTCAGGAGAGTCAGGCCGCTACTGAAGCCGAAGGATTTATGTTGAGACTCAGGGAGGAGATAAACTCTCTGATGGCCAAGTCTCAGCATCAAGAAGATCGAATTTCAGTTTTGACCAATGACTTGACTCAGAAGATACTGAACTGAGTCTACTGAAGCAAGAACTGTCAGGACTTCAGACCAAGCACGACATACTGAAAAAGAGTGATGATGTCTGGAAGAGCCTGATGACGGAGCGTTACATGGGCGCTGAAAAGAAGCTGGAGGCTATGATTGCAAGCAACAAGCCCAAGCACTGTAAGGAAGGACTTGGCTTCAACCAGGAAGCTTCCTCATCTGCCCCCGTACACTCAGAAGTGCGTCTAACTGATAGGTTTGTTCGAGGAGAAACAATCAATGCAAATGTTCTGGACCCCTCAGCAAAGAACAAACAAAAGATGAAAGCGCCTCATCCTGCGCATCAGTATTCTGACCAGAAGATCAGTACTCAAACACCCCAGTTCAGTCAAGGGGAACTAGCAAAGTTAAGTGGGCTGATCGGTATGGACCACCTCAGTTGACACATCCAGCTCAGTATGGGTCATATTACTATGATCCTATAGTCAGAAGAGGCTCCAAGAGTCAAAAAAGAAGAAAATCGCACAAAAGGCAAAGGGCAGCAGTCCACCAGCTCAGAAGATCCGGACTCCTGAACCTGAACAGCCTAAGAAGTCAGCTTTGACCAGTCCAGTGGTCAAGTATGTTGACTCAAGTGGAAACAAACTGTCTGAAACCACCAGGGTTGTTAGACAGATTTGGGTTACTAAAACTAACATCTAAGGACCCAAAAACAAAATAAAGGGTACCTGAATATAATTCTGTTTTACAGGTGCGTAAAGATCCTTGGTATGTGGACAGTGGATGCTCAAGACATATGACGTACCAAAGGAACCTACTGAAGAATTATATAGCTGAAGAAGGACCCAGAATCGAGTTTGGAGACAATGCAAAAGGCTATACAAGAGCATATGGAGCACTCGAGCATTGGAACGCCACGCCTAGAGTATCATATGTTGAAGGACTTCAAAGATAATCTTCTCTCTATTAGTCAATTCTGTGATAACTCGAATAGAGTGATTTTTTACACTGGTTTCTGTGATGTCATTGATAAATCCACAGGGAAAACAGTGTTATCAGGTTCATGTAAAAATAATATATATGTAGCTAACTGGAACTCAGTAGAACCTGAAGCTTGTCTGTTGGCGAAGAACGACAACCGTACATGATGGCTTTGGCATAGGAGACTCAGCTACCTCAACTTCAAAACGCTCAACAAACTTGCAAGGAACACTCTAGCAAGAGGACTGCCGAATGAAGTATTCAGCAAAGACACTCAGTGTCAAGCATGTCTGAAGGGAAAGCAAACAAGGAATCAAAATCCACCTGTTCCATCTCCTTCCACTAATGGAATCCTTCAGCTGCTACATATGGATTTATTCGGTCCAGTCTCCCCAGTAACGATCAGAGGCAAGAAATATGCTTTAGTGGTCATAGATGACTACTCACGCTACACATGGGTCATATTCATTGCTAACAAGTCTGACGTCAAAACAGAGTTACCAACGCTTCTGAAAAGGCTCAGTGTCGAGAAGAACACCGAAATTAGAAAAATACGTTCAGACAGAGGAACTGAGTTCCTTAATTCCATGGTAGAGGAGTTCTGCAAAGCAGAAGGAATAGTGCATGAGACATCGGCTGCCCGCACACCTCAGTAAAATGGAGTTGCTGAACGAAGGAACAGGACTCTCAAAGAAGCAGCTAGAACTCTACTCGCAGATTCAGGACCCCCAACCAAATTCTGGGCAGAAGCAACTGACACTGCAAGTTATACTCAGAACCGATCTCTACTGCAGCATAAGAGGACACCATATGAACTATGGAACTGCAGGAAGCCTTCTTTATCTTATTTCCATATCTTTAGTTGTTCATGCTTTATCCACAATAATGGGAAAGATAAGCTGAAGACTTTTGATAGCAAGTCAGATCAGGGAGTTTTCTTAGGATACTCTCGGGTCAGCAAAGCTTTCAGAGTATTCAACTATCGGACTCTTTGCGTGGAGGAAAGTCCTCATGTTGTTTTTAATGAGTTTGCTACTGAAGACAGGAGCAATAACTCTAAGTCTGAATCTGAGGACATCAGTACGCAGCTACAGGATCTGAACCTAAAAGACAAACCTGAAAGATCCAGCTTTGTTGGGATGATGATTCACATGAAGAAACTGAGGATAAGCTTACTGAATCTGAACCAGCAACGCAAGTAGCTGAACAGATTGACTCTCCTAAACAGAGTCAATCCCAGGTAACTCAGGTCGATGAAGAAACCTTAGAGGTGACTGAGACCACTACCGAGAATAACAACTCAGGGGGAACATCTATTAATGTTCCTGAGCTGAATGCCCCTGAACCTGGAAACTCAGTAGATCACACTCTCATTACTGAATTGCTTCAATCTCAGAATAGTACAACTGAAATGCCTAACTCACCTACTATCTGTGTTGATCAAATTTTAGATGAAGAGCTGAAACATCGTAGATCGTGGCTAGATGCTCACACTCCTGATCTAATCATTGGAGATCCTTCAGCAAAAGTCAAGACAAGATCCATATTCCGTCAAGGAGAAAGCGCATTATATTCCTGCTTCTTGTCTACTGAAGAGCCTCAGACGATTGAGGATGTACTTAAAGATGCTGACTGGATCATAGCTATGCAGGAGGAGCTGAATCAGTTCACGAGAAACGAAGTTTGGGAGCTTGTTGACAGACCCCGGCATCAACACGTCATTGGAACAAAATGGGTCTTCAAGAACAAGCGAGATGAAAACAACGTTATAGTAAAGAACAAAGCAAGGCTCGTGGCGAAAGGCTACTTTCAAGCTGAGGGAATAGATTTCGATGAGACATTCGCTCCAGTTGCAAGATTGGAGGCAATCAGACTATTCCTAGCCTACGCAACACATCAAAGATTCAGAGTCTATCAAATGGATGTGAAGTCTTCGTTCCTGAACGGCATACTGAAAGAAGAAGTCTATGTAGAACAACCGCCCGGCTTTCAGCAGGGACATCAGGTTTATAGACTCAGAAAGGCTCTATATGGGTTAAAACAAGCACCCAGGGCTTGGTACGATACCACCGTCGAGTTTCTTCTTCGTAAAGGTTTTCGAAAGGCACGAGATCGCACACTGTTCAGCATTCGACTGGAAGATGACTTATTACTCGTGCAGATCTATGTAGATGACATTATCTTCGGATCAAAGAACGTCGTCATGTGTCAGCGGTTTGAGAAAATGATGAAGGACAAGTTCGAGATGTCAATGAAGGGTGAAATGAACTATTTCCTCGGCTTTCAAGTCAAACAATCTGAAAAGGGAACGTTCATTAACCAAGGCAAATACACTCGAGACCTCATCAAAAGATTCGGTTGCACATCCGACAAACATATCAAGATCCCGATGAACACGAATATGAAAATCGATCTTGATAAAGAGGGAGTATCAGTAGACCAAACTGAATTTCGTGCAATAATTGGTTCCTTATTATATCTAACAGCTACTCGTCCTGACATAACTTATGTTGTAGGTGTCTGCGCTCGATTTCAGGCGAATCCTAAGCAGAGCCACATGGACTTAGCAAAGAAGATTCTCCGCTACCTCAGAGGCACACCTGACATCGGTTTATAGTATCCAGCTGATGATAATATTGAACTAACTGGCTATTCTGATGCTGACTATGCAGGATGTAGAATTGACCGAAAATCAACTTCAAGAACTTGTCAGTTCCTAGGCAGTAAGCTGATCTCATGGTTTTCAAAGAAGCAGCACTCAGTAGCCACGTCAACTACTGAAGCTGAATACATGGCTACCGGAAGTTGTTGCGCCCAAATCCTTTGGCCGAGACAAGAGCCTAAAAGACTATGACGTCATTCGAATGAAGTGCCAATATTCTCGCGACGCATACCGGTGCTATTGCAATCACTCGTAACCCCGTACTACACATGAGATGCAAGCACGTGGACATTAGGCATCACTTCATTCGTGACCATGTCGAAAAGAAGGATATCAGGATGGAAAAGATCCATACTGACAAACAAAGGACTGATATTCTGACCAAGCCTCTAGCTGAATCCAGATTCAAAGAACTTTCAGTAGAGCTAGGTCTGCTGGACCCTACTGACCCCGGTCGAGAAGAGTCTTCAAGAGAGGACCATTTCGGTAAGGGGGAATGTTCACTCTCGATCGAGTATAACCAAGACGTAGAGAATCAGCAACCATCTACATGAGGTATCAGCTGACTACTATGTTCAGCTGACAGGTTTGCGTATCTCTACTGAGTAGTAACTAATAGAACAGTATTCTGCACTTATAATTCAGATCCAGCATGGTATTCATTATCTTAAAATTTGTCATTTAATGAAAACGACTCTCATTTAATGCACGACATTCTATGCATAAGTATGCTGAATTCTGCCACGCATTTAATGCATGTCATCTCATAGTTACTACTTAGGCAAATTACAACTAGCTTTGACTTAGACGGCTACTGTGATCATTACCTTTTTTTTATATCCAATATTAACCGTCCATATCATAAAGAAGATTTAAATTTTGCCTTTGATCGAAAAACGTTCACCTTCACGTTAGATATATATTTTCGATCATATCTTAGAAACCGCCATTACCGCACTTAAAATCCTCTGCATCCGAAAATTCCGAGATCATTTCTTGCAATCCCCTCTTGCATATCCTTTCATAATCTCAATCTCTCTTTCGGTATGCTTATTACAACTGCTACACGAATTAATTTTCTTTTTCAAAATCGCTATACAAACTGTTTTATTTAAATCGATACTGATAAATGCTAGTGTAACAGGTACAATGGCAAGTAAAAATGTTTCGGTGTCTACTCCAGTTAACATGCAAGAAATCATGGACAAGGACCGTGTTTGGTTCGAGCCAACCATGGAGTTCGACGCCTGTGATCTCGATTATATGGACGAGATCTTCTTAGCTCTTAGAGAGTCAGGGCTTAAAAGTTTTCTTTCAAGGAAGCCGACATACTTCCTCCCGAGGCAGGTGGCCGAAGTTTATCTTAACTCTGACTCAGTAGGCGGGGACAAAATCGGAAGATTCGTCATTCACAAGATCAAGGATGCTTCTCCGATACTGAAGCAAATATCAATCAAGGAGGCGCTAAAGAGAAGTTTTGATCTGCCTTCTAAAGGAGCCAGTACTGTGGGGTACAATGATGATCTTGTAGATGACTACTTGACAATATTCTGTGGAAATCCCACGACCTTCAGAGCTGCTTTTCCTAAAAACAACATGCTTGCCTCGCATGCAGCTTTGGCTTATATTGTGACGCAGCTCCATCGACCAGCCCAAGCGTGCTCATTCGATCAAGTATCGAGGCTCAAGATCCAGCTCATGATGGCCATATATGATAGAGCTCAGATCAATTGGACGGAGTTCTTTATCCGTGAATTCATGGCTCAGGCGGCAAAATTCGACAAGGCCTCTTACACGCCGAGTGTAAAGGGCAAGCTTCTTTATGGATCGAAGCCGTCCATAATGATAGAGGATGTCTGCATGGATTTGAACCAATAACCTACAATGACAAGGAGTATTTTAATGTGAAGAAGGTCGATTCCACAACAAGATCTGCTGCTCTTCGGCGGATCGGGTCAGTCCCTCACCGTAACTCGGCGAGACTAAGCCTCGGCGAGGCTACACCCTCGAAGAAGAGAACACCTCCAACAAAAAAACTCCAAAGGCACCAGCTAAGAAACCGAGGAAAGCCATTCCGGACGTGCCTACCGAACCCGAGGTCTCTCCTAAAGTTCTCGCTTTGCTCAGGGCTACTCAAGAACCTATTCGGCCTCGGCGGGCGATAGACGAGTCGAATCATCTCGAGAAGACTCAATCGGTGGAGAAGGCCGTCTCCACCGAGGAACCCGTAGAAGTGGAACAAGGGGATGCTACGAAGCACATAGCGAAGAGATTCAGCGTCTTGACAGCCCCCTCTCAGTTCCACCACTCAGCAGTGTGCCTCCTGCTGAGACTCAGACGTCTCACATAGACTTGGAGTCTGAGACAGCATCTGAAGAAGAGACAATTGGGATGGAAGCTTCAGTGATCGTATCCAGAGCATCCCGAGAGATTCTTCAACAGATTGCAGAGCTTGCTGACTACTCTGATTTGTTGCTCATTGCAAAATCAGCAAGGCTCCACATGTTGCTGCGATTTCAGGAGTGGCCCCATCTACAATGTCTAGTACTCCATTACTCCTGCCAGCAGCTTCATGAAGAAGAATTGAAGCTGAGGGAGCAAATAGGCTACTCTGAGCCTGCTGACCTCAGCACCATGGAGAACCTGAGGGCTGCTATGCTGGCAATGATACATGACAGGCAGCTAGCAACCAGCTCAGCATCCTCAGATGGATCAGACCACGATGGTCAAGATCCACCCAGTGATTCAGGCCCTGGAAAGCCTGATGAGGGAAATCCCCAGGACAAGGATACACATGCTACTGAACAAGCTCAACCTCCACTCCGTATCCTTGGACCTGCGAAGTCCACGGCTGGTGCTTCGTCCTCAGTAGAGCCCGCTAAGCTCTTGCTGGAGTCGACTTACGAAGCAGCGCCCAGCCCAACTACCAAGACATCTCGATCCGTAGCAAAAGCTCTCACCTCTCAGGGAATCCAGAATCGAGCTCTTGCGAAGGCCGTCCACAAGGTGTGGAAACAGACTACGCTAGCCACAACCACTGAGCTACAGGGGCTGAAAACATCAGTATCAAAATCAGCCGCCCCTGTTGTCTCTGTAATTGTATCCGAAGCTTTGGCTAAGCAGCAGAAGCAGTTTGATGATCAGCTCAGAATCATTCAAGAAGGACAAGCCAAACTTCTCAAAGCATTCAAGGCTTCAATGTCCACTCATACTGAGTCCTTCACTGAACAAGCCCAGGCCACGGAAATCCGACTTGACAACATTCAACTGGTCGTGGAGGATAAGATTTCTGAGAAGATGACAGAATTCAAGGCAGCTGCTGACCTCTCCCATAAGCAATACTCGGAGGAACTGACTAATGAGAGGAATGAGCTGCACTTGGCGCTGACAAAGATCCATGACAGACTGGATGAACTATCCGCTGTCTACAAACGCCTAGACAAGAAGGTACTCGTCCCTACCCCGGCTGTAATTGATGATGCCAAAAAGGGGGAAGGAAAAGAGAAGAGTACTGAGAAGCCGACCCCTACCAAAACTGCTGCCAAATTACTTAAGGGGACAGCTTCACTGAGATCTGAGAAAAAGACCAAGTCCGTGACTGAGATAAGCAGGACTCAGACTCAGACTCAGACAGAGGGTAAGGCCCAGGGTGTCTTGGCTGCGAGCACAGCTGAGACTGGCCCAAGTGGCTCAGGAACCCAGGCTACTCATGCAACCCAGACTCCGACTGATATTATCAAGGAGGTTGCAGAGTATGCTGAGCAGGAAGAGTCAGAAGAGGAAGAGGCTCCTCTCCCTCCACCTGTTCAGGGAAAAGGCAAGAAAGTGCTGACTCTCCCAACCCCTCCAGCCAAGAAAATGAAGAGATACATTTCAGCTGAGGAGGAGGCTCAAATTGCAGCTGATGAGAAGCTGGCAAGGGAGATTCTTTGAAACGAAGCTGCTAATAAACCAAAGTCTAAGCCTGTCAAAGGAAAGACAAAATCTCCAGCTCGAGGAGGAAGAAAGCCTGCTAGGATACCTCCAAGGAAACTGATTATCGAGGATGAAGAAGATAGGGAGAAAGAGAAGGAGCAAAAGCAGCAAAGCACTGAGAAGCAGGGTACGTCAAAAGAAAAATCAAGTACCCCTGCTGAATCTGAAGACATTCCTCAGAAAGCCACTGAAGCCCAAGATGATGAGATTGAGGCCATATTCGACCAAATGAACAGATACTTACACAGAGGTGAAGAGGCTAGATAAGTTCAGGCTGCCAGAGACAGAATCTGGGAGGCAGACCTTGAAGCACTGAGGAAAAGGACTGAGGAAGAGGCCAGGCTGAGGGTACCTTCAAAAGCTGATATTCCTTATCGATAAAGAAGGTTCAGGAAGCCAGCTGATCTGAAATTGCACAGATGGCCAAAGACAGACAATTGGATACCTGGTCAATTTACTCAGAGATGGGAATCTTCAAAGATAGAGTTCATCAAGCGCAATTATTTCTGGAGGTTCTGGCCCAACATGACTAAGACTGATGCCTACACAGAATGGATGATGATAATTGAACTCGATCTATACATATACTTGCATAAAGCCGTATCCGAAGGTATAGAAGTCGGTGTTCCGAGCCCGAATCATACCTCCACCTAGAAGAAATGATGACTCAATCCACTTTGGGTTAATAGAAGGCTGAAGTGAAGTATCTTTGCATCAAAAAGAGAACCGGACGAAGATGAGCCGGCGAGACTTTCTTTGCATACTTGAAGCCGAGGAAGAACACATACCGGATGTATGGAGTGCCACTGCCAGAGACGCAATCTCAAGGATTCATGGACAGGATCAAGCAGTTTAAGGGCTCCTAGGCTTAGTTCTGATCTTCCTAGCTTAGCAAGATTTGTAATTGTACTGGTCTGAATCACTCATATATACAAATCGATTTTGGCTCGACAACCACTTGTTGTCTATCCGGACCGTGTTTGTATTATGCTTTAACACTCGTAATCACCGAAGTGATTACTGACTCACACACTCACTACTATTTACTTTCTTGTCAATTTATTACTTTGTTAGATTCTGCTAGTCTAGTTTCTATGTAATGGGGGAAATTGTGTTTTGCCCTGTTCTCTCAGTAGTCTAGAACTGTTGGAACAACTCCACTGATCTTACCTGTAATATTGTAAGGGGCTTTGTTTCTGTTTGTTTAGTGTTAGCATAGATGATAGGTTTTGGCATCATCAAATAGGGGGAAATTGTTGGGTGATGATTCTGTCTTCAGCATAGTCTCACTTAGTGGGAAATGATTCTATCTTCTATACTGAACCATGCTCAGCAGCCTAGTGCTCAGATTGTTGAGAAGATTTGAAGATCCCAAAAACCTATCTGATTGGTGAACCATTCCGTTGTAATTGTTATTTGTCTCTGAGGTTTCAGACTCAGTAGACACTCGCTGCTCCCGATCAAGGCGCTCGGTAGATTATCCGCCTTAACACCGAAGTAGAAGACTCAGGTGATCTTGGACTCGGCGAGCAAGATATGCGAAAAAGTCGATGGAACTGGACTCGGCAAGAGCAGGTTCATCGAACTCGAGCCGATCTTCGATAGACTTTCCTCGGCTATCTACCTACCGAATACGGGATCGACTCGGCATCGGCGACATCGAAGCTGTCAAATACTTTTGAAAGACAATCAGCATTGTCATATACGAGGAAGAGAGAAGTCAGCTTCAGTTTGCCTTGAAGTCTGTGCTGTCTCAACCACTCTATCCACCTCGACGAATGACAAGAACACACGTGTCTTCTCACCTGCTAAAGCTGCAGTCAACCCTTTACCTAAAAAGGTGGGAAAGTACACTGTTACCTACTTCAAAAGAGCCGTTTGCTACCAAAAGAGAGAGAGAAAGGAAGATCGTCTCCAACGTATCTTTTCCAATCTCTACTCTATAAATAGAGGGACATTTCAAGAGAAAGAAAGAGAGAGAATGCGCATAAGCTTAACGACGAAAACAAACACAAGCATTCAAACGAGCTAGAACCAGAAAACCCTAAGTCTTCCGCAAGAACTTGAAGATCTATCTCCGGCGAAAGACTACCTTCTCAGCTCATAGGGAACCAAGCTGAACTGTTAGAAGAGCCTCTAGTATCCAAATTGACGATACACGAACCTAAAGCTTATTTCAGCTGGTCGTCGATCTAGAAGCCACTCTCTCATTCCCTATCCCTCTAACCCTAAGCTCAACCGAAACCATATATAGCTTAGACGAAGGAGTTCATATTTGAACCCAATCCTTATTTTAAAAGGACTCCTTCATAGTTGGAGAAGTTTGTCAAACACTTTAGTTTGATGCCTTTGTAAGCTGGGACTTGCTCAGTATAATCCCCAAGTCACGGCTTTGTCCTGTGCACAAGCTGACTGAGACTAACTCAGTATAGTAAATAGCCTCCTGAACTTTTCCGGATAGTGGAGGTAGGATCGATTGATATTCGAACCACTTTAAAAATATGTGTCTTGTTATTGCTTTCTGATTACTGTTGCATTGATTTTACTGTTCATACTGAAAACCTACTTTAAAATCATACAACTGTCTCAGCATACTGAACTGTCTATTTACTGAACTGAGACTTGCTAAAACGGTTTTTCCACTCAACTGATTTGGGCCTACACTTTTCCGCACCGCTGAACTCTGCCTGTTTGATACTGAATTCTGACTCAGTCAGCTAGCAGATCTCAGTAGAGTCAGATTCTTTGCCACACATGATTCAGAACAGCTGTTTAGTCTGCTGAATTATTTCAGTAGGGCACTTTCCTGAACAGGACTGTTCGTGTTCAAAGTTGAGAAAATTGGATTCAGTTGTATTCACCCCCCCCCTCTACACCTGAACTCACTCTCGGGACCAACAAAGAAGCTGAAGAGGTCGAGAGCAAGCTACAGGATCTAAGCTTAAAATATAACATCGTAAGGATCCATCATTGTTGAAATGATGATTCAGATGATGAAATTTAGAATCAACCAACTAGCAGTGCAGCTGAACAGATATATTCTACTGAACATAATCAATCCCAGGTAATTTAGGTCGATGAGGAAACCACTATGGTAATTGAGACCTCTACTGAGATTAAGAATTCAGGGGGAACTACTATCAATGTTCTTAATCTGAATTCCCCAGAACTTGGTGACTTAGTAGAACCTGATCGTGTTACCGAATTGCTTCAATTATAGAATAGTACAACTTGAATTTCCTAATACTCCTACTATCTGTGTAGAATCTATTCCAGACAAAGTAACAAGAATCCCTCGTTTATGGTTAGACGCTCATAGTTCAGATCTTACAATCGAGGATCCTTCAGATAGTGCTAAGACAAGATCCAAATTATGTCAGGGAGAAAGTGCTTTATAATCCTACTTCTTGTCTACTGAGGAACCTCAGATGATTGAGGATGCGCTGAATGATGCTGAATGGATCTCTACTGTGCAATAGGAGCTCCAACCAGTTTACCAGAAATGGCGTGTGGACTCTTGTAGACAGACGTAGACATTAACATGTGATCGGAACGAAGTGGGTCTTCAAAAACAAGAGAGATGAAAACAACATCATCGTCAGGAGTAAACTTGGTCGAAATATTGATGATGATGTTGTTTTCATCTCGCTTATTTTTTAAGACCCACTTCGTCAACAAAAGTCCACACGTTTTGCCAAAGGATACTGTCATGTAGAAGGAATAGACTTGGATGAAACATTCGCTCCAGTTGCAAGATTAGAAGTCATTCGTCTATTCCTAGCATATGCAAACATCAGCAGTTCACAGTCTATCAGATGGATGTAAAGTCAGCTTTCCTGAACGACGTACTAAAGGAAGAAGTCTATGTTGAACAACCCCTCGGTTTTCAACAGGGACATGAAGTTTACAAACTTAGGAAAGTGTTGTATAGGTTAAAACATGGACACATGGCTTGGGATGATACCCTATCAGACTTTCTACTTCAGAAAGGAATAATAGATTGCACCCTATTCAGTATCAAGTCGGAAGATGACATCCTACTGGTGGAGATCTATGTGGACGACATGTATCAGAAATTTGAGCAGATGATGACATCATCTTTGGATCTAGGAATCTAATCATGTGTCATAAATTTGAGTAGATGATGAAGGAAAAGTTTGAAATGTCGATGATGGGAGAAACGACTTACTTCATTAGACTTCAAGTCATACAATCCAAGAAGGGAATATTCATTAATCAAGCTAAGTATACAAGAGATCTCATCAAAAAGTTAGGATGCGAATCTAGGAAATCAGTAATGATACCCCATGAATACCAATCTCAAAATTGATCTTGATAAAGAGGGAGTATTTGTAAACTCAACTGATTATCGTGCTATAATTGGTTCCTTACTATACCTAATAGCTAGCCGACCTGATATACCTTATGTTGTAGGTGTATGCGCGAGATTTCACATGAATCCCAAGCGGAGTCATCTAGACTTAGTGAAGAAGATTCTCCGTTACGTGGAAGGAACACCTGATGTTGGGTTATGGTATCCTGCTGATGATAATCTTGAACTAACTCGTTATTCTGATGTTGATTATGCAGGATGTCGAATCGATAGAAAGTCAACCTCAGGAACATGTCAGTTCCTCGGCAGTAAGCTTATATCTTGGTTCTCCAAGAAACAAGATTCAGTGGCTGTTGCGATAAGGATTTAGTAGATGAACCTATAGATCTGATAGAATTGTTAGATATGATAGATCCCAAAACCATAGCTGAATATTGTATATTCGCATATGTATTGCCTAGTCGAGTTCAATTGTTAGAACTCAGTAGGACAGAGTTCATTAGCTGCACGATTCGTAGAAGACCTTATGGTCAGCTGGAGAACTCTGGATCGAAGAAGTCAGCTGGATAGCCGTTCCCAGCTGAATCTGCTCAGGGATTTGTGCCCATGCACTGAATGCTCAGAAGAACGTCAGTAGGAAAGACACATCAGTTGAAGGTCCGAGGATACAAAGGAAGTCAACCTTGATGTTTGACAAGTCTCAACTACCCATCTACCTCGACCAATAAGGAGCCGACAGTGACCATCTACTCTGACAAAAGCTGCTCTGAAACTGAAAAGAGGAGAATCTCTTCAATGTACCTGCTCAACAACGTTCAAATTAAAGGAGCCATTTTTCTTGTCGTATCGACACGTGGCTAGACCTCCCTCCAACGGATCTATTCACCATCGACGACTATAAACCAAGAGAAGTCGCCAGGCAGAGACGACACCGGGAACCCAAGCTTTCTACCCACAAACTCTTAGCAATATCAAGCAGAATCCAGTGAAGAACTAGCGTAGATTGAAGAACACCTTTTAGTTCATCACTTAGAGTTTTATTCAGTTCCCCTTCTCTTATCTATGCAAGCTCATTGTAATATCTTTAGCTGAGAAACCTCGAGGAAGTTCACATCCTTGTGAAACCGTTCTTATTTGTAAGAACTTCCTCTTAGTTGGAGAAGACTCAAACTCTTCAAGTTTGAACCTTTTGTAAAAGTCACTACGACTATAAGTAGAAAATCTGTCCCGCGCACAAATCACTGAGAACTTGCTGAATATAAATTTCAAGGTTTGCGTTTGTCCAGTGAATAGACCAACTGAGACTTGCTCAGTATAAATATAACAAGTATCCTGCTTTGGTCAGGACAGTGGACGTAGGACCCAGTGTGTCCGAACCACTTAAAAAATTGTTGTGTTGATTTACTGTTTTCTTTAACTGCTCATATTGCATACAAACCGTATTTCATAAAACTCAGCTTAAAAACTAGAGTTTTCTAACCAAGACATTTTATAGGGCCTACACTTCCACACACACTATGATATTGAACGACTGTTCGACTAACAAGAGTCAGTAGGGTTGAACTCAGTAGAAGATTCTTTGCCCACGCGATCTGAAGCATATTTGGCTATCTGACTCAGTTCAGTACCAAACTCAGCTAAAGCTGACATCACGTTTCAGAAAGAAATTTGCATTCAGGTGTATTCCCCCCCCCTCTATACCTGAACCACGTCTTAGGACCAACAATTGGTATCATAGCACAGGAATCGAGCGTTGAAGGATGAGGACGCCACAATGGGGTGATATTCCGATTGATAAGTCGAAGGTCGAATCTCACATGATGTCGCTACGATTCGTAAAAGCTCAAGATAGAATCCTCACAAAAGATTGTGTTAAAAGTTCTTCTCAAAGTCATACAACATCTCCTTTTATAAGGGAATACCAACTAGAAAACCCTAGAAAGCTATGGCCCATCAAGATAATCTGGTGGGCCTAAATAAATCAAGTCTGACTATAAAGTTGGGTCCAATCACTAAACATAGTGTGATATGGACCTAAATAAAATCATTCACTCCTAAACCCACATATGCTTCACGAGATTGAGAACTCGCAAATTGTGTTGCTCGTCTCCAATGGGCCTTCAGCCCTCCTCCTCGTCCGTCACCTCTTGAATAAATAATCCGAGGGCTTCCTTGAACTTCTTTGCTCTTGCTCTCGTGACGGGGCCCACGGGTATGCGGATTGGAAAAGTGTCTTGGACTGCATTAGCGGTCATGTCCAAACATATTTTGCAGGCATCCCAAATTTCCTTCATCTCAGCTTCTTGTTTCTTCGAAGGTTCAGTGGAGGGGATTGTCTGCTGAGCTTCTGAGTCTTCTAGCCATGCTTCTGAGTTACAAGGTCCAGCTGACTTGGACTTAGAAGCTTAGATTTGGACTTTGAGGTCTAAGTGGCAGTTCTGGATTGGGCACTACAGATCTAGTTCTGGTAGGCACTAGAGATCTGATCTGTATCCTTTCTTAGCCTTTGTTTTCTTTCCTTCTTCTTGGTCTTATCGTTCTCGCGCCAGCTTTTCATCATATGCGATCTGTTCATCTAGCATTCTGAACTTAAGCTTTTTAGATTTGGGTGGACTAGGAGGAGCTAAGGCTTTTCCTTTGCCTTTGGCAGCTTTCCTGACTAGCTCATCTTCAGTCAGTTCTTCAAAGTACTAAGTCACTTCAGGAACTGCCTCGTCAGTTGGCTCTCCTAAGCCTTCTCCCTTTTCCTCTCCTTCACCCTTTTCCTCTCCTTCACCCTTTTCCTCTACCTCTTTGCTTGGTCCTGCCTCTTCACCTCTTAGTAGTGACACTAGTTGTTTCCTTCTATTTCCTGCCCCCTTTTGATCATCATCCAATTGATTCACCAAAGCAATGACCTTTGCAGTAAGGTCTACTATTAAAAGGCTGATAGATTCGAGTTTAGCTCCAACATCCCTGGCAGCATCAGTATACTCAGTTCAGCGCTTATCATGCTCTGTCTGAACATCTTTGAGTACATCAGATTTGGAAGCTTAAGTGCATCGTAGGAATGTTTCAACCAAGTCAGTAGTTTCGTTCTTAATAGCTTAACCGACGTAAGCTTGTTCCAGAAGTGCTTTGGCAACACTTTCAGTTGGTGAGCTTGTTACGCTCTTCTACGGCCTTGAGGACCTGATCCAATGCCGAGGCCATTTTATGAGAAAATAAATCAGCCTGAGACTATAGGATAGTCTGAAACTGAGTCGTCAGATCAATCCTCTGTGCGTCAAGTGCTCGGCTAAGGATCTCGTCAGTATTAAGAGTAGTGGGTGTACTGATCCTCTGCACCTCAGATGTCAACTTACCTAGTTGTAGGGTCTGAGCCTCAGCGAGTCGGCTCCATTTAGCGTTCACGTCTTGAGCGAGTAGATGATTTTTATAACCCTATCGCTTTAGGCACTTGTTGATTGATGCTATATTTATGTCTCTGATCTCAGCAGCTTTATATCTAGGCTTGGGCCGAGACGTAGACGATGTAGAGATGATTACACCTGATGACGGTGTGGAGGTGGTGAGTTATCATCTCTGGGAGATTTTCCCTCAGCAGATCCTCCCTAGTCTGCATCCTTGGTTGACTCGTCATGAGGTGAGTCATGTTGAGTCTGGGGCTGAATAGGCTGTTCAGAAGGCCCCTTTTGAATCAGGAGCATAAGCATCGTTGAACGGAGATCGTCCATCGACGATATATCTGCTGGCTCTCCATAGTCTATCTCCTCTTTCAGTGTATGCTCCTCCTGTACTAGTACAGAGACTGTCCTCAGGTCAATGGTCTCAGCCAAGAGATCCCAGTCCAGGAATCTGAGACGCAGTTGGACCCTAGCCCTGACTTCTATGTCTACCAAATTAGAGTGATCCAGTATCTTCGGAATCTGATTCAGAACCTCTTCAGTAGCTCTGAGCTAACCTGTAAGTACAGAAGTCGGGACAGATGTGGAGACCTCAGTCTGAGGTATGTTAGTAGGTAGATCTGACTGGGTGTCCTCTAAGTGTATCCAATTGACTTTGTCTGTCAGAGTCACATCTTCTTTACCGGACTCCGAATCGTGGACGGATACTATCTCGGGAATATCACTACTGAAGGTTCAGCCTTCTTCAGTAGTTTCCTCATTTTCTGCTGAGTTGGGTGAGGATCGTAAGTGGATGAAAGTGGATGCTTATCATGAAGTCGACGCCCAATAGACTTCTCAGTTGCTGCCGTATTTAAGAATTTGATATTCTTCTTATCGAAAGAATATGCGTCAGCGAAGGCGATTCTCCTAGAACAGTAGTCTTCTATCAGAATCGATACTTTGCTCCCAAAGAGAAGTTTACCTTTAGGAAGCAGTTGCATAAAGGTCTTGTCTTCTCCAAACATAAATTTATGAGTTTGTGCCTTGAACTCAGACACAAAAAATTCAGTCCAGTTCACCTTGACGCCATCCATAATGGACATCATAATCTGAATGCGGATCCTGGAGAGTTGATCATTGGATCCGGATGAACTGGTGAGTATATGATTGACAATATATGCAAAGCCATGATATTCAAGGAACATCTGAATCTTAGGAAATGCTGCTTTGAACGTGATGTCCTTCTGCCCACTGAACTGGCAGAGGTACTTGTTGATCGTTGATTCCTTGTACCCAATGGGAGAGATCCATGTGTTAGGAAGCTGAAAGCTATGCTGAAGACATTCAGCTACGTCTAAGTCAGCAATCTTCTCCTCCCATTTGTTACTCATTTCTTGCTTGTATGAGACGCATGAAATGTCCTGGAGGTTCTCGCTCTGGTGAAGATTCATATAGAATTCCGCTACTTGTCTGGGGAGGCAGTGGGGTAGGAACCCGAGCTAGGAGTTCCTACAGACCAGACGATTGAAGAGCATCAAATTAAGGCTCCATACTGTCGATACCACATGATTGAAAGGCGAGAACAAGCTCGAATAAGACTTGTTGGTAACGGATGATCTCCTCCATATCAGATGGAATCAATACCATGTTACTTGGTGAAGACGCCAACAGTGATTTACTAGATCTACAAAACAAACGTTAGCACTTGAAAGTAGAGTAAATTAGTGTCTAGTAGATTAGATTAAAGAGATTTACCAAAAAAGATTGTGCTCTAATGTGGTAGATTTCTAATGCAAGTATGCAGAGCACAAGCTTTGATCGAAAATGGCGGAAAAGTAACGTAAGATTATGAATACCTGCGCATATATATCTCTAATGAATATGAACGGTTTGATCCGCGCATGGTTGAGATTAAACTAAATTTTAATCGTGGACAGCTCAGATTAAATGATATAATAGGTTATGATTAATGTGTCGCCTATAATCTCGATCTATGTATGATAGCGATTAAAGGTAAGGTGAGATGACATGCATTTAATGCGCCGTAGTCAGCTTATGGAGTGTCGTACTTTTAATGAAAATGTTTTTATTAATGACATCCTAGGAATATTAATGGCGGGAAATTAAATGCAATGACATGCTTAATGTAATATGTTGAATAAATACGAACAACCTGTCAGCTGAACATAGTAGGCAGCTGATACCACGGTGTAGATGCTAAATAATTCAGCACTTCCTTTTACAAACTCAGTAGTATTGAGAGTAAGTTCCCCCTTCATCTTACTGAACTGAGTCAGTATGATCCAGTAGACCTAGTTCTACTGAGAGTTCATTGAATCTGGTCTCAGCTAAAGATTTGGTCAGTATTTCGTCTCTTTCCTTATCAGTATAGATTTTCTCCATTCTGATATCTTTCTTTTCGACATGGTCTCGGATAAAGTGATGTCGTATGTCCACGTGCTTGCATCTTGTGTGAAGTAAAGATTCTGAATGATTGCAATGGCACTGATACTGTCGCAGTAGATCGACACTTCTTCTTGACATATATCATAGTCTCTCAACTATTGTCGCAGCCATATGATTTGGCGCAACAGCTTCCGACAGCCATATATTCAGCTTCAGTAGTGGGCGTAGCTACTGAGTGTTGTTTCTTTGAAGACCAAGATATGTGTTTGCTGCCTAGGAATTGACACGTTCGTGGAGTTGATTTTCTGTCAATTCGACATCCTGCATAATTAGCATCAGAATAGCCAGTTAGTTCAAGTTTATCATCAGCATGATACCATAACCCAATATCAGGTGTTCCTTTCATGTATTGGAGAATGTTCTTTGCTGGGTTGATATGACTTCGCTTGGGATTTGCCTGAAATCTTACGCATACACATACAACATAGGTCTCAGGTCTGCTGGCAGTTAGATATAGTAATGAACCAATAATAGCACGATAATAAGTTGAGTTAACAGATACTCCCTCTTTATCAAGATCAATCTTGAGATTTGTGTTCGTGGGTATCTTCACTGATTTGCTGGATTCGCAGCCGAATTTTTTGATGAGATCTATGGTATATTTCGCTTGAATAATGAATATTTCTTTCTTTAATTGCTTCGCTTGAAGTCCAAGGAAATAATTGTTTTCTCCCATCATAGACATCTCAAATTTATCCTTCATCATCTTTTCGAATTTGTGACACATGGTCACATTCTTAGATCCAAAGATGATATCGTCCACATAGATCTGCACCAATAAAATATCATTATGTGACTTGATACTAAATAGGGTGCGATCTACCTTTCCCTTCTGAAAACCTTTCTGAAGTAGAAAGTCTGAAAGGGTATCATACCAAGCCCTGGGTGCTTGTTTTAACCCATACAGAGCTTTCTTCAATTTGTATACTTGATTTCCCTACAGAAATCCGGGAGTTTGTTCTACATAACTTCTTCCTTCAGCACGCCGTTCAGGAAAGCCGAATTGACATCCATCTAATATACTGTGAACTGTTGATGTGTTGCATAAGCTAGGAATAGACGAATGGCTTCCAATCTTGCGACTGGAGCGAACGTTTCATCAAAGTTTATCCCTTCAGATTCACAGTAACCTTTAGCAACTATTCTGGTTGTGTTCATGACGTTGTTTTCATCTCGCTTGTTTTTGAAGACCTACTTAGTTCCTATTACATGTTGATGCTTGGGTTTGTCTACAAGCTCCCAAACATTGTTTCTGGTGAATTGGTTGAGCTCTTCTTGCATAGCGGTGATCCAGTCAGCATCCTTTAGTGCATCCTCAATCGACTGAGGTTCTTCAGTAGACAAGAAACAGGAGTATAGAGCACTTTCTCTTTGACAGAATTTGGATCTTATCTTAGCACTTGTTGACGGGTCTCCGATTATAAGATCTGAAGAATGAGCATCTAACCAAGAACGACGGTGTCCTGTAGCTTGCTGCTGACCTCTTCAGCATCACGCTGAGAGTTTTGTTTATTGTTCTTAGAAGTAAATTCATTAAATACAACATGAGGGCTTTCCTCCACGCATAGGGTCCGGTAGTCAAAGACCCTGAAAGCTTTGCTGACCCTGGAGTATCCTAAGAACACTCCTTTGTCTAACTTGCTATCAAAGACCTTTAATTGGTCTTTCCCATTATTATGGATAAAAGCTCGAACATCCAAAGTTATGGAAATGCGAAATAGAAGGCGTTCTCCCTTTCCATAATTCATATGGTGTCTTCATGTGCATCTAAGTTAGTAAAGACCGATCTTAAGTGTAGCAGGCTGTGTCAGTAGCTTTTGCCCAAAACTTCAATAGTAGACCTGAGTCTGCGAGTAGTGTTCTTGTTGCTTCTTGGAGTGTTCTGTTCTTTCCTTCAGCAAGACCATTCTGTTGAGGTGTACATGCATTTCGGGTTTCATGTTGAATTCCTTTAGCTTCGCAGTAGTCTTTCATTACTGAGTTTAGAAACTATGTTCCACGATCTGAGCATATTCGTTGAATCTTGATATCCTTCTCAACACTCAATCGTTCCAGTAGCTTTGGCAGCTTAGATTTGACGTCAGATTTGTTGGTGATGAAGATCACCCATGTGTATCTTGAATAGTCATCAATGACTACATGAGCATATTTCTTTGCTGGGAGACTGGCCCAAATAGATCCATGTGTAGCAGCTGAAGGATCCCATCAGTAGAAGGTGACGGAATTGGCGGATTGCTTGATTTGGTTTGCTTTCCCTTCAGACATGCTTCAAATTCTTGTGTTTCTTGAATACTTCGTTGGGCAGTCCTCAGACTTTAGCATCTCTTGCTAGCTTGTTCATCATTTTGAAGTTCAGATGACTTAATCTTTTGTGCCACAACCAAGTTCTAGACTCTTCTCTATTTGTATGTGCTAGTAAGCAGGCTTCAAGTTCAGTGGTATTCCAATTTGCATAGTAGATATTTCTTTTCTGCGAGCCTGATAACATAGTTTTTCCTGTAGATTCTTCAAGAACATCACAAAAACCTGCGTCAAAAGTCACTTTATTGTAGTTATCGCAGAATTGACTTACTGAAATGAGATTATGTGGAAGTCCTTCAACATATGATACTCTGGGAACTATTGTAGTCCCTACCTTCAATGTTCGGTATCCCCTTGTGTATCCTTTGAAGTTGTCATCAAATTCAATTTTGGTTCCTTCTTGCTGAATGTAGTTGGTTAGTATATTCTTTTAATGCGTCATATTTCTTAAGCATCCGTTGTCCACGATCCAAGGGTCCTTTAGCACATCAGCCTCTTCTCTAGCCATAAGGCACAGTTCAGTGTCCTTTTCAGCTTCGATAGCCATAAATGTTGCTTCATCATCGAATGACTCCATGAACAACTCTTCATCACTTGAGCAATCGGATGGCTCTACGGCTATGTAGGTGTGCCTCTTCCTAACGAACTTGTCGCGGCTGGCTTGCCTTTCTACTCTTTCAGCTGTTGTGAGCTCTGGACATTCATACTGGTAATGCCTAGTCTTTTTGCCGTTATAGCATGTTGAGCTTCTGCCTTCTTTTCTTGGTGCTTCTTTAGGTGCAGTGGAGGCATTCTCAGCATTCCTGCATTTAGGTAGAGATTTAGATTCACTTTTCGGATGAGTGTTTTCTCTCTTACCTTTATAGCTTTTTGAAGCTTTTTTCATCTTCATATTTCTGAGCTTGTCCTTCTCCTTCTGGTATTTGATTGAAAGGAGAGCGTATTTCTTAGCTAAGTTATCAGTAGTAGGGATTGACATGGAACTTCCAGCTGATTGACTTGTAATTGAGGGACTTGCTCCAGGTGTGCTGACTGTTGCCTTGTAAGCATGACCAATTGGCACTTCAGTCTCAGCACCTTGGGTGTGTGGAAAGTTGAACTCAAACTCCTCTGCTTTCAGTTCTGAAAATATATAATCAGGAGTAAAAAAGTTGTCAGTTCTTCTTAAACACATAGCAAAAGAGTACCACTTGGGCCTAGAAAGAGCCCTTAAGATTTTAGTGTTGGTCTCCTTGTTGCTGAATGTTTTTCCCAGTCCATTAATGATATTGATTTGATTCGTGAATCGGACGCTAAAACCATCAATCGACTCTCCGGGTATCATGGAAAACGCCTCGAGCTTCTGTAGCTCCAAATCCAATTTATTTTCTTTGATTTGCTGAGTTCCTTGGCTCAGCACTGCGAGAGCATCCCAGAGCTCTTTTGCAATCTTACAATCGTGCAATTTGCCGAGGGATGAGTCACTAAGCGTAGTCAGTATTGTGTTGCGTGCGACTCGATCAAGATTGTGCAGTTTTCTCTCTTCTGGTGTAAAGAGGCCTTTGTCCTTTGGAACCTTCGGGCTGATTCTGGCACCAATTGTTGCTACGATTGTGAGCTCGTCGCTGTCAACCATCGAAACAGTGGGTCCTTTCTCCAGGACGTCTGTCATGCTGTCATGCAGCGACGTCAAGTGCGCCTCCATCCTTACACTCCATACCGCGTAGTTTTCTACTGAAAACATGAGTGCTGTCCTTATACCTGAAATATCAGACATTTTGAAAAAAAAGTTATAGGTGCTATGAAGAGATGCAAGTGCAGAGAAAATGGTTTTTCAGGATATGTTCGAGTAGACCGGTTTTTAGAAAACGATGACCAGAAGAACACCATTCTGATACCAATTGTTGGTCCAGAGATGAGCTTTCAGGTGTAGAGGGGGGGGAAATACACCTGAATGCAAATTTCAAAACTCAAACAGGAAAGTCAGCTCAGCTGAATGTTGCTACTGAACTAGTCAGTTTGTCAAATAAACTTTCTGGATCGCATGGGCAGAGATAACCTTCTACTGAGTGCATCTACTAAATTTGATTAGTGAACAGAGGTTCAGTATTCGATTTTTCTGTTGAAGTGTAGACCCAAAAATATGTTCGTCTTAGTTAGAAAAACCCATATTATGCTGATTGTTTAAAAGTCTATTTTATGCAGTATGAACAGTAAACAATGCAACAGTTAAAAACGACACATAATTTTTAAAGTGGTTCAGATAAACAGGATCCTCCGTCCACTGTCCTGAACTAAGCAAGAGTACTTGTATTAATTATACTGAGCATGTCTCAGTTGATTTGTTCACTAGCAGATACATTCTTATCTGCTTATACTGGGCAAGTCTCAGTTAATCTGTACCCTGGATAGATATATACTTATAGTCATAGTAACTTTACAATTTCAAGTGTGAAGGTTGTGATTTCTCCAACTATGAAGGAGTTCTTACAATAAGAACAGTTCAGAAAGCTGAACTCCTTCGAGTTTTCTAAGCTAATGATTTTACAATAAGCTTGCTTAGAATAGAGAAAGGGAACAGATTAAACTCTAGAGTGAAGAACTAGAAGGATTCTCTCCGAATGCAAGTTCTTCGCTGTAATGGACTTTGAGTTTTCTAGAGTGTTTGATTGCTTGAATGTTTGTGTTACCGTATGTGTCCTTTGTGTTTCTCTGCATGAAGACTCTTCTCCATTTATAGCCTCGACGTATGAATAGATCCGTTGGAGGGAGTCTAGACACGTGTCAAAAATTACAAGGAAAACGACCATCTTCATTTTGAATGATACTTTAGAGATTCCCTATTTTTCAGTATGGAAGCAGCTTTTCGTCAGGGCTGGTACGGTGGCTTCTCATTGGTCGAGGTTTAGAGATTAGGTGAGGAATGTTCAAACTCCAATACCAGGTTGAGTTGACTTCATCTGATTTCTCGGACCTTTTACTGAAATGTCTCATACTCCATTCATCTGAGATATTAGCTCGTAGCTTGAATTCCAATGCAGATTCAGTGGGTTGTAACTATCCCAATTGAGTCCTTGATGCTGAGTCCTTCGGTTGAACGGTAGATGATCTACTGAACCCTATCAGCTACTGGACTCTAGCTAGCCTACTGAGTTCCTAACATGCTGAACACATTTAAGCTATTATATTATACAAGGTTCATCTTTCAGCTAGGATTTTGGGATCTTTAAATCTTATCATACTGAATCTTATCCCAACATAGTTGATAAACTATGAGGGATGAGTAGATGATAAAGTAAGAGAGATGAGATAAGTAAGGTACTTTTAGAGCATCTTCAATGGTTACGGTACATTTTAGACTATACTAGTGTAAAATGTAGCGTAAACAAAATTTATCTCCAATAAGCTACTCCAAAAATTACACTATAATAGAATTTTCCATTTTGATGCTTGCATTATTATATTTATTTATAAATTAATAATGTTTACAAGTAATACTTTAAATAATTTATAATGTTTAGTAAAAATTTCATATGTCAATATTTAAATAGTTTTATAAATCCATATAAAAATTTCTTTATATATCAACAATAATTGAGATGAAAAGACTTACAACTAAAAATCGATAAAAATTATAGAAATTGAAATTACATTGTAAATAGCAATTAATTTTCGCTATTTGAAAATTCTTCCCACAAATGATCGATCAATGAATTACGAAGTGCTAGATGAGCCTCTCTATCTTTAATTTTCCTGAATCGTGCTAGAATTGCCTGAAAATGATTTGCTTCTTCATTCTCCATTTCGACATTTGGAGCTGGCACTTCTCTGCTATCATCAATCGATGCATTAAGATTGCATTCATTCTCAATTATCACATTGTGCATATTGTCCTGCCCAACCAGTTGGACAATAATTGTATCGACTATTTTGTTATTAGTTTTAATATTAATATTTTGTAGTTTATGTTTAGTAATTTAATTGTATCAAATTTTATTTTATATTATTAATGTATTGTGAAATTAATGATCTAAGGTAATTTTTTTTATTAATTAGTGTAGTGTGAATTACTTTAATTGTAGAATATAATTATGATTAATTTTATAAAAAAAATGAATTAAATTAAAGTAGTGTAGTGTGAAATAGTGTCATACTACAACTGGCGGGATACTATTCAAATACACTAGAATAGCGTAGCGTATAGCGTACCGTTGGAGAACACATTCACGCAACAATCATGTAAAAAGCCACATCTAGCGCACTATTGGAGATGCTCTGAGAGAATAGATAATAAAGTATGAGAGAGAAAATGAATGATATAATGCGATTAAATAAATAAGTAGGAGATAGCAAATGAGTGATGTAATGACAGTAGATGATAAAGTAGGAGAGAGAAATGATAAAGTAGAAGAGAAGATTGTAATTTTTTTGGATTTTTTTTTTTTGGAAATAGGTCATTTCAAATGGTACGTCCGAAAAAAAAAAAAAGATCATTACAAATGGAACAGGAGGAGTAACAAAGAAGAGCATTGGTTCAAATGGTAAAGGTGTTTGAAATAACTAATTTGTTTTGGGTTCAAATCCCTCAAACAGCATTTTTATATTTAAAATTCTAATTTGTGTTAGAGCGGATCCAAATGGTCCGAGGCGGTGTTAGGAGATCTGCGGATCTACACGGGCTGATCCGCTTCAAGAACCATCCCCTAACCCAGTCCGGCGGAACCGCCCCGCGCTTGTGCAGGTCAGGTAATATCCGTCCATCGCGTGTGGATCCAACGGATCCGAGTCTTATTATCATCCCTAAATATGCCTTGATTATGCACCAATTTATTTCATTTTTGGAAATGAGAAATTAATATAGGTTGTACGAGAAAAGTAATAGAAAACATAAATTTTAGGACGGGATAGAAGAAGTGTAAAATCACACCAAATTTTAATAGAACAAAATTTAAATTCTATTGTTGAGTTAAAATCTTTTTTTTTTTTTTGGAATGCACTATTGAATTCTTAACACTTCGGATTATCACACGCTTGATCGGATCGGCTATAACCACTTCTACCCTTTTTTATATGAGAAGATTATTTTAAGCCGTTAGTTAAAGAACACAATGAATAAACCCATTCTTAAACTATAAGATACAAACACACTAAATAACTATTTCATGCGCAACAATACTTTTTGAATAATATACCTTGAAACATGAGCGGTCGATAACACGATTAACAATAATATTAAATCAGTTTATTAAAATCGAATGCAGCTCATTTTGTAGAATTGGAGCATAAAGTATTGACTTAAACCTCTAGATCTTCATATTCTAACAAAAATCAGATCGACCAACTTGATCGAGAGGTAAGAATTCATATTTGGATAATATAATCATACATTTGTCACTAAGGATGACTTGGTGATAAATTTTACTCCTTCCGTTCCATTGATTTTGTCCTCCTTCTTTTCGGCGCGGTTATTAAGTAGAGTTAGTAGTTGAAAGTAAGTGAGTGAGTCCAATAAAAATATAGTTGTGAGTAGAGAAATTATCATTATGGAAGAGGACAAAATAGATGGGACAACTCAAAAAGAAAAGTAAGACAAGATGAATGGGATGGAGGGAGTAATAATTTGTACTGTTATGAAAAATATAAAAATGTTGGTGCATCCTGATGTACAAGTATTTGGGTCACTCAAGTTTCGCGTTGCAACAGTTTAATCCAGCACAAATCGATTTATTTTTTTATTTTTTTAAAAAAACTCTCTTATAGAATATCATTTCGTTTAGTTTTGAACAAGAATAATCTTTATAGAATATCATTTTGTTCGAACAAATGTATCATTTATTTCGAAAGTATCATTTTTTGAAAAAAATACCAATTATTTTAGGTATAAATGCATATGTACTAGGATACACTCAATACCTCCTCCACAAAAATAAGGAGAGGTGAGTTCATCCACGAGTGGCATAAGCCTAAAAGACTATGAAAATGGTTTAAGACTTTTTCAACGATCAAAAAATAAAAAATACTCCCTCTGTCCCATTTTACTTATCGAGTATTTTATTTCGGATTGTCTTATCTCATTTGTCAATTTTCTAAAAAAGAAAATGGGTCCCACAACTTTACCCACTCAAATCAATTTTAAATAATTAAATAATAATGAGTTTCACACATTTACTACACATACTAATTTTACACAATTAATTATTATATGGGTCTCACACTTTTATTGTATAAAATCAACCCACCTAAATAACCGCAACGAAATCAAATTGAACAAGTGCGATGGGACGGAGGGAGTATTAAAATGTTAGATTGAAGTATTGAACTTTTCTAAAAAGTCATGTTAAAAATCAATTCACAAGAATAATATATTTCGGCATCTTTTTCCTTACCGAAATTATTTAACTAGTGTTCCTTTTAAGTAGTACTAGGACATCACCCGTACTCCATACGGAAAAATATTATGATTTTAAGATACAATAGTTAATACTACTTTAAATAATAATATCATATCATATTTCATATTATTAAAACACAAACTACTAAGTGAGATACGCAGTAATATTCAAGTCATATATATTATTAAAACACAAACTACTAAATGAAATACATAGTAATATTCAAGTTGTATATGTTATTAAAACACAAACTACTAAATGGAATTTGCAGTAATATTCAAGATTTTGAATCATGTTTCTCAAAGATTTGGTGAAATATGTACAATATACTCCTTAAGCATCTTTGTTTTGTGCAAAAAAAATTAAATTAGGTGATGCTAAACAGCTATAGGCACAGTATTTTGGTAAATAAAAAGTTTTATAAATCTTAGCAGATTGCTATCTTTGGTGGGATTTTAAATTTTCACATCATGGAAAAAAAAAGGAAAAAAGATTTGTCGGCTGCTCATGTTTCCTCGAGCTCATCAGAGAACTACTGCTTCAATTGATTCTTATAAATTATGTATTTGTTTCATAAGCTGGGGACACTCCATGGTCCAAATGACTACCTTACTCAAGTTGTCATGGAGAAATCTAAACATTATTTTAGTTTTTAAGATTAACAAATTCATAGAGTTTTAAATAATTAATGTTACAAAAAAGTATACATTCCTATTACTATTCATAAATGCATCATATTTTCGAATATTCATAATTACATAAGTCATTGCTTGTCATTAATATCTAAACATTGTTAACATGTATCACCCCCAGCAGTAACACCCCTAGTCTTCTCATAAAACAGGTAATCTCTCTCAATTGAGATCCACATAGCTCCAGAGTTTTACTGAAGGCATTTGCTTCACTAAATTCGATACAAGGTTTTCTGCGAACAAATGTATAAAGACTCGGTAAATAATTATTGAGTAACAATAAGGGACACAGTTAAAATTTGAAGAAATAGCTCAGAAATATGTGACAGAAACATGAACCATTTTAACACCACCATCTTGATTTTTGAGAATGAACATAACTCATTATTTGTAATTTGGGTTAATAAAATTCTATTCAAACCAAGAAAATCAAGAAACAACATGATTTCAACTCAAATAATGAATGTCTTGGGTCATGTTCATCTATTATTCCATTCACCTGCGCGGCTATGATTGGTATTCCATCCATTTCTTACCTAATTACATGTAAAAAAATTACATCGTCCCCATTAGTCATACATTTGCTACATTTTGCTATCTTGTCTGTATGTACATCTAAACAAAAAGATTAAATGGATTTTCTAATGCATGTGTACATAATATCAAGCAGTTTCGACATTCTAGAGCTATCGCACATAGTATAAGGATAAGACAACGTAGAGGGATGATGTTTATTATACAATTTACAAATATAAAGTTTGAGGGATAAAAAGCAAAAGTCAATATAAATATGTAAATCTAGTTCAATCACTAAACAAATATATTTGTATCTGAGCATGAATTTTTTATAAGCAATGCAAAGATTAATAAATAGAACTTTAAGGCAAGAATATCTTCTCTAGAAGGTATCAATTAGCAACTCCCTTGAGAAGCATCCCCGAATATTCATATGGTGATTCTAGGATAATCGTATCTAGAAGGGCAACAAATCCAGTGAAGATGCGGGTGGAGCTTTCTTTTCAATATTTCAGCTTCATCCTTTTTTCTTCTTAACTTTACATATAAGCAAAGTGAGTATAACACGCATTCTTTTTTATGCACATCTAAAAGTCTAGAACATAGCAAAAAAGGATCAAATATAGATTATTCATCACTTTTGATATTAAGAAAGCTTTTAGATTGGTTGTATAATTACAGATTTTGTTGGAGAAGAATCATATTTATCTGTTGCTGAATCAATTTGAAATTGACAGTGAATTTCATTGGTTTTCACGAAACATGTCAACAAACAAAACCTTCATAATCAAACAAATTCTGCATTATAAATCAAGATATAAAAATTGAAGTTTACTATTTTAAATGCACATAAAATAAATATCGATTGAAAAATGCAACGAATACTGGGAAAATAACTCACACTTTTCAAAATCACAGCGTGAGAATCCTCAAAGCGTGAAAAGGAGAAATAATTTCACCTAATGCGCTCGGTTTTACCCGAGATGGGGGGAATGGGCTGCGGGCAAAAAGTGGGAAGAAAAAATCGAGGAAGAAATAAAATAATTGCCTAAATTTGGTTAAGCGGCATTTGAAAGAAAGGAGAAAGGGGTGATGACTGGGCATAGAGAATGAAAAGTCAAAGTGCACGTTTAGGTTGGTAACTGGAAAATTATTTTGAATTATTTAATTGGAAATGAGGTTAAATTATTCAAAAAGAATTGCAACTATGAATCAAGTAGATTTAAACTTCTATTTTGATGCGTAATTGCACAATTCCTTTAAATTGGTAAAATTGGATTGATTAATTAATTGAAATTAATTGAATCAAGTTTATATATATAATTAGATGTGTATGTATGGATAAACAAAAAAGAATAATATATTTACCCTTCAATTTATTAAAATTGCAATTGAAATAATCTATTATTATATATATAAGATTTAAAATTCGATATTCGTATTCAAAGATTCACTATTTGAATTTAAATATAGATATTTAATTTGATTCGATTGTTATTAAAATATAAATATCAAATTTTGATATTTGATTCGATCTCTACAAATATCGAATTAAACATTAAATAGAAAATATACATAAATATCATAAATATAATATACTAATAAGATATATTAAGATTTTAGTCCTTAAATAATACTATCTATATATATATATATATATATATATATATATATATAGGCTATATTTAATTAATTAAGAAAATATTAGAATACATATGCATATATATTATTTAATAGTAAATCTTTTAAATTAGATAATTAATTAGGATATGTTAATATTGATATATTATCTTATACAATTATTTTGAATATGGATTATATTATTTTTTTATAATATATCTCAATCTAAAAAATGAACCGAATATTTGAATTCGATACTAAAATAATGAATCAAAGATTAATAAAATATAATATCAAAAATAAAATCGAATATGAATATTTCAATCACGAATCAAACTATGATTATACCAAAGTGTATGACTTCATGAATGTTATCAATTTGGTGAATCTCTTCAAACTTCTTGAAGCAAAAGCATTTGTTTGGAAAATTCTTTGGCATGATTTGATGCACTCGGGTTCTATCATTAATTATAATCTTATATTTTGTGTTTGTCACTTTATAGACCCTAGTATTGAAAACTAATCTGAAGTTTTTCATTCCATAAATTTGTCCCTCTATTAGCTGGTGTTTGAATGTGTGAATTAGATTTTTTGGAATTGTTTCTTCAATCCTGGATTCTTGAAACATTTAAAATTTAACAAATTAATATTTTTCTGAAACATGATTAAATATTAATAAAAATTAAAGTAATGGTGGAAAATTGGAAATACCTCTGAATCATAGATAATGCATTTAATGCTAAATATTTTTTGTCTAATGAATGAGGGGACATCGTATAGACGCACAAGACGAACTTTCATTACAAAAGCTTTCTTCGAGTTATCTAATTCTTGAATTAGAGACCAAATATGAGTCATTTCTATTGTTTTAATCACAAATCAATTTCTGTATAGTAGCTTTTTTAATTTGCAATTGTGTTTGATAAAATGTGTTTTAAACCAATTATATATAAATGGTTTATGACCATATGTATACCTAAACATTCATACTATAAATGCTTAAATTTCTAGTGTATTAAATCTTAATAGTGTATAATTGCATCTAATTAAGCTAGAAATGTGATAGACTAATAGCTAAATTACAGAATCAAAGATGAATATAAACTCCCATTAAAACCTAAGATCACTTTTTCTATTTACCAAATTAATTAGTTGAGAAAAAAATTATTTACCTTGAGAATTATAAATATTTATTACCTTGGTAAATATATATTTTCCTACTAATATTATTTTTCCTAATTTCCAAATTAATTAGTTGAGAAAAGAAAGCTATTTACGTTGAAAATTATAAATATTTATTATCTTGGTAAATATTAATTTTTTTTATTGTATTTAGTTTTATATTGTAATACAAATCAAATTATGAGATGCATATCCAAGTTAACATTGATTAAATTTTAGAGTATATGGTAAATAAATTAACATTGACTAAATTTTAGAGTATATGGTAAATATAGGGCAATAATTGAGGCTACATTTTAATAGTGTATAAAAATTAACGAGTATATTTATTTTTTATTTTCTCATATATTATAAAAGAATGAATTGTTAAAATAAGAATTAATTAAAAATAAAAATACACGTTATTTTGATATGTTGTGGATTGATCAAATTTATTTATTGAATATCAATATTGATTGATTTTTAAATAATGATTTTAAAAAATAATTTTAATTATATTGTAATTGAATTGATGTATGTTGGGAGATGATTCAGTCGCTCCACAACTTGTTGGGAGATAGCTCAGCAGCCGAGTGCTCTGAATATTTGCTGAAGATTTAAAGATCCCAAAACCCTACTTTGACTGATGAACCATTCCGTTGTAATCTGTATTGTTCTGTCTATGAGGTTTCAGACTCAGTAGACACTCTTCATTTGGTTAAGGCGCTCAGTAGATTATCAGCCTCAGTACCAGAAGAAGAAGACTCAGTGATACTGGACTTAGCAGCAACAGTATACTGAAAGGAGTCAATGGAACTAAACTCAGCAGGAGTAGTTCATCGAACTCGTAGTTGATCTTCGTAGAGGCGACTCGGCGGGAGCAGGCTGCACGAATATAGATCGACTCAAGAACGGCAGAGACGATCTTCTAACTGTCAGGATTTACTAAGTCAAATCAGTAGAGTCATACGAGGAAGAGAGAAGTCAGCTTCAGATCTACCTTGAAGTCTGTTCTGTCTCACCTACTTTCTTCAGCTTCAACCAATGACGAGCAGTCAGCTGTCAACTTTCTGATTAAAGCTGCAAGTCAACAACTTTCTAGAAATGGAGGGAAAGGACTCTGCCACCTTATTTGAAAGAGCCGTTAGCTACCCAAAAGAGAGAGAGACAAGGATCCTCGTCTCCAACGGTTCTATCCTTATCTCTGCTCTATAAATACAGGGATGCAATTCAAATTGAAGCTCACAAAAAATCTAGTAATCGAAGAAAACACGAGCATTCACAAGCAACTCGAAACGACCTACGTCTTCCGCAAAAAGTTCAAACAATAATCTCCGGTGAAAGACAACATACCTGCTCATAGGGAACCAAGTAGAACCCGAGTATAAAGCCTCTAGTATCCAAGCGACTGAATACGAACCCAAGTCCATACTTAGTTGTTCGTCGCTCTAGAAGCCACTTTCTCGTTCTCTATCCCTCTAACCTAAGCTCAGCAGATCTTATCCATAGCTTAGACGAAGGAGTTCATAACTGAACTGATCATTACTGTAAAGGACTCCTTCATAGTTGGAGAGTTTGTCAAACGCTTTAGTTTGATCCTTCGTAAACTAAGACCTGCTCAGTATAAATCTCAAGACTAGTGTTTGTCCAGCGTACAAACTGACTGAGACTATCTCAGTATAATACATAGCTTCCTGATCTTTCGGGAGAGTGGACGTAGGATTGTTGGATCCGAACCACTTTAAAAATCTCTGTGTTCTATGTGTTTTTCTGTTTTAACTGTTGCATTGATTACTGTTCATACTGAAAGAATTTCTAAAATCATTCAACTGAGTTTCAGCAAAGCTTAATCGATTGCACTAATATACTGAAACTGTTTTATTAAAAACATTTTCTAAACTCAACTAAATTTGGGCCTACACATATCCGCACTATACTGAACTTCAGCTGAACGCTACTGAATTCTGACTCAAGTCAGCTAGCAGGCCTCAGTGAAGTCAGTCACTCTGCCACACGATCCAGAACAACTTATTTGGTCTACTGAACTTGTTCAGTACGTCACTCTCCTGAAAAGGACTGTTCATGTTAAAGTTGAGAAATTGTTTTCACGTGTATTCACCCCCCCCCCTCTACACCTGAACATTTAATCTCGAGACCAACAATTGGTATCAGCGCAGGAGTTCTCTAAGACTCTTGTTATTCTGAAACTGGTTTACTTGAACGAATCCAGAAAACGTTTTCACTGCATATCATTCTTCATTCATATCATTATCTACTATGTCATTAATCAGGATGGTACCCATGTTCTCAGTAGAGAACTACGGGGTATGGCGAGTCAGAATGGAGCCACATCTGACTTCCCACCACGACAGCATGACAGAGGTACTGGAGGACGGACCTATCGTTCCGATGGTTGATAGTGTCGTAACTTAGGACCCAGCACAAGGAGGAGGAATGGTGACCGGGAAGAAGATTCCTAAAGACAGAAGTCTCTTCACCCCTGAGGAGAAGAAGCTTCACAACTTAGACCGGGTCACCAGAAACGCCATACTGACCACTCTGAGCGATTTTTATCTCAGGAGACTTCAGGACTGCAAGTCCGCGAAGGAACTCTGGGATGCTCTAGAGCTACTGAGTCGGGGGACTCAGAAGATCAAAGCGAACAAGCTGGCGCTGGAACTTTAGAAACTGGAGAGACTGTCTCTCATGCCTGGTGACTCCATTGAAGATCTTAACGTCAGATTCACGGATATGATGAACTCCATCAACGGGCTGGGAAAGACATTCTCCAACCGAGAGATGAATCTCAAGATTTTGAGGGCACTGCTAGACGATCATTGGACTCCCTTTGCTACTTTACTGAGACATTCTGATTTAGGTATTGTTACTCCTGACCATATATTTTCAGAACTTAAAGCTAAGGAGTTTGAGTTTGGTCTACCTCAAAGGAAGCAGCGAGCTTAAGCTGACACCCAAGTCGACCATGCTTTCAAAGAATCAGTCAGCACAGCAGCTCCAACCTCTAGCAAGGCTGAACCTTCACTCAGTGACTTACAAAAAGGAAACCTGGCTAAGAGGTACGCGCTGCTTGCCGTGAAGTATCAGAAGGAGAAGGAGAGGCGCAGAAATCTCTCAAGAGTCGTCAGAGACTCCAAGGGTAAATCTGAGTATACACCTAAGCGCACTCCTGACGCTCATACTTCTAAACGCAGGAAACAGGAGGACTCAGCTTAGTCGAAAGACAGCGAAACCAAAGAAGAGAGAGTCACTACCTGCTACAACTGCAAAAAGCCAGGACACTATCAGTATGATTGTCCTGAGCTCAGTACTACTGAGAGAGCAGCACGAAAAGCTCGAAGGGAGAAGTTCATCAAAAAGCGTCAAGCATATATAGCTGGTGAACTCTCAGATGACTCAGATGAAGTCGATTCCTTCATGGATTCACCCGACGATGAAGCGGCATTCATGGCCGTAGAGCTTGAAGAAGACGCTGAAAAGTGTCTCATGGCAGGAGAAGAGGAACGCTCCATTTAACTTCTCTTCACACTGCACACACGATACTATTTCAGGTGCAGATGAGAATCTGGACGTCGCAATCGCATATGAAGAACTACTCGACGAGCAGATTCAGATGAGTCTGCAGCTCAGTAAGACTCTTCAGGAGTTGGATATCCTGAAAGTGGAGAATCAGAGACTTTCTCTGGAGAGTCAGGCTGCTACTGAGTCAGAAGGACTTGTGTTGAGACTCATAGAGGAGATAAACTCTCTGATGGCCAAGTCTCAGCATCAAGAAGATCAGATCTCAATACTGACCTATGACTTGACTCAGAAAGATACTGAACTGAGCCTACTGAAGCAAGAGCCGTCAGGACTTCAGACCAAGCATGAGCTGCTGAAGAAGAGCGATGATGTATGGATGAACCTGATGACAGAGCGATACATGGGCGCTGAAAAGAAGCTTGAGGTGATGCTAGCAAGCAACAAGCCTAAGCACTGCAAGGAGGGACTTGGATTCAGCCATGGAGCCTCCTCATCTGCCCCTGTACGCTCAGAAAACTGGCTAGCTCATAGATTTGTTCAAGGGGAGACCATCAACGCAGAGATTCTGAACCCCCTAGCCAAGAACAAACAAAAGATGAAGGCACCTCATCCCAGCTATCAGCACTCTGACAAGAAGATCAGTTCCAAATCACCCAGTTCACTCGAGGGGGAACCAGCAAAGCTAAGTTGGCTGATCAGTATGGACCTCCGCAGCTGACACATCCAACTTGGTATGGGTCATATTACTATGATCCTATAGTCAGGAGAATATCTAAGAGTCAGAAGAAGAAGAAGAAAGCCGTGCAGAAGGCAAAGGTCAGCCGTCCACCTACTCAGAAGATCAGGACTCCTGAACCTGTGAAGCCTCAGAAGTTAGCATCGACCAGTCCAGTGGTTAAGTATGTTGATCATAGTGGGAAGAAACTGTCTGAGACCACCAGGGTCGTAAGACAGATCTGGGTTTCCAAAACTAACATCTAAGGACCCAAAATCAAAAATAAAGGGTACCTAAATATAATTTTGTTCTGCAGGTGCACAAAGACCCTTAGTATGTGGACAGCGGATGCTCAAGACATATGACATACCAGAAGGACCTACTGAAGAATTATACTATAGAAGAAGGACCCCGAATCGAGTTTGGAGACAACGCAAAAGGCTATACCAGAGGCTATGGAACACTCAGCATTGGAACCGCAACAGTTCCAAGCGTATCATATGTTGAAGGACTTCAAAGATAATCTTCTCTCTCGTTAGTCAATTTTGTGATAACTCGAATAGAGTGATTTTTTACGGTGGTTTCTGTGATGTCATTGATAAATCTACAGGAAAAACAGTGTTGTCTGGTTCATGCAAAAAGAATATCTACGTAGCTGATTGGAACTCAGTTGAACCTGATGCTTGTTTGTTGGCGAGGAATGACAACAGAACGGGTTGGCTCTGGCACGTAAGACTCGGCCATCTCAACTTCAAAACGCTCAACAAGCTAGCTAGATTTACTCTAGCAAGAGGACTGCCGAATGAAGTATTTAGTAAAGACACTCAGTGTGAAGCATGCCTGAGGGGAAAGTAAACAACGAATCAAAATTCTCCTATTCCATCTCCTTCCACTGATGGAATCCTTCAGTTGCTACATATGGATTTACGGTCCAGTCCCTCCGGTAATGATCAGAGGCAAAAGTATGCTTTAGTGGTCATTGATGACTAATCGCGCTACACATGGGTCATATTTATTGCCAACAAGTCTGACGTCAAAATAGAGTTACCAACGCTTCTGAAAAAGCTCAGTGTCGAGAAGAACACCAAGATCATCAAGATACATTCAGACAGAGGAACCGAGTTCCTTAATTCGATGGTGGAGGAGTTCTGCAAAGCTGAAGGCACAGAGCATGAGACGTCTGCCGCGCGCACGCCTCAACAAAATGGGGTTACTGAAAGAAAGAATTGAACACTCAAAGAAGCAGCAAGAACCCTGCTCGGAGACTCAGGACTCCCAACCAAATTCTGGGCAGAAGCTACTGACACTGCATGTTACACTCAGAACAGATCTCTACTGACAAAGCAGCATAAGAAGAAACCTTATGAATTATGGAACGACAGGAAGCCTTCTTTTAATATATTTCCATATTTTTGGGTGTTCGTGCTTTATCCACAATAATGGGAAGGATCAGTTGAAGACTTTTGATAGCAAGTCAGACCAGGGAGTCTTCTTAGGATACTCCCGGGTCAGCAAAGCCTTCAGAATCTTTAACTATCAGACCATTTGCGTAGACGAAAGCCCTCGTGTTGTTTTAATGAGTTTGCTACTGAAGACATGAGAAGGAACTCTAAACCAGAATCTGAGGACATCAGTAAACAGCTACAGGATCTGAGCCTGAAAGATAAAGTTGAAAAGATCCAGCTGTGTTGGGATGAGGATTCAGATGAAGAAACTGAAGATAAGTCTACTGAATCTCAGCCAACAGCAGAAGTAGCTGAACAGATTGACTCTACTAAACAGATTTAATCCCAGGTAACTCAGGTCGATGAAGAAACCCATGTGGTAACTGAGACCTCTACTGAGGATAATAATTCAGGGGGAACAAATGAAGTTCCTGAGCTAAATGCCCCTGAACCTGGTGACTCAGTAGACCCAACTCTAGTAACTGAATAACTTCAATCTCAAAATAGTACAACTGAAATGCCTAACTCACCTACTAACTGTGTTGAACAAATCTCAGATGAGGAGTTGAAACATCGTAGATCGTGGCTAGACTCTCACACTTCTAATTTGATTATTGGAGATCCTTCAGCAAGCGTAAAGACAAGATCCAGATTCTATCAGGGAGAAAGCGCATTATATTCCTGCTTCTTGTCTATTGAAGAACCTCAGTCAGTTGAGTATGCACTTAAGGACGCTGATTGGATCATAGCCATGCAGAAGGAGCTGAATCAATTCACGAGAAACGAAGTATGGGAGCTTTTTGACCGACCCCGGCATTAACATGTGATTGGAACTAAATTGGTCTTCAAGAATAAGCGACATGAAAACAACGTTAAGCAAGACTCGTGGCAAAAGGCTACTATCAAGCTGAAGGAATAGATTTCGATGAAACTTTCGCTCCAATTGCAAGATTGGAGGCAATCAGACTATTCCTAGCCTACGCAACATATCAGAAATTTAGAGTTTATCAAATGGATGTGAAGTCTGCATTCCTGAACGGCGTGCTGAAAGAAGAAGTCTATGTAGAACAGCCTCCCGCCTTTCAGTAGGGACATCAGGTCTACAGACTCAGAAAGGCTCTGTACGTGTTAAAATAAGCACCCAGGGCTTGGCACGATACCCTATCTGAGTTTCTTCTTCAGAAAGGTTTTCAAAAAGGCACAGTAGACCGTACATTATTCAGCATTCGACTGGAAGACGATATCCTACTTGTGCAGATCTACGTAGATGACATAATCTTCAGATCGAAGAACGTCATCACATGTCAGCAGTTTGAGAAAATGATGAAGGATAAGTTCGAGATGTCAAAGATGGGAGAGATGAACTATTTCATCCGTTTTCAAGTCAAACAATATGAGAAGGGAACGTTCATAAATCAAGGCAAATACATTCGAGACCTCATCAAGAAATTCTGTTGCACATCCGGCAAACCAATCAAGATCCCGATGAACACGAGCATGAAAATCGATCTTGATAAAGAGGGAGTATCAGTAGACCATACTGAATTTCATGCTATTATTGGTTCATTATTAAATCTAACAGCTACTCGACCTGACATAACTTATGTTGTAGGTGTCTCTGCTCGATTTTAGGCGAATCCTAATCAGAATCACATGGACTCAGCAAAAAAGATTCTCCTCTATCTCAGATGAACACCTGACATGGGTTTATGGTATCCAGCTGATGCTAATATTGAACAAACTGGTTATTCTGATGTTGACTATGCAGGATGTAGAATTGACCGAAAGTCAACTTCTGGAACGTGTCAGTTCCTTGGCAGTAAGCTGATTTCATGGTTCTCAAAGAAACAGCACTCAGTAGCGACATCAAATACTGAAGCTGAATATATGGCTGTCGGAAGTTGCTGAGCTCAAATCCTTTGGCTGAGACAGCAGCTACGCGACTATGATGTTATTCAGAATGAAGTGCCAATCTTCTGCGACAGCACCAGTTCAATTGCAATCACTCAGAATCCAGTACTGCATACGAGATGCAAGCACGTGGACATCAGACATCACTTCATTCGCGATCATGTCGAAAAGAAGGATATCAGGATGGAAAAGATCCATACTGACCATCAAAGGGCAGATATTCTGACCAAACCTCTAGCTGAAGCCAGCTTCAGAGAACTTTCAGTAGAACTAGGTCTCTGGAGACCCTACCGACTCCAAATAAGTGGATTCGGGAGAGGAGCATTCGGGGAAGGGGGGAATGTTCACTCTCGCATGCGAGTAAATTCAGTACGTAGAGACTCAGCAACCATCTACACGAGGTATCAGCTAACTACGATGTTCAGCTGACAGGTTTGCGTATCTCTACTCAGTAGCCAATGAAATATTATGTGCATTTATGATTCAGATTCAGCTTCGTATTCAATGCCTTAGAAAATATCATTTAATATAACGGCTTACATTAAATACGCGACATTCTATGTAAAGCATGTTGAACTCTACGGCGCATTAAATGCATGTATCAAGTTACTTCTTTGGCTATTTACAACTGTATTTTGACTTAGGCGGCTAAATTGATCATTACCTATTTTATAACATTAAATCCTAGCCGTCTATCTTAAAAAGCTATTTCAAACTAAACCGTGGATTATTAACTGGTCATCTTCTTTGACATATATAAACACTTTCAAAGTTAGAAACCGCCATTTTCACTCTACAATCTTTACGAACCCTAGATTTTCTGAGAATTTCTTCTGACTCCTTGCAAACTTATTTTCAAATATCTCAGAAACTCTTTGGTAAATCTTTAATGAATATTCAGCATCGTATATGATATCTTTAATACTTTTCCCTCGATACTGATACTTCTTCTTTGCAGAATATTAAACATGGTAGGATCATTCGTTAACGTTCCCCTGGACATGAAGGAGATCCTTGAGAAGGATCGAGTCTGGTGCGAACCCATGATGGAATTCGATGCCTGCAAGCTCGACTATATGGAGGAGATTTTCGACGCTCTTAGAGCGACCGGCTTAGAGGGATTTCTATCGAGGAAGCCATCGTACTTCATCCCTCGACTGATTGCTGAGTTGTATCTGAACTCAGAATAAGCTAAAGGGGACATCAGATGCAAATTCATAACTCATACAGTTGCCGACCCTTCCCAAGCCTATTCCGAGATCAAGACAATGTCTGCGAAGGAAGCTCTACAGCGTAGCTTCAAACTTCCCATGGAGGGATTTAGTACAGTGGGCTACAAAGATGACCTGATGGATGAATATCTTGAGTTCTTCTGCGGGAAGCCAACTTCTTTCAAAGCAGCATTCCCAAAGAATGCCATGCTCCCAAAATTCAGAGCCCTCGCCAACATCGTCACCCAGATATTGACGAGTCAGGCCGGATCTTTAGATCAAGTATCTAGGCCAAAGATACAAATGATGATGGCCATATACGATCACATGAAGATCAACTGGATTGAGTTCTTCCTAAAAGAATTCATGACATAGTCCGCCAAATTCAACAAATTATCCCAACGCCTAGCAGTGAAGGGAAAATTACTATATGGACTGAAGCTGTCAGTCATGATAGAAGACTTCTGCGCATCAGACAATGTGGTGTATGCTGATAAGCAATATTTCAACCCGAAGAAAGTCCGATTCCAAAGCAGGGCAGCGGCCCTTCAGCAGATTGGGTCAGGGCCTGCTGATCCCAAGACCGGAACTCAGAAGACCTCCATTCCTACAAAGAAGAGGTCACCTCCCAAGTCTACTCCCAAGACGCCGACCAAGAGACTGAAGAAAGTCAGTGAGGTCGTAACAGAGGTTGTTGCTGAACCACCTCTACAACTGAGGGACGAGGCCGAGTCTTTAGAGAAAACTCAGTCAGTGGAGAAGATCGACTCCACTAAATGAGATGAGACAGTAGACCAAGGGGTCAAAGCTGAATAGATTCCTACGACCGAGAGCCCCTTGGATATTCCTCCACTGAGAAACATTCCGTCTACTGAGAAGCAATAGTCTCCGATTGAAATTGAAGATTCTGAGACTACTTCTGAGTCAAAATCGATCTTGATGGAGGCATCTGCTCTGCAATCAAGAGCCTCCCAAGAGATTGGTGAACATATCCCGGAGATAGCCAGCCACACTGATCTTATCATACTGGCAAGGCAGGCTAGACTCCATATGTTGATCAGGTTCTAGGAGTGGTCTACCCTGAACAAGCTGATCAAACACCACTCCTATGAACAGCTCCACGAGGAGGAGCTGATGATAAGGAACAATATTGGCTACTCAGAGCCATCTGACATCTGTTCCTTAGATGACTTGAGAGCTTCCATGCTAGCCATGCTGAATGATCGACAACCAACCTCAGCAACAGCACCCTCCGATGGGTCTGACCCCGATGGTCAGGACCCACCCCGTGATTCAAGCCCTAAGAAGCTTGATAAGGGAACTCAATTGGACAAGGATGCACCAACCTCTACAGCTAAACCTCCTCTCAACATCATTGGACCAGGTCAGTCGGAGGCTGGTACCTCGAAGTCAGCAGAACCAGCTCAGCTTCTGCTTGAGTCTGCGTTCGAGGTAGCGCCCAACCCTAAAAGCCGACGATCGAAGTCAGTAGCCAGGGCCTTGAGGAGTCAAGGAACTCATAACTGACTCCTCGCCCGTGCCGTCCACAAGACGTGGAGGCAGACCACTCAGGCTTAGAGTGCGGAGATCAACGGGCTCAAAATGACTATTCAGAACACTCCTGCCCCCGACTTCTCAACAATCCTGACTGAAGCACTCGCCACTCAACGAGCTAACTTCGAAGAGCAACTGAAGTTGATGGAGGCTGGCCAAGCGAAACTTTTGGAAGAATACAAGGCTGCCCAGTCAGCTTACACTGCATCCATCTCCTCTATCTCTCAGCCTCCGAGCTCAGAATCCAAGCAATTCAGAAGGCTATGGAAGATAAGGTGGATCAGAAGTTGCAAGATATTCAGACGGCAGTAGACGCCTCTCACAAGAAGTACAGCAAACAGCTAACTGATGAGAGAAACGAACTGCATGAGAGACTCACAAAGCTGCAGTACGCATTGGATGATCTTTCAGCAACTTACAAGAGTCTAGATAAGAAGGTACAAGTTCCCACCCCTGGCCTATTTGCTGATGCCAAAAAGGGGGAAGGAAAGCTGAAGATAACTGGAGAGAAGGAGAAGGTACTGAGAGTACCTAAAGGAGTAAGGACAGTGGCGGGAACAACTCAGATTCAGCAATCTGCTCCTACTGGTTCCTCTACTCAGACTGCACAAGGCGAGGCCCAGGGTGTCTCAGCAGCAAGAGATGTAGTGCCTGCTGAGACCGGCCTAAGTGGCTCAGGACCCAAGGATTCTGCTACTCAAGCCACTCAGACACCTAGTGATATAATCAAAGAAATTGCTGAGTATGCGAGAGGGAGGACTCGAAGAGAGGAAGAGTTTCCTCTACCTCCTCCAGTGCAAGGAAAGGGCGAGAAAGTACTGAAGCTTCCCACTCCTCCCAAGAAGAAAACTAAAAGATACATCACTCCTGAGGAAGAAGCTCAAATAGCTGCAGATGAGAAGCTTGCCAGAGAGATTGCCGAGGCTGAGGCTGCCAACAAGCCAAAGAAAAAGCCAGTCAAAGGCAAGACTAAGGCTCCAGCAGAAGGTAGGAAGCCTGGGACAAGGCTGCCTCCAAGGAAACTGAAGCTGAGTGATGAGGCTGATAAAGAGAAAGAAAAGGAACAACAGCAGCAGCAACAAAGATCTGGTCAGCAGGGAACTCCAAAAGAAAAATCCTCTACTCCTGCGGACTCAAAAGAACAAGAGCATGTACCCTCCTATGTTCCCTCAAATAAACAAAAGCTAGAAATACAAGAGATATGGGATCAGATGGAGAGGTATCTAGACATAGGAGCTTAAGCAAGGCAAATAGAAGCAGCAAGAGAAAGGCTCAGATTGGCAGATCTAGAAGCTCTGAGGCTGAAGGCTGAGAAGGAAGGAAGCCAAAGGATTCCTGAGAAGGCAGATATCCCTTATAAATACAGAAGACTCAGGAAGCTTACTGACCTTAAGATCCACAGATGGCCCAGAGTTGATGAATGGATGCCATGGGAACGGACACAGAGGTGGGAGTCACTGAAATTAGACTACATCAAGAGATACTACTTCTGGAGATATTGGCCTGAAATGTACAAGTCCATCGCATTTGTTGAATGGCTTCTGAAGACTAACCCAGAGATATTTGCTAGAGTTCAGAAGGCCATCGCAGATAAAATTGATGTCAGGGTCCCAGCTCCAAGGATCATGCCTCCCCTACTAAAGCTTGATGGCTCTATTCATTATGGGGTGATTGAGAAGGAGATTAAGGATGCTGCCCAAGCAAGACACTTAGATGAAGATGAGCCTGCTGATTTGCCAGAGATACTGAAGCTGAGGAAGATCACTTAGAGAATGTATGGACTGCCACTTCCTGAATCAAAATCAAAGGACTTCAAACACAGGATTCAGCAGTTCGGATGATAGATAGCTTTTGTATCTCTTGTATTTTTTGTTCTGTTTTTCTTAGAATAGCAGTCTGATGTATCTGTACTGGATTTCCATATATATAAAACATCACTGTTATTCGGCCCTGACAATTCCTTATTGTCTATATGGCATTGTTTACTTTATGCTTAACACACAGAATCACTCAAGTGATTACTGACTCACACACTCACTGAATATATTTATTCTGTCAGTTTTTACCTTTTTAGATTCTAGTCTGTTAGATTGCTGGTAGATGGGGGAAATGTTGTTAGAAAGGGAGAAATATAGGTTCTGATACTTCTTCCCTGATTCCCTCAGTAGTCTAGAACTTGAAGAACAACTCCACTGATTCTACTTGTAATACTTGTAAGGAGCTCTATTTCTGATAGTTAATAGTGTTAGGTTTTGGCATCATCAAATAGGGGGAAAATGTTGGGAGATGATTCAGTCGCTCCACAACTTGTTGGGAGATAGCTCAGCAGCCGAGTGCTCTGAATATTTGCTGAAGATTTGAAGATCCCAAAACACTACTTATACCGATGAACCATTCCGTTGTAATTTGTATTGTTCTGTCTCTGAGGTTTCAGACTCAGTAGACACTCTTCATTTGGTTCAGGCACTCAGTAGATTATCAGCCTCAGTACCAGAAGAATAAGACTCAGTGATATTGGACTCAGCAGGAGCAGTATACTGAAAGGAGTCAGTGGAACAGGAAACAGCAGGAGTAGTTCACTGAACTGAGAGTTGATCTTCAGTAGAGCTGACTCAGCAGGAGCATGCTACTGAATATAGAGCAGACTCAGCAGCGGCAGGACAGTCTTCTAACTGTCAGGATTTACTAAGTCAAATCAGCAGAGTCATAAGAGGAAGAGAGAAGTCAGCTTCAGATCTACCTTGAAGTCTGTTCTGTCTCACCTACTTTCTTCAGCTTCAACCAATGACGAGCAGTCAGCTGTCAACTTTCTGATTAAAGCTGCAAGTCAACAACTTTCTAGAAATGGAGGGAAAGGACTCTGCCACCTTATTTGAAAGAGCCGTTAGCTACCCAAAAGAGAGAGAGACAAGGATCCTCGTCTCCAACGGTTCTATCCTTATCTCTGCTCTATAAATACAGGGATGCAATTCAAATTGAAGCTCACAAAAAATCTAGTAATCGAAGAAAACACGAGCATTCACAAGCAACTCGAAACGACCTACGTCTTCCGCAAAAAGTTCAAACAATAATCTCCGGTGAAAGACAACATACCTGCTCATAGGGAACCAAGCAGAACCCGAGTATAAAGCCTCTAGTATCCAAGCGACTGAATACGAACCCAAGTCCATACTTAGTTGTTCGTCGCTCTAGAAGCCACTTTCTCGTTCTCTATCCCTCTAACCTAAGCTCAGCAGATCTTATCCATAGCTTAGACGAAGGAGTTCATAACTAAACTGATCATTACTGTAAAGGACTCCTTCATAGTTGGAGAGTTTGTCAAACGCTTTAGTTTGATCCTTCGTAAACTAAGACCTGCTCAGTATAAATCTCAAGACTAGTGTTTGTCCAGCGTACAAACTGACTGAGACTATCTCAGTATAATACATAGCTTCCTGATCTTTCGGGAGAGTGGACGTAGGATTGTTGGATCCGAACCACTTTAAAAATCTCTGTGTTCTATGTGTTTTTCTGTTTTAACTGTTGCATTGATTACTGTTCATACTGAAAGAATTTCTAAAATCATTCAACTGAGTTTCAGCAAAGCTTAATCGATTGCACTAATATACTAAAACTGTTTTATTAAAAACATTTTCTAAACTCAACTAAATTTGGGCCTACACATATCCGCACTATACTGAACTTCAGCTGAACGCTACTGAATTCTGACTCAAGTCAGCTAGCAGGTCTCAGTGAAGTCAGTCACTCTGCCACACGATCCAGAACAACTTATTTGGTCTACTGAACTTGTTCAGTACGTCACTCTCCTAAAAAGGACTATTCATGTTAAAGTTGAGAAATTGTTTTCAGGTGTATTCACCCACCCCCCCCTCTACACCTGAACATTTAATCTCGAGACCAACAATTGGTATCAGCGCAGGAGTTCTCTAAGACTCTTGTTATTCTGAAACTGGTTTACTTGAACGAATCCAGAAAACGTTTTCACTGCATATCATTCTTCATTCATATCATTATCTACTATGTCATGAATTAGGATGGTACCCATGTTCTCAGTAGAGAACTACGGGGTATGGCGAGTCAGAATGGAGGCACATCTGACTTCCCTCCACGACAGCATGACAGAGGTACTGGAGGACGGACCTATCGTTCCGATGGTTGATAGTGTCGTAACTTAGGACCCAGCACAAGGAGGAGGAATGGTGACCGGGAAGAAGATTCCTAAAGACAGAAGTCTCTTCACCCCTGAGGAGAAGAAGCTTCACAACTTAGACCGGGTCACCAGAAACGCCATACTGACCACTCTGAGCGATTCTTATCTCGGGAAACTTCAGGACTGCAAGTCCGCGAAGGAACTCTGGGATGCTCTAGAGCTACTGAGTCGGGGGACTCAGAAGATCAAAACGAACAAGCTAGCGCTGGAACTTTAGAAACTGGATAGAATGTCTCTCATGCCTGGTGACTCCATTGAAGATCTTAACGTCAGATTCACGGATATGATGAACTCCATCAACGGGCTGGGAAAGACATTCTCCAACCGAGAGATGAATCTCAAGATTTTGAGGGCACTGCTAGACGATCATTGGACTCCCTTTTCTACTTTACTATTCTGATTTAGGTATTGTTACTCCTGACCATATATTTTCAGAACTTAAAGCTGAGGAGTTTGAGTTTGGTCTACCTCAAAGGAAGCAGCGAGCTTAAGCTGACACCCAAGTCGACCATGCTTTCAAAGAATCAGTCAGCACAGCAGCTCCAACCTCTAGCAAGGCTGAACCTTCACTCAGTGACTTACAAAAAGGAAACCTGGCTAAGAGGTACGCGCTGCTTGCCGTGAAGTATCAGAAGGAGAAGGAGAGGCGCAAAAATCTCTCAAGAGTCGGCAGAGACTCCAAGGGTAAATCTGAGTATACACCTAAGCGCACTCCTGACGCTCATACTTCTAAACGCAGGAAACAGGAGGACTCAGCTTAGTCGAAAGACAGCGAAAGCAAAGAAGAGAGAGTCACTACCTGCTACAACTGCAAAAAGCCAGGACACTATCAGTATGATTGTCCTGAGCTCAGTACTACTGAGAGAGCAGCACGAAAAGCTCAAAGGGAGAAGTTCATCAAAAAGCGTCAAGCATATATAGCTGGTGAACTCTCAGATGACTCAGATGAAGTCGATTCCTTCATGGATTCATCCGACGATGAAGCGGCATTCATGGCCGTAGAGCTTGAAGAAGACGCTGAAAAGTGTCTCATGGCAGGAGAAGAGGAACGCTCCATTTAACTTCTCTTCACACTGCACACACGACACTATTTCAGGTGCAGATGAGAATCTGGACGTCGCAATCGCATATGAAGAACTACTCGACGAGCAGATTCAGATGAGTCTGCAGCTCAGTAAGACTCTTCAGGAGTTGGATATCCTGAAAGTGGAGAATCAGAGACTTTCTCTGGAGAGTCAGGCTGCTACTGAGTCAGAAGGACTTGTGTTGAGACTCATAGAGGAGATAAACTCTCTGATGGCCAAGTCTCAGCATCAAGAAGATCAGATCTCAATACTGACCTATGACTTGACTCAGAAAGATACTGAACTGAGCCTACTGAAGCAAGAGCCGTCAGGACTTCAGACCAAGCATGAGCTGCTGAAGAAGAGCGATGATGTATGGATGAACCTGATGACAGAGCGATACATGGGCGCTGAAAAGAAGCTTGAGGTGATGCTAGCAAGCAACAAGCCTAAGCACTGCAAGGAGGGACTTGGATTCAGCCATGGAGCCTCCTCATCTGCCCCTGTACGCTCAGAAAACTGGCTAGCTCATAGATTTGTTCAAGGGGAGACCATCAACGCAGAGATTCTGAACCCCCTAGCCAAGAACAAACAAAAGATGAAGGCACCTCATCCCAGCTATCAGCACTCTGACAAGAAGATCAGTTCCAAATCACCCCAGTTCACTCGAGGGGGAACCAGCAAAGCTAAGTTGGCTGATCAGTATGGACCTCCGCAGCTGACACATCCAACTTGGTATGGGTCATATTACTATGATCCTATAGTCAGGAGAATATCTAAGAGTCAGAAGAAGAAGAAGAAAGCCGTGCAGAAGGCAAAGGTCAGCCGTCCACCTACTCAGAAGATCAGGACTCCTGAACCTGTGAAGCCTCAGAAGTTAGCATCGACCAGTCCAGTGGTTAAGTATGTTGATCAAAGTGGGAAGAAACTGTCTGAGACCACCAGGGTCGTAAGACAGATCTGGGTTTCCAAAACTAACATCTAAGGACCCAAAATCAAAAATAAAGGGTACCTAAATATAATTTTGTTCTGCAGGTGCACAAAGACCCTTAGTATGTGGACAGCGGATGCTCAAGACATATGACATACCAGAAGGACCTACTGAAGAATTATACTATAGAAGAAGGACCCCGAATCGAGTTTGGAGACAACGCAAAAGGCTATACCAGAGGCTATGGAACACTCAGCATTGGAACCGCAACAGTTCCAAGCGTATCATATGTTGAAGGACTTCAGCATAATCTTCTCTCTGTTAGTCAATTTTGTGATAACTCGAATAGAGTGATTTTTTACGGTAGTTTCTGTGATGTCATTGATAAATCTACAGGAAAAACAGTGTTGTCTGGTTCACGCAAAAAGAATATCTACGTAGCTGATTGGAACTCAGTTGAACCTGATGCTTGTTTGTTGGCGAGGAATGACAACAGAACGGGTTGGCTCTGGCACAGAAGACTCAGCCATCTCAACTTCAAAACGCTCAACAAGCTAGCTAGATTTACTCTAGCAAGAGGACTGCCGAATGAAGTATTTAGTAAAGACACTCAGTGTGAAGCATGCCTGAGGGGAAAGTAAACAAGGAATCAAAATTCTCCTATTCCATCTCCTTCCACTGATGGAATCCTTCAGTTGCTACATATGGATTTACGGTCCAGTCCCTCCGGTAATGATCAGAGGCAAAAGTATGCTTTAGTGGTCATTGATGACTAATCGCGCTACACATGGGTCATATTTATTGCCAACAAGTCTGACGTCAAAATAGAAGTTACCAACGCTTCTGAAAAAGCTCAGTGTCGAGAAGAACACCAAGATCATCAAGATACATTCAGACAGAGGAACCGAGTTCCTTAATTCGATGGTGGAGGAGTTCTGCAAAGCTGAAGGCATAGAGCACGAGACGTCTACCGCGCGCACGCCTCAACAAAATGGGGTTACTGAAAGAAAGAATTGAACACTCAAAGAAGCAGCAAGAACCCTGCTCGGAGACTCAGGACTCCCAACCAAATTCTGGGCAGAAGCTACTGACACTGCATGTTACACTCAGAACAGATCTCTACTGACAAAGCAGCATAAGAAGAAACCATATGAATTATGGAACGACAGGAAGCCTTCTTTTAATATATTTCCATATTTTTGGGTGTTCGTGCTTTATCCACAATAATGGGAAGGATCAGTTGAAGACTTTTGATAGCAAGTCAGACCAGGGAGTCTTCTTAGGATACTCCCGGGTCAGCAAAGCCTTCAGAATCTTTAACTATCAGACCATTTGTGTGGACGAAAGCCCTCGTGTTGTTTTAATGAGTTTGCTACTGAAGACATGAGAAGGAACTCTAAACCAGAATCTGAGGACATCAGTAAACATCTACAGGATCTGAGCCTGAAAGATAAAGTTGAAAAGATCCAGCTGTGTTGGGATGAGGATTCAGATGAAGAAACTGAAGATAAGTCTACTGAATCTCAGCCAACAGCAGAAGTAGCTGAACATATTGACTCTACTAAACAGATTTAATCCCAGGTAACTCAGGTCGATGAAGAAACCCATGTGGTAACTGAGACCTCTACTGAGGATAATAATTCAGGGGGAACAAATGAAGTTCCTGAGCTAAATGCCCCTGAACCTGGTGACTCAGTAGACCCAACTCTAGTAACTGAATAACTTCAATCTCAAAATAGTACAACTGAAATGCCTAACTCACCTACTAACTGTGTTGAACAAATCTCAGATGAGGAGTTGAAACATCGTAGATCGTGGCTAGACTCTCACACTTCTGATTTGATTATTGGAGATCCTTCAGCAAGCGTAAAGACAAGATCCAGATTCTATCAGGGAGAAAGCGCATTATATTCCTGCTTCTTGTCTATTGAAGAACCTCAGTCAGTTGAGTATGCACTTAAGGACGCTGATTGGATCATAGCCATGCAGAAGGAGCTGAATCAATTCACGAGAAACGAAGTATGGGAGCTTTTTGACAGACCCCGGCATTAACATGTGATTGGAACTAAATGGGTCTTCAAGAATAAGCGAGATGAAAACAACGTTAAGCAAGACTCGTGGCAAAAGGCTACTATCAAGCTGAAGGAATAGATTTCGATGAAACTTTCGCTCCAATTGCAAGATTGGAGGCAATCAGACTATTCCTAGCCTACGCAACACATCAGAAATTTAGAGTTTATCAAATGGATGTGAAGTCTCATTCCTGAACGGCGTGCTGAAAGAAGAAGTCTATGTAGAACAGCCTCCCGGCTTTCAGTAGGGACATCAGGTCTACAGACTCAGAAAGGCTCTGTACGTGTTAAAACAAGCACCCAGGGGCTTGGCACGATACCCTGTCTGAGTTTCTTCTTCAGAAAGGTTTTCAAAAAGGCACAGTAGACCGTACATTATTCAGCATTCGACTGGAAGACGATATCCTACTTGTGCAGATCTACGTAGATGACATAATCTTCGGATCGAAGAACGTCATCACATGTCAGCAGTTTGAGAAAATGATGAAGGATAAGTTCGAGATGTCAATGATGGGAGAGATGAACTATTTCCTCCGTTTTCAAGTCAAACAATATGAGAAGGGAACGTTCATAAATCAAGGCAAATACATTCGAGACCTCATCAAGAAATTCTGTTGCACATCCGGCAAACCAATCAAGATCCCGATGAACACGAGCATGAAAATTGATCTTGATAAAGAGGGAGTATCAGTAGACCATACTGAATTTCATGCTATTATTGGTTCATTATTAAATCTAACAGCTACTCGACCTGACATAACTTATGTTGTAGGTGTCTCTGCTCTATTTTAGGCGAATCCTAATCAGAATCACATGGACTCAGCAAAAAAGATTCTCCTCTATCTCAGATGAACACCTGACATGGGTTTATGGTATCCAGCTGATGCTAATATTGAACAAACTGGTTATTCTGATGCTGACTATGCAGGATGTAGAATTGACCGAAAGTCAACTTCTGGAACGTGTCAGTTCCTTGGCAGTAAGCTGATTTCATGGTTCTCAAAGAAACAGCACTCAGTAGCGACATCAACTACTGAAGCTGAATATATGGCTGTCGGAAGTTGCTAAGCTCAAATCCTTTGGCTGAGACAGCAGCTACGCGACTATGATGTTATTCAGAATGAAGTGCCGATCTTCTCGCGACGACACCTAGCTGCAATCACTCGTAATCCAAGATCGCATACGAGATGCAAGCACGTGGACATCAGACATCACTTCATTCGCGATCATGTCGAAAAGAAGGATATCAGGATGGAAAAGATCCATACTGACCATCAAAGGGCAGATATTCTGACCAAACATCTAGCTGAAGCCAGCTTCAGAGAACTTTCAGTAGAACTAGGTCTGCTAGACCCTACTGACTCCAGTCAGTAAGTGGATTCAGGAGAGGAGCATTCAGGAAGGGGGAATGTTCAATCTCGGTACTGAGTAAATTCAGTACGTAGAGACTCAGCAACCATCTACACGAGGTATCAGCTAACTACGATGTTCAGCTGACAGGTTTGCGTATCTCTACTCAGTAGCCAATGAAATATTATGTGCATTTATGATTCAGATTCAGCTTCGTATTCAATGCCTTAGAAAATATCATTTAATATAACGGTTTACATTAAATACACGACATTCTATGTAAAATATCATTTTATGAACTCTACGGCGCATTAAATGCATGTATCAAGTTACTTCTTTGGCTATTTACAACTGTATTTTGACTTAGGCGGCTAAATTGATCATTACCTATTTTATAACATTAAATCCTAGCCGTCCATCTTAAAAAGCTATTTCAAACTAAACCGTGGATTATTAACTAGTCATCTTCTTTGACATATATAAACACTTTCAAAGTTAGAAACCGCCATTTTCACTCTACAATCTTTACGAACCCTAGATTTTCTGAGAATTTCTTCTGACTCCTTGCAAACTTATTTTCAAATATCTCAGAAACTCTTTGGTAAATCTTTAATGAATATTCAGCATCGTATATGATATCTTTAATACTTTTCCCTCAATACTGATACTTCTTCTTTGCAGAATATTAAACATGGCAGGATCATTCGTTAACGTTCCCCTGGACATGAAGGAGATCCTTGAGAAGGATCGAGTGTAGTGCGAACCCATGATGGAATTCGATGCATGCAAGCTCGACTATATGGAGGAGATTTTCGACGCTCTTAGAGCGACCGGCTTAGAGGGATTTCTATCGAGGAAGCCATCGTACTTCATCCCTCGACTGATTGCTGAGTTGTATCTGAACTCAGAATAAGCTGAAGGGGACATAGATGCAAATTCATAACTCATACAGTTGCCGACCCTTCCCAAGCCTATTCCGAGATCAAGACAATGTCTGCGAAGGAAGCTCTACAGCGTAGCTTCAAACTTCCCATGGAGGGATTTAGTACAGTGGGCTACAAAGATGACCTGATGGATGAATATCTTGAGTTCTTCTGCGGGAAGCCAACTTCTTTCAAAGCAGCATTCCCAAAGAACGCCATGCTCCCAAAATTCAGAGCCCTCGCCAACATCGTCACCCAGATATTGACGAGTCAGGCCGGATCTTTAGATCAAGTATCTAGGCCAAAGATACAAATGATGATGGCCATATACGATCACATGAAGATCAACTGGATTGAGTTCTTCCTAAAAGAATTCATGACATAGTCCGCCAAATTCAACAAATTATCCCAACGCCTAGCAGTGAAGGGAAAATTACTATATGGACTGAAGCTGTCAGTCATGATAGAAGACTTCTGCGCATCAGATAATGTGGTGTATGCTGATAAGCAATATTTCAACCCGAAGAAAGTCCGATTCCAAAGCAGGGCAGCGGCCCTTCAGCAGATTGGGTCAGGGCCTGCTGATCCCAAGACCGGAGCTCAGAAGACCTCCATTCCTACAAAGAAGAGGTCACCTCCCAAGTCTACTCCCAAGACGTCGACCAAGAGACTGAAGAAAGTCAGTGAGGTCGTAACAGAGGTTGTTGCTGAACCACCTCTACAACTGAGGGACGAGGCCGAGTCCTTAGAGAAAACTCAGTCAGTGGAGAAGATCGTCTCCACTGAATGAGATGAGACAGTGGACCAAGGGGTCGAAGCTGAATAGATTCCTACGACCGAGAGCCCCTTGGACATTCCTCTACTGAGAAACATTCCGTCTACTGAGAAGCAATAGTCTCCGATTGAAATTGAAGATTCTGAGACTACTTCTGAGTCAAAATCGATCTTGATGGAGGCATCTGCTCTGCAATCAAGAGCCTCCCGAGAGATTGATGAACAAATCCCGGAGATAGCCAGCCACACTGATCTTATCATACTTGCAAGGCAGGCTAGACTCCATATGTTGATCAGGTTCTAGGAGTGGTCTACCCTGAACAAGCTGATCAAACACCACTCCTATGAACAGCTCCACGAGGAGGAGCTGATGATAAGGAACAATATTGGCTACTCAGAGCCATCTGACATCTGTTACTTAGATGACTTGAGAGCTTCCATGCTAGCCATGCTGAATGATCGACAACCAACCTCAGCAACAGCACCCTCCGATGGGTCTGACCCCGATGGTCAGGACCCACCCCGTGATTCAAGCCCTAAGAAGCTTGATAAGGGAACTCAACTGGACAAGGATGCACCAACCTCTATAGCTAAACCTCCTCTCAGCATCCTTGGACCAGGTCAGTCGGAGGCTGGTACCTCGAAGTCAGCAGAACCAGCTCAGCTTCTGCTTGAGTCTGCGTTCGAGGTAGCGCCCAACCCTAAAAGCCGACGATCAAAGTCAGTAGCCAGGGCCTTGAGGAGTCAAGGAACTCAGAACTGACTCCTCGCCCGTGCCGTCCACAAGACGTGGAGGCAGACCACTCAGGCTTAGAGTGCGGAGATCAACGGGCTCAAAACGACTATTCAGAACACTCCTGCCCCCGACTTCTCAACAATCCTGACTGAAGCACTCGCCACTCAACGAGCTAACTTCGAAGAGCAACTGAAGTTGATGGAGGCTGGCCAAGCGAAACTTTTGGAAGAATACAAGGCCGCCCAGTCAGCTTGCACTGCATCCATCTCCTCTATCTCTCAGCCTCCGAGCTGAGAATCCAAGCAATTCAGAAGGCTATGGAAGATAAGGTGGATCAGAAGTTGCAAGCTATTCAGACGTCAGTAGACGCCTCTCACAAGAAGTACAGCAAACAGCTAACTGATGAGAGAAGCGAACTGCATGAGAGACTCATAAAGCTGCAGTATGCATTGGATGATCTTTCAGCAACTTACAAGAGTCTAGATAAGAAGGTACAAGTTCCCACCCCTGGCCTATTTGCTGATGCCAAAAAGGGGGAAGGAAAGCTGAAGATAACTGGAGAGAAGGAGAAGGTACTGAGAGTACCTAAAGGAGTAAGGACAGTGGCTGGAACAACTCAGATTCAGCAATCTGCTCCTACTGGTTCCTCTACTCAGACTGCACAAGGCGAGGCCCAGGGTGTCTCAGCAGCAAGAGATGTAGTGCCTGCTGAGACCGGCCTAAGTGGCTCAGGACCCAAGGATTCTGCTACTCAAGCCACTCAGACACCTAGTGATATAATCAAAGAAATTGCTGAGTATGCAGAGGAGGACTCAGAAGAGGAAGAGTTTCCTCTACCTCCTCCAGTGCAAGGAAAGGGCGAGAAAGTACTGAAGCTTCCCACTCCTCCCAAGAAGAAAACTAAAAGATACATCACTCCTGAGGAAGAAGCTCAAATAGCTGCAGATGAGAAGCTTGCCAGAGAGATTGCCGAGGCTGAGGCTGCCAACAAGCCAAAGAAAAAGCCAGTCAAAGGCAAGACTAAGGCTCCAGCAGAAGGTAGGAAGCCTGGGACAAGGCTGCCTCCAAGGAAACTGAAGCTGAGTGATGAGGCTGATAAAGAGAAAGAAAAGGAACAGCAGCAGCAGCAACAAAGATCTGGTCAGCAGGGAACTCCAAAAGAAAAATCCTCTACTCCTGCGGACTCAAAAGAACAAGAGCATGTACCCTCCTATGTTCCCTCAAATAAACAAAAGCTAGAAATACAAGAGATATGGGATCAGATGGAGAGGTATCTAGACATAGGAGCTTAAGCAAGGCAAATAGAAGCAGCAAGAGAAAGGCTCAGATTGGCAGATCTAGAAGCTCTGAGGCTGAAGGCTGAGAAGGAAGGAAGCCAAAGGATTCCTGAGAAGGCAGATATCCCTTATAAATACAGAAGACTCAGGAAGCTTACTGACCTTAAGATCCACAGATGGCCCAGAGTTGATGAATGGATGCCATGGGAACGGACACAGAGGTGGGAGTCACTGAAATTAGACTACATCAAGAGATACTACTTCTGGAGATATTGGCCTGAAATGTACAAGTCCATCGCATTTGTTGAATGGCTTCTGAAGACTAACCCAGAGATATTTGCTAGAGTTCAGAAGGCCATCGCAGATAAAATTGATGTCAGGGTCCCAGCTCCAAGGATCATGCCTCCCCCACTAAAGCTTGATGGCTCTATTCATTATGGGGTGATTGAGAAGGAGATTAAGGATGCTGCCCAAGCAAGACACTTAGATGAAGATGAGCCTGCTGATTTGCCAGAGATACTGAAGCTGAGGAAGATCACTTAGAGAATGTATGGACTGCCACTTCCTGAATCAAAATCAAAGGACTTCAAACACAGGATTCAGCAGTTCGGATGATAGATAGCTTTTGTATCTCTTGTATTTTTTGTTCTGTTTTTCTTAGAATAGCGATCGATGTATCCATCTTCGGATTTCCATATATATAAAACATCACTGTTATTCGGCCCTGACAATTCCTTATTGTCTATATGGCATTGTTTACTTTATGCTTAACACACAGAATCACTCAAGTGATTACTGACTCACACACTCACTGAATATATTTATTCTGTCAGTTTTTACCTTTTTAGATTCTAGTCTGTTAGATTGCTGGTAGATGGGGGAAATGTTGTTAGAAAGGGAGAAATATAGGTTCTGATACTTCTTCCCTGATTCCCTCAGTAGTCTAGAACTTGAAGAACAACTCCACTGATTCTACTTGTAATACTTGTAAGGAGCTCTATTTCTGATAGTTAATAGTGTTAGGTTTTGGCATCATCAAATAGGGGGAAAATGTTGGGAGATGATTCAGTCGCTCCACAACTTGTTGGGAGATAGCTCAGCAGCCGAGTGCTCTGAATATTTGCTGAAGATTTGAAGATCCCAAAACACTACTTATACCGATGAACCATTCCGTTGTAATTTGTATTGTTCTGTCTCTGAGGTTTCAGACTCAGTAGACACTCTTCATTTGGTTCAGGCACTCAGTAGATTATCAGCCTCAGTACCGAAGAATAAGACTCCATGATATTGGACTCGGCGGGAGCAAGATATGCGAAAGGAGTCAGTGGAACAGGAAACAGCAGGAGTAGTTCACTGAACTGAGAGTTGATCTTCAGTAGAGCTGACTCAGCAGGAGCATGCTACTGAATATAGAGCAGACTCAGCAGCGGCAGGACAGTCTTCTAACTGTCAGGATTTACTAAGTCAAATCAGCAGAGTCATACGAGGAAGAGAGAAGTCAGCTTCAGATCTACCTTGAAGTCTGTTCTGTCTCACCTACTTTCTTCAGCCTCGACCAATGACGAGCAGCCAACTGTCAACTTTCTAATTAAAGCTAAAACTCAACAACTTTCCCGAAATAGAGGGAAAGGACTCTGCCACCTTCTTTGAAAGAGCCGTTAGCTACCCAAAAGAGAGAGACACAAGGATCCTCGTCTTCAACGGATCTATCCTTAATTCTGCTCTATAAATAGAGGGATATAATTCAAATTGAAGCTTACAAAAAATCTAGAAATCGAAGAACACACGAGCATTCCGGAGCAACTCGAAAAGACCTACGTCTTCCGCAAGAAGTTCAAAGAATAATCTCCGGTAAAAGACAACATACCTGCTCATAGGGAACCAAGCTGAACCCGAGTACAAAGCCTCTAGTATCCAAGCTACTGAATACGAACCTAAGTCCATACTTAGCTGTTCGTCGCTCTAGAAGCCACTTTCTCGTTCCTTATCCCTGTAACCTAAGCTCAGCAGATCTTATCCATAGCTTAGACGAAGGAGTTCATAACTGAACTGCTCCTTACTGTAAAGGACTCCTTCATAGTTGGAGAGTTTGTCAAACGCTTTATTTTGATCCTTTGTAAACTGAGACTTGCTCAGTATAAATCTCAAGACTAGTGTTTGTCCAGCGTACAAACCAACTGAGACTATCCCAGTATAATACATAGCTTCCTAATCTTTCGGGACAGTGGATGTAGGATTGTTGGATCCGAACCACTTTAAAAATCTCTGTGTTCTCTGTGTTTTTCTGTTTTAACTATTGCATTGATTACTGTTCATACTGAAAGAATTTCTAAAATCATTCAACTGAGTTTCAGTAAAGCTTAATCGATAGCACTAACATACTAAAACTGTTTTATTAAAAACGTTTTCTAAACTCAACTGAATTTGGGCCTACACATTTCCGCACAATACTGATCTTCAGCTGAACGGTACTGAATTCTGATTCAAGTCAGCTAGCAGGCCTCAGTGAAGTCATCCACTCTGCCACACGATCCAGAACAGCTTATTTGGTCTGCTGAACTTGTTCAGTACGACACTCTCCTGAATAGGACTGTTCGTGTTTAAAGTTGAGAAATTGTTTTCAGGTGTATTCACCCCCCCCCCCCCTACACCTGAACGTTTAATCTCGGGACCAACAATGTATTAGATGAAAGTGAGTTGAATTGTAATTGGATATATGATATTGATATAAGAGAAAATATCAAAATAGTAAATTTGGGTGCAAAATAAATTTCAATTAAATTTAAATTAATTTAAATTAAATTTTGCATGTGCAAAAAGACGAATATAACCCTGAAATTGATTAAAATTGCAAAATTATGCAATTCAATTGAATTGCAATCAATTGCAATTGAAACATTCGCTTTATATATATATAATATTTCCTCCCTCTTCTTATAAGTGTTCTCAATTCTAATAAAGTTGTGGGAATAAGACTATTATATTTCTAAAAAAAATACATATTAATAGAAATGAATTAACAAAGCTAAATAATACTTCATCCTTTCCAATTATCTTGTACACTTTTTTTTTATTTTGGGGTGTACTAATTATAATGTCCACTTTTCAAATATGACAAATTGTTGGTCAGGAGACGAGTGTCCGGTGTAGAGGGAGGGGGTGAATACACCTGAGTACAAGTTTCTTTTTTCTCAAACGCGAAGGACAGCTGAGCTGTAGATTGCGACTGATGAACAGTGCCAGATAGTAACCTTCTGATCGCGGGTCAAAGTGAGTCAGCTACTGAGTCTCTCCTACTGACTTTTGTTAGTATTTGATTCTCAGTCGGAGACTTAGTGCGGATAAGTGTGTAGGGCCCGGTAGACTTCGTCTTAGTTTGAAAACGTGTTTTTCACAAGTTAAATAATTTTGGCTAGTGCACTTTTTCGAATACGTTTTATGCAAAGTATGAGTTTGTTAGATGATTTGTATGCAGTGCGATAAAACAGTAAATGACACAAGCGATTTTTAACGTGGTTCGGATACGCAAGATCCTACGTCCACGGTCCTGCTGAACAGGAGGTCTTGTTGATTAATCTGAGCAAGCCTCAGCAAGGTATCTGTGCACTGGACTGCCCTTCTAAGTTATAGTCCTTAGCGACTTTACAATCCAAACCTAAGTTTGAAGGGGAGGGGATTTTCTCCAACTATGAAGGTTTTCTTACAATAAGAACAGTCACAAAATGTGAACTCATTCGAATGTTCTAAGCTATGAATATGAACGATTGAGCTAAGATAGAGAAGAGGGATCTAAAGAAATAACTCTAGAGAGAAGAACTAGAAATATTCTAATAAGGCAAGTTCTCCGCTGGATCTTCGTGAAAGGCGCTAGAGTGTTTCGAAAGCTTGAGCGTGTAGTCCCTTTGATATCCCATGCGTGGAGCTCGAAAATGCTTCTCTATTTATAGTTGTGACCCGGTATTTGTCCGTTGGAGAGGACGATGCCACGTGTCACAAATGTCCAAGGAAAACGACCATAAGTTCGAAATGTTGCAACAGAGTTGTTGATTACTGTGCATAAGAGCAGCTTTAGTTGGTCAGAGTAGGTAGAGCTTAGACTGCTTCTCATGGTCGAGGTTTGTGGTAGGTGAGACTTGTCAGACATCGGTCTTCATCGGAGTTGACTCTCACTTATCCTCGTATGATCTTCTGCTGACTTTCGAATGAAGTTAGATTGGGTCGTTTCCTGTCGGATACAGTAGACCTGATAAGATCCATGTCTTCTTCGTCTGAGTCTGCCGATAACAACACTTCTACTGAGTGAGATCAGCTGATGACTCTTGAAGGTACTGAGCTTGAATACAGTGTTCTTCTACTGATGTAGGTCAGCTGATAAGATGTCTTCTACTGAGCGAAGTCAGCTGATGACTTAAGAACACAAGATCTTACACTGATGACGTGGGGTTCTGGAATGTAACTTCCTACCGAAGATCAATCTAACATTTACCCCGTACAGAACTTAGACAAAAAGATAATGAGACAATATAATTCGTCTATTCTATTACATCATCTAGTCCTATTGACACTACACAAAGGATACAAGACGGTTTTGGGATCTTCAATTCCATAGTAATGAAACACTATGATTTCCCCCATTACCGATAAACAGATAAGTCCTATTACAAGAACTACTGATAAAATAATACTAAGTATCGTCTAAGTGGTTGTTAAGACAAACCACTGACTCATAACCCATCAATTTCCCCCTAATTGATGATGCCAAAACCACTATAATACTAAGACATAAAGTCCCAAACTACTGACATAAGAAAAACTTCAGTAAGACTGAGCAAATAAAGCAAGGCAGTCAGCAGCTGAAAGATAGGCATATCAGAGAAACGGTTATGTGTGTGTGTATCAGATCACTTCAATGATCAATCGTGATAAAGAAAAAAAAAACAAAGCCGTAAGACAATGAGTAGTTGTCTGGCCTGAAGAAGGGTACTCATATATATATATAAGAAATGATTACAATCAGTCATATCTTCTGTACAGAGATAAAGAACTACTGTTATCACCTATACTTCTTAATCTTGTCTTTGAAATCAGCAGACTTGGCAGCAGGAGGATCCAAACCATAAGATCTGTAGATTTTGGCACGGAGGGTCTGGATATCCCCGAGATCGCTCGGCTGCAAAGGATCAAGATCATGGTGGCGTGCAGCAGCGTCGACCTCAACTTCAATCTCTTTCGTACATAAGACTCCTCAAGAGGTCATGGGTGGAGTCAGCTGTCTGTAGGCAGGGGCAACGTGTGACAGCTTCTCCTTGAATAAAATCAGCTAAATCTGTGCTCTGAGGTTGGCGTCGTACTGATGAATGAATTCGTCGAAGAGTTCAGCAGCCGGTACCTCAGTAGGATAGCATTGTCATACGTAGTATGCCTTTATGAAATCAATCTTCAGCTCCTCCCATTCCTCATTCAGGTTCCAGGGAATCCACTTGTCTACATGGCGGTGTGGAGTCTTCTTTAGATAAGCAGCTCTTGGTGCGCCTCACCTGAAGAACTTGGAAATTCTGGGCACCTGTTTCTTCTAGTCGAGGATTGGTTCCTTGGCAATTTTGTCAGTAAGCTCTATAATCTTTGCCAAGTCTTCCAACCCCTTCTTCTCCCTAAGGGCCGCAGCTCTAGTATCTCCTCTTCGGAGATTCAGCCCTTGCTGCGTAGCCTCCTAGGTTGCTCTATCCTCTGCCTCTTGCTCAGGAGTAAGTATTGGAAGATTCTTCATCCTCTGAGCAAGGGGCAGATTGTCAGTGTCAGAGCCAGCCTGCTCATCCTGAGCCTTCTTTTTCTGTTCATCCAAGATCTTCTTGGCTGTGCTCTTGGACATTCTGACTTTAGGCTGTCTTTTCTTCTTGACCTTCTGAGCCTCTTCTTTGAACTGTCGCTCATAGTCCAGCTCATCCTGGAGTTTCTGAGCAACCCTTTTATCGAACTCCTCCTGCTCCGCTTTAGTTTTGAACTTAGGCGTCGGGGAAGGTGGTGGAGTAGATTCAGTCGCTTTCTCCTTCCCGGGCCTTTGCGGTGGCAGAGGCTCATCCTCCTGGTCCACAAGTCTTGTGACCTCCTCAATGTGCTGAGTCGAGGATCCTTCGCCTGATCCACCGATTGGCTCCTGCATCTGAGTTGTTTGGACAATTGGGATTGTTTGGACTGTAGGAGGGGGTACTGAACTGGTTCCAGCTTGAGCAGCTGAACCTTCCCCCTTGGCAATTTCTCTTGCCTTAACCTCTACACCCACCTGAGCTGTCTCCGTCCTCTCTTCCCTATCTTCCCCCTTTTTGGCATCATCAACAACCGGGGTTAGAAGAGTATGGATAGCCACCACTTCCTTCTCTAATTTGAAAAGGACATCCTTGATGGAAGTGGTGGTGGTGTCAAAGTCTCTGACCACATCGCAATAGTGCTCCCAGTCAGCCTCTTGATCCTTGCGGATCTGTTGAATCTGGGCTGCTGTTTCTTGTCGCTGCTTTAGGAGCGATGCATCGAGGGAGGCAGTCATCTCTGCTTGGTTGAGCTTAAGGGCCACCGCCTGATTTTCCAAGGCTTTCTGTACACTGGAGGTGGCCATCTTGTTCCGCTCATCTATTATCTTTTGGACAGTGGCTAAGCTCTTCGTCAGCTGCTCAGAAAAGGATTTCTGCTGAGCTTCGAGCAGTTGCTGACTTTAACCAGCCAGGTCCGCCTTGTGAGCGGCGAGCGTGGTCTGGAAAATCTCGTGAATGTTTGGAGTTGGAGTTTCCGAGACCTTTTTGATATCGTTGGCTAGTCTGTCAACTGTCTTTGTCTAACACTTTGTGTCTTGCGCCCACTTCAGGTGGACGTCCTTAGCTAGGAGACGATTTTTGTCTCCTTGCTTCTTTATCGCCCAGTTGACAGACTTTGAGGACACGGAACCTATAGGTTTAATCTGATATGACGAGGTTCCAAGCCTCTGCTCAGAGGCCGTGAGTTGTTGCTCTTGGCTGGGCTTCGAGGCAACAGGGGCTTCACCTGATGTAGGAGGTGGAGGTGGTGACTCGCCCTTCTCGCTGGGAGTTTTACCCTCAACAGATTCTCCCTGGTCAGCGTCCTTGGGTGGTGCTTGATCCTCATCATTATTGTCATCATCATCATCATGATGGGAAAGCTGCGAAGGGTTGCTGGCGTTCTGCTCGGAGGACCTCAGGTTCAGCAGATAGAGCATGGCTGACCTTAAGTCCTCGAACGATGCTAAGTCAGCCGGTTCCCCAAACCCAATGGCTGACTGCAGACATTGTTCTTCTGCCAGTAAGGACAATGCAGAATGCTGCTTGATCAGTTCTTCGAGGATGTCCCAATTTAGGAATCTCAGCAGCATCTGAGTCCTTGCCCTGATCGCTACGTCGACTAGATCCTGATGAGCTGATATTTCAGGAATCTGTGCAGCGACTTCTCTTGTGGCTCGGAGACGAGTCTTCTGCAGCGTCGACCACTCGGTTGATACTTCATCAGCCGGTTCCTCAACCTCCTCCGGCTGAGTCTCCTCTGAACTGATCCGTTGTACCTTGTCCTTGAGGGTTGCACCCTCGATTCCGGTATCAGCGTCCAGAATGTCTTCCTCCTGAGGAGGTGGGGGAGAAGAAGGCTTTGCAGGAACCTCAGAAGTTCCAGTCTTTGAGAGCCTCTTTCGCTTCGGCGGGTCGGCCCGTGGAAGTAAATCAGTAGAAGGCCTCTTTAGCTCAGCGGCTCCACGTCCGACTGACTTCTCAGCCGCTGCTCTGGTTTTGAACTTAATGAGCTTGCGGTCGAAGTATTTCGAATCAGCAAAGGACGCGTGATTCGATACTGAGTCCTCTATCAGTATGGACACCTTGGTCCCATACAGCAGTTTGCCCACACTAATAAGTCTTCTCTCTCCAGACTGTGTGGCGACAAACTTTTATGCCTGAGCCTTCAGCTCAGTCACAAAGAACTCCATCCAGTTCACTTGGACTCCATCCACTATGGCCATCATCAGCTGGAGTCTGGGCCTGGACAACTAATCAAACGAACCAGCGGCACTCGTGAGGATGTGGATGACGATATATGCGAGGCCACGGTACTCCGGCAGGAGTTGGTTCTTCGGCAATGCGGACTTGAAGGAGATATCGTCCCTTCCATAGAAGCGGTGGACATATGCATTAAGCTCCTTCTCCTTGTTGCCCACTGGAGAGATCCCGTAAGCAGGAAGGTCAAAAGATGACTTCAGCGCTGCCCTGATGTTTATATCGGTGTGGCTGGATTCCCACTTCTGAGGGGCCACTTCCCTCATGTAGGCAATCTGCGACATCTCTCCATCGGTGTCTTCCACAAAAGGCCAGTTATAATATAACTCTGCCACCTGGCGGGGAAGATATGAACGGGGATGCTTCGTCACTAGAAGGGCTAGGCCAGACTCTTCAAGAGCCGAGAATACGCGCTCAAGAAATGGAAGGTCTGCCTGATGGAGCACCATCGTCGGTTCGAATAGAACCCTGGACTTGATGATCTCCTCAATATGGGGTGGGGTCAGAAAAATCGCCATTGATATCTGCAAGGAACTCGTTAGCACTTGAAAATAGAGTAAGTTAGATTCGAGTTAAGCAGAAGTTTAAGAAATTACCGTAGACAAAGAGCTAGAGTTGAAAAACAGAGACAGTTTGAAGGGAGACGAAAACTGAATGCTTGAAGATTTGCTCTAAGTGCGATAATGGTGAAAAACAGATAGGATTAGAGGAAAAACAAGAGATTTTATAAGATATGAAGATCAATCGATTTTAATCGCACGGTTGGGATAAAAACTCGCTTTTTAATAACGGCTGTGATCTGATATTATAAATGGAATGATTAAATTAGCCGCCTCTAACCTAGACCCACGTAAGATATGCGCAGATAAAGCAAGATGAGAAGACATGCATTAAATGCGTTGCAGGCAACATTAAAGGCTAAGCTTTTTAAATGAAAACAGTTTCTATTGACTTAAACCTTAAAAACTTAATGGCGGGAAATAAATGCTCATTAATCTACTTAGTGCAAACGATTGATATAATAAATGCGAGCATACTTCTGAGAATATTAAGTATTTAAACTACACAAACCTCTTCAGCTGAACTTTTTCGATCAGCTGGTTACCGTAATGATTCAGGAGGATCTTTGTAGTGTTGATAACCACGTTTCCCCTTACTGTGTACTGTATGATTCACCCGACTGAATCAAGGTACTGAGTCTTCTAACCTGTCATAGTGACCCCTCCTACTGACATGAGTCAGTGGGATCCAGTAGACCTAGCTCAAGTGATAATTCTCTGAATCTGTTCTCAGCTAGTGGTTTGGTCAATATGTCTGCCCTTTGTTTATCAGTATGGATCTTTTCCATCCTGATATCCTTCTTCTCGACATGGTCTCTGATGAAGTGGTGTCGAATGTCCATGTGCTTGCATCTCGTATGAAGAACTGGGTTCTGAGTTATAGTATTTGCACTGGTGGAGTCGCAGTAGAAGGGCACATCATCTTGAGTAATTCCGTAGTCTCGCAGTTGTTGTCGTAGCCAAAGGATCTGGGCACAGCAACTTCCAGCAGCCATATATTCAGCTTCAGTAGTGGACGTTGCTACTGAGTGTTGTTTCTTTGAAAACCATGATATCAGCTTGCTGCCTAGGAACTGACATGTTCCAGAAGTTGACTTTTGATCTATCCTGCATCCTGTATAATCTGCATCAGAATAACCTATTAGTATAAGGTTATCATCAGCAGGATACCATAACCCTGCATCCGGTGTTCCCTTCAGATATCGCAGAATCTTCTTTGCTGAGTCCAAATGACTTCGCTTAGGACTCGCCTGAAATCTCGCACATACACCTACAGCATAAGTTATGTCAGGTCTGCTTGTTGTTAGATATAATAAAGAACCAATAATAGCTCTATAATCAGTAGAGTTAACAGAAGCTCCCTCTTTGTCTAGATCGATTTTAAAATTTGTGCTCATGGGGATCTTGACTGGCTTCTTTGAGTCGCAGCCGAATCTTTTCAGGAGATCTCGAGTGTATTTAGCTTGGTTGATGAATATTTCTTCAGTTGATTGCTTCACTTGGAATCCAAGGAAATAGTTCATCTCTCCCTCCCATCATGGACATCTCGAACTTCTCCTTCATCATTTTCTCGAATTGTTGACATATAGTCACGTTCCTACAACCGAAAATGATGTCGTCCATGTAGATTTGCACCAGTAGGATGTCATCTCCTGACTTGATGTTGAACAAGGTGCGATCTACTGTCCCCTTCTGAAAACCTTTCTGAAGCAGAAAGTCTGATAGGGTATCGTACCAAGCCCTGGGTGCTTGTTTTAACCCATACAGAGCTTTCTGAAGTTTGTACACCTGATGTCCCTTCTGAAAGCTGGGTGGTTGTTCCACATGGACTTCTTCCTTCAGTACGCCGTTCAAAAACGCTGACTTTACATCCATTTGATATACTTTAAATCTTTGATGCGTTGCATAGGCTAGGAATAGACGAATAGCTTCCAATCTGGCGACTAGGGTGAATGTTTCATCAAAGTCTATTACTTCTGCTTGACAGTATCCCTTAGCAACAAGTCGAGCCTTATTTCTGACAATAACGTTGTTTTCATCTCGCTTGTTTTTGAAGACCCACTTAGTGCCGATCACGTGCTGATGTCTAGGTCTGTCAACAAGCTCCCAAACTTCATTTCGAACGAACTGGTTCAACTCTTCTTGCATGGCAATGATCCAGTCAGCATCGTTAAGAACATCCTCTATCGTCTGAGGTTCTTCAGTAGACACGAAGCAGGAGTAGAGAGAACTTTCTCCTTGGCTTAATCTGGATCTTGTCCTTATTGCTGCTGATGGATCTCCAATGATAAGATAAGAAGAGTGAGCGTCAAGCCATGAACGTCTGAGTTTGGCTTCTTCTTCTGAGATTACTTCTGTACAGTCAACAGGAGTGTTAGGCATTTCAGTAGTGCGATTCTGTGACTGAAGCAATTCAGTAAGAAGGTTAGGATCTACTGAGTTTCCAGGTTTAGGGGCATTTAACTCAGGAACATTTGTCGTTCCCCCTGAGTTTATATTCTCAGTAGAGGCATTTAACTCAGTTACCACTAGGGCTTCCTCATCGACCGTTGTTACCTGATGTTGATTCTGTTCAGTAGAATCAACCAGATCGCTACAGTGCCTATGGGATGGGTCTGGATTTCCTCATCGTCTGACTCATCATCCCAACAATGCTGGATCTTTTCAGCTCTATCGTTCAGTGCGAGATCATGTAGCTTGTTGCTGACATCTTCAGTATTTATCTTCTTCGATTTCATGTCCTCGGTAACAAACTCATCAAAGACAACATGAGGGCTTTCTTCCATGCAAAGAGTCCGATAGTTAAAGACTCTGAAGGCTTTACTGACTCGAGAGTATCCTAAGAATACTCCTTGATCAGATTTGCTATCAAAGACCTTCAACTGATCTTTCCCATTATTGTGAATAAAGCAAGGACATCCAAAAATATGGAAATGAGAAATAGAAGGAATTCTCCCTTTCCATAATTCGTAAGGTGTCTTCATGTGTTGCTGTGTAAGTAGTGAGCGATTCTGAGTGTAACAGGCGGTGTTAGTAGCATCAGCCCAGAACTTTGAGGGTAGTCCAGAGTTTGCTAAGAGCGTTCTTGCTGCTTCTTTGAGTGTTCTGTTCTTTCATTTAGCAAGTCCGTTCTGCTGAGGGGTGCGAGCTGCTGATGTCTCGTGCTTGATTCCCTCTTTATCGCAGTACTCTTTAACTACTGAGTTGAGAAATTATGTTCCTCGGTCTGAGCGAATTCTCTGTATCTTGATGTCTTTTTCCACACTGAGTTTCTTCAGCAGCTTAGGTAACTTAGTCTTGACATCAGATTTTTTGGCTATGAAGATGACCCACGTATATCGAGAATAATCATCAACAACGACGAGGGCATACTTCTTGCCTCTTATAGTCACTGGAGAAACTGGCCCAAACAAGTCCATGTGTAGCAGTTGAAGGATTCCATCAGTGGAAGGTGACGGAATTGGTGGATTGTTTTTCTTTGTATGCTTTCCCTGCAAGCACGCCTCACAATTTCTGTCTTTGATAAACGCTTCATTGGGCAGTCCTCTGACTTTAGAGTTCTTGGCTAGCTTGTTCATAGTCTTGAAATTCAGGTGACTGAGTCTCTTATGCCACAGTCATCCTATTTTATTACTGGATTTTGCTGAGCAAGTAAGCAAGCCTCAGGTTCTGCGGTTTTCCAATTTGCAATGTAGATATTCGCCCTCCGCGATCCTGATAACACTGTTTTCCCTGTAGATTAGTCAACAACATCGCAGAAACCAGCGTCAAAGATAACTCTATTCACATTATCACATAATTGACTGACAGAAAGGAGATTATGTTGAAGTCCTTCAACATATGTTACTCTTGGAACTGAAGTAGTCCCAATGTTCAGTGTTCCATATCCCCTTGTATAGCCTCTAGAGTTGTCACCAAACTCAATTCTGGGACCATCTTCTTGTACGTAATTGGTCAGCATGCTCTTTTGATATGTCATGTATCTCGAGCAACCGTTGTCCACAATCCAAGGGTCCTTATGCACCTGCAAAACAGAAACAGTTTTAGGTACTCTTTGGTTCAGTTTGGGTCCTTAAGTGTTAGTGGGTGATTTCGGGACCCAGATTTGTCTCGGGACCTTAGGAGTCTGAGACTTCTTCTTCTAAACCTTGTCAGTCTTATTCTCCACAGGACTTGGAGATACTGACTTTCTGGCAGTTTTGAGTTCAGGAGCTTTCTTCTTCTGAGTCTTTGTGCTCCTCCTGACCCTGGGCTCATAATAGTACGAACCATACTGTGTTGGATGCTCAAACAATGGCTCACCGTACTGCTCTGCCCATCTGACCTTCTTGGTTCCCCCTGAATTTGATTGTATTGTCCTAGGGCTAGAACCTTTGGTCAGTTGTTTCTTGTTGCTCGATTGAGGTGCAATCATCTTCTGTTTGTTCTTCACCTGAGGTGTTGATTCAGCAACCTGAAGTTTTCCTCTGACGAACCTATCAGCCAGCATTTCTGAGCTTTTCGATGTTGAAGTGGAAGCTTCATGAGTGTAGCCAAGTCCTTCTTTCATGGCTAGTGGCCTTTGAGCTCTGAGCATGCTTTCCAACTTCTCTTTAGCTCCTAGGTACTGTTCAGTCATCAGTCCTCGCTAGACCTCATCTTTTTTCCAAAGTGATTCATAATCCTTTTCAACTTCTGCGAGTTTCTGACTGAGTCGGGCTATCTCAGTATCTTTCTCAGAATTGTCCTTGGTTAGAACTGATAACTGAGTTTCTTGAAGCTGAGACTTAGTCATAAGAGATTCAATCTCTTCCTTGAGTCGCGCGACCAGATTCATTGAATCAGTAGAGACCTGACAATCAAAAGAAAGTATCTGATTCTCAGCCTTTACCTATTCCAATTCCTGAATAGTTCTGCTGAACTCTCTGCTCAGCTGAATCTGCTCCTCTAGTAGATCATCATATGCTTGTACCACGTCTAGAGGTTTATCTGTGACCGAGCATGTGTTGTGTGTGCTATGTGAAGAGGAGGTTATATTAAGTTTCGAGTTTACCTCAGCCTCTTCTCCAGCCATCAGGCAATATTCAGCTATTGATTTAGGGTCTGTTTCTCCGATCTCAACGGCGACAAATGCAGCTTCGTCTTCAGAAGAATACATAAATATATCTTCTTCGATTGAGTCATCGGATATCTCTCCGGCGATATAGGCCTGCCTTCTTCGGGTAAATTTCTCGCGTCTGGCATGCCGTTCTGCTCATTGAGTAGCTGAGAGTTCGGGACAGTCGTACTGATAATGTCCCTCCTTCTTGCAGTTGTAGCATACAGAAGTTCTACCGCCTTTTCCGGCTGAGTCATTGGATGGACTAGCAACAGGTTCTGCGTTCTTGCAATCAGTAGATGATTTAGATTCATCCCTTTTCCGATAATCCTTTTTACCTGAGGGAGAATCTCTATGATATTTCTTCAGCTTCCTGACTCTTTCCTTTTCTCATTGATATTTGAGAGCCATGAGTGCAAGCTGATCAGTAGCAGGTGTCTCGGAAGACTTAGCATCTGTCGTAGCTACCGTCTTGCTGGAAGAAATGGGATTGTCTCCAGTTTTGCTAACTGTTTCTTTGTAAGCATGATCTATCTGTGTGTCAGCTGGAGCACTGGAACATCGTTGGGGTAGGATGTGCTCGAATTCCTCTGTCTTTAATTCTGAAAATATAACATCAGGAGTTAGAGCATTAAGATCTGAGTGGCGTAAGTAAGTAGCAAAAGGAAACCACTTCAGTCGAGGTAACGCTCTCAAGATCTTCGTGTTCATCTCTTTATTGGTGAACGTCCTCCCCAGCCCGTTGATCACATTGATCTGGCTTGTAAATCTGACGCTAAGCTCGTCAATGGTTTCGTTGGGCTCCACGGCAAAAGTGTCGAACTTTTGTAGCTCTAGCTCGAGCTTGTTTTCTTTGATCTGCGGGGTTCCTTGGCTCAGTACAACCAGGGCATCCCAAAGTTCCTTTGCCTTTTTGCAGTCTTGCAGCCTCCCGAGGTGTGAATCGTTGAGCGTAGTCAGGATTGCGTTACGCACAACTCGGTTGAGGTTGTGCAGCTTTTTCTCTTCAGGCATGAAGGCTGATTTGTCTTTGGCAACTTTAGCACCAGTCTGTGCTCCTACACCTCCCACAGTGGCAAACTGAACACTGTCGATCATGGGAATGATAGGTCCTATCTCTAGGACATCAGTCATGCTATCGTGATGCGATGTAAGGTGAGCCTCCATTCTTACGCGCCATACCGTGTAGTTCTCCATAGAGAACATTGGTACCATCCGAATACCTGACATATCAGACATTATGGGTGAGAGTATAAGGATGTATGAAGAGATGCTTGTGCAGTGAAAAATGTTTTCAGGATTTGTTCGAGTAGACCAGAGTTTCAGAATCGATGATCAGAAGAACACCGACGCTCTGATACCAATTGTTGGTCCGGAGACGAGTGTCAGGTGTAGAGGGGGGTGAATACACCTGAGTACAAGTTTCTTTTTCTCAAACGTGAAGGACAGCTGAGCTGTAGGTTGCGACTGATGAACAGTGCCAAATAGTAACCTTCTGATCGCGGGTCAGATTGAGTCAGCTACTGAGTCTCTCCTACTGACTTTTGTCAGTATTTGATTCTTAGTCGGAGACTTAGTGCGGATAAGTGTGTAGGGCCCAGTAGACTTCGTCTCAGTTTGAAAACGTGTTTTTCACAAGTTAAATAATTTTGGCTAGTGCACTTTTTCGAATACGTTTTATGCAAAGTATGAGTTTGTCAGATGATTTGTATGCAGTGCGATAAAATAGTAAATGACACAAGCGATTTTTAACGTGGTTCGGATACGCAAGATCCTACGTCCACGGTCCTGCTGAACAGGAGGTCTTGTTGATTAATCTGAGCAAGCCTCAGCAAGGTATCTGTGCACTGGACAGACCATTCTAAGTTATAGTCCTTAGCGACTTTACAATCCAAACCTAAGTTTGAAGGGGAGAGGATTTTCTCCCACTATGAAGGGGTTCTTACAATAAGAACACTCACAAAATGTGAACTCCTTCGAAGGTTCTAAGCTATGGATATGAACGATTGAGCTTAGATAAAGAAGAGAGATCTAAAAAAATAACTCTAGAGAGAAGAACTAGAAATATTCTAATAAGGCAAGTTCTTCGCTGGATCTTCGTGAAAGGCGCTAGAGTGTTTCGAAAGCTTGAGCGTGTAGTCCCTTTGATATCCCGTGCGTGGAGCTCGGAAATGCTTCTCTATTTATAGTTGTGACCCAGGCATTTTTCCGTTGGAGAGGACGATGCCACGTGTCACAAACGTCCAAGGAAAACGACCATAAGTTCGAAATGTTGCAGCAGAGTTGTTGATTACTGTGCATGAGAGCAGCTTTAGTTGGTTAGAGTAGGTAGAGCTTAGACTGCTTCCCATTGGTCGAGGTTTGTGGTAGGTGAGACTTGTCAGACATCGGTCTTCATCGGAGTTGACTCTCACTTATCCTCGTATGATCTTCTGCTGACTTTCGAATGAAGTTAGATTGGGTCGTTTCCTGTCGGATACAGTAGACCTGATAAGATCCATGTCTTCTTCGTCTGAGTCTGCTGATAACAACACTTCTACTGAGCGAGATCAGCTGATGACTCTTGAAGGTACTGAGCTTGAATACAGTGTTCTTCTACTGATGTAGGTCAGCTGATAAGATGTCTTCTACTGAGCGAAATCAGCTGATGACTTGAGAACATAAGCTCTTACACTGATGACGTGGGGTTCTGGAAAGTAACTTCCTACTGAAGATCAATCCAACATTTACCCCGTACAGAACTTAGGCAAAAAGATAATGAGACAATATAATCCATCTATCTTATTACATCATCTAGTCCTATTGACACTACACAAAGGATACAAGACGGTTTTGGGATCTTCAATTCTATAGAAATGAAACACTATGATTTCCCCCATTACCGATAAACAGATAAGTCCTATTACTAGAACTACTGATAAAATAATACTAAGTATCCTCTAATTGGTTGTTAAGACAAATCATTGACTCATAACCCAACACAAATTATTACATACATTTTTTGTGAGACCCATAACTTTAAATAACCCTACACACAACTAACAATCCTCTTTAAAAATTAAGTTAAAAATAAAGTGAATAAAATAATTGAGACGGATAAATTATAAAAAAAGATACCATTTTCTAGATCTTAAATGATCGGATGAAGAGAGTACTTATTTATGCGAGCTTGATTAAAAATCGTGAATTCTTTTGCATGAATCCTAAATTATTAGACGAGTGTACGTGAGCTTGATAGATCTTCCCACCTCCCAAATTATTATGTCCTTTTCTTTTCGTCAATTCAATTTGTTCACGCTCCTAATCTTCGCTTCTCGATTTCCGTCCTTCGTCGAATTCACCACCGGCACTGCAGCAGGATGTAGCTAGAATCTGAGTTAAATCTGAATTCTGCTTGATCACTCATTGAATTGGGTGAAATTTGCGGTTTGAAGGTGTTTGATCTAGGGTCGAGGACGAAATTTTATATTTCCGTTGATTACAAATGAGTTTTCAGGATCTTGAAGCGGGTAGAGGAGCTGAGCCTCGGAGGGGGCTTGGGAAACAGGATTCAACGCAGGCGGTGGCGTCCGGAATTTTCCAGATCAACACGGCGGTTTCCACCTTCCAGCTCCTCGTGAACGCCCTCGGTACTCCCAAGGACACGCCGGAGCTCTGCGAAAAGCTGTTAGTCTTGTTCTTAAACTTGATACAATTAAGAATTCGTCTTTTTCTCAATGTTCGGCTGTCAGTTGATTATTACTGGCATAAATGAACCAATCGTTTTGTTTTTAGTGCTGTACAGGAACTGCACGTTGATCTTATTAACTTGTTTAGTAATTGAATCCTCTGGTAATGCCAATGCTATGAAAGGATGAGCTTGTCGGCTTAGCTTAACTTTGAATTATTATGATGTCCTTTTAAGCCATCCCATCGAAGACATGTCACTTTATTTTTGTTTCCCACTTTCTCGTCTTTCTCAGTGTTCACCAATGGCTGTCTGCAACCTAGGCGAAGTTTTTCAGCAACAGTTTTTGTTGCTTCCTCACTGGGGACTTCATATTATCATCGTGATACTTTTCTGTTTTATTGTGGCCTTGTGGGATACTACTACTGCATAGGTTACTATTCAGTGGATCTTCTTATGTCAAATTATTGGAGTTATTAGGATGTCTTGATCTTCAAGGACTCACATTGTTTCCGACACGGATTTATAATAAGACATACGTTCACTAACAAACTTGAGGTTCTTTTGCTGTCTTTTTCAACCGCAGGCATAAAACACGGATGCACATTGGACAGTTGGTTAAGGATACTTCAGCAAAGCTTAAGCAAGCTAGTGAAACAGATCACCATGTTGAAGTTAGTGTAAGTGTGCCTCCTTGTCTATGAAGGCATACTGCATGTTTGTTTATTTTATACTCCATTTTATCTTTTACTATTGCGTAGAATGCAATTTTTTTAGAATATATTCCATTTTCTCTTGGACATTAATGAATGCCAGTAATCATAGTTGATAGCTTTTACTTATTGAAACCATATGAAGCAAAAGAACTTCACTTTTGAGGTCATTTTATCATCATTCCTGTACCTGTTTTATGCGATTAGCACTCCTCTTTTCTCCCTGCAGGCAAGTAAGAAAATCACAGATGCTAAACTTGCCAAAGACTTTCAAGCAGTTCTAAAGGAGTTTCAGAAGGCTCAGCGGCTTTCAGCTGAGAGGGAGACATCATATAATCCTTTTGTTTCCCAAGCAGTACTTCCTTCTAGGTAACCCCTTATTGGAGGTTGTGATGCTGTGGTTAAGGTTAAGGTATAGGTTCTGTTGGATTTTCCAATAAAGAATGATGTTTTAGTTTCCCAGTTTGCAAAACTGGGTGATAAGTTATATCTGCTGTATTCAGCTTTTCTTCAAGTATAGGTTCTGTTGGAATTACTGTCACAAGCTCCAGAAGGATTAATTGTTATTTTTTCAGTTTGCAAAATTGGTTAAAAGAATTAGCTACCCATTATTGACTTTTGTTATTTGTCAGCAGCTTACCTTCTGGCACTAATATCTGCTGCAGCTATACCGCTAGTGAGATAGATGTAAGTGCAGACAAGACCCCAGAACAACGAGCTCTTCTTGTTGAATCTAAAAGGTATAGATGAACATGACATTTGTTACATTTACCAACCCTGTAAATATGTTATTAATTTAAATCGACCTTAACGGGGATGGAACCCTTGATCAACTCTAGATAAACCAAATACGCAGAAGTGGGAATATCAACTACACTACATGTTGTCGGTTCATCCCTGTAAATAGCAGATTCTTTTCTCGGTTGGTTGTCAATTTGATTGTTTTTACCATTTATAATAAAGGGAGACCATATTAATGATGTACATTTGCATTATCTTGGGTAAGTAATACAACATGTCCCCAGTTTTTTTTACAGCCGGTCCCCTCTTTCTCAGGCTATACTTATATTGTATACATAATTTTACCCACACATACAACTTGCAACTAGTCTAATTGCTCCTGTAATCTTCAACTTCTCACTGTTCATACATCCTAAATGTGAAATTATTTTACTTTTCCCTTATAAAGTATGATCTTGAACTAATTTATGGTTCAGCAGGCTTATGTGATTGATGGTATATGGTCTTAGTTCTTACAAACTTTGAATGAACTAAGATTGCAGTTACTTTTTGCAAATCATGGATTATAATTCTAACAATAGGAGTCTATAAAAGATTTGCTATGTAGAAATGTGTTTCCATGTATAATTGGAACTTAAACCAAAGTAAATAACTATGTTCTGGACTATGCCAGAGATCGAATTTGTTTGAAGCTAAAAGGTTTTGCACATATCTACTGACCAAGCTACTTTTTCATCGGCATACAAATTTTAAATTGAGGCTGTGTTGCGGACATTTCTAATTATGTACTTGTTATATATATATGCATTCCTTTTCTAACCTAGCAGTCCTTATTAAGAACTTATTTCATTAGTTTGAAGTTTGCCATCAGTTAAATTGTTGTCGGCTTGCTCATTTGCAGACAGGAGGTTTTGCTTCTGGATAATGAGATTGCTTTCAATGAGGCCATTATAGAGGAACGTGATCAGGGTATACAAGAAATACACCAACAAATTGGTGAAGTAAATGAGATTTTCAAGGACCTTGCTGTACTTGTTCACGAGCAAGGGACTATGATTGGTAAATAATTTGCAATGCTTTTGATTTGAACACTTACAATTAAGGAGCCTAATACAGTTTTTCCTCCTCAGACGATATTGGCTCCAACATTGACGGTTCACACGCTGCAACTGCTCATGCGAAATCCCAGCTTGTCAAAGCAGCTAAAGCCCAGCGTTCAAATTCATCACTGGTGAGTTACTGTGACATCATTTTCTTTATTTATGCTAATGAAGTGCATTTATTTATTGCAGTGATTATTTTGCTATGGTTTTTATCCACTGCAGCCTTTATTTTATAACTATTCATCATTCAAGATCCATTTTCTTATTCAAAATCTTAGCATCATGAATGAGGGGCACTAGCACTCAAGCATTCCCACATGATTTATAATCTTGTATGATATTCTTTGTAGCATTACTTGGATTTCACATAATTCACATGCCTTTTGCATACTATTTTTAACAATATTTGATTTAACTTGAGTTGGATTCTCATATTTTTTTTCCTCTCTGCAGACTTGCTTATTGCTCGTGTTTTTTGGCATCGTGCTTCTCATAGTAATTATAGTACTTGTTATCTGATCTAGAGCAGAAAACCCCGACGTATACAAGAATATAGAAGTATGCATATTCGTTTATTTGTCATTTCAGTCTAAGATATCTCATAATGGACAAGTCATTACAACTTTTAGATTAAATTGCTTCTCGGCATAAAATGATACTTGACAAACTTTATATGGCTGAATAGAAAGTTGAAGGATGAGCTTTACATTTCATTACCTTTCCTTTCCATCTTCTGCTATTTTATGGTTTCATGGTGTGCTCCAAATATCATCAATTGAATGATGCATTTTAATATATTCACTTCATTACACATGCTCTGCAGACCTAAAATATAATGAGGTGTAACTTGGTTAATTGACAAACTATTGTTAGCTTACTCTATCATCGCAAAGTTCTTTACTTTGGTTGAGTGGATTTTTTTTATTTTATTTTATTTTATTTTTTCAACGTGGATTTAGCACTCGCAAAGATAGGTACTTAGACAAACTGCCCAAACTCGCAACACCAGCCACTTCATGTCTTATAGTAGTAACTCGTAACCCCAAATACTGCTTTCTTTGCCTGTATGAAGTTTTTGCCAATCGACAGAACATACTTGTCAATAAGCTTCAATCTTGTTAATATTATGGGATAAATACAATAAACTCCCTCAAGTATTATAATTTTTCATTTTGCCTCATGAACTATAAAATATTGCAGTATGCCCTCTCAACTATTGAATTTGTTGCACTTTGCCTCCTCAATTATTGAATTCGTTATATAGAATAGTAATCCGGCCGACATCGGCACACATACAAATTTAAGGACTATTTCTTAAAAACATCATAAATTATATTTCAAGAATTTATAGTATATATCACAATTTATAGCTTATCTCACTGCTAGTGCTTTCTCTCTTGTTTACGTCTCTCTCCCCTTATTCTTTCCCCCTAATTTGTGTAGCTAATAGTTGAAAGTACTATAGTAGTGTGAGCGTCGACATGGTTGTCGGGGGCTAGAGCTCCTATTCCGCCTCCTCTACCATCGGATTCGAAGAGTGCAAATAAAATATTTGTTGTATACAAGTTGCGGGGGCTGCATCTATCTCGTGAATTTAACAATGGGAGGGTTAAATTCTTGAATTTGTATGCTGGCCGGAATGCTAGCTGGAATGTTACTATTTGCAACAAATACAAAAGTTGAGGTGGCAAAGTGTAACTTTTTATAATTATGGGGCAAAGTGAAAATTTTCAATAATTAAGGGGGTTTATTGTATTTATCCATAATGTTAACTTAGAGGTATCTTTCTCTTTGGCCCTAAAGGAGGTTGCTTGATAATTCAAGATGTGACTACTTGTCATTAACTTCCTATTATGTAGTGTTTGATGGAAACACCAACTAACATAACATGAGCTCTGATAGGGATATTTGAATCGTCTTGCAATGTCAACCGAAGTTGTACATTTGACAATTCTCTCATGAGTTGGTCTCATGTGCATTCGGTTGCGAGTGCAACCGGACGCCTCTTATTAATCCAATGAGGTTTACAAATATAAAAATAGTCATGGATAGTGCAGTTGGTTAAGCTGTTAGGATCTCACTTGAGTTGCCCGAGTTTGAGCCCCAACAGTGAATTTTGAGTTTATACAATTTTTTTTTTAATATTTTTTTTTAATAACCAATTGATATTTTTTCTAATAATGTATTATTTTAATTGGTATTTGAGTTTATACAATTTTTTTTGTTTTAATATTTTATTTTTTTATTAAACAATTGATATTTTTTCTAATAATGTATTCATTTTAATTGGTACACTCATTTTAAGAAAGTGATACAATTGTTCTTTTTTTTAATATTGTATTTTTTTAAATAACCAATTGATATTTTTTCTGATCATTTTTTTAAGTGATGTATTCATTTTAATTGGTACACTCATTTTAAAAAAATGATACAATTGTTCAAACCAAGTGATAAACTTTTATAACAGGTGATATTTTTATTCGCACAAATTGATAATTTTTCAGATCAAGTGAATATGTTTTCATGTCAAATGATACTTCTATTAAAACTAACAGTTTTATTTATAATAAGTGATATTTTTGTTCATAGCAAGTGATACATTGATTAATAACAAGTGAGACTCTTATTTACAATAACTGATACTTTTTTCCATGAGCAAGTGATACTTTTGTTAAGAACAAGTGGTATTTTTAATTAATAATAAGTGCTACTTTTAATCATAATAGCATGTGATACATTGATTAATAACAACTGATACTCTTATTAAGAATAATTGATACTTTTTTCATGAACAAGTGATACTTTTGTTAAGAACAAGTGATATTTTTGTTAATAATAAGTGATGCTTTTATTCATAGCAAGTGATACATTGATTAATAACAAGTGATACTTTTATTCATAACAAGTGATATATTCAGAATAATTGATACTGTTTTCATGAACAAGTGATACTTTTGTTAAGAACAAATGATATTTTTATTCATAATAGGTGATACTTTTTTTCATAGTAAGTGATACTTTGATTAATAACAAATGATACACTTATTCAGAACAAGTAATATTTTTATTCATAATATGTGTATTATCTATATAATTATAAAATTGCAAAAAATAAAATAAAAAATTTTGTATTTTTTTAACAAAAATAAATTTTAAGTACATATTAATATTCTTTGTGTCATATAATATTTTTTAAAAAATAAGAAATTAAATTTATTATTTTTCGTGTCATATTATAATTTAAAAATAAAAATTTAATTTTTAATGTAAAAAAAACACATAAAAGTTGTTGTTGGACCTCAATATGCTAGCATTTCTAAACCCTTTTAGTCATGGAAATGCTACGGTATTTTTGTGTTTTTATATGAGATGAGTGTTTGAGTGTGTTAATTATGCAATTTTTTTATATTAAAAATAAATAATTAATTAATGCTATTGGGTTTCGAACCCGCGTATATCGGGTGAGAGCCCAGTAGCCACACCAACTGCGCTACAACAAAATAATTGATATGTTTCGAGCTAAAATATATTTATAATTAATCATCCGGTTGCACATGCAGCTGAATGGACCAAGTTTTTGATGCAAAATCCAAGATTCGACTCACACACACGCCTATAGAACTAAAGTTCTCCCCACAAAACCCTAATTTTTGCATCCCTTAATACTAATAGTTCAAGGGTTATAAATACCCTTTACAAACCATGACGGATAAGGAAACAACCAAATAACAATAGCAAAGATCCACTAATTACTACTAATAATAATAATAAGAAGAAAACATGATAAGGAAACATGACTCCATCGTCAATCACTAGCGACGCCTTCTTGAGTAGACCTTCAAGGGTTTCGAACCCGCTACCTTCTTCACCATCGGTCATGTCTCGCGCTCCACATCAATTGTCTCCTCCTCGACAACAGCATTGTCCTCCAAGCTAAAGGTAGGAAACTGACTTCGCAACTCGTCACTACGAATCCAAGTAGCTTCATCAGTCGACCTCCCCTTCTAATGGACTAGCACCTCCTTGACAACTCCTTCTCTACTCCGGTGCATTCGCGAACCTAGGACCTCTTCCGGATCAAACACCGCAACACCAAGATCCTCTAAACTGGCTGGAAGTTCCATCTCAACGGGATGATCACCTACCACATGCTTGAGCTGACTAACATGAAAAACTGGATGGATCTTACTGGAAGCAGGTAATTGAAGTCGGTAGGCCAGCGCTCCTACCCTTTGTAAAATCCTAAATGAGCCATAAATTTGGTTTCCAACTTGGAGTACCCCCTCCGCGCCTTTGAGACTAGTCGGTAAGGACGAACTTTAAAAACCACGAACTCTCCTACCTCAAATTCGAGCTCCTGACGACACCTATTCGCATGGACACACATTCGCTCGTGTGCCTGCCATAAGTTATCCTTTAATCGTCACAGAATAACATCACACTCGTGAAGGACGGTGGCCACGACAGCCACTCTACATTCTTCCGGCATGTAACGATGTAACGCCGGCGGCGGTCGACCGTAAACAATCTCGAATGGGGTGGTGCGGGCTGCTGTTTGAAAAGATGTAATATACAAGTATTTCGCCCACGCTAGCCATCCCGCCCATTTTCAGGGCTGATGCGAAGAAAAACATCACAAATAAGTTTCCAATACATGATTGAGGACATCCGTCTGTCCATCGGTTTCCGGGTGATAAGAAGTGCTAAATTTAAGTTTCGTACCTTGCATCTCAAATAACTCCGTCCAAAAACTACTAAGAAAAAGGGAATCACGATCACTTACTATCGAAAGAGGAATTCCATGGAGTTTCACCACGTAATGCAGGAATTGCTCGGCCACTCGTTTCGCGGTTATGGGCGCCTGAAGTGGAATGAAATGCCCATATTTGGAGAGTCGATTAACGACCACAAAGATACAAGTAAAACCTTAAGACGGGGGCAACCCTGTAATAAAATCCATAGAAATATCCTCCAATACCTGTTTCGGAATCCGTAGCGGTTGCAATAGCCCAGCCGGGGTTTGAGCTTCATACTTAGACTTCTGACACGTCAAACATTCGGCAACGTAATCTCGGACACGCCGATACAACCCCAACCAATACACACTAGATGCTATCCGCCGATAGTTCGTAAAACTCCCGCATGTCCCCCTACTGGCGTATGATGAAACTCGTGTAGTAATATAGGTATCCATGGTGAAGTCCGCGGCAACACCAATCGCCCCTTATACATTAATCGCCCCTCAATCATGGCATATCCCACGTAACTAGAAGGATCAGTGCAAAGCCCGTCAATTATTTTCCTCAACTCTTCATCTTTTTGCTGCTCTTTCCCGATGTTATGTAATTCTTGCCATTGGACGCCACTTAATTGCATGCAATCCCCCTCCTCTTCAACTTGACGTGAGAAGGAATCCGCTGCTTTATTAAGTTTTCCCGTCCGATAAATGATTTCGAAATCATAGCCTAAGAGCTTGGCCACCCAATTTTGTTGAGCCGGAGTGACAATTTTCTGCTTTAGTAAATGTTTAAGACTATGATGATCCGTGAAAACCTTAAAGTGACGACCCACCAAGTAAGGTCGCCAATGTTGCACCACCAAAACCAACCCCATTAACTCGCGCTCATAAGCCGACTTGGAAACATTCAGCGGAGAGAGGGCCTTACTAAAGAAGGCTACCGGTCGTCCCTCTTGCATCAAAATCGCTCCAACTCCAGCTCCAGACGCATCACACTCAATCGAAAACTCCTTGGAGAAGTTCGCCATGGCCAACACAGGGGCCGTAGTCATCGCAGACTTAAGCTTCTCAAACGTGGCCCGTGCAGCGTCGGTCCAAGAAAACTTTTGTGAGAATTCCTTTTGTGTCAAGTCAGATAATGGCCTAGCAATTAAGCCATAATCTTTTAAAAATCGACGGTAATATCCCGTTAAACCCAAGAACCTACGTGCTGCCTTAATTGAAGTAGGCCTCGGCCATCTTATCACCGCTCCTACCTTGGACGAGTCCATACTAACTCCCTCCGCTGAAATAATATGTCCCAAATACTCCACCTTCAAACATCCAAAAGAGCATTTTTCCCGATTCACCACAAAGTGATTTTTCTTCAATAAATCCAATACCACTTGCAAGTGGTCTCGATGTAGCTTCCAACTAGGGCTATAAACCAAAATGTCATCAAAAAATATTAACACAAACTTACAGAGGAAGGGCCGGAAGAGATCATTCATCGTGGATTGGAATGTCGCGGGAGCGTTCGTAAGGGCAAATGGCATGACCACGAACTGTAGTGTCTACTATGGGTTCGAAAAGTTGTCTTTGGTACATCCTGCTCCACCACACGAATTTGATGATAACCCGAACACAAATCAATTTTGGAAAACACAGTTGCACCACACAGCTCATCAAGCATTTCCTGTATCATGGGAATGGGGTGTTTGTCCGGAATCGTAACCTTATTTAGTTCGCGATAATCCACGCAGAACAGCCAGCCGCCATCTTTTTTCTTACCAAGTAAGACCGGACTAGAAAACGAGCTATTACTCGGACGAATAATGCCCGCCTTCAACATATCCTCCACCATTTTATCAATTTCGTCCTTTTGGATGTGACTATAACGATAGGGTCTTACGGAGACCGGTCGCACCCCACCATCCAATTTAATTTGATGATATGCATGTCGTCGTGGGGGCAGGCCTTCAGGCTCTCTAAATATTCCGGCATACTGTTAAAAAAGATTTCGGATATCTCCTGCGCATTCATCTTCCTCCACACGAGAAACAGAAGCCTTCCAAGTATACTCCGGGTCAACAATAATAGCGGCATAATCGATATCATGCAATCCCAACAACTAGTGATAGGACGAGGTGCGCCGACTTGCTGCTCCTCGACTCTCTAAAAGGGTTATTGCTTCGCCGTGCACTTCCCCACAAAGCCATAAGGATCTAGGACCGGAAATCCACACCGCCGAACGCATAGATAACTCACCATAAGTTCCATCTACCCCGTATTCGTGCATTATTTTGCGGATGGAATCTTCGGTAGCCTCCAATTCTTGTAAATCCAGAGTAGGGTCATCATCATCGTCCACTAACAACACTCTCAAAGACCCCTTAACACACTCATGATGGATGGGATGATAAGGTGTCTTACAGCGAAAACATAGTCCCTTTTTCCGTAATTCTTCACGCTCCAAATTAGTCATCCTTCAGAACGGCACCCTAGTAGGCCGCGCACCCCCGTCCTCCTTTCGCTCGCCGCCCGGAGGTCGAAGTTGACCCACATTGGCCGACCCCGGTAAGAGTAAGCGTCCCCGTTCGCCACCTCCATCGCGATTAACTAGATTGGCTCGATTGTGCGAACTGCCAGTCCAGAATGCAAGGTCATATCCTTTTTGCTCCATCAAGGATTCCTCCACCAACTGTGCTTTGCTCATGGCCACCCCCAAGGTATCTGGTTCTTGCACCTTAACTTGATGATGAATCGGATCCCGTAATCCTAAAATAAATAATCCAAGAAGATCTCCGGGCTTAAGATGTGTGGCTTGATTGGTGAGCTGGGTAAAACGGTTTATGTAGTCGGATACCGTAGTTGATTGTTTAATAACCGCTAATTTAGCTATCATACTGCCAGTACTCTGAACATCATAACAACGAATAATGGCTTCGGTAAACTCTGCCCATGTAAACCGCGACGTCTCCCACTTAAACCACCGATACCAATGAAGAGCAGCACCTTCCATCGCCACCATCACCGCCTCCATCCGCTTTTTCTCCGTACAAGGATAAATCTCGAAGTGTTGATAAGCCCACGCGAGCCATCTAAAAGGATCTTCCCTATCAAACGTGGGAAGGGCCGGTGACACGGTAGAGAGTTCCGTGTGAGGTAGGGAACCAGCACCTGCGCCGCCATCTCCCGTATGTAGTGATCCACTCTCCAAGTTACGCGACGGTGCCAGAAGTCGCTCTGCAATGCCGTGAACAACCTTAATTAGCGCCGCAAGTTCTTGATCAAGTATATCACTCGTTCCTCCGTCATCACGCTCAACGATTCATCGATCTGCCCCAAAGGCTCAATCTCTATAACGCGAGTCTCCATGCGTGTTCTACCATTGAATTCCCTTCGATCCGGTAGGTCGGACCAATGATGCAAAATCCAAGATTCGACTCACACACGTGCCGATAGAACTAAAGTTCTCCCCACAAAACCCTAATTTTTGTATCCCTTAATAATAATAGTTCAAGGGTTATAAATACCCTTTACAAACCATGACGGATAAGGAAACGACCAAATAACAATGGCAAAGATCCACTAATTAATAATAATAATAATAATAATAATAATAATAATAATAATAATAATAATAATAATAATAATAATAATAATAATAATAATAATAATAATAATAATAAAACATTATAAGGAAACATGACTCCATTGTCAATCACTTGCGACGCCTTCTTGAGTAGACCTTCAAGGGTTTCGAACCCGCTACCTCCTCCACCATCGGTTCCGTCTCGTGTTCCACATCAGTTTTTGCCTTCTCTCATTATTGATTCATTGAGGTCTTTATACTAGTTGAGCATGATGTTATAGTTCGTCTCTTATCTTATACCATTTGTATGTGTGCACTAAATATCATCTAGCAATCACTATGGCATCGACATAAATCATTTTTATCTCTCATTAGAAAATAATATTTTCATAAGCTTAAGCTTGGCATCTAATTAATCTGTGATTTTCAGGCCTATATTTGATTTTGTCGTTCAATGAACCTTTATTGTACATTATCACCTTTTCAAATTAATTATTTACATTATAGATAGACGTCAATTTTAAAAAAGTCTTGTCAATTAAAAAGAATCTTTTTCATTGATATGCTAACATATGTAGGGATATGAGTTAGTGGTCTAGTAGATCATTGCTAGGGGTTACGTAGAATTTGAATCAGTAGTTCATGTAACTTAGGACGATATTGTAATATCTGTTATGGGGGAAATTGTAGTGATACTGAGTTGTATTACTATAGAATTGAAGATCCCAAAACCCGTCCTGAACCTTGTATGTGTGGAATCGTTATGATGTAATAGGCTCGACTTGGTTTGATTGTTATAAGTTTTTTTTGGTCTAAGTCCTGTTAGGGATATATTGTTGGACTGAACTTCAGTAGAGAAATTAAAGTTCCAGAACCCCAAGTCATCGGTTCAGTGGAGCTCAGTCGCCTTCGGTGTTCGTTGCTTACAGCACTCAGTAGAAGATTCTCTCAGCAGACTTTGGAAGAAGACTTAGTATGATCCATGATCTACTGATTGAGTGAAGAGCTTCGTTGTCTTCGAGTCAGAGTTGACTACATTCAGCAAAAGAACCTTATCAGCCGACTCAGACGAAGACTCATTATGATCAGCCCTGATCTACTGAATGGATGCAACTCAGTTGCAGACCAGACAAGGAAAAAAGCTCAATGCACGGGACATCAAGGGAACACAAACTCACAAGCATACAATTCTCTACGCACTCAAAGCCAAAGCATACAAACTCACAAGCATACAATTCTTGCTTTATTGAATATCCTTAGTTCTTCTCTCTAGAGAATCTTTAGTTCCCCTTCTCTATCTAAGCATTATTGTAATATCTTTAGGTTAGGACCTTCGAAGAAGTTTACATTCTGTGAATTGTTCTTATTGTAAGAACTCCTTCGTTGTTGGAGATCATCCCCTCCCCTTCAAACTTCGGTTTGATTTATAAAGTCGCTAAGGACTATAACTTAGAAGGGTCTGTCCAGTGCACAGATTCCTTGTTGAGGCTTGCTCAGATTAATCAACAAAACCTCCTGTTCTGCAAGACTGTGGACGTAGGATCTTGCGTATCCGAACCACGTTAAAAATTGCTTGTGTCGTTTATTATTTTATTCAAATTGTTCACAAAATCATCCTTTGCATAAAACGAACTTGAAAAGTGCACCAGCCAAAACGGTTTTGGTTTGCATAAAAACGTTTTCAAAGAGACGAAGTCTATTGGGCCCCACACTTATCCGCACAACATTCTGCAATTGAACTTCTCACACTGACCTCAGTCAGTAGAAGGGCTCAGCTGCTGAATCACTCTGACCCGCGATTAGAAGTTTATCTCGCATTGAATTTATTCAGTAGCAAAACTCAGCATTCAGCTGACCTTCGCGTTTGAGGAAAAACTTGCAATCAGGTGTATTCACCCCCCCCCCCCTACACTTGATACTCGTCTCCGGACCAACAATTGGTATCAGAGCGGTGTTCTTTTGATCATCGATTTTGAAAACTTATTGTTTTACTCGAACAGATCCAGAAAACATTTTCACCGCACAAGCATCCTTTCATACATCCTTATACTCTTACCCATAATGTCTGATATGTCAGGTATTCGGATGACACCTATGTTCTATGTGGAGAATTATATTGTATGGCGTGTAAGAATTGAGGCACACCTTACATCGCTGCATAACAGCATGACTAACGTCCCTGAGATAGGACCAATCATTCCTATTATCGATAACATAGAATGTGTTGCTGTGGGAGGTGTAGGAGTACGAACTGGGCCAAAGGTTCCAAAGAAAAAGCTACCTTCACGCCAGAAGAGAAGAAATTGCACAATATTGACAGAGTGGCGCGGAATGCAATCCTGACAACACTCAGTGATTCTCATCTAGGGAGAGTGCAAGACTGCAAGACAACAAAGGAACTTTGGGATGCCCAGCCTGTACTGAGCCAAGGAACCCCACAGATCAAGGAAAACAAGCTCGAACTAGAGCTTTAGAATTTCGAAAACTTTGCAAAGGAGCCCAATGAATCCATTGATGAGCTTATCGTCAGATTCACCAACCATATCAATGTGATCAATGGGCTAGAAAGAACGTTCACTAACAAAGAGATGAACACCAATATCTTGATAGCGCTGCCTCGACTGAAGTGGCTTCCTTTTTTTGCTTATTTACGTCACTTTGATCTAATGCTTTAACTCCTAATGTTATTAAATAATGTAAAATTACATTAATCTATTAATAATTATTTCTGAGAGACAATAAATAACTAGGCAACTAATTAGGACAGATCAAAGATCTAATACAAGAAATAAAGCAGGGCCTCAAATTAATTAATTATCTATGCTCAGCCCAGAGCAAAATTAATTAATAAACACAGATTCGTTCCACTAGAGAATTCGTGCTGACTTACCCCTTTATCCCAAATTGAGCGAAGGGCTTGTATTTTAGACTTAATCGATCTCCGTATTTAAGATACAAATATCCATTAATTAATTAAGCTCACTGACAGCTTAAATTAATTAACATCTTATATTCCTGAGTAGTACCACTCGACCTTATTAACACACCTGAACTTAATCAACCGACCGGGTTTAGTGTGCTAATCTTTTCGAGTTCCTCAGGGATATTATCAACCCATTTTACTAGGATACGGTTCCAAGATACAGACAACCAGCCTGAGCCACGAATAACTACTAACACCCAAGATACGTAGATCCGGTCGCGATGACGTTCACCATAGTAGGTCAAAGTGATAGATAGCTAAATGCGCTCAGCTGAAGTCTTACCAAGCTTAAGACCAGCTAAGTCACCGAGATCTTGGTTCTCCACTTAGGTCAGTAAGGAGAACACATCTCACTTTGATCCATCAATACACCACCTTAAGTGTACCAGTAAAGACAAGCAGCCAAGACAAGCCACTTCTTATCTAAATTGTAGCTTAAACCAACAACTTATCCTTAAGTTGTCTCAGCTGTGATAACTGTTTATATCTTGTCAGTTCAACCAATTTGTGTTGTCTTCTGTGATACCCGACACACTACACAAATCTAACTTTTGTACAAGATAAAGGATTACATGTGCAAATATATATTTATCAGATAGGAGAATAAAATAGTTGTAAGGATAAAACATATTGTATACAACCATAAAATTTGCTTCCAGTATACAAAATCTCAACAATTCTCCCACTTATACTAAAGTAAACTTTTAGTATATAATGTGTCAGTTCTAGAGGTACAAACTAGTACTCAGCTATCTATCCTATCTATGACTACATCTTCTCCCACTTATACAAAAGTTTCTATAGTCCTAAGTGGGGGGCATCTCTACTACTCCTAGGCCACGAACATGTTTTTCGTAAAGCCGAACTGGTAAGCTCTTCGTGAAAGGATCAGCTAGGTTGTCTTCAGTTCCAATTTTGTCTATCACCACGTCTCGTCGATGTACGAATTCTCGTATCATATGGTACTTCATGTCTATGTGTTTAGACGCCTTGTGGGATCTGGGTTCCTTTGAATTTGCCACTGCACCCGCATTATCACAATAAATTGTGATTGCCTTAGGAAAATTCGGAACAATATCAAGATCCAGGAGGAAATTCTTGAGCCAAACTGCCTCTTTAGTGTCTTTTGAAGCAGCCATATACTCTGCTTCCATGGTTGAGTCAGTAATGCATTTCTGCTTTCCATTCCTCCATGAGATGGCTCCACCTCCCAAGGTAAACACATAACCCGAGGTAGACTTCTTGTCATCTCTGTCAGCCTGGAAATCCGAGTCTGTATAACCCATAGGGACTAGACTGTCTGACTAGTTAACAAGCCTATAATTTCTAGTCCTTTTAAGGTGCTTAAGAATGTGCTTTACCGCAGTCCAGTGCTCCTGTCCAGGGTTAGACTGATATCTTGAGACCATGCCTACAGCATATGAGATATCTGGTCTTGTACAAAGCATTGCATACATGAGGCTACCGACAGCGGAAGCATATGGTACTAGCCTCATACTTTCTATCTCTTCAGGCGTTTTAGGGCACTGATTCTTGATATTGTTCAGCAAGTATCCACCCTTCGTTTCCTTCGGATACCCTATGAACAACATCACTTCTGAACGTGATTCTAATTTGTCAGCTTGCCTATTAACACATAAGCAGGACAACTCCAAATCCTTAGGTGGTGCAAACTAGGCTTATGCCCATTCCACAACTCAAAAGGTGTCTTTTGTACCGACTTGGAAGGCACACGGTTCAGCAAGTATGCTGCAGTCTCTAGGGCATATCCCCAAAAGGAAACTGGCAAAGTTGCATAACTCATCATGGACCGAACCATCTCTAAGAGAGTTCGGTTCCTTCTCTCTGACACACCATTCTGCTGGGGCGTGCCCGGTGCTGTCAGTTGGGATGTAATCCCACATTCTGTCAAGTAGTCTTGAACTCATTGGATAGGTATTCCCCACCACGATCAGATCGTAGTGTTTTGATTTCTTTACCTAGCTTCTTCTCCACTTCTGCCTTGAATTTCTTAAAGGTTTCAAAGCAATCCGACTTGTGGCGAAGAAGGTAAACATATCCATACCTTGAGTAATCATCAGTAAATGTGACGAAGTACTCATACCCTCCACGAGCTTGTGTAGGCATAGGCCCACACAAGTCAAAATGTATCAAAGTTAATACTTCTGTGGCTCTATAACCATTTTCCTTGAAAGGCTTAGTCACTATATTTCCTTCTAAGCAGGGTTCGCAAGTTGGAAATGGTTCAACATGGAGAGACTCCAATGATCCATATTCCACCAACCTTTGAATCCTATTTAGATTGATGTGACCTAGTCTTAAGTGCCACAGACAAGTTTGGTTTACCTTAGAAGATTCTTTCCTCTTCTTAGGATTTGATGATGAGGAAGCAATATTAACAGAATTACGCAGATTACAAGTAATAGTATATAAAGATCCGTTTAATGGCCCACCACAGATGAAATCATTGACTTTCATGATAGAAACTTCACTATCAAAACTTGATTTATAACCATCCATGAAGTAGAGTTTTGAAACATAAATTATGTTTCGCCTAAACTCAGGCAAATATAAAACATCTTTAAGTACTAAAACAGAACTATCAAAAGATAGATGTAAATCTCCAATGGCAATTGCAGGAACTCTCGATCCATTGCCCATTGAGACTACCACCTCGCCATCGCTCAATTGTCATTTCTGCAAGAAACCTTGCAAGGTGTAACAAACATGATCAGTTGCCCCCGAATCCACTACCTATTCGTGGGTAGAAGAGGAAACCAGAACAGTTTCAGTTACAACAGCGACTCGCGTCTCTTTCTGTTTTGCCTTGACATCTGGATTATAATTCTTCCAGTGTCCTTTCTTACCACTCTTGAATAACCTTCCTTTCTCCTTTGACATTCGCATGTCGCCGGTGAGGACCGTCTTCTTACTCCCACTGCTCTTCTTGAAATGTCCACCCTTTACGCTCTTTTTCTGGTTTCCGCCTTTCAGAGGATTCCTTGAGCTACTGGTGATGTTCAAGACTTGACCACCCTTACCCTTTCCTATAGCCTCTTTAACCACTACCATGTAATTGAGTAACTTACTCAGGGTAATCTCAATCTTAGACATAGTGGTCATAAAACAAAAGTTCTTATTAGACCTTGTAGGAACATTTATTGGGACACTAAGATATCTCTTCCACTTTGTGAAATTATTTAAAACCGCTAGAGCTTGGTTGGTGAGATTGTTTAGAAACTTGAAAATTATTCGAACAAACATATCAAATATAATAAAAACATGTAAGAAAGTTATATTTGTACATAATTCGTAATTAACCATCATTGTAACCTTTTGTAAAACTAATGATGTTAAATACTCGAATAGCCCTAGAGATCACACTCGCAAGCCACTCAGGTGGACGTTTACTTGTGTACCCCGAGACCAAGCTATATACCTAACTCTTTAATTCCAATCCACGCCTAGGTTCTTAAGACGAATGGAATTAATAATCCGATATCTCTGGACCATGTCACTATTAAAACGCGGGAAGGGACTTCTCAGGAAGTTGTACCCGCGGTGACATCTAAGTTTTGACCATTAATATTGACCGAATTAACATCAAATTCTCAAAATTGGCATACTTACGCGAACCATACCGCATTCAATTTGATTTAATTGGTCATCTTATTTAATTATTATCTACTAGAGTACTCGTGTTTACTAGGTATACAAGCCACTCAGGTGGACGTTTACGGCTTCGCTCCCACTACTCAATAATAATTAAATATTATATTAGAAAACTCATCTCACAAAACTCGTGGTTCAAAAATACAAGCAAGCCACTCCGGTGGACATTTACTTATATAATTGTTCCACTTTTGTGTAGGGTCCAATTAATGGAGGTCCAGTTAAATATTTAATTTCCAATTTAAATGGAATCCAATTAAATATTTATTTTATTATTTGCTTAGTCTTTTTCTTCAAAAGGTTCGTTTTGAGTCATGCATATCCACATAATTCCTAAATTATGCAATTTCTAAGCGCACATAATAAAACGTGCTTGCGAAAAAATAAAACATGCTTTAATACTATGTAAATCCTATTTACATATTTTTCTAAGCGCAATTAGTCACATAATCGCATGCTAAAGCATAAAAATAAATAACTGCGCAAAGAGGAAATTAAAACGTCGTTATCGGGCTTAAAAAACACAAATAAAAATTAAATCTATCTATTACATAGCCGGAACAAAATACAGTCTTCGATATCTTGAAAAATCATTGAATTTGAAAACCGCATCGAAAACTGCATCATCGCCACGTCATCAGGGTGTCTGCCATGTGTCAGACACATGGCAGACACGTGTCAGCAAGGGCTGACGTGGCGCGCCACATCAGCGCACCACGTCATCATCTTCTTCAACAAGAAAACGTGGCTGCCTTCTTTCCGACGCCGCTGGAAGCCTGCTACCCGCCCCACTGCTGTCTCGAGGTCGCCGCCGCAGCCTCAGCCTCCGCCGAGCTGGTCTCGCCTCGTGCCGCTGCCTGCAGCGGCGCGAATTAGCGCCTGCGTGCGGGCATGATTCCGGTAACAAACGCGCCACTGCCGCGGCCTCCACGGCCCGGTGCCGCCGTATTCGTCGTCTCCTACCGCCCCTAGGCATGACCCATGTTGGGTGATGATTCCATCCTCAGCACTGTTACTCTTAGTGGGAAATGATTCGGTCTTAGACACTGATCTTAAGCTCAGTAGCCTTGTGCTCTGTAGTTGTCTGAAGATTTGAAGATCCCAAAACCCTATCTGATTGATGAACCATTCCGTTGTATATGTTGTTTGTCTCTGAGGTTTCAGACTCAGTAGACACTCTGCTCTGGTCAAGGCGCTCAGTAGCTTATTTGCCTCAGCACCAGTGTAGAAGACTCAGTGATACTGGACTCAGCAGGAGCAGTACACTGAGAGAGTCAGTTGAACTGAACTCAGCAGGAGTAGTTCACTGAACTCAGAGCTGACCTTCAGTAGTGTACCAGGATCAGACTCAGCACGGCAGACAATCTTCTGAATTGTCAGATCTTTTTGAAATACAATCAGCATAGTCATATACGAGGAAGAGAGAAGTCAGCTTCAATTAGCCTCGAAGTCTGTTCTGTCTCAACCACTTTATTCACCTCGACAAATGACAAGCATACACGTGTCATCCTACCTACTAAAGCTGCAAGTCAACACTTTCCGGAAAAGGAGGAAAAGGCACTGTTACCTACGTCAAAAAGAGCCGTTTGCTACCAAAAGAGAGAGAGAGAAGAAGATCGTCTCCAACGGATCTATTTCAATCTCTGCTCTATAAATAGAGGGATTATTCAAGAAGAATGCACCCGAATGCACGTATCTAGAGCAAAAATCACGAAAGCATTCAACGAGCAAAGAACCCAAAGAACTACGTCTTAGCAAGAACTCGAAGAACAATCTTCCGGCGAAAGACTACATTCTAGCTCATAGGGAATCAAGCTGAACCGACATACAAAGCCTCTAGTATCCAATCGACGTTACACGAACTTATAGCTTACCTTCAGCTGTTCGTCGAACTAGAAGCTACTCACTCATATTCCCTATCCCTCTAACCCTAAGCTCAACCATTCTTATCTATAGCTTAGACGAAGGAGTTCACCTTTGAACCCGATCCTTATTGTATAAGGACTCCTTCACTGTTGGAGAAAGTTTGTCAAACACTTCTAAGTTTGATGTTTGTAAACTGAGACTTGGATCAGTCTAAAAACCAAGACGCGGCTTTGCCCAGGCGCAAGGCGACCGAGACTAACTCGGGATAAATAATAGCCTCCTGATCTTTCGGGACAGTGGACGTAGGATTTGAGCGATATCCGAACCACTTTAAAAATCATGTGTCTCTATTGCTTTCCTTACTGTTGCATTGATTTTACTATTCATACTTAACATCATTTCTTTAAAATCAATCAACTGTCTCAGCATACTGAACTTCATATCTACTGAACTGAGACTTTCATAAAACGTTTTCACCACTCAACTGATTTGGGCCTACACACATTTCCGCACGCTGAACTCTTACTGTAGATACTGAATTTCTGACTCAGTCAGCTAGCAGATCTCAGTAGAGTCAGACTCTTTGCCGCACACGATTCAGAACAGCTGTTTGGTCTGCTGAACTGTTTCAGTCAGACACCATCCTGAATAGGACTGTTCGTGTTCGAAGTTGAGAAATTGAATCAGGTGTATTCACACCCCCCCCTCTACACCTGACCGTACACTCGGGACCAACAATTGGTATCAGAGCAGGAGTTCTTAAGACTCTTGTCATTCTGAAACTGGTCTACTGAACGGATCCGGAGAAAATGTTTTCACTGCATATCACTCTACATTCATATCTTTATCTTCTATGGCTGATATGTCAGGTATAAGGATGGTACCCATGTTCTCAGTAGAGAACTATGGAGTATGGCGAGTCAGAATGGAGGCTCATCTGACTTCTCTCCACGATAGCATGACTGAAGTGCTTGAGGAAGGACCTATCGTTCCCATGATCGATAGTGTTGTAACTCAAGACCAAGGCGGGAGGAGGAGGAATGGTGACCGGGAAGAAGATTCCCAAAGACGAAGTCTCTTCACTCCCGAGGAGAAGAAGCTTCACAACTTAGACCGTGTTGCCAGAAACGCTATACTGACCACCCTTAGTGATTCTTATCTTGGCGGGGGTTCAGGAATGCAAGACTGCAAAAGAACTCTGGGATGCCCTAGCGCTACCGAGTCGGGGGACTCGAGAAGATTAAAGCTAACAAGTTAGCGCCTGGAACTCCAAAAGCCGGAAAGCCTCTCTCTCATGCTCGGTGACAAAATTGAAGATCTAAATGTCGTATTCACGAATCGATGAACTCCATCAACGGGTCCGGGAAAGACATTCGAAGAACCGAGAAATGAATGCGAAGATACCGAGGGCACTGCGCGGACGGATCTTTGGACACCTTTTGCCACTTTATTGCGACATTCTGACTTAGATGCTGTGTCTCCTGACCATATCTTTTCAGAATTACAGGCAGAGGAGTTTGAGTTCGACAGACTTCAAAGAAAGCTAAGAGCTGAAGCTGACACAAAGATTGATCATGCTTTCAAAACGTCAGTCAGCACAGCATCTCCCGCGACGAGCAAGACGACGAGTAAGACTGAACCTTCACTCAACGACCTACAAGAAGGGAGTCTGGCTCAGAAGTATGCGCTGCTCGCTGTGAAATATCAGAAGGAGAAGGAGCAACGCAGAAAAATGACTAAAGCCTATCGGGAAACAAAAGGTAAGTCAAATTATATGTCAAAACACACTCCTGATTCTCAATCTTCTTAATGCAGAAAGAAGGATGACTCAGAACCATCAAAGAATAGTGAAAGCAAAGAAGAAAGAGTCATCGCTTGCTACAACTGCAAGAAGCCAGGACACTATCAATACAACTGTCCTGAGCTCAGTAGTGCTGAACGCGCAGCACGTAAGGCAAGGAGAGAGAAATTCACCCAGAAAAGATAATCCTACATAGCTGGCGAAATCTCAGACGACTCAGAAGAGGTCGACTCCTTTATGGATTCATCGGATGATGATGCAGCTTTCATGGCCCTAGAGCTTGAAGCTGAAGAAACAACTGAAAAGTGCCTAATGGCAGGTGAAGAGGATGAGGTAAACTCTCTTGAACCAGTCAATTCCTCTTCACATTGCACACATGACACTATTTCAGGTGCAGATGAGAATTTGGACGTCGCGACCGCATACGAAGAACTGCTCGACGAACAAATTCAGATGAGTCTGCAGCTCAGTAAGACTCTTCAGGAATTAGATACCCTGAAAGTGGAGAATCAGAGACTTTCTCAGGAGAGTCAGGTTGTTACTGAGGCCGAAGGACTTGTGTTGAGACTCAGGGAGGAGATAAACTCTCTGATGGCCAAGTCTCGAGCATCAAGAAGATCGGATTTCGGTTCGACCAATGACTTGACTCGAAAGATCTTGAGACCGAGTCGACCGAAGCAAGAAATGTCAGGACTTCAGACCGAGCACGACACACTGAAGAAAAGTGATGATGTCTGGAGGAGCCTGATGACTGAGCGTTACATGGGCGCTGAAAAGAAGCTGGAGGCTATGCTCGCAAGCAACAAGCCCAAGCATTGCAAGGAAGGACTTGGCTTCAACCAGGAAGCTTCCTCATCTGCCCCCGTTTGCTCAGAAGTGCGTCTTACTGATAGGTTTGTTCGAGGGGAAACAATCAATGCAAATTTACTTAACCCCTCAGCAAAGAACAAATAGAAGATGAAAGCACCTCATCCTAAGTATCAGTACACTGACCAAAAGATCAGTACCCAGACACCCCAGTTCAGTCAAGGGGGAACTAGCAGAGTTAAGTGGGCTGATCAGTATGGACCACCTCAGTTGACACATCCAGCTCAGTATGGATCATATTACTATGATCCTATAGTCAGAGGAGGTTCCAAGAGTCAGAAAAAGAAGAAGAACGCACAAAAGGCAAAGGTCAGCAGTCCACCAGCTCAGAAGATCCGGACTCCTGAACCTGAGAAGCCTAAGAAGTCAGCCTCGACTAGTCCAGTGGTCAAGTTTGTTGACTCAAACGGAAAGAAGTTGTCTGAAACCACCAGGGTTGTTAGACAAATTTGGGTTACAAAAGCTAACATCTAAGGACCCAAAATCAAAAATAAAGGGTACCTGAATATAATTATGTTTTGCAGGTGCATAAAGACCCATGGTATGTGGACAGCGGATGCTCAAGACACATGACATACCAAAGGAGTCTACTGAAGAATTATATTACTGAAGATGGACCCAGAATCGAGTTTGGAGATAATGCCAAAGGCTACACGAGAGGATACGGCACACTCAGCATAGGAACTGCCAACGTTCCTAGAGTATCCTATGTTGAAGGACTTCAGCATAATCTTCTCTCTGTTAGTCAATTTTGTGATAACTCGAATAGAGTGATTTTTTACGCCGGTTTTACGTGATGTCATTGATAAATCTACGGGAAAACAAGTGTTATCGGGTTCGCGCAAAAAGAATATCTACGTGGTCGATCGGAACTCAGTTGAACTCGAAGCTTGTTTGCTTTGGCGAAGAATGAAAACGAACGGGATGGCTATGGCATAGAAGGCTCGGTCATCTCAACTTCAAGACGCTCGAAAAACTAGCTAGGAACACTCTAGCAAGAGGACCGCCGAATGAGGTGTTCGAAAAAGACACTCGGTGTGAAGCATGTCCGAAGGGAAAGCAAACGAAGAATCAAAATCCGACGGTTCCATCTCCTTCCACCGATGGAATCCTTCACCGCTACATATGGATTTGTTCGGTCCGGTCTCTCCAGGTGAGGATCGGAGGCAAGAAGTATGCTTTAGTGGTCATAGATGACTACTCGCGCTACACATGGGTCATATTTATTGCCAACAAGTCCGACGTAAAAAACGAGTTACCAAAGCTTCGAAAAGGCTCGGTGTCGAGAAGAACACCAAGATCGAAAAATACGTTCGTGAGAGGAACCGAGTTCCTTAATTCCATGGTAGAGGAGTTACGTGAAGCGAAGGAATAGAGCATGAGACATCGGTCGCCCGCACACCTCAACAAAATGGAGTTGCTTGAACGAAAGAACAGAACTCTCAAAGAAGCAACTAGAACTTTACTCGCAGATTCAGGACTCCCATCCAAATTCTAGGCAGAAGCTACTGACACTGCATGTTACACTCAGAACCGATCTTTACTGACAAAGCAGCATAAGAGGACACCATATGAACTATGGAACGGCAGGAAGCCTTCTCTATCTTATTTCCATATCTTTGGTTGTTCATGCTTTATCCACAATAATGGGAAAGATCAGCTGAAGACTTTTGATAGCAAGTCAGATCAGGGAGTATTCTTAGGATACTCTCGGGTCAGCAAAGCTTTCAGAGTATTCAACTATCGGACTCTTTGCGTGGAGGAAAGCCCTCATGTTGTTTTTAACGAGTTTGCTATTGAAGACAGGGAGCAATAACTCAAATTCCGAATCGAGGACATCGGTAGACGGCTACGGGATCTAAGCTTAAAGAACAAACACGAAAAGATCCGACTATGTTGGGATGATGATTCAGACGAAGAAACTGAAGACAAATCTACTGAATCTCAACCAGCAGAGCAAGTAGCTGAGTAGATTGATTCTCCCGAACAGAATCAATCCCAGGTAACTCAGGTCGATGAGGAAACCGTAGAGGTAACTGAGACCACTACTGAGAATAACAACTCAGGGGGAACATCTAGTAATGTTCCTTAGCTGAATGCCCCCGAACACGGTGACTCGATAGATCATACTCTTATCACTGAAATTCTTCAATCTCAGAATAGTACAACTTAAATGTCTTACTCACCTGCTATCTGTGTTGAACAAATTTCAGATGAAGAGTTAAAACATCGTAGATCGTGGCTAGATGCTCACACTGCTGATCTTATAATTGGAGATCCTTCAGCACATGTCAAGACAAGATCCAGATTCTGTCAAGGAGAAAGCGCATTATTTTCCTGCTTCTTGTCTACTGAAGAGCCTCAGAATATTGAGGATGCACTTAACGATGCTGACTGGATTATTGCTATACAGGAGGAGCTGAATCAGTTCATGAGAAACGAAGTATAGGAGCTTGTAGACAGACCCCGGCATCAACATGTCATTGGAACCAAATGGGTCTTCAAGAACAAGCGAGATGAAAACAACGTTATAGTAAGGAACAAAGCAAGGCTCGTGGCAAAAGGCTACTGTCAAGCCGAGGGAATAGATTTCGATGAAACATTTGCTCCAGTTGCAAGATTGGAGGCCATAAGACTATTCCTTGCCTACGCAACACATCAAAGATTCGTAGTCTATCAAATGGATGTGAAGTCTGCGTTCTCGAACGGCGTACTTGAAAGAAGAAGTCTATATGGAACAACCGCCCGGCTTTCGAGCGGGGACATCAAGTATATAGACTCGAAAGGCTCTTTACGGGTTAAAACAAGCACCCGGGGCTTGGTACGATACCCTGTCGAGTTTCTTCTTCGAAAGGTTTTCGAAGGGCACGTAGATCGCACGTTGTTCAAGCATTCGACCGGAAGACGACCTATTACTCGTGCGAGATCTATGTAGATGATATTATCTTCGGTTCGAAGAATGTCATTATGTGTCGGCGGTTTGAAAGAATGATGAAGGACAAGTTCGAGATGTCGATGATGGGAGAAATGAACTACTTCCTTGGTTTTCAAGTCAAGCAATCGACAAAGGAACGTTCATCAATCAAAGCAAATACACTCGAGACCTCATCAAAAGATTCGGCGGCACATCCGGCAAACCTATCAAGATCCCGATGAACACGAATATGAAGATCGATCTTGACAAGGAGGGAGTATCAGTAGACCAAACCGAATATCGTGCTATAATTGGTTCATTATTATATTTAACAGCTACTCGTCCTGACATAACTTATGCTTGTAGGTGTACGTGCTCGATTTCAGGCGAATCCCAAGCAGAGCCATATGGACTCAGCAAAGAAGATTCTCCGCTATCTCCGAGGAACATCTGACATGGGTTTATGGTATCCAGCTGATGATAATATTGAACTAACTGCCTATTCTGATGCTGACTATGCAGGATGTAGAATTGACCGAAAATCAACTTCGGGAACATGTCGGTTCCTTGGCGGCAAGCGATCTCATGGTTTTCAAAGAAACAAGACACTTAGTAGCTACGTCGACTACCGAAGCCGAATACATGGCTGCCGGAAGTTGTTGCGCCCAAATCCTTTGGTCGAGACAAGAATGAAAGACTATGACGTCATTCGGAATGAAGTGCCGATCTTCTCGCGATAGTACCGAGTGCCATTGCAATCACTCGAATCTCGTACTACACATGAGATGCAAGCACGTGGACATCGAGACATCACTTCATTTGTGACCATGTCGAAAAGAAGGATATCGGGATGGAAAAGATCCATACCGACAAACAAAGGGCGATATACCGACCAAGCCTCTAGCCGAATCCGTATTCGGGAGAACTTTCGGTAGAGCTAGGTCTGCTTGGACCCTACCGACCCCGGTCGGTAATAAGGTTTCGGGAGAGGAACATTCCGGTGAGGGGGAATGATCACTCTCGCATGCGAATGTATTCGATACGTAGAGATTCGAAACCATCTACACGAGGTATCGGTCGACTACTATGTTCAGCGACGGGTTTGCGTATCTCTACTCAGTAGTAATTTATATTACAGAACCTTGCATTTATGACAAAGATTCAGCATGATATTAATATCTCTTGGTTTGTCTTTATTATTAACGGATTTCATTTAATGCACGACATTCCATAAATAAGCTTGCTGAACTCTGCGGGCATTTAATGCATGTCTTTTCACAGTTACTACTTAGGCTATTTTACAACTGGCTTTGAATTAGGCGGCATATGTGATCATTACCTTTTATAATATTGAATCTTAACCGTCCATCTCATAAAGCAGGTTTAAACTCAGTCGTAGATCGATAACTGTTCATCTTCTAGATATGCATATATTTCGATCAAATCTTAAGAACCGCCATATTCGCACTTAACATATCTTACCTCCGAAAAATCCGAGAATACCTTTTTGCAAAACCCTCATTTGCTTACTTTCACTTCGATCAAATTCTCGGTATGCCTACATGAAGTTACTTATGTGTTGATCATTATTGATTGGTATCATGTATAAAAATGTTTTATTTAAAAATCGATGCGATAACGACTTCGTGTAACAGTACAATGGCGGAAACCAATATCTCCCGTGATCTCTCCGGCGGATATGCGAGAATATTTTGGAGAAGGATCGCGTGTGATTTGAATCCACCATGGATTTCTACTCGTGCGATCTGGAGTATATGGATGAGATCTTCTCAGCTCTGCGCGAGTCAGGGCTGGAGAAATTTCTGTCTAGGAGGCCTACTTTCTTCCTCCCGAGACAGGTTGCACAATCAGTACTTAAATTCGGACGCGTGTGCGAAGATATAGTGGTGAAGTTCGTTGCTCATTCCATTAAAGACGCCACTACGGAGCTGAAGCAGATGTCCATCAAGGAAGCCCTGAAGCGGAGCTTTGATCTGCCCTCCGAAGGAATTAGTACAGTCGGGTACAGAGACGACAGAGTTGATGAATATCTTACCATCTTCTGTGGAAAGCCCACTACTTTCAGAGCAGCTTTTCCAAAGAACAGCATGTTGCCTCAGTTCAGGGCACTTGCTTACATTGTCACACAGCTACTGACAAGTCAAGCAGGGTCGTTTGACCAAGTGTCAAGGCCAAAGATTCAGATGATGATGGCCATATACGACCGAGCCCAGATTAATTGGACGGAGTTCTTTCTCCGTGAATTCATGGCTCAGGCTGCTAAGTTCGACAAAGCATCGAATATGCTGAGCGCCAAGGGCAAGTTGCTGTATGGACTCAAGTTGTCCATCATGATTGAAGATTTATGTGGATCTGAGCCTATCACCTACAGTGACAAGGAGTACTTCAATATGAAGAAGGTCAGATTTCACAATAGGACAGCAGCGCTTCAGCAAATAGGGTCAGGACCCTCAGCAGTCATTCAGCAATCTAAGCCTCAGCAGGCTACGCCCACAAAGAAAAGAACCCCTCCCGCAAAACCTCCTAAGGCACCGACGAGGAAACTGAAGAAAGCCGGTGAGGTGCCAGCTACTGAGGAGGTTCCAGAAGTGCCTGCTGAACAGGCTCCTGAGAGGACTACTCAGCCCATGCAGCTGGTTGATGAGTCCGAGTCTTCTGAGAAGACTCAGTCAGTGGAGAAGATCGTCTCCACTGAAAGGGACCAAGGGGATGCTTCGAAGCTCGGAGCGCGAGATATTCGGCACCTAGACGGCCCCCCTTTCCGTTCCTCCACTCGGCTCGGTCCCGCCAATCCGAAGAACTAAAGTCTCACATTGACTTGGAGTCTGAGACTGCATCTGAAAGTGAATCGACCGGGATGGAAGCCTCAATGATCTTATCTCGAGCAACCCGCGAGATCCTTCAACAGATACCGGAGCTTGCTGATCATTCAGACTTGATGATCATTGCCAAATCAGCAAGGCTCCACATGCTTCTACGCTTTCAGGAGTGGCCGCATCTACTTCGCCTTGTTCTCCACTACTCCTGTCAGCAACTCCATGAGGAGGAGATGAAGTTGAGGCAGCAAATAGGCTACTCAGAGCCTGCTGACCTCAGCACCATGGAGAATCTGAGGGCCGCTATGCTTGCGATGATACATGACAAACAAGCAGAAGGCTCAGCACCCTCAAATGGGTTAGATCATGACGACTAGGACCCACCCAAGGATTCAGGCCCTGGACAACCTGATGAGGGATCACTCTAGGACAAGGATACACATGCTGACATTCCTGATATTCCACTCAGTATCCTTGGACCTAAGAAGTCCACGGCTGGTGCTTCGTCCTCAGCAGAGCCCGCTCAGCTCTTGCTGCAGTCGACTTTCGAAGCAACACCCAGCCAGACCGCAAAGAGATCTCGATCAGTGGCTAAGGCCTTAAATGCTCAAGGGATCAAGAATCGAGATCTTGCGAAGGCTATCCATCGTACATGGAGCAAACTGCTCAAGCCACGACTAATGAACTTCAGGGGCTGAAGTCTTCTGTTTCTCAATCAGCCGCCCCTGATGTTTCTGCGCTTATTTCAGACGCATTGGCTCAGCAGCGGTCCAATTTGAATCTCATCTCAGGATCTTTCAGGAGAGCCAAGCCAAACTACTTGAGGAATTTCAGGCTTCCAAATTAGTTCATACTGAAGCTATTGCTGAACAATCCCAGGCCACAGATATAAGACTTGATAATATTCAACCGGTCCCGGAGGATAAGATCTACGAGAAGCCTGAATGATTTTAAGGGCTGCAGCTGAACTCTCCTACAAGCGATACAATGAAGCTCTGACTTCTGAGAGGAACGAGCTGCATGAGGCACTGACAGACTTTAAGGATCAAATTCAGTCGTTGTCAACCTCCTTCAATAGCCTTCAGAAAAAGGTACTTATCCCTACCCCGGCTGCTATTGATGATGCCAAAAAGGGGAAAGTAAAAAAGGGAAGAAAAAGAGTGCCGAGCCAGCAAAAGGCAAGAAACAGAGTACTGAGAAGCCTACTCCTAAGGGTAAGCTACACTGAAGTCATCTCAGACTCAGACTCAGACTCAGACGGGTGAGGCCCAGGGTGTCCCAACTATGAGCACAGTTGAGACCGGCCCAAGTGGCTTAGGATCCCAGGCTACTCATGCAACCCTGACTCCTACTGATATCATCAAGGAGGTTGCAGAGTATGCTGAACAGAATGAGGACTCAGATGATGAAGAAGAGGTTCCTCTACCTCCACCTGTTCAGGGAAGAGGTAAGAAAGTAATAGATCTCCCGACCCCTCCAGCAAAGAAGAAAACCAAGAGATATATTTCTGCTGAGGAGGAGGCTCAGATAGCGGCTGATGAGAAGCTCGCTAGGGAGATTGCCGATGCTGAAGCTGCCAACAAGCCAAAGTCTAAGCCTGCTAAAGGAAAGACAAAGGCACCAACACGCGGTGGAAAGAAGAAAGCGCTCGCTAGGTTGCCTCCCGAGAAAAACTCATAATCGATGATGATGAAGATAGGGAGAGGCAACAACAACAGCAAAAAGGCACTCATCAGCAAGGTACGTCCAAAAACAAATCTAGTACCTCTGCTGATTCTGAACAAGCTCCTCAGAAGCCTCAAGAGCAAGATGCAGAAATTGAAGCAATATTCGCTCAGATGGAGAGATATCTCTACCGAGGAGAGGAAGCTAGACAGTTAGAGGATGCCAGGCAGAGGATACATTTGGCAGACCTCGAGGCACTCGAGAATTCATGCGAGCAAGAGGCCGGTCGAGAGTTCCTTCGAAAGCTGACATTCCTTATCGATACAGAAGGTTCAGGAAGCCAACTGATCTGAAAACACATAGATGGCCGAGATCAGATGCCTATTCAGTTCAATCAGAGATGGGAATCGGCCAAGATTGAGTTTATCAAGAGAAATTATCTCTGGAGATTCTGGCCTGAAATGTCTAAGGCTAATGCCTACGTCGAATGGATGGCTGTTATTGAACCTGATCTTTACCCATATTTGCACAGAGCCGTAACTGAAGGGGTAGTAGTCAGCGTTCTTGAAGCAAGAATCATTCCTCCACCCAGAAGACAAGACGACTCAGTCCATCTCGGAGTAATTGAACGAGAAGTGAAGAATGCTTTGCGATGAACGAGAGGTCTAGAACAAGATGATCCGGCGAGACTTGGCTGAATACTTGAAGGCGAGGAAGAACACGTTCAGAATGTATGGAATCCCCCTGCCTGAAGATCAATCTCAAGGTTTCATGAATAGGATTCAGCAGTTTAAGGGTTCTCCTCCTTAGTTCTCTTCTTAGCTTAGCAAGATTTGTATTGTACGTAACTGACTATCATATATATACAATCTGCTTTTTGGCTTTGACAACTACTTGTTGTCTAAATAGCCGTGTTTGCTTTATGCTTTAACACTCAGAATCACTGAAGTGATTACTGACACACACACACTTTGTTTATTTACTTGTCAGTTTTTGCTCGGTTAGATTTCTGATAGACTAAACTTTCATAGAGTTATTTCTCATAGAGGGTAATTATTGCCCATGGGGGAAATTGTTGTAAAGGGGGAAATTGTTCTGCTCTGTCTCCCTCAGTAGTCTAGCACTTACCAGACAACTCCACTAATCCTTCTTGTAATTATGTAAGGAGCTCTATTCCTGAGTAAGTTAGTGTTTAACATAGATGATAGGTTTTGGCATCATCAAATAGGGGGAAATTGTTGGGTGATGATTCCATCCTCAGCACTGTTACTCTTAGTGGGAAATGATTCGGTCTTAGACACTGATCTTAAGCTCAGTAGCCTTGTGCTCTGTACTTGTCTGAAGATTTGACCTGATTGATGAACCATTCCGTTGTATATGTTGTTTGTCTCTGAGGTTTCAGACTCAGTAGACACTCTGCTCTGGTCAAGGCGCTCAGTAGCTTATTTGCCTCAGCACCAGTGTAGAAGACTCAGTGATCTTTGGACTCGGCGGGAGCAAGACACCGAGAGAGTCAGTTGAACTGAACTCAGTAGGAGTAGTTCACTGAACTCAGAGCTGACCTTCAGTAGTGTACCTCAGCATTATACCTACTGACTACAGGATCAGACTCAGCACGACAGACAATCTTCTGAATTGTCAGATCTTTTTGAAATACAATCAGCATAGTCATATACGAGGAAGAGAGAAGTCAGCTTCAATTAGCCTCGAAGTCTATTCTGTCTCAACCACTTTATTCACCTCGACAAATGACAAGCATACACGTGTCATCCTACCTACTAAAGCTGCAAGTCAACACTTTCCGGAAAAGGAGGAAAAGGCACTGTTACCTACGTCAAAAAGAGCCGTTTGCTACCAAAAGAGAGAGAGAGAAGAAGATCGTCTCCAACGGATCTATTTCAATCTCTGCTCTATAAATAGAGGGATTATTCAAGAAGAATGCACCCGAATGCACGTATCTAGAGCAAAAATCACGAAAGCATTCAACGAGCAAAGAACCCAAAGAACTACGTCTTAGCAAGAACTCGAAGAACAATCTTCCGGCGAAAGACTACATTCTAGCTCATAAGGAATCAAGCTGAACCGACATACAAAGCCTCTAGTATCCAATCGACGTTACACGAACTTATAGCTTACCTTCAGCTGTTCGTCGATCTAGAAGCTACTCACTCATATTCCCTACCCCTCTAACCCTAAGCTCAATCGTTCTTATCTATAGCTTAGACGAAGGAGTTCACCTTTGAACCCGATCCTTATTGTATAAGGACTCCTTCACTGTTGGAGAAAGTTTGTCAAACACTTCTAAGTTTGATGTTTGTAAGCCGAGACTTGGATCGCCTAAAAACCAAGACGCGGCTTTGCCCGGTCTGCAAGGCGACCGAGACTAACTCGGGATAAATAATAGCCTCCTGATCTTTCGGGACAGTGGACGTAGGATTTGAGCGATATCCGAACCACTTTAAAAATCCTGTGTCTCTATTGCTTTCCTTACTGTTGCATTGATTTTACTATTCACACTGAACATCATTTCTTTAAAATCAATCAACTGTCTCAGCATACTGAACTTCATATCTACTGAACTGAGACTTTCATAAAACGTTTTCACCACTCAACTGATTTGGGCCTACACACATTTCCGCACGCTGAACTCTTACTATAGATACTGAATTTCTGACTCAGTCAGCTAGCAGATCTCAGTAGAGTCAGACTCTTTGCCGCACACGATTCATAACAGCTGTTTGGTATGCTGAACTGTTTCAGTCAGACACCATCCTGAATAGGACTGTTCGTGTTCGAAGTTGAGAAATCGAATCAGGTGTATTCACCCCCCCCCCCTCTACACCTGACCGTACACTCGGGACCAACAACCCACACGTCTGGGCTGCCCAAATTCGGCGACAATTGCCACCACCGTGATGGGAATCAAGCGAATTTCACATCCCGTCGCCGGCGAACTTCGCTGCTCAAATTCATGCTCTCCGAGCCGCGATTCGAACAATTGATAGAGGGGAAACATAATTGGAACACTCACAACCACCGTGTAACGGATTCCGGCCGAGATTAGTCCCTCAATTTCCTAAATTTCAAACGATTCACTGGAATGAATTCATGACGAGCAGCAAACTTCAAACGTCAATTTCAATCGCATCCGGCATCAGATGACCCCTTACAACCTATCGACGCGAAGCTCGTAAGACGAGGAATCCAGAGGTTCAAGCCGATTGTTAATTGGACTCCACATCCGCTGGGAATCGCCGCCGCAAGATGCGGCGGAACCCTAGCCAAATTAGGGTTTTCCGGCCGAATTGGGGATTTCTGGATAACACGACCACTTTCTCCTTTCTGGTGCTATTTCGGACAAACCAAAAATCGGAATGGGTCGTGCGACCTATCCAGGCGAAGCTAACGAAAAAATGAACAAAAATATACGAATGGATCGGAAAAATGAGTCGACACGCGCCCCACGTGCCTCCTGAAGAGGACGGTCGTGTTCTGCCAGACATTAAGGTTTCGCCTTTTCTGTCTTTCTGCGCCGTCGCGCCTCGATTTTCATGCAATCCGGACCAAAATACAATATAAAATAGCAAATACAATGATGCACATTGGTCCTATCAACTACTCGTGGATTTTCTCACGAGAAAAATATTACAACGGGGTTAAAACTGTGGCTCGCAGGCCGCCCCAAACACAAAAATTAACCCGATAACGACGGAATTAAACCATAATCATGCTCCTAACAACAACAATCAGAGCCTAAACCAGGCTATGATACCAATTGAAGGAAAATAGAGGTTAGGAACGATACCTTCCTCCATCGTATGTTGTTGCAGCTCTGATTGTTGCTCGTGTGTCAGATCTTCTGATCTGTGTCCCGACCTTTTTCTCCCTCTGGGTGGTCAGAGAACTGGAAAAAATTAAGAATATGGTCTCTCCCACTCTCACGCACGGCGTGTATGTATTTGTGTATGTCTTTTTTTATTTATGAACATAATACTAATATATATAGACTTCAAAAGCCAATATAATATTAATATTTGTAGCCCATTAATTTAATTATATTCCTAATGGACTTCCACATAATTAGCCCATAATATAATTAATTAATCTATTGGGCTACTAATATTTATCAATTAATTGGCCCAGCCAATTAATTCTAGATAAATAACATTATTAAATAATATAAAATTACATTATCTATTAATAATTATTTTTGAGAGACAATAAATAACTAGGCAACTAATTGGGCCAGATCAGAGATCTAATACAAGAAATAAAGCAGGGCCTCAAATTAATTAATTATCTATGCTCAGCCAGAGCAAAATTAATTAATAAACACAGATTCATTCCACTAGAGAATTCGTGCTGACTTACCCCTTTATCCCAAATTGAGCAAGGGCTTGTATTTTAGACTTAATCGATCTCCGTATTTAAGATACAAATATCCATTAATTAATTAAGCTCACTGACAGCTTAAATTAATTAACATCTTATATTCCTGAGTAGTACCACTCGACCTTATTAACACACCTGAACTTAATCAACCGGTCGGGTTTAGTGTGCTAATCCTTTCGATTCCTCAAGGATATTATCAACCAATTTTACTAGGATATGGTTCCAAGATACAGACAACCAGCCTGAGCCACAAATAACTACTAACACCCAAGATACGTAGATCCGGTTGCGATAACGTTCACCATAGTAGGTCAAAGTGATAGATAGCCAAATGCGCTCAGCTGAAGTCTTACCAAGCTTAAGACCAGCTAAGTCACCGATATCTTGGTTCTCCACTTAGGTCAGTCAGGAGAACACATCTCATTGTGATCCATCAATACACCACCTTAAGTGTACCAGTAAAGACAAGCAGTCAAGACAAGTCACTATCATCAAATAATAGAATTGTGTTTAGTAGAGAAGTCTAGGGGGAAGTAGGTAATAGAATTGTGTTTGGTGTATTATGTTGATAGACATAATTGATGTATAGTATTAAGAGAAATTATGTTTGAAGATGTATCGTCCTCACATACTATAGATGACATTCAGATGTATAAGGTTTTGGCATCATCAAATAGGGGAAAATTTTTGGGATGAGATTCAGTATGACAAGATTTGAAGATTCCAAAACCTCTAGCTGAATGATGAACCTTGTATAATGTAATAGCTTAGTTGACTTCAGCATGTTAGGAACTCAGTAGGCTAGCCAGAGTTCAGTAGCTGATAGGATTTAGTAGATCATCTGTGGTTCAGCCGAAGAACTCAGCACCTGTAACTCAGTTGGGAATGCTATAACCCTCTGAATCTGCAAAGAAATTCGAGCCACGAGCTGAAATCTCACACGAATGGTAGTAGGAGATAATTCGGTAGAGGTCCATGGAATCATAGGAAGTCAACTCAGCATGCTCTTGGAGTTTGAACAAACCTCACCTACTCGCTAACCTCGACCAATGAGAAGCTGCCAGCATTGTACATGCTCTGACACAAAGTTGCTTCCAAGACTGAAAAAGTTGGAATCTCTACAGTATCATTCAAATTGAAGATGACCATTTTCTTATTGGTTTTGACACGTATCTAGACTCCCTCCAACGGATATATTCATAAGTCGAGACTATAAATAGAGAAGAGTCTTCATGCAGAGAAGATATCAACGGGAACAAAAGCATTGAAGCGAACAAACACTCTAGCAAACTCAAAGTCGAATCCAGTGAAGAACTTGCACACAGAGAGATCATTTCTAGTTCTTCACTCTAGAGTTTCATCAGTTCCCTTTCTCTATTCTAAGCGAGCTTATTGTAATATCATTAGCTTAGAAAACTCGAAGGAGTTCATCTTTTTGAACTATTCTTATTGTAAGCACTCTTTCATAGTTGGAGAAAATCAAACCCTTGTGTTTGAAACTGTAAAGTCACTACGACTATAAGTAGATAGTTGTCCAGCGCATATCTCAACTGAGACTTGCTCAGTATAAGCAAACAAGATTGTATCTGTCCTGTGCACAGATCAACTGAGACTTGCTCAATATAAATAAATGCAAGAACTCCTTCTTTGTTCAGGACAGTGGACGTAGGATCCTGTGTTTCCGAACCACTTTTAAAAATTGCTTGTGTCGATTTTACTGTTGCATTGATTACTGTTCATATTGCTTAAAACTGCCTTTTAATAAATCAGCATAAAACGGGTTTTCAAACTGATCCGTTTTCAATTTACTGTTGCATTGATTATTGTTCATATTGCATAAAATTGCTTGTGTCGATTTTACTGTTGCATTGATTACTCTCTCGCGCGCTCATGTTCGTGTGTGTGTATGCGTGTGTTTATTTATGTAGGTTATGAAAAATATTTTTTTCTAATAATAACGTAAGACTTTATTACATACACCAAGCCAATTAATTAATTAATTCTGAATGGACAGACCATTGGTAGTAAGTCGGTATACAAGAGAATGAGAGGACCGAATGGAGAGATCGTGGCATTTAAGGCCAGACTAGTGGCGAAAGGGTTTATATAAGTATTCAACAATTTAAGAACTTGAACCAGTTTGGACTGACTTGCTTAGCTACATTATTGTGTTCCCAAGAGTGTCACCCAAACATAGAGCATCACATTTGTTAGTATTGTAGTCTAGTTGGCAATTGGAAGCTAATCCGAGCGTATTGGGGCAAGGGGATTGTTTGAGTGTTTGGGACTTTTTTTAACAATGTGTCACAAGTGTTTAGGGATGGGCTCAAGTAATAAACCTAAAAGGTGTTACGCTAGTACCCAATATATCCCCTAAGGTTGAATTTCGTGGACTACACGACGATGTATGCTACTCCCTATCGATATATCTATGTTTGCTAATCCTAAAAGGGTTTTTTGAAGGTGTGATTGTTGTACTATCTAGGCAAAGCAAAAAAAATTAATATAAAGGATACAAGGTGATAGGTGATCAAGTGAGGGAGATGTGTAGGAATTTAGTTGTCACTTTGGTCTTATCTCAATTTAATGATATTTACATATCAATGTATCTCTAGAAAGAAGAACTAAAAAGATGTTCTACCTAAGTGACAAGTTCTTCACTGAATAAACTTTGAGTTCGCTAGAGATTGTATTCTTGTATGCTTAGCGTTCCCTCTCTTGTCTTCATCGTTTGAAGTTCGATCTCTCTATATAGTCTTGACTTGTGAATAGATCCGTTGGAGGGGACCTAGACACGTGTAAAAAAAGACAAGGAAAACGGCCAACTTCATTTTGAACGTTATTGTAGAGATTCTCTCTTTTTAAGTCTTGAGGGCAGCTTTTGTCAGTGCAAGTACAGTGTTGTCAGCTCCTCATTGGTCGAGGTAGAATGGTAGTTGAGGCTTGTTCAAACTCCAAAGCAGATGTTGAGTTGACTTCCTTTGATTCCTCAGACTGATAAATCTTCTACTGACATTCTTCTGAAAAGTTTAGCTCCATGCCTTTTCCTGTCCATGGACTCAGTAGGTTCTGACCAACCATACTGAGTGTTCAATGCTGAGTTCGTCCGATTGACAAGATCTACTATTATGAGTCTATCAGCTACTGAACTCTAGCAAGCTTATTGAGTTTCTAATATGCTAAACTCAACTAAGCTATTACATTATTTGGCTCATCATTTTGCTAGGGGTTTTGGGATCTTCAAATCTTATCATAATGAATCTCATCCTAATAAAGGGGGAGTGTTGTAAATATATTATAAATATATATTTACCATATATATAGTGACAAACCCTAAAAACCCATAAACTCATATATAACTCTATAAATATAAGTATTTGGTCCTTATACTAATACATTTCTTATTCTCGCTCTCTCTATTTTTCTCTACATTTATTTAGTTTATAACAATATTGTTCTTCTTATTCCAAGTACCTATTATTTTAAATCATATTTGTTTGTGACATGATAACTCTGTGCAAAAGAGACTCTTGACTTTCTCATGTACAAGAGTTTCTAATTTTATTAAAAATAAAAAAGTAAGTTTAGGCAATCGAGAAGAATAAGAATTGAAGAATAAAAAAACAATGATAGAATTTTTCTATCATAAAGAGCCACTTTATTTTATAATCTCTTTTTTGAGGAATATAATCAGATCCACTATGTTTGGAATATAAACTTTATTCTGTTTACAAAGATTTGATATTGTTTACTGAATAATAAAAGGTCAAGTTCAGTGGGTTTTCATTTTCATAGGCAGATATGTTAAATTTTAAATTAGAGGCATAAAATTAGAGGATAAAATATGCAATTTTGTGAGAGATAAAATGTTAAAAACTAGATAGAAAATTTAAGAAATTCGGGATTTTTATGATTTGCAAAGGTATGTGAAAAGTTTAACTAATTGAGATTGTTTTTTTATTATTATTTCTTCTACAAATCAGGGTTTTTTTTTTTACCATATGTACAAGTTTAAATAAACTAAAAGATTTGTGTATTTATTTGAACATTTTCAAAGTTAAGTGAAGAATTAATATTCATGTATTTTTTGAGTATTTACATGTTAATATGGACGGATATAAGGGTTGTCCCACCAATATGATCCATTTTTATATGAATTTCTATATATTTTTTCATCTTGCTCATTTCTTTCAAAATTATGGATTTCACCTCAACTCTCCTAATACTGAATTTGTCCGTGCATGTTAATAATCATTTTTTTAACTAAACAAGCCCAAATATGAAGCAACTATAGAGGAACAATCTATGTAGTCCTCATGAATAGTGGACCGAGGAAAGAGATATTATGCGTGTATATGACAAAATCAGAATTACACAACCACTAAAATGTACATATTTCTTTTGAGATATGTAGCATATAAGATTAATGTGTTTCTGTCTAGACTTATGGACAGTGCAAGCGGTTTCAGTGATTGAGATCAGAGCCGGGCTAACATTATTTTCATGTCGTATTTATCCAAATTTTAGCTTTTAACTATTCCATTCCACTCAATTTGGAGGACCCTAGAAAGGTGTCTTTCAATAAAATGCTTATAATAAAATATTCTTCACAAAAATAAACATATTAAAAGGACAAACTTACCTGCGACGGTTGCAAGATCTTGTTATATGGAAAGCATCTCAATTCAAATCCCACACAAAAAAATCAACTCCAATACTTTCAATACTTAAGTATATTTTTACAATTATTTAGAAATATTATTCGATCAGGAACTGCATCATGTAGAAAGGTTGCTTAATGTAAGAAATAAGAAGTAATCTATACTCTTTATAGTTTATATTATCATTGAATGGTTTGAATTGAACATCCCCACAATATCTATTATGCATATATTTTAGATGTTTTATGCATTATGACAAAAGTGTAAACGTTATAGGATTTATGCAAAAATATATATAAATAAATAAATAAAGATTATGTTCAAAAAATATAAGAATTATGAACACATTCTATTTCTTATATAATTTTGTCTTCTTACCGGATTTATATTGTATTCGATCATAATACTAAAAGTACCATTTCTGATGGAGTACTATTTATATATTTATATTTTCATTTTATAGGATCCTTTAATTTACTCTAATTAACATTTTTGTAAAGTATTATTTTTATAGAAAGCTGTATTATTTTTAAATAGATAGAGCGTGAAACTATTAGTTAAAGAAAAAGGAACGTTATATAACATGTGAGTTCACCCATTATACAAGGTCCACTCTAACTAGTCAAATAGAACATTAATAAATGCTACAATCACTTACTTGCACTTTCTTTTCTGAGTACTCGATGTCGACCAGAAATAGAATACGTTGTTTTGTAGAGTTTTAAGATTATTATAAAAACGGAATTATTTTAATATCTTTCAAATGTGAATTTCTCTTGTACATTGATCTCTATGTAAATACTTGTACAAATTGATTTAACATTATACATGAGATTACAAAGATTAAATTAATTTTAAGTTAGGCAAATTGGATTTTTTAGTCCCCAAAGTATGGTCTTTTGGCCAATTTGGTCCCTTATTTATTTATTTTTAGTTATTTGGTCCTCAAACTATGAAATTTTGGCCAATTTGGTCCTTCCGTTTAATTTTCCGTTAGTTAACCGTTAAATTTTTATTTTTTTTTAAATTAAATAAAATAAAAAGGGTATTTTAGGAATAATTTTTTCGAGGATCAAAACATCCAACTTATCGAACATTGAGGATCAATTTGGCCAAAAATTTTCGTTACTTAAATTTTTCTAATATTTTAGTAATTTTATTTTTTAAGAGCCAAATACAACAATTATAATACTTTTCTCAAACTAATAGTTAATCATGAAAATAAAAATAAAAATATTATATTAATAAAAATCATAGGATACTTTTTCTTCAAATACAACATAAGTATTTATGATTAACTATTAGTTTTTCTTACATAACGAATTTTAAAATACTTTCATTAATATAATATTTTTTTAAGTAATAAGTCTTTATTACACTAAAGTTGTTTGGAATAGGTTTTATAAGAAATTTCTAGCTCAAAAGTTGCTCAAAAGTTTACTTTAATGCATAAATTTGTTAAGTAATAAGTCTTTATTACACTTATGCATAAATTTGCTCAAAAGTTTACTTTAACAAAAGTTGTTAGTGTTTGCCAAAAAAAATATATATATATATACATATATTTTTATACACTAACGAAAAATTACTAAAATATTAAAAAAAATTAAGTAATGAAAAATTATATATATATATATATATATATATATATATATATATTTGGCAAACACTAACAACTTTTGTTAAAATGAACTTTTAAGCAAATTTATGCATAAGTAGCTAGAAATTTCTTATAAAACCTATTCCAAACAACTTTAGTGTAATAAAGACTATATATTTTTGAAAAACACTAACAAATTTTGTTAAAATGAACTTTTAAGCAAATTTATACATAAGTAGCTAGAAATTTCTTATAAAAACTAGGCAAATTGGATTTTTTAGTCCCCAAAGTATGGTCTTTTGGCCAATTTGGTCCCTTATTTATTTTTTTTAGTTATTTGGTCCTCAAACTATGAAATTTTGACCAATTTGGTCCTTCCGTTAAATTTTCCGTTAGTTAACCGTTAAATTTTTATTTTTTTAAAATTAAATAAAATAAAAAGGGTATTTTCGGAATAATTTTTTCGAGGACCAAAACATCCAACTTATCGAACATTGAGGATCAATTTGGAAAAAAAATTCGTTACTTAAAATTTTCTAATATTTTAGTAATTTTATTTTTTAAGAGTCAAATACAACAATTATAATACTTTTCTCAAACTAATAGTTAATCATGAAATTAAAATAAAAATATTATATTAATAAAAATCATAGGATACTTTTTCTTCAAATACAACATAAGTATTTATGATTAACTATTAGTTTTTCTTACATAACGAATTTTAAAATACTTTCATTAATATAATATTTTTTTAAGTAATAAGTCTTTATTACACTAAAGTTGTTTAGAATAGGTTTTTTTAAGAAATAATCCAGTACTCTTATAAGAATTAAAATTGTTAAAATTATTTTAACAAAAGTTGTTAGTGTTTGCCAAAAAAATTAAAAAAATATATATATATATATATATACATATATTTTTATACACTAACGAAAAATTACTAAAATATTAAAAAAAAATTAAGTAATGAAAAATTTTATATATAAATATACATATATACATATATATAAAATATATATATATATATATATATATATATATATATATATATTTGGCAAACACTAACAACTTTTGTTAAAATGAACTTTTAAGCAAATTTATGGATAAGTAGCTAGAAATTTCTTACAAAAACTAAAATGCCAAACAATTTAGTGTAAAAAAGACTTATTGCCAAAAAATATATATATACATATATTTTTTTTGACAAACACTAACAACTTTTGTTAAAATGAACTTTAAGCAAATTTATGCATAAGTAACTAGAAATTTCCTATAAAACCTATTCCAAACAACTTTAATGTAACAAAGACTTATTACTTAAAAATTATTATATTAATGAAAGTAATTTAAAATTCGTTATGTAGGAAAAACTAATAGTTAATCGTAAATACTTATGTTGTATTGAAGAAAAAGTATCCTCTAATTTTCATTAATATAATATTTTAATTTTAATTTTCATGATTCACTATTAGTTGGAGAAAATTTTTATAATTGTTGTATTTGACTCTTAAAAATAAAATTACTAAAATATTAAAAAAAAATTAAGTAACGAAAATTTTTGGCCAAATTGATTCTCAATGTTCGATAAGTTGGATGTTTTGGTCCTCGAAAAAATTATTCCGAAAATATCCTTTTTATTTTATTTAATTTAAAAAAAATAAAAATTTAACGGTTAACTAACGGAAAATTAAACGGAAGAACCAAATTGACCAAAATTTCATAGTTTGGGGACCAAATAACTAAAAAAAATAAATAAGGGACCAAATTGGCCAAAAGACCATACTTTGGGGACTAAAAAATCCAATTTGCCTAAAAACTATTCCAAACAACTTTAGTGTAATAAAGACTTATTACTATATATATATATATATATATATATATATATATATATATATTTCGGATCATATTTTATAGCCCAGTGACACAATTTATCGAACATATTACTATAAATATATGATCCCAAAAAATATATAATTTTTTTTTGACAAACACTAACAACTTTTGTTAAAATGAACTTTAAACAAATTTATGCATAAGTAGCTAGAAATTTCCTATAAAACCTATTCCAAACAACTTTAGTGTAACAAAGACTTATTACTTAAAAATATTATATTAATGAAAGTATTTTAAAATTCGTTATGTAGGAAAAACTAATAGTTAATCGTAAATACTTATGTTGTATTGAAGAAAAAGTATCCTCTGATTTTCATTAATATAATATTTTTATTTTAATTTTCATGATTAACTATTAGTTGGAGAAAAGTTTTATAATTGTTGTATTTGGCTCTTAAAAATAAAATTACTAAAATATTAAAAAAAATTAAGTAACGAAAATTTTTGGCCAAATTGATCCTCAATGTTCGATAAGTTGGATGTTTTGGTCCTCGAAAAAATTATTCCGAAAATACCCTTTTTATTTTATTTAATTTTAAAAAATAAAATTTTAACGGTTAACTAACGGAAAATTAAACGGAAGGACCAAATTGGCCAAAATTTCATAGTTTGGGGACCAAATAACTAAAAAAAATAAATAAGGGACCAAATTGGCCAAAAAACCATACTTTGGGGACTAAAAAATCCAATTTGCCTTTTAAGTTACATCAAATTGTGTAATAGTTTGGAAAAATATAAATGAAATTCAAAATAAATTATTTGAACACTCGTTATTACATTAGTCATAGACTAGCGCTAAGTCATTCTCTGTCCGACTAAAAATCTTAGTTGCGACCTTATTTAGTTGTATTTTTTTTTATTAATTTCTTTCACTTTTTTATTTGGCAAAAAATACTATACGATTTTATATTTATTTTATTTTTTTTAATTTTCTTTTTCTTTTCTTTGAATTTTTTTTCCAACTTTTATTGAGGATGGGCATGCCATTTGTAATGAACAACATTATCATTTGTTATACGAAATTGTCATTGGTTGAGTATCATTTATTTTGAAAAGAAATGTCATGTTCGTTTTAAACGCCATCTACCATCATTGACTGAAGTATTATTTGTTTTGAGCAAAAGTATCATTTATTGAGTATCATTTGTTTCGAACAAAAATGTCATTTGTATTGAACAAGTTTCATTTGTATATTATCAATTTTTTCGAACAAAAGTGTAATTTATTTTTAAAAAAGTGTCATATATTTAGGAAAAAATGTCATTTATTTCGAACAAAAGTGTCGTTTATTTTTAACAAAAGTGTCAATTATGAGATACTACCTCTGTCCCGCTATTACTGTCTCATTTTCCCGAAATGAACGTCACATTATTTCTGTCTCACTTCCCAATTTAGAAAAATAACTACCAATTCTCTCTTACTTTACCATCTTCTCTCTCCTGCTTTCTGTTACTTTATCATCTTATCACTTTTTTACTTATCATCTACCCTCACTCATATTCTATCTCCTACTTTATCATCTACCAATATCTCATACTTTATCATCTACTCTCTTATTTTCGTGCCGAAAAGAAATGAGACAGAAATAGCGGGACGAAGGTAGTATCAATTAACTTCGGTCATTTGTTTTGAACAAAAGTGTTAATTATTTTTAAAAAAAAGTGTCATTTTGTTGTGAACAAATGTGTCATTTATTTTGAACAAAAGTTTCATTTATTGACTATCAATTGTTTTGAAAAAAATATGACATTTGTTCAGAACAAAAGTATCATTGCTTTGAACAAAAGTGTCATCTATTATGAATAAAAGTATCAATTGTTTTGAACAAAAGTCTCATTCATTCAGTATGAATTATTTTTAAAAAAAGTGTCACCTTTTCTAAACAAAAGTGTTATTTGAAAATTACAAAAATACATGCTTATCATAAATCAAAATTATACCCTGCCCAACTTGCAGATTTTAATAGGAGTATGAATAACAACAACAAGAACACCAAGATTACATACGTGGAAAACCCTCTTCAATGTGAAAAGGTAAAAACCACAAGACTCTTAGTTATAGCCAAATCCAATATAACCAAGTAGATAGTACAATTAAGCAAGTATACTATGATATCTAGCCCTTAACAACAACTACGAAGGCAATAGAATCACAAATCGAAAAAGGAAGACGTAAAACGTCCACAAAATCGTCATCAAAATTCTGAAAAATATAACTCAAAATCTAACTGTTAGAATTATTATACCTTCGGTCAGAAGGTAGACCGATGTGTTTTCTAACACCAGTTAAAATTTCAAATCGATCGGAAAACGTATGAGTCTCTGATCGTCGAAAATGCCGAAACTGTACAAACTTGCGGACTTGGTGGCGACGATGGATGAACGGAGATGGAGCTATCGCGGCGACGACAATGGATGAATGAAGGAGGAGGAGTCACGACATTTGCTTTCTTGTTGTTACTGAGAGAGAAAAATGGAGCACAGGAGAAGGTGAAGAGAGACATTGCACATGAAGTGAAGATAATAGAAAACTATGGCTTTTCTATATATATATAGCAACTAGAGCCGGCAAAATGGGCCCGATCCAGTAGGCCGGTCTGTGTACCGAAAAAGGGTTGGGTTGGGCTCTGAAAATTAGAAGTCCGAAGGTGTGTTGGGCTTAAAAAGCCCGTCCAAAAAAACTACGGGCTCTATGGGCTTTGGGCTAAAAAAGTCCGGTGCTTTTTGGGCTAAAAAGTCTACCCGAAAAAAATTACATAATTGTTAGATAATATTAATATTTAAATATAAATAAAAAAAATATGGGAGAGAAAAACTTATCAAAAATGGAATTAATATATGTTTTTTAAGTTGTTTATTGTCTTTTTATTTGTACAAAAATATATAATATGATCTATTTAATTTATTTAATTACTTCATAATTTCTTTATTCAACATTTACATATTTAGTTTAAATTATACATATTAATTTTATTTTTATACAATAATATATAATGAAAAAATAATGAAAAAATATTAAATAAATTAATGGGCTAGGCCTGCCTGCCCGAATATCCGGATGAGCTTGGACGGACCCAAAAATTGAATTGGCCCGATAGACCCGAGACCGACACGCCCATTTTGCCACCTCTAATGGCAATGCTTTTTTAATTGCAATGAGGGTCAAATATTGAAATTGGACAAAAATTGGATCTCCTTGAGCCGGTTGTGCCTACAACTGTTGCACCACAGCATGCCTGACGAATATTCTCGACACCCTTCTTTATTTTAAGTAACAGATGCACATTAAATAAAGAATAATCTATGTCATGAAGTTTAGTGAGTAATTAAGGCCTCATTTATAAGGGTTTTATTTTCACTTATCCTAATTTATTCTAGAAAATAAGTATTTATTTGTTCATTTTTGCATTTTTCTAATTTTTAATTATTGTTGGAACTCGTGACGCATATGAAGGCTTATTAGCTATGTTCGAAAAATGATTAACAAATTTATCATTTGGTTTGCTAGGCATCCGGCGAGATGATGAAGAAAGACTCCATTCATCATTACTCCTTCCGTCCCACTAAAAATGACTCGCTTTTTATATTTGGATGTCCTAGTATAAGTGATTCATTCATTTTTTAGCAAATTTTTACTGCTCTCTTTTACTCTATCATCTTATCTTTCCTACTTTATCATTTACTTTTTCTTATCTAATTATTTTATCCCTCATACTTTATCATCTAGTCTTTCATAATCTCACACATATTCTCTATCTTACTTTATCAACTATTTCTCTCCTACTTTATCATCTATTCTCTTAATAACCGTGTCGAAAAGAAATAAGCCGCAAATAGCGGGACGAATGAAGTATTTTTTTTATCAACTTTTTTTGAAAATATAATTTTTTGAGAATTTATTTTATTCATAATAATATCAATACCTTAATTTTTATTTTGTATTTCTTTAATGTCAATTGTGGATAGGTGCTTGTGTAAAAATGCATCCAAACACTTCAATTTTGTATTAATTTTTCCATCCAAACACAAATAAGTTAGTATTAAGTTTAAGTCCTTATACAATAAGTCATTATGTCATTAGTTTAAGTTGTTTTTTTCAATTGGGGCATAAGTCTTTGTTTGGTTGAGGAGAAAAAATAAGAGAAAATAAATTGGTGAGAAAGAAAATAAAGATGAAAGAAATGTGAGAAATAGAGTAGATTTAATATATTGTTTGATAAGAGAAAAAAAGAGAAGAAAAATACGAGAAAGAGAGAAATGATTTTTAATTCAAAATGACAAAAATGTCCTTACTAAAAAATATATAGAGTCCATAAATTTTTTTTATTGTCGGTTATTTTTCATATTTGGAGAGAGAGAAAAATAGCATGGTTCCACTATTTTTTCCCCACCCTCCTCTTTCCCTCTATGGAAGAAGCTAAAATATTTGTCCCCTTGGGATGACATAGCGGTGAAAGTGGGTGGCCCAGGACCGATAGGTCATGGGTTCAATTTCCACTGGACACGCTATGTGTGGGCCTGTCACCCTGTCACATTAAGGGTTCTGTGTGGTTTGCAGGCTATTGCACAGGAGCGAGGTTTACCCTGTGCGCACCAAAGGTAGCGGCTGCGGGTTCCTCGTCAACAAAAAAAAAAAAAAAAAAAAGAAGCTAAAATATTTGTCCCGCTACGTAGAGGGGATGGCAGAGTGGTTGAGGTGAGGTTTCCCGGGACCGACAGGTCATGGGTTCAATCCTCACTGAAGCCGTCATGTGACTGTGCACCGAGGGTGGTTTAATCTCTGTGTGGTTTGTCAAGGAGTTGAGGTTTACCGGAGCCATACAAGGTAGCGAGCTGCGGGTTCCTCAAAAAAAAAAAAAAAAAAGCTAAAATATTCATTTTTCTGCAATTTTACTATTAGGCCCCTGTTGTCTTGAGAAGTAAAGTTGTTAGGGAATAAAATTATAAGAAATGTAATTCCAAGAAAATAATAGAGGAAATAAATTTGTCTAGGAATGCAAATTTGAGGGATATGATTACGATGAAAACAAATTTCTTGCATTATGTTTGGAGAACATTGTCCCGAATTCTTGTTTTTTCCTTATTTTTAGGATCTTATTACTTTAATCAATTTTTCAAAACTAAACCAAAAACACTATTTTAAAATTACGAAATCATATTACTTTCCGAATACTATCTAAATATGAATTTTATAATAAGAATAAAATAATTTTCCTATAGCAGAATCCTTGCAAATGAAACGGGTTTTAACTATTTCTTCGCTCTCCAATTCCCTACAACCAAGGACAAGGTAAATCAAAATGTTAATAAAATCTTGTCTTTAAATAACATAGCGGTTAAAGTGGCTAACATATGTCGAAACATTATCAATTTATTCTATACAAACTTCGGTAGGAGCTTTAGCTACCCTTATTATTAAAAAAAAATTGATAATAAAATCTCGATTTAACTATAATTGTTAAATTGAAAGAAAAATCTTTTATTAAAAAATGTTTGGAAATTGAAGACAGATCCTCATTTTATAAGAACTCCAACCTATCTATATAACTCTGTCTTCTGGAGCTTCACTTTCCTGCCCTCTCCATCTACTCTCTCTCTCTCTCTCTCTCTCTCTACGCGAGCATGCAGAGCTCTGTATGGCTACGGAACGGACCTGATCGAATTCCGATAAGATTCAGGAAAACCTAACATCGCCAATTTAAACACCTAAATTTGAATGGTTATGATAGTTGTTTCCCTTTCATCAATTTCTTGACGAATATTTTCATGGAGGGGCCAATGGGGCGAAGGTTCGCAGTGGGCTACGCTTTGGCTTCCAAGAAACAGGGGAGTTTCATCCAGATTTCTCTTATAAATGTCGCCAAGGAAAAGAACATCGATCTCATCAAGATTGATTTGAAGAAGCCTTTAATCGAACAGGGGCCGTTCGATTTGGTCCTCCACAAAATCTACGGCGCCGATTGGCGGCGGCAGCTGGCCGAGTACTCCGCCAATAACCCTAACGTTCTGATTATCGATTCCCCTGATGCAATTGAGCGGCTTCACAATCGCATTTCCATGCTACAGGTGGTGACGGAGTTGGACGTGGTGGAATGCTGCGAGGGTGCGGTGTCGTTTGGGATCCCCAAGCAGATTGCCGTCTACGAGGCGCGGACGGTGGCGGAGGTTAACTTCGATAGGGAGGGGCTGAAGTTCCCGGTGATTGCGAAGCCCCTGGTGGCGGACGGCAGTGCGAAATCGCACAAGATGTCGTTGGTTTACAACCGGGATGGGCTGAGTAAGCTGAAGGCGCCGGTGGTGCTGCAGGAGTTCGTTAATCACGGTGGGGTTATATTCAAGGTGTATGTTGTGGGGGAGTATGTGAAATGTGTGAAGCGGAAGTCGTTGCCGGATGTAAATGAGGAGAACTTGGGGGACGTCAAGGGTTCCTTGTTGTTCTCGCAGGTCTCCAATTTGAGGAGTGGGATGATGGATTTGGAGGATGGGAAGACGGAGATACCTCCTATGAGCTTGCTCGTGGATATCGCCAGGGGGCTCAGGGTCTCCATGGGATTGCATCTCTTCAACTTTGATGTGATTCGGGACACCAGGATTGGGAATAGGTACCTTGTCATCGACATTAACTACTTCCCCGGTTATGCAAAGATGCCTAGCTATGAGCATGTTTTCACTGACTTCTTCTGCAATGTGTTGAACAATAAAGACAAGGAGGTCAGGAGGTTGGTGAGTAATGCTGGATGTGATGAGGATGATGGAGCCAAGAACCTCCCATTACCACCATTGAAGCACGAAGGAAACGAGACCCCTATTCAAGTGTAGTTGATGTTATTAGGATCATTGTCTTGACAAGGAAAATAGAACCCTAGTTAATAAGTATATTTCTTTGCTGGAAAATGGCGTGCTTTCTTGCTAATGTATATCGGATGGCAGGTACTTTTTTCATTCTCAACTAATGTCCAAGTTATTTTAGGATTGCCAGGTTTTTACAAAATAAATCATCCTCATAACTGTCACTTCTAATTACTCATGATAAATGTAATATCACTGCCACTTGAGGGAAACTTAGTTGATCTTGAAACAGTTTTCTTTATCCTACAAATGGTAGACCAATGAGCAACTGTTAAGAGATGGATCTACTTAGATCTACATGGGGTTAATTACCTTTCGTATACTAATGATGTAGATTAGATCATGATTGATAGAAACAAATTGCTTCTGGAATGAACTAGTTATATGCTCATACACCAAAATCTGCTTTGCTGTCTATTTAACATTTGCTCATGGTTAGGAGGAGACTGGCCTGAAGGTGACCATTCAAGAATACGCTCTAGAAATATTAATGCTTCATGCTTAATGAGGTGTGTTGTATGAGAAAAACACGGCCACATTAGATCAGAATGTAGCCATATGCTTATAACTTGTTATTCCAGGGCCATACCTTAATGAAATCAAAGAAAGTGCTTAGGAAGAAAATTAGTACCTCTGTATGCAAATGTGCGATGCTGAATGAAATTTCTTACTTGCTTTCATCTTTTAGGTTCTCGGCAATATACTCCCCTTGTCCCATTGAGCTTGTCTCACTTCTTTTTGGCATGTATATTAAGGAGAGTTGTTAATTGTGAGTAGAATAGTTGCCATTTTTTGGAATGAGACCATCCGAAAAGGAAAGTGAGACAAAGGGATTATAATTTTGGGGAGTATCTCTTTGATAAGATGTTTGTTGTATTTGAGAGCACCTGGTGAGAAATGTTTTCTGTTGTGTGTTGATATGTATAGTATCAACTGTATATATAGCTGATTCTTGTAATGCGTTTATAGACAGGAGAACAACATTATGAATAATAAGTTGTGTTGTTTTTCTCCCTTTGCATGTAATTGAAACTTCGTATCCACGCTTCCATAGGAGATTGAATATTCTTGAGGTTGTGATTGTTGTTCCTGTTGACCCAATTGATGTAGAGCCTAAGCGTATTTAGATTGATTCTTTTGATGATTTTCTTTTGGAACGAAGCCATGTCTAGTAGCTGCTTTATCCTTGTAGGGCTAACTAAAAGCATGGAAAACATAAGGGATATGCTTATTATTGTGTCTGATTACAGAAGTTTTAGCCTCAAACATATACATATTTATATGATAAGATATGGTGGTAATAAGGTGCTAAATAAAATAGTCCTGATACTAATATGAGATAATACGGTTTAGAGATGATATGGTTGAATTATATCTGATATATTAATAAATTTGTCATTCGAATATATTAATACTATATGAGATAATACATTTGTCATTTGAACATTTGTTGAATTAGAAGGTTGAATTTAGCATAGTTACTGATTATGATATAATTCCACTCTGTGTGGCTGAAAGTGAAATCAATCAAATTTCATTTGATGCCTTCTCTCTCATTTTGTCAAAAATCTCAGCTGTTGCGGCACCAAGTGATATGTAGACGTCTCCTAGAATGGACTATTTCAATTTATAATCCACAATATTTAAAATTTGACTGTCTCAAGATTACAATTGTATCTAGGGAAGAAAAATCTATAACTGTTGGTAGTGTTAGGGTGCAAGCTATAGTATGGCCATACACAAATTCAGTAAAATATATTGGCAACAGGATGAAAATGCAATGTGTTTCCAGCCATGGCTTTGCTTAAGACTCTTCACTCGCTTCTGCATTACTCTCAGAAGCATCAGAGCTTGATTCTTTTTCAAGGCCCCTCTCACTAAATTTCAAACGAATTGGTCTCCCCAATAGTTCCTACGCAAACAATTCTGGATGGTTAACTGTTAAAAAGGGAGAAATTCAAGACCTTCCCATCAAATTCAGAAATGGCAGATTCTGCTTCCTCTTTTGTGGCAAAAGATACAAATCCATATCCAGCTGATCTTCCCGAAGGATTATCAAAGACAACTCTAGCTGGAACAGGATTGAAGTTGGATGAGAAAAGTTCTCGGAGATTATTGGATCTCACTTTCCAAGCAAGATTGGATACATAGAGCTTGTGGAGGAACAGGAGCAGGACGAGGAGGTCTCTTGAACCTCTTAGCAAATTGCACTCTGATAATCCGCCCAACCACTTCCTGCTCAAATGTTTATGCCAAATCAACCAATCGTTTTTTGCTTTTCTTTTTTTTAAACAATTAAATGGACAATTCAAGTCAAGTTCCTCTTAGTTGCAAGACAATGAAGACGCCACACTGTTGATGCTACTAGTATAATATCACAGATATAAAGCTTAGAGCCTGATCACTTGGATCAACACTCTTCTGACTAGACTATGTAAGAAACAAGATCTATTTGACAATCACCTTCTGAGATCCCCATGATTCTTCTCCTTCTTGATTACAATGCAAAATAACAAGTCAATTCAAAGAAATCAAGAGATATTCAAGAGCATCAATCTTGGCTCAATAGCAATCATCAGGTAGAACACATATGTTTACATCAGTTAAATAAGTTTACTAACACATGAATTATAGACTATATGAAGACGAAGGAGGCAAAAGTTGCACTAACTTATAGGACAATGTGGAAAGACTGACAGTATCCAAGCAGAGTTCAAACAAATTCCTTGCAACCAAGCAATACATTGGAAAATATAGATTTTCATCTCAACGCCTAACTAGTCTCCAGACAGCTGCAACTTCCACAACTAAAAACTATTCATAAATCAAGAACCGGAACGGTGTTACTCAAACAAAGTTAAGAAAGACTAGACATATATATGAAAGCATTTGGCTTCTCACTTCAACACAAAATACCATCATTTCTGATATGGAGCACCCAACATTTGCCACATCCGAACCCATCCTTCTCCCCTTTACTCCATTAGGCCTTGTTCCATTCCCTTCGTATACCCAGCAACAGGCACCTCCGGCAGCAAAAGTCTACTCACGAAAAAACAAGGGAGGAGCTGGAAAGAGAGGGGAAACACAGCTACCCAGCCCCCCACCAACGACTAAAGAAATCAGGGGCCCACTTGGATCGCCGAAGACTATTGAAGGACAACGCCCAGAAAACAAAGTAAAGTTAAGAAGCCTTCGACAACCTAACGCACCACGAAGCATCCCTACTCCGGAGGGAAAGGAGAGAAGGGAGTCGTCTGTGGTGCCAACAGAGCGACCGAAGAAAAAGCCTCCGATGGAGCACAGTATGGAAGGGAAGAAGAGTTTGAAAGGGGACGCGCATCTCAACCGAGGAGGGGAGGGCTAATCGAGCGGCGGGGATCCTGAAGTCCGACGGAGCGCTACCGTGGAAATAGCTCATCACCAACCATTAGATGTTCAGAGACTACCCTGTACCGAGGATGAAAAGCAACCACAACGAGAGGCTTTTATGGGAGCAGCACTAGACTGGTTCCGCCTCAAATGAAAAAGCCAACTATGGAGAACTTGGAAGGAGATCGTTCGGACCGTGGGTCAGAAATTCAGAGGGTTTTCGGAGAGGGAAATCCACAAAATGCTATCGTCGTCACAAATCATCGATCTAGAAGTTGGGAGGTTATATTGACTCCATGACGCAGACCTATCCCGCTGCAAGGAAGCGGAGCCACGACGACACCCCTCAACCCACGGATAGTTCAAAGGAATCCAATCCGCAAGAAGACAGTGAGAGCGGCGAAAGGAAACCAGTCAAACTAGTTAAGAAAAGCAACGAGAAAGGGTTCGGGGCAAGGGAGTTAGCATGTATAGAGACAAGACAACTCAAAAGAAAACCGAAGGAGCAGAAGACGCTAGTCAGAAGAAGCTCATGACAAGACAAGGAAGCAAAAAAAAATGGCGTTGGAAAGGGAAAAGGTGGATGAAGCAAGACCGAAGGGGAAGTGATCAATTTGGATTCTGAAGGAAGCACAAAGGGAAGCTCGGATAGAGGGGAGGAATGACGTGAGCTCAGGCAGAAAGCTAAGAATGAAGGAAGAAATGGAAAGGAGAAAGAGCAGACAGGCGGAGGGGAAGCCACTCACAGAGAGTGAGCTGAAGGAGCGGGTTGGAGTGGAGCCACGCAAGGATGGATCATAGCTCACGATCCCTCAAGCTGGGGCCACTCTTCATGCCAAGCATTGGCCACACGACCCACACATGATCTTAGGATGAATAACCAAATGTGGGGCCAATTTTGTCTTGTGGCTTAAGGGAAATCGAGTGGGACCCCGAGCAACTAGAGACAGTAATGCAGCGTAAGGCTTGAATGTTGGGCGGCCGATTTCTCCAAGAATGATTGGTCGTATGGAGTAGACTTCCAAAGACGAACGCCAAATGGGAAGATGAGGAAGCGCAGCGCATTTGTTTTCCCCACCTTGACCTTGTGGACTAGGTCATTTTAGGGGAAGGTGTACATGATATGGAGCACCCACCATTTGCCACATAGAAGCCCATCCTTCTCCCCTTCACTCCATTAGGCCCTGTTCCATTCCCTTCGTATGCCTAGTTAGAGGCACCTCTGGCAGCAGGAGTTTACTCATGAAAGAACAAGGGAAATGCTGGAAAGGAAGGCCAGAGAGCATAGCACTAACTCTCGCTATGCCCCAAGTTGGGAGAATATCCCCCTCTACGATCTGTCCCAATTCGGGGGGTTAGTCGAGCTAGGAAATGCAGCTACCATGGAGAAAGGGAACGAGGGGGAGGAAAACAAGGAGGCGGCGCCACCTAAACCTTACAAGTACGAGGAATGAAACGCACAAATGGTAGGAAGTTGAGATTTAGCAAAGATATGTTGGATATGTTTTAAGACTTGATAGGGTTAAGGGGATTTTGTTGTAATTACCCTATCCCTTATGGCTGTCGTTTGATCTATAAATAGCTGGCTTCACCAATGGAAAGATCATCGGAAATCGATTATTGCTCGAGGCGAAGTCGGTTAACCTCGTCGCATACCGTAGGAGATCGATATCCGGTTAATCGACTTAAGTGTTGTGAATGTTGTGTTTCCTTTTACATTATAGACTTGAATGAATATTTCTGGGATTGTGGGAAGAAATCATTTCAGCTATACTTGCTAGACTTGAATGAATATTTCTGGGATTGTGGGAAAGAAATCATTTCAGCTATACTTGTCCCCTTGGGATGGCAAAGTTGGTGAAGGTGGTTGGCCCGGGACCGATAGGTCTTGGGTTCGAATCCCACTGGAAACAACTTTGTGGAGCCTGTCATCTATGGTCACCCTAGGGTGGTTGAACTCTCCTGTGTGGTTTGCAGGCTACTGTACAAGGAGCGGAATTTACCCAGTGCGCACCGAAGGTACCGGCTGCGGGTTCCACGTATCAAAAAAAAAAAAAAAAAAAAATTGTTTGGTAGGGCTCTCCATACCTCCAATAACCTCACGTGGGGAATCGAGTTACTCAAATAAGCCATCTCTTTTCCCCTCTCTACACCCTCTTCATCTTCTCAAGAGAAGAAAACCAAGCACACCAATTTCACAGCCTAGACGAGAAACTAAAGCAAATACACTGGAACTGTAAAACTCAAGAATTCCTTACATAAGAGTCGAATTTCTCGATTGCAGCCTGAGCTTCCTCACCAGAAGCCATTGTGACAAACGCGGATCCTCTGTTATAATCTTAACATTTTATAGGAATGTAAGAACCCCACACATATATAAAAATTGCACAAAACAAATGCCCCGCTAACCTCAACATCCGAAACACCGCCACATTCACTGAGCAGTTTCTTGATATCAGCCACGGAGAAGGACCATGGCAGGTTCAGCACAAACAGCTTTCTTCTATTGTCGGGCTTTCCTGAACTTTCGGGCTCTTCTTCTCCTTTTATCTCTTCAACAACTTCTTCCACAGTCAGACTTTCTGCAGCTGATTGCAACTGAAAGCAAGACTTTCTCGAAATATGAGGACGGTCGTAGAGACTGAATTTCGGAGAAATTGAAACGTCCAACTTAATCGAAGATAACGACTTGTTGTAGGAATTGCGATTGAGAGAAGGACTAGGATAAGATGAGAAGATGAAAGATGCGGCCTCCATAACCATAGCTCTCACTATGTGGTTACGAGTAGGGGTGTAACGGTTCGATTTGGTTCGTTTTTTTATATATTTTAGGAACCGAGCCAAACACATAGAAATGGCTCGATTTGGTTCGGTTCGATGTGATTTTCAATATCGGAACTGAACCGAACCGAACCGAACCGCTTATAAATGGTTTGGTTCGGTTCGGTTCCTCGGTTCACCCTTTTATTTATTTATTTATTTTTTAAATACTAAATAATGCAAGAATAATAGTTTATAGGATGCCACTCATTCCGAACTCTAATATCTAAATCCAACAATAGTCTCATATAAGAAAGACAAATATTAAATAAAAAGAATTAAAAAATAGGACATTGGTTCGGTTCGGTTCGAACCATTCAATAATTCTTGAAACCGCGAACCGAACCGAATGTAAACGGTTCCTAAAAAAATAAACCGAACCAAACCGCGAAATCGAACCGAACCGTATTTTTCGGTTTGGTTTGGTTAGATCCGATCGGTTTCGTGGTTCGGAGCGGAACCACTTACACTCCTAGTTACGAGGATGGATTCAATCCTCGGATATTTTGAAGGCTAATTTGAATTGTTTTATTTTTTTGGAAATTGTTGCATTAAGTTCCCAAACTATTTATAATTGGTGGACATGGTCCCAACCTTTTTTATTTTGAGATATGATTCACAAATAATTTTCATTTCATGAACATGATCTTCCGTTAAAAATCCGTTACTCAACATTAAGTTCCCAAACTAATGTCAACGCTTTTCAAAAAAACGTCAACGCTTTGAATCCGTTACTCGACATGGTCCCAAACTATTGTTGCATTAAGTTCCCAAACTAACGTCAACGCTTTTCAAAAAAAAAATTGTGTTTATATTCAAAGGTTAGTTTTAGGATTTCACATTTTCAAGGATTAAGTAGACTAATTGAAAAATATATAAGTATCAATTCCATCAATCCTAAAATGTTTAGAACCACAATTGACAATTTGTAATAATGATCAAGTTCATAAAAAAAAGTTTTTTTTTTTTTACAATAATGATTCACACACGAATTATCACACGCTAAAACGATTATATTGCATCAAAAATACCTCAAAAAACATATGGGTTGAAAATAAAAACGATCTAGTTTGCCATATTCATAAAAGTCAATATCACAAAAACCATGTTCATAACCATCTTCAAAACATCGTCCTAGCAAGTCTAAAAATAAAAAATATACAATCTAATATAATTTCCTCAATGTAACTTCATTACTTATATATGTTTATTTAAGAGAACTCCCAATTGTTGCAACTTCCGATTGTGACCTTCTTGCTTACACCAACTGTTGGGATTTTGTATACTGGAAGCACTTTTTATGCTTGTATACAATGTGTTTTTGTCCTTACCACTGTTTTATTCTCCTATCTGATAAATATGTATATTTGCACATGTTATCCTTTATCTTGTATAAAAGTTAGATTTGTGTGGTGTGTCGGGTATCACAGAAGACAACACAAATTGGTTGAACTGACAAGATATAAACAGTTAACACAGCTGAGACAACTTAAGGATGAAGTTGTCGGTTTAAGCTGCAGTTTAGATAAGAAGTGGCTTGTCTTAGCTGCTTGTCTTTACTTGGTACACTTAAGGTGGTGTATTGAAGGATCACGGTGAGATGTGTTCTCCTAACCGACCTTAGTGGAGAACCAAGATCTCGGTGACTTAGGCGATCTTAAGCTTGGTAAGACTTCATCGAGTGCATTTGGCTATCTATCACTTTGACCTACTATGGTGAACGTCAAATGAGCGGCGGGATCTACGTATCTTGGGTGTTAGTAGTTATTTGTGGCTCAGCCGGTTGTCCCGTATCTTGCATCCGTATCCTAGTAAAATGGGTTGATAATATCCCCCGAGGAACTCGAAAGGATTAGCACACTAAACCCGGCCGGTTGATTAAGTTCGGGTGTGTTAATAAGGTCGAGTGGTACTACTCAGGAATATAAGATGTTAATTAATTTAAGATGTCAGTGAGCTTAATTAATTAACGGATATTTCTATCTTAAATACGGAGATCGATTAAGTCTAAAATACAAGCCCTTGCTCAAATTGGGATAAAGGGGTAAGTCGGCACGGATTCTCTAGTGGAATAAATGCGTGTTAATTAATTAATTTTGCTCACGGTGAGCATGGATAATTAATTAATTGGAGGCCCAAACTTTATTTCTTGTATTGGATCCCCGGTGCAGCCCAATTAGTTGTCTAGTAATTTATTGTCTCTCAGAATTCATTATTAATGGATTAATGTATTTTTACATTATTTAATAATGTCATTTATCTGGAATTAATTGGTTGGACCAATTAATTGATAAATATTAGTAGCCCAATAAATTAATTAATTATATTATGGGCTGATTTAATAGAAGCTCATTGGATTATAATTAAATTAATGGGCTACAAATATATTAATATTAAATAGGTTTTTGAAGCCTATATATATTAGTATTCTGTTCAGAAACTCACACAATTGATTCATAAAAATCGAGAGTGGCGTGAGTTTATAGAGAGAGAATAAATTTATTTTCTTCGAGATCTCCGACCACCCGGAGGAGAGAAAAAGGCCGGGACACAGATCAGAAGATCTGACACAGGAGCAACAATCGGAGCCGCGACAACACACCAGGAGGAAGGTAGCCTTATTGTAAACCCTATTATTCCTTCAATTGGTATCAGAGCCTGGTTTAGGCTCTGATTGTTGCATAATTAGGTTTTATTTCGTCGTTATCGGGCTATTTCGTGTTTGGGGGCGGCTGCGCGAGCCACTGTTTTGACCCCGTTGTAACGTTTTTCTCGTGAGAAAATCCACGAGTAGTTGATAGGATCAATGTTCTATGTGATTGTACTGTTTTTTGTACTGTAATTGGTCCGATTGGCACGAAAATCGAGGCGCGACGGAGCGGAAGGGCGAAAACCTAGTTTCTGGCAGAACACGGGCGCCGACTTGCGACAGCGCGTGAGGGCGCTTGCTACAGTATCCTTCCAATCCGTTCAGATAGGTTTGTTCGTCTTTGCGTTAGCTTCGTCTGGATAGCTCGCACGACCCATTCCGATTTCTGGTTTGTCCGGAATAACGTCGGAAAGGAGAAGTGGTCGTGCTGTCCAGAAATTCCCAAATTGGCCAGGAAACCCTAGTTTTCTAGGGTTCCGCCGCATTTTGCGGCGGCGATTCCCGGCGGTTCCGGGGCAGGATTTCCGATAGGCTTGGACCTATGGAATCCTTGTCTTACGAGCTTCGCGTTGATAGGTCGCATGGGATCATCCGATCCCGGATGCGACCGGAATTAACGTCTGAAGTTCGCTGCTCGTTATGAATTCGTTCCGGCGAATCGTTTGAAATTTGGGAAATTGAGGAACTAATCTCGGCCGGAATCCGTTACCCGGTGGTCGTGAGTGTTCCAATTACGTTTCCCCTCTTTCAATTGATCGAATCGCGGCGCGAAAAGAGGAAAATTCGGGCGGCGGAGATGGCAGCGCCGGGCAGCGCGTTTCTTTCGCAATTGCAGCGACGGCGCCGGCCGTTCTTCACGGCAGACGTCCGGGAGACGTCCGGGAAACCGAGTGGGAGCGAGAGGAGGTCGGAGGAGGCGGCGGGAGGCCGCGGCAACCGTGCGCGAGACGGCACGCGAGATGCGCGCGTGCTCCCGGCGATGCCTCGTCGCGATTCCGGTGTGCCGGCCGGGAGAACGGGCGGCAAGGCCGCGGGCGACCTCCCCTTGACGACGGCGGGCTGCGCCGCGGCCTGGAGGGGCGGCGGCGGCGGCTGCTTGCTGAAGAAGACGAGCTGACGTGGCGCGTTGACGTGGCAGACCCCCTGATGACGTGGCGACGACAGTCCGATGCAGTTTTCGACGCAGTTTCCAGATTTGAAGATTTTCAAGATTTTGAAGATTTGTATTTTTATCGGGCAATGTAATAGTTAGGAATTACGTGTTTTAAAGCCCGATAACGATTTTAAATTTTCTATTTGCGTATTTATTTTTAATTATGCTTTAGCATGCGATTATGTGATTAATTGTGCTTAGAAAAGCATGTAAATAGGATTTATGTCATTGTTAAAGCATGTTTTATTTTTCGCGAGCACGTTTTATTATATGCGCTTAGAAATTGCATGCTTTAGGAATTATGTGATATGCATGATTCGTTACAAACCTTTTGAATAAAAAGACTAAGCAATTTTTAAAATTAAATGTTTAATTAGATTCCATTAATTTGGATATTAAACAATTAATCGGACCTCCATTAATTGGACTCTACACGAAAGTAGTAAGATTGTGTGAGTAAACGTCTACCTGCGTGGCTTGCGTGCCTAGTAAACACGAGTACTCTAGAAGATAATAATTAAATAGGATGGCTAATTAGATCAAATTGAATGCGGCATGGTTCGAGTAAGTATGTCAATTTCGAGAATTTGATTCTATTTTGGTCAAATTAATGGTCAATGCTTAGATGTCACCGCAGGTACAATTCACTTCCCTCGAAGTCCCTTCCCGCATTTTAATAGTGACATGGTCCAGAATATCGAACTATTAATTCCATTCGTCTTAAGAACCTTGACGTGGATTGGAATTAAAGAGCTAGGTAAATAGCTTGGTTTAGGGTTACGCTAGTAAACGTCCACCTGCGTGGCTTGCTAGTGGAATTCCTAGAGCGGTTCGAGGTTTTTAACATCATTGGTTTTTCAAAAGGTTACAATGATTGTTAATTACGAATTATGTGCAAATATTAATTTTATACATGCTTTTAATTTATATTTTTTCGAGATATGTCCCGTTCAAAAAACTTTAATTTCGAGTTCCTAAACAGTCTCACCAACCAAACCCTAACGGGTTTACAATTTTATATAATTTTACAAAGTGGAAGAGATATCTTACCTTCCCAATAAATGCTCTGCAAAGGTTCTATAAGAACTTCTTTTTTAGGACCGCTATGTCTAAGAACGAGTTTACTATGAGAATGTTACTCAAATCTTTGGTAGCGGTCAAAGAGGTTATAGAAAAGGGCAAGAGTGCTCAAGTCTTGAATATCCCTAGTAGTTCAAGGAATCCTCTGAAATGCGGAAACTAGAAAAAGAACAGAAAGGGTGGACATTTCAAGAAGAGCAGTGGGAGTAAGAAGACGGTCCTTACCGGCGACATGCAAATGTCAAAGGAGAAAGGAAGGTTCTTCAAGAATGGTAAGAAAGGACACTTGGAAGAATTATAATCCGGATGTCAAGGCAAAAGCAGAAAGAGACGCGAGTCGCTCTTGTAATCGAAACTGCTTACGGTTTCCTCTTCTACCCATGAATGGGTAGTGGATTCGGGGCAACTGTTCATGTTTGTTACACCTTGCAAGGTTTCTTGCGAAAAAGGTAATTGAGCAATAACGAGGTGGTAGTCTCAATGGGCAATGGATTGAAAGTTCATGCAATTGCCATTGGAGATTTAAATCTATCTTTTGATAGTTCCGTTTTTAGTACTTAAAGATGTTTAATATGTGCACCGAGATTAGGCGAAACATTATTTCTCGTTTCAAAACTCGCACCATGGATGGTTATAAATCAAGTTTTGATAGTGAAGTTTCTATCATGAAAGACGATGATTTTATCGTGGTGGACCATTAAACGGATCTTTATATACTATTACTTGTAAACCGCGTAGTTCTCGTTAATATTGCTTCCTCATCATCAAATCCTAAGAAGAGGAAAGAGTCTTCTAAGGTAAACCAAACTTATCTATGGCACTTAAGACTAGGTCACATCAATCTTAACAGGACTCGAGGTTGGTGGAATATGGATCATTGGAGTCTCTCCAAGATTGAACCGTTTCCAACTTGTGAAACCTGTTTGGAAGGAAAGATGATGACTAGGCCTTTGAAGGCAAAGGGTTATAGAGCCACGTAAGCATTAAGTTTGATACATTCGACTTGTGTGGGTCTATGTCTACACAAGCTCGTGGAGGGTATGAGTACTTCGTCAAATTTACCGACGATTACTCGAGGTATGGATATGTTTACCTTCTTCGCCACAAGTTGGATTGCTTTGAAACCTTTAAGGAATTCAAGCGCGAAGTGGAGAAGAAGCTAGGTAAAGAAATCAAAACACTACGATCTAATCGTGGTGGGGAATACTGTCCCAACGAGTTCAAGGACTACTTGACGAATGTGGGATTACATCCCGGTGACATCACGGGCACGCCTCGGCGAGAATGGTGTGTCGAGAGAGAAGGAACCGAAGTCTCTTAGAGATGGTTCGGTCGATGATGAGTTATGCAACTTTGCCAGTTTTCTTTTGGGGATATGCCCTAGAGATTGCAGCATACTTGTTGAACCGTGTGCATTCCAAGTCGGTACAAAAGATCCCTTTCGAGTTGTGGAGCGGGCACAAACCCAGTATGCACCACTTAAGGATTTGGGGTTATCCAGCTTATGTGCTAAATAGGCAGGCCGACAAATTGGAATCACGTTCAGAAGTGATGTTGTTCATAGGGCATCCGAAGGAAACGAAAGGTGGATACTTTTTTGATCCTAAAGAACAGAAGATCGTTGTTAGCCCTAACGCTCGGTTCTTAGAAGAGGATTACATTAGTAACCAAAAATCTCGAGTCGACATCATCCTTGAGGAATTACAAGGTGGTCGGGTTCCACTTGAACAGCCAGTTGTGCAAGATAGTACTCCATGAGTAACTGCACAATCTTTTAACACAGCTCCTGACACTGTTCGACGTAGTGGGAGGGTGATATTTACACCTGATCGGTATATGTTCACTATGGAGACGTTTAATTATCTCCTGGCGGATGAACAAGATACCGTGGATCCCTCGGACTTACAACGAAGCGATGGGAGATGTAGATGCACCATGGACTCGGAATTTGAGTCCATAATCGATATGGATGTATACGAGATCACTGAACTACCTAAGGGCTTCAATGCTATTGGTAGTAAGTGGGTATACAAGAGAAAGAGAGAGCACCGAATGAAGAGATCATGGCGTTTAAGGCCAGACTAGTGGCGAAGGGTTTTACCCAGAAAGAAGGTATCGATTATGAAGAGACCTTCTCGCCTATAGCAATGATCAAGTCCATTCGGATTCTCCTTGCCATATCAACTCACATGAAACTAGAGATCTGACCAATGTATGTCAAAACCGCTTTCCTAAACGGTCACCTTGAAAAATGTAGGGACATCTACATGAAGCAGCCATATGGTTATGTGAATGAGGGCGAAGAGCATCTAGTTTGGAAGCTTAAGAAGTCTATTCATGGACTTAAGCAAGATTTCCGGTTATGGCACCAGCGTTTTCGACGAGGTAGTCAAATCCTATGGATTTGTATCCTGTCCTAACGAGGTGTGTGTAACGTATTTGTGTTAACGGATCAGTGGTGTTTCTTGCATTTTATGTAGATGACATCCTTCTCATTAGCAATAATGTTGAAGTGTTATCGAGCGTAAAGACGTGGTTATCCGAGCAGCTTTCAAATGAAGGACTTAGATGAAGCTGCTTACATCCTTGGGATCAATGTTATTCGAGATCGCCAGAAGAAGGATGTTAAGCTTGTCACTAGTGTCCTACATTGACACTGTTATTGCTCGTTTTAGCATGCAAAATGCCAAGATAGGTTCAGTACCTTTCAGACATGGCATTTTTCTATCCAAGAATCAGTGCCCTAAAAACGCCTGAAGAGATAGAAAGTATGAGGCTAGTACCATATGCTTCCGTTGTCGGTAGCCTCATGTATGCGATGCTTTGTACGAGAGCAGATATCTCACATGTTGTATGCATGGTCTCAAGATATCAGTCTAACCCTGGAAAGGAACACTGGACTGCGGTCAACCTTATTCTCAAGTACCTTAAACGGACTAGAGATTATAGGCTTGTTTACCAGTCAGACAGTCTAGTGTCTTTGGGTTATACATAATCGGATTTCTAGGCTGACAGAGACGAGTAGAAGTCTACCTCGGGTTATGTGTTTACCTTGGGAGGTGGAGCCATTTCATGGAGGAGTGCAAAGCAGAAATGCATTGCGGACTCAACCATGGAAGCAGAGTATGTGGCTGCTTCAGAAGCCTCGAAAGAGGCAGTATGGCTCAAGAATTTTCTCCAAGATCTTGATATTGTTCAGAATTTGCCTAAGGCGATCACGATTTATTGTGATCATGCGGGTGCAGTGACAAATTCTAAGGAACCTAGATCTCACAAGGCGTTTAAACACATAGACCGGAAGTACCATATTATACGAGTATTCGTAAATCGAGGTGACGTGGTGATTGACAAAATTGGAACCGAAGTCAACCTAGCTAATCCTTTCACGAAGAGCTTACCACTCCCGGCGTACGAGAAGCATGTTCGTGGCTTAGGGATGGTAGAGATGCCCCCCACTTAGGACTACATAAACTTTTGTATAAGTGGGAGAAGATGTCGTGATAGATAGGATAGATAGCTAACCTATAGCTGGGTACTAGTTTGTACCTAGATAGCTGAGATATAGACACATTGTATACTAAAAGTTTACTTTAGTATAAGTGGGAGAATTGTTGGGATTTTGTATACTGGAAGCACTTTTTATGCTTGTATACAATGTGTTTTTGTCCTTACCACTGTTTTATTCTCCTATCTGATAAATATGTATATTTGCACATGTTATCCTTTATCTTGTATAAAAGTTAGATTTGTGTGGTGTGTCGGGTATCACAGAAGACAACACAAATTGGTTGAACTGACAAGATATAAACAAGTAACACAACCGAGACAACTTAAGGATGAAGTTGTCGGTTTAAGCCGGCAGCTTTAGATAAGAAGTGGCTTGTCTTAGTCGCTTGTCTTTACTTGGTACACTTAAGGTGGTGTATTGAAGGATCACGGTGAGATGTGTTCTCCTAACTGACCTTAGTGGAGAACCAAGATCTCGGTGACTTAGCTGATCTTAAGCTTGGTAAGACTTCAGCTGAGTGCATTTGGCTATCTATCACTTTGACCTACTATGGTGAACGTCAAATGAGCGGCGGGATCTACGTATCTTGGGTGTTAGTAGTTATTTGTGGCTCAGCCGGTTGGTTGTCTGTATCTTGCATCCGTATCCTAGTAAAATGGGTTGATAATATCCCCTGAGGAACTCGAAAGGATTAGCACACTAAACCCGGCCGGTTGATTAAGTTCAGGTGTGTTAATAAGGTCGAGTGGTACTACTCAGGAATATAAGATGTTAATTAATTTAAGTTGTCAGTGAGCTTAATTAATTAACGGATATTTCTATCTTAAATACGGAGATCGATTAAGTCTAAAATACAAGCCCTTGCTCAAATTGGGATAAAGGGGTAAGTCAGCACGGATTCTCTAGTGGAATGAATCTGTGTTAATTAATTAATTTTGCTCTGGGCTGAGCATGGATAATTAATTAATTGGAGGCCCAGCTTTATTTCTTGTATTGGATCCCTGGTCTGGCCCAATTAGTTGTCTAGTAATTTATTGTCTCTCAGAATTCATTATTAATGGATTAATGTATTTTTACATTATTTAATAATGTCATTTTATCCGGAATTAATTGGTCGGGCCAATTAATTGATAAATATTAGTAGCCCAATAAATTAATTAATTATATTATGGGCTGATTTAATAGAAGCCCATTGGATTATAATTAAATTAATGGGCTACAAATATATTAATATTATATAGGTTTTTGAAGCCTATATATATTAGTATTCTGTTCAGAAACTCACACAATTGATTCATAAAAATCGAGAGTGGCGTGAGTTTATAGAGAGAGAATAAATTTATTTTCTTCAAATCTCTGACCACCCAGAGGGAGAAAAAGGCCGGGACACAGATCAGAAGATCTGACACATGAGCAACAATCGGAGCCGCGACAACACACCAGGAGGAAGGTAGCCTTACTGTAAACCCTATTATTCCTTCACCAACTACATCGCACGTTGGTCTCCTTTTTTTTTTTTTTTTTGCTTGACACTTGCTGACGAATCTCCAATAATGAAATCGGAAGAATGAACATCTAGCCATGAACGACGACGTCTTGTTACTTTTCTGAAGTTGATTATGTACGAATAGTAGGATTATGAGGAATTTCAGTTGTAATATTTTGTGCTTGAAGCAATTTAGTAACAAGAACAAGATCTACTGAGTCATCAGGTTCAGGGGCATTCAGGTCAGGAACATTATTAGTTCCCCCTGAGTTGTTATTCTCAGTAGAGGCCTCAGTTACCAGTGGGGCTTCTTCATCGACCTAAGTTACCTTAGATTGATTTTGTTTAGAATCAATTTGTTCAGCTACATTGCTAGTTGGTTGATTCTGAATTTCATCATCAGAATCATCATCCCTACAATGCTGGATCTTGTCTATGTTTTGGTTTAAGCTTATATCCTGTAGCTTGCTGCTGACCTCTTCAGCATCACGTTGAGAGTTTGTTTATTGTTCTTAGAAGTAAATTCATTAAATACAAATGAGGGCTTTCCTCCACGCAAATGGTCCGATAGTTAAAGTCCCTGAAAGTTATGCTAACCCTGGAGTATCCTAAGAACACTCCTTGGTCTAACTTGCTATCAAAGACCTTTAACTGGTCTTTTCCATTATTGTGGATAAAAGCACGAACAACCAAAGTTATGGAAATGCGAAATAGAATGTGTTCTCATTTTCCATAATTCATATGGTGTCTTCATGTGCATCTAAGTCAGTAAAGACCGATCTTGAGTGTAGCAGGCTGTGTCAGTAGCTTTTGCCCAAAACTTTGATGGTAGACCTGAGTCTGCGAGTAGTGTTCTTGCTGTTTCTTTGAGTGTTCTATTCTTTCTTTCAGCAAGACCATTATGTTGAGGTGTACATGCAGTTCAGGTTTCATGTTGAATTCCTTTAGCTTCACAGTAGTCGTTCATCACTGAGTTTAGAAACTCTGTTCCACGATCTGAGCATATTCGTTCAATCTTGATATCCTTCTCGACACTCAATCATTCTAGTTGCTATGGCAACTTAGATTTGACGTCAGATTTGTTGGCGATGAAGATCACCCATGTGTATCTTGAATAGTCATCAATGACTACATGAGCAGATTTCTTTCCTCTGATCGTCACTGAAGAGACTGGCCCAAATAAATCCATGTGCAACAGCTGAAGGATTCCATCAGTAGAAGGTGACGGAATTGGTGGATTGCTAGATTTGGTTTGATTTCCCTTCAGGCATACTTCACAATTCTTCTTTTTCTTGAACACTTTGTTGGGCAGTCCTCGAACTTTAGCATCTCTTGCTAGCTTGTTCATCGTTTTGAAGTTCAGATGTCTTAATCTTCTATGCCACAACCACGTTGTTTTGTCATCTGACTTTGTACGTGCTAGCAAGAAGGCTTCAGGTTCAGCGGTATTCCAATCTGCATAATAGATATTTCTCCTCCGCGAGCCTGATAACACAATTTTTCCTATATATTTGTCAAGAACATCACAAAAACGTGCGTCAAAAGTCACTTTATTGGAGTTATTACATAATTGACTAACTGAAAGGAGATTACGTTGAAGTCCTTCAACATATGATACTTTGGGAACTATTGCAGTTCATATCTTCAATGTTATGTATCCCCTTGTGTATCCTTTGGAGTTGTTACCAAATTCAATTCTTGCTTCTTCTTGCTGAACGTAGTTGGTCAGCAGATTATTTTGATGCGTCATGTGTCTTGAGCATCTGTTGTCCATGATCCAAGGGTCCTTTAGCACTTGCAAAACATAAACAGATTCAGGTATCCTTTGGGTGTAGGTTGGGTCCTTAGATGTTAGTGGATTTTGGGACCCAAGCTTGTCTGACAACCCTAAGGTTCAGATTTCTTCTTGCCCTTGTTGTCAGCTGATATCTCTGCTGAGTTGGGAGATACTGACTTCTTGATTTTCTGAGGTTCAGGTTTCTTCTTCTTCTGAACCTTCAGGATTTTGAGTCTGGGCTCGTAATAGTATGATCCATACTGAGCTGGATGAGTCCATTGTGGATGGACATACTGTTCGGCCCATCTGACCTTTTTAGTTCCCCTGAGTTGGATCTGGGTGTTCTGGGGCTTGAACCTTGGGTCATCTTCTGATAGTTGGGCTGAGGTGCTTTCATTTTCTGCTTATTCTTTGTCTGAGGGGTTGAAGATTCTGCATGTTGAGTTCCCCCTTGGACAAATTTATCAGCCAGCTAATCTGAGCTTTTCTGTCCTGAGGTAGTTGCTTCATAAGTGTAACCAAGTCCTTCCTTCGCGGAGCATGGTCTCTGTGATCTAAGCAACTTCTCAAGCTTTTCTTTAGCTCATTAAGGTTCTCCAAACCTCATCGCTCTTCCTCAGAGCTTCATACTCAGCTCTGGACTGTGCAAGCTTGTCTTTTAGACTAACAATTTTAGTCGATTTCTTTGAGTTGTCCTTGGTCAACAGTGAGATCTGTGGTTCTTGTTGTTGAGACTTAGTCTCTCTTCCTTCTGTCTCAGAACAAGTCCTTCATACTCAGTAGAGTCCTCACTCCTCATCGAAAGTCTCTGATTCTCAACTCTTAGGAGTTCCATCTACTAAAGTGTTCTACTGAACTGCTGGCTCATCTAGATCTGCTCCTCAAGCAAATCTTCGTAAGCGAGAACCACATCCAGGGATTCACCTGCAATAGAGTTTGTGTCGTTTGTGCATGGTGAAGAGGGGCATATATTAGAGTTAGAATTTACCTCAGCCTCTTCTCCAGCTATAAGACACATCTCAGTATCTTCAGCTTCAATTGCCATGAAGGTTGCTTCGTCATCGGATGACTCCATGAACAGATCTTCATCACTCTAGCAATCGGATAGCTCTCCGGCTATGTAGGCTTGCCTCTTCCTAACGAACTTGTCACGCCTGGCTTGCCTTTCAGCTATTTCAGTTGTCGTGAGCTCTGGTCATTCATATTGATAATGTTATGGCTTCTTGCAGTTGTAGCATACTGAGCTCCTGCCTTCCCTTTTTGGTGTCTCGTTGTGTCCAACGGAGGTAGTCTCAGCATTCCTGCATTCAGGTAGAGATTTAGATTCATTTTTTGAATGAGTATTCTCTCTCTCTCTCTTATATTGATAGCTTTTGAAGCTTTCTTCATCTTCATCTTTCTGAGCTTGTCCTTCTCCTTTTGGTATTTTACTGAGAGGAGAGCCTATTTCCCAGCTAGGTTATCAGTAGTAGAGATTGACATGGAACTTCCAGCTGATTGACTTTAATAGAGGGACTAGCTCCAGCCGTGCTGACTGTTGCCTTGTAAGCATGATCTGTTGACACTTCAGTCTCAGCCCTCGGGGTATGTGGAAGATTAAACTCAAACTCCTCTGCTTTTAATTCTGAAAATATGTAATCAGGAGTAATAGAGTTTAAGTTAGTTCTTCTTAAACATGTAGCAAAAGAGTACCACTTAGGCCTGCTAAGAGCCCTTAGAATCTTAGTGTCGGTCTCTTTGTTGCTGAATGTTCTCCTTAGCCCGTTGATGATGTTGATTTGATTCGTGAATCTTACGCTTAAATCATCAATAGACTCTCCGGGAAGCATTGTAAATACCTCAAGTTTTTGCAACTCCAACTCCAGTTTCTTTTCTTTGATTTGTGGAGCTCCTTGGCTCAGCATTGCTAGAGCATCCCATAGCTCTTTTGCAATCTTGCAGTCGTGCACTCTGCCGAGGTATGAGTCACTTAGCGTAGTCAGTATCGCGTTGTGTACGACTCAGTCAAGATTGCGCAGCTTTACTTTTCTGGTGTAAAGAGGCTTTTGTCCTTGGGAACCTTCGCACCGGTTATGGAACCTATTGCTCCCTCAATTGCAAGTTCGACGTGGTCGATCATGGAAACAATGGATCCTTTCTCCAGGACGTCAGTCATGCTGTCATGCAGCGACGTTGGATTTGTCTCCATCCTTACACGCCATACCGCATAGTTTTCTTCTGAAAACATGGGTACCGTCCTTATAGCTGAAAAATCAGATATTTTGAAGAGTATGGTATATGATGCTATGAAGAGTTACAAAATTAGAGAAAAAGGTTTTTCAGGATCTATTCGAGTAGACCGGTTTTCAAAAAAATGATGATCAGAAGAACACCGCTCTGATATCAATTGTTGGTCCAGAGACGAGCCTCAGGTGTAGGGGGGGGTGAATACACCTGATGAAAAATTCTTACTCAGAACGCGAAAGTTAGCTTAGCTGAACGTTGCTACTGAACTAATCAGTTAACCAAATAAACTTACTGGATTGCGTGGGCAGAGAGTTCCTTTACTGAGTACAGTCTGCTGAGTTATGTCAGTGAACAGACGTTCAGTATCAGCAATTATGTGCAGAATTGTAGGCCCGAAATACATTCGTCTCAGTTGAAAACCCATTTTATGCTGTTTGTTTTAAAGTCAATTTTATACATTATGAACAATTATCAATGCAACAGTAAATCAACACAGATAATTTTTAAAGTGGTTCGGATTCACTGGATCCTCCATCCACTGTCCTGAACAAAGCAGGAGTTATTGATTAGCTTATAGTGATCAAGTCTCAGTCGATCTGTTCTGGACAGCTACGTTCTTGTTTGCTTATACTGAGCACGTCTCAGTCAATCTGTATGCTGGACAGATATCTACTTATAGTCGTAGTGACTTTACAATTCTCAAACGTGTAGGATTGAGTTTCTCCAACTGTGAAGGAGTTCTTACAATAAGAACAGTTCACAAAGATGAACTCTTTCGAGGTTTCTAAGCTAGAGATATTACAATAAGCACACTTAGGTTAGAGAAGGGGAACTAAAGGATCTTTAGAGAGAAAAAGTAAGATGATCTTTCTCGTATGCAAGTTCTTCGCTGGATTTGACTTTGAGTTCGCTAGAGTATTTGATCGCTTGAGTGCTTGGTTCCCTTATTGATTGTTGTCTTTCTGCATGAAGACTCTTCTCTATTTATAATCTTCGCTTCATGAATAGATCTTTTGGAGGGATTCTAGACACGTGTCGAATAAGACAAGGAAAACGGCCATATCAATTTGAATATCACTGTAGAGATTTTCTCTTTTTTAGTCTATGAGCAGCTTTATGGCAGAGCAGGTAGAGTGCTGGCGGCTCCTCACTGGTCGAGGTTATAAGAGTAGGTGAGGCTTGTTCAAACTCCAAGTGTACGGTGAGCTGACTTCCTCTGAATCCTCGGACCTTTAACTAAATTGTCTGATACTCATGCTTCTGAGATTCGTGGCTCGAATTCCTTAGCAGATTCAGTTGGTTACAGCTTATCCAACTGACTTCTTCGATAACGAGTTCCTTCGGATGAGTGGCGGATCTTCTACTAAATGCACCAGCTACTGAACTCTAGCCTACTGAGTTCCTAACATGCTGAACTCAACTAGGTTATTACATTATCAAAGACTCATCATTCAGCTAGGGGTTTTGGGATCATCAAATCTTATCATACTGAATCTCATCCCAACAAGTATGATGAATTGTGTTTGTAAAATCACAATATGCACAAAACAAACAACGTTACGCATAAAAATGCATGAAATTATGCATAAACTAGTAACTTACTATGCATAAAGTTTGTCTTTTATTTTATAATATAATAATTTTATACAAGATTGTTAGTCTATGCAGAAATTTATTCGAGCTTATGCATAAACAAATATTAAAATATGCACAAAACTTATTTTTATTGTATAACATAATATCCACATAATAGTCTGTTTTATGAATGAAAATGTTCTTAATTCTGCATAAACCAACACCATACTATGCTTAAGAAAATTGTGTTTTCCAACAAATTATCCAGCGGATCGTCGTCTGCTGCCACCGTCATCTGTCTGCAGCTGCCGTCCGTCTTTCTCCGCCGTCGTCCGCCGCCACCGTAAAATTTTAAAGTGCTCCGTGTCTTACAGTCTCTGCAAACATGCTTTCAATTTTGCTTGATCCTTCACTAATTTTAGCGATTCCAATTAAGTTCTGGGAGTTTTGTTTAGAATCCATCTTAATTTCTATTTTTCTTGGTAATAGTTTGTGTTATGCTCATCATCTATTTTGCTCGATTTTGAGTTGCTTTTTCTGTTGCATTCGCCTTCATCCCTTATTTTTGTGCAATTTACTTGCTAATTGTGGTGCATTCTTTTGTCACCCGGTCTCATAGTCGTTGTTTTGTTGTGCATTGTTCTTGATTTGCTAAATTGTGATTTTATATGTTAATTCAAACCCCCAGTCTACAGTCAATTCATCATTTTACTGTTAATACGTGATTTTAACTGTTAATGCAAAGTAATTTTGCCTGTTGATTAATTGTGATTCAATTTAGGGTTTGTGATACTTTTATTCACCATAATTGACACTTTTACTATATGAATTGACACTTTTATTTTTCTTTCTTTAACTCATTGTACTAATTGTTGCGGTTTATGTTAAATCTAGTGTTTCAGTGTGTACAACTTGCTAAGTTTATTTATGGTTTAGAGGTGATTTGCCTGCACATAGACAATTGAAATTGATTTTAGTGTTTATTTTATTTTGCTAATTAAAAGTGATTCAATTTAGTTATGATTCAGGTTTGTGATACTTTTACTTTATGGCTTTGTACTCCTCAGATTACTCCTCAGATTAATTGGTACTTCTACACACACAAATTGAAACATTTACCCAGAGAAATTCACACTCCTTATTTTATTTATACTACTAAGTGATAAGTTTAAATGGTAAGGACAAGAGGTCGTGCAACTGCCCTAGATGTTTAAACACCTGTAGTTGATGTAAATGTGGCAGGAGTAGATGTTGTTGATGCAGTTGAAATCCTGGTACAAGATGCAGTCGCTATATCAGTTTGTCCACTGTTTGAAGTTCCTATATGTTGGGTGATGATTTAAATAGAAGATTATATAATCTTAAAACCCTAGATGACTGATAAATCATAAATTGTAATAGATGTTAAGTTTAGTTTGAGCTCAGCATGTTAGGATCTCATTCGGCTAGAAAGTTATTTTCAGTTGCTGTTCGTGTTCAGTAGAAGATATGACCAGCTATCTGAAGACTCAGTATGATTCAGTTTGGTTATGGAACCTACTGAGTATGAGAAGTGAAGTCATAAAGCAATTGGCATGAGATAAGTATAATATTAGTTGATATTGACCCAGTGTAAAGCGTCTGAGAAATCTAATTAAAGGAAGTCAATTTAGTATCCATCTTGAAGTTTGAACAAGCCTCAACTGCCATATTACCTCGATCAATGACAAGCTGCCAACGCCGTACATGTTCTGATATAAAGTTGCAGTCAACCTCTGTTCTTTGAAAAAGAGGGAATCTCTATAGTATTTCAAAATTAAAGAAACCCGTTTGCTTGTCGCATAGCCACGTGTCTAGGTTTCCTCCAACGGATCTATTCACCAGTCATGCCTATAAAAAGAGATACACTTCAGTACGTTGAAGACACACGACTGGGAACACAAGCCATCAAAGCTCATAAATACTCTAGCATTCACAAAGACTATCAAGCAAAGAACTCGAATAGAACATGCATCTTATACTTTAGTTCTTCACTCTAGAGTAATATTAGTTCCCTCTCTATTTCCCTAAGCTACCACAAATTTATCATAAGCTTAGATTGAAGGAGTTCAGTTTCTGAACTGTTCTTATTGTAAGAACTCATTCTTAGTTGGAAGTGCCTCAAACCCTGCGAATTTGAACCCTTGTAAAGTAGCTTATGACTATAACTAAGCCGAGGTCTAACTAGTGCAAAAATTGATTGAGACTTGCTCACTATAATATACTAGACCTCCTGGAAACAGGAATGTGGATGTAGGATCTTGCGTATCCGTACCACTCTAAAAATTCATAAGTTATTTAAGGTTTATTGTTTACTGGTATAAAACCGATTTACAAAAACATACAAGTGTTGATTTTCAGTAAAACTCTCTAAAACACGCAAAAGCATAATATGAACGATTTTCAACAAACAACATTTGAGAAGATAAAATCTAGGCCTACACATTCCACACTTAATCTTGTACTGAATTACTTTTTTGACGGACTTCAGTTAGTGAACTGTACTCATTATACTGAATCACTTTACCCAAGCGATCAAAAAGCTTACTTGACGAGCTGAATTTCATTTAGCAAATAAACTCAATAAAAGGCTGACTTTCGTGTTTGAGTTTGAACCTGTACTCAAGTGTATTCAACCCCCCCTCCTATACACCTGAAGACTCGTCTCTAGACCAATAATTGGTATCCGAATAGTGTTCTTTTGGTCACCATTTTGAGATTGAATGATATACTCTTTTGAGATTCAGTGATATACTCGAACAGATCCTGAAAAATGTTTTCACTGCATACCATCTCTTCTTTCATAAATCATATATTTCCATCATATCTAATATGTCAGGTATTAGGATGGTGCCCATTTTCTCGGTAGAGAACTATGGAGTTTGATGTGTCAGAATGGAGGTGAATCTAACATCTCTCCACGACAGCATAATTGACATGTTGGAGACCGAACCAATCATTCCCATGATCGATATTGTGATTTACGACACTAAAGTCGGAGCTTGTATAAGGAAGAAAGTACCAAAAGACAAGAATTCCTTTACGCCAGAAGAGAGAAAGCTACACAATGTTGACTGAGCTACATGTAATGTCATACTGACTACCCTTAGTGACTCCTCCCTCGGAAGAGTTCAAGATTGAAAGACAGCTAAAGAACTTTGGGATGCTCTAGCTTTACTGAGTCGAGGAACTTAGAAGATTAAAGATAACAAGCTTGAGTTGGAGCTTCAAAAGTTTGAAACGTTCATCATAATTTACGAATACCATCAACGGGCTGGGGAGGCGTTCACCAACAAGCGGATGAACATGAAGATACTCATAGCGCTAACAAAAACAGAGTGGAGTACTCTTACTACTTATCTAAGACGTTCTGATATTGACACTGCTTCTCCTGATCATATATTTTTAGAACTAAAAGTTGAGGAATCGACTTTGAGGAAACATTTTCTCCAGTTAGAAGATTGGAAGTTGTTGGGTTATGAGTCAGTGGTTTGTCTTAACAACCACTTAGAGGATACTTAATATTACTTTATCAGTAGTTCTTGTAATAGGTCTTATCTGTTATCGGTAATGGGGGAAATCATAGTGTTTCATGCTATGGAATTGAAGATCCCAAAACCCGGCTTGTATCCTTTGTGTAGTGTCGATAGGACTAGATGATGTAATAGGCTAGATGGATTATATTATTCATTATCAGTTTATCTAAGTCCTGTACGGGGTAAATGTTGGATTGATCTTCAGTAGGAAGTTACCTTCCAGAACCCCACGTCATCAGTGTAAGAGCTTGTGTTCTTTAGTCATCAGCTGACCTCGCTCAGTAGAAGACATCTCATCAGCTGACCTACATAGTAGAAGAACATTGTATTCAAGCTCAGTACCTTCAGAGTCATCAGCTGACTACACTCAGTAGAATATCCACTATCAGCAGACTCAGACGAAGAAGACAGAGATCTTATCAGGTCTACTGTGTCCGACAGGAAACGATCCTGCTTTTAACATCATTCGAAAGTCAGCAGAAGATCATACGAGGATAAGTGAGAGTCAACTCCGATGAAGACCGATGCCTGACAGATTTCACCTACCACAAACCTCGACCAATGAGAAGCCGTCTAAGCACTACCTGCTCTGACCTACTAAAGCTGCTCTCATGCACAGTAACCAACAACTATGCTGCAACAATTCGAACTTATGGCCGTTTTCCTTGGACGTTTGTGACATATGGCATCGTCCTTTCCAACGGGCAAATGCCTGGGTCACAACTATAAATAGAGAAGCATTTCCGAGCTCCACGCACAGGATATCAAAGGGATTACACGCTCATGCTTTCGAAACACTCTAGCGCTTTCAAGAAGATCCAGTGAAGAACTTGCTTAGCAGAATATTTTTAGTTCTTCCCTCTAGAGTTTCTTTCTTTATATCCCTCTTCTCTATCTAAGCTCAATCGCTCATATCTATAGCTTAGAACCTTCGACGGAGTTCACATTTGTGACTGTTCTTATTGTAAGAACTCCTTCATAGTTGGAGAAAAATCCCCTCCCCTTCAAACTTAGGTTTGAACTGTAAAGTCGCTAAGGACTATAACTTAGAAGGGTCTGTCTAGTGGACAGATACCTTGCTGAGGCTTGCTTAGATTAATCAACAAGACCTCCTGTTTAGCAGGACCGTGGACGTAGGATCTTGCGTATCCGAACCACGTTAAAAATTGCTTGTGTCGTTTACTATTTTATTGCACTGCATATAAATCTTTTACAAACTCATACTTTCCATAAAATGTATTCGAAAAGTGCACTAGCCAAAATAATTTGGTTTACGAAAAACACGTTTTCAACTGAGACGAAATCTACCAGGCCCTACACACTTATCCGCACAAAACTCTCCTACTGAAAAATCAAGTACTGACAAAAGTCAGTAGGAGAGACTGAGTAGCTGACCCACTCTGACCCGCGATCAGAAGGTTACTATCTGGTACTGTTCATCAGCTGCAACCTACAGCTCAGCTGTCCTTCGCGTATGAGAAAAAGAACTTGTACTCAGGTGTATTCACCCCCCCTCTACACCTGACTCTCGTCTCCGGACCAACAATTGGTATCAGAGCAATGGTGTTCTTCTGATCATCGGTTCTGAAACTACTGGTCTTCTCGAACAGATCCTGAAAACGTTTTTCACTGCACAAGCATCTCTTCATACATCCTTATACTCTCACCCATAATGTCTGATATGTCAGGTATTCGGATGGTGCCGATGTTCTCTGTGGAGAACTATACGGTATGACGCGTGAGAATGGAGGCGCACCTTACATCGCTGCATGACAGCATGACTGACGTCCTAGAGACAGGACCTATCATTCCCATGATCGACAGTGTTCACTTTGCCACTATGGGAGGTGTAGCAGCACAGACCGGTGCTAAAGTTGCCAAAGACAAATCAGCCTTCACGCCTGAAGAGAAAAAGCTGCACAACCTTGACCGAGTTGGGCGGAATGCAATCCTGACTACGCTCAGTGATTCACACCTCGGGAGGGTGCAAGACTGCAAAACGGCAAAGAAAACAAGCACGAGCTAGAGCTACAAAAGTTTGACACTTTTGCCATGGAGCCCAACGAAACTATTGATGAACTTAGCATCAGATTTACAAACCAGATCAATGTGATCAACGGGCTGGGGAGGACGTTCACCAACAAAGAGATGAACAGGAAGATCTTGAGAGCGTTACCTCGACTGAAGTGGCTTCCTTTTGCTACTTATTTACATCGCTCAGATCTTAATGCTCTAACTCCTGATGTTATATTTTCAGAATTAAAGACGGAGGAATTTGAGCACAGCCTACCCCAACGATGTTCCAGTGCTCCAGCTGACACACAGATTGATCATGCCTACAAAGCAACAGTCAGCAAAACTGGAGCCAATCCTATTTCTTCCAGCAAGGCACTAGCTACAACAGATGCTAAGTCTTCCGAGACACCTGCTACTGATCAGCTCGCACTCATGGCTCTCAAATATCAAAGAGAAAAGGAAAGAGTCAGGAAGCTGAAGAAATATCACAGAGATTCTCCCTCAGGTAAAAAGGATTATCGAAAAAGGGAAGAATCTAAACCATCTACTGATTGTAGGAACGCAAAACCTGCTGCTAGTCCATCTAACGACTCAGCTGGAAAAGGCGCCAGAACCTCTATGTGCTACAACTGCAAGAAGAAGGGACATTATCAGTACGACTGTCCCAAACTCTCAGCTGCTCAATGGCAGGCCAGACGCGAGAAATTTGCCCGAAGAAGGTAGGTCTACATCACCGGAGAGATATTCGATGACTTAATCGAGGAAAATACGTTCATGTATTCTTCTGAAGACGAAGCTGCATTTGTCGCCGTTGAGGTCGGAGATTCAGATCCTGAATCAACAGCTGAATATTGTCTGATGGTCGGAGAATAGGCTGAGGTAAACTCGAAACTTAATATAGCCTCCTCTTCACATAGCACACACGACACATGCTCGGTCATAGATGAACCTCTAGACGTGGTACAAGCATATGATGATCTACTAGAGGAGCAGATTCAGCTGAGCTGAGAGTTCAGCAGAATTATTCAGGAATTGGAACCGGTAAAGGCTGAGAATTAGAGACTTTCTTCTGATTATCATGTCTCTACTGATTCAGAGAATCTGGTCGCGAGACTCAAGGAAGAGATTAAATCTCTTATGACTAAGTCTCAGCTTCAAGAAACTCAGCTATCAGTTCTGACCAAGGACAGTTCTGAGAAAGATACTGAAATAGCCCGACTCAGTGAGAAACTCGCAGAAGTCGAAATTGATTATGAATCACTTCGGAAAAGTGATGTTTGGCGAGGAATGATGACTGAACAGTACCTGAGAGCTAAAGAGAAGTTGGAAAGCATGCTCAGAGCGCAAAGGCCACTAGCCATGAAAGAAGGACTTGGCTACACTCATGAAACTTCCACTTCAACATCAAAAAGTTCAGAAATGATGGTTGATAAGTTCGTTAGAGGAAAAGCTCAGATCACTGAATCAACACCTCAAGCGAAGAACAAATAGAAGATGATTGCACCTCAGCCGACCAACAAGAAACAACTGACCAAAGGTTCTAGGCCCAGGATACCACGATCGAATTCAGGGGGAACCAAGAAGGCCATGTGGGTATTACAGTACAATGAACCACTATATGAGCATCCAGCATAATATGGTTCATACTATTATGAGCCTAGGGTCAGGAGGAGCACAAAGACTCAGAAGTAGAAAGTTCCTGAACCCAAAACTGCTAGAAAGTCAGTATCTCCAAGTCCTGTGGAGAAGAAGGCTGACAAGGTTCAGAAGAAGAAGTCTCAGACTCCTAAGGTCCCGAGATAGATCTGGGTCCCGAAATCACCCAGTAACACTTAAGGACCCAAACTGAACCAAAGGGTACCTAAAAATGTCTCTGTTTTGTAGGTGCATAAGGACCCTTGGATTGTGGACAGCGACTGCTCGAGACACATGACATATCAAAAGAGCCTGCTGACCAATTACGTACAAGAAGATGGTCCCAGAATTGAGTTTGGTGACAACTCTGAAGGCTATAGTTGGGGATACGGAACACTGAACATTGGGACTGCTTCAGTTCCAAGAGTCACATATGTTGAAGGACTTCAACATAATCTCCTTTCTGTCAGTCAATTCTGTGATAATCTGAATAGAGTTATCTTTGACGCTGGTTTCTGTGATGTTGTTGACAAATCTACAGGGAAAACAGTGTTATCAGGTTCGCGGAAGAAGAATATCTACGTTGCAAATTGGAAAACCGCAGAACCTGAGGCTTGTTTACTTGCTCAGACAAAATCCAGTGATAAAATAGGATGGCTATGGCACAAGAGACTCAGTCACCTGAACTTCAAGACTATGAACAAGCTAGCCAAGAACTCTAAAGTCAGAGGACTGCCCAATGAAGCATTTGTCAAAGATAGAAATTGTGAGGCATGCTTGAAGGGAAAGCAGACAAAGAGCAGCAATCCACCAATTCTGTCACCTTCCACTGATGGAATCCTTCAACTGCTACACATGGACTTGTTTGGGCTAGTCTCTCCAGTGACTATAAGAGGCAAGAAGTATGCCCTCGTCGTTGTTGATGATTATTCTCGATATACGTGGGTCATCTTCATAGCCAACAAATCTGATGTCATGACTGAGTTACCTAAGTTGCTGAAGAAACTCAGTGTGGAAAAGGACATCAAGATACAGAGAATTCGCTCAGACCGTGGAACATAATTTCTCAACTCAGTAGTTAAAGAGTACTGCGATAAAGAGGGAATCAAGCACGAGGCATCAGCAGCTCGCACCCCTCAGCAGAACGGACTTGTTGAACGTATGAACAGAACACTTAAAGAAGCAGCAAGAACGCTCCTAGCAGACTCTGGACTACCCTCAAAGTTCTGGGCCGATGCTACTGACACCGCCTGTTATACTCAGAATCGCTCACTGCTTACACAGCAACACATGAAGACACCTTACGAACTGTGGAAAAGGAGAATTCCTTCTATTTCTCAATTCCATATCTTTGGTTGTCCTTGCTTTATTCACAATAATGGGAAAGATCAGTTGAAGGTCTTTGATAGCAAATCTGATCAAGGAGTATTCTTAGGATACTCTCGAGTCAGTAAAGCCTTTAGAGTCTTTAACTATCAGACTCTTTGCGTGGAGGAAAACCCTCATATTATTTTTGATGAGTTTGTTGCTGAGGACAGGAAATCAAAGAAGATAAATACCGAAGATGTCAGCAGCAAGCTACAGGATCTCGCACTGAATGATAAAGCAAAAAAGATTCAGCATTGTTGGGATGATGAGTCAGACGATGAGGAAATCCAGACCCATCCCGCAAGCACTGTAGCTGACCTGGTTGATTCTACTGAACAGAATCAACATCAGGTAACAACGGTCGATGAGGAAGCCCCAGTGGTAACTGATACCTCTACTGAGAACATAAACTCAGGGGGAACGACAAATGTTCCTGAGCTAAATGCCCCTGAACCTGGAAACTCAGTAGATCCTAACCTTCTTACTGAATTTCTTCAGTCACAGAATAGCACTATTGAAATGCCTAACACTCCTATTTACTGTGCAGAAGTAATCTCAGAAGAAGAAGCCAAACTTAGACGTTCATGGCTTGCCGCTCACTCTTCTGATCTTATTATAAGAGATCCATCAGCAACAATAAGGACGAGATCCAGATTAAGCCAAGGAGAAAGTTCTCTCTACTCCTGTTTCTTGTCTACTGAAGAACCTCAGACGATAGAGGATGCTCTTAACGATGCTGACTGGATCATTGCCATGCAAGAAGAGCTGAACCAGTTCGTTCGAAATGAAGTTTGGGAGCTTGTTGACAGACCTAGACATCAGCACGTGATCGGCACTAAGTGGGTCTTCAAAAACAAGCGAGATGAAAACAACGTCATTGTCAGAAACGAAGCTCGACTTGTTGCCAAGGGATACTGTCAAGCAGAAGGAATAGACTTTGATGAAACTTTTACCCCAGTCGCCAGATTGGAAGCTATTCGTCTGTTCCTAGCCTATGCAACGCATCAAAGATTTAAAGTATATCAAATGGATGTAAAGTCAGCGTTTCTGAATGGCGTACTGAAGGAAGAAGTCTATTTGGAACAACCGCCCGACTTTCAGTAGGGACATCAGGTGTACAGACTTTGAAAAGCTCTGTATGGGTTAAAACAAGCACCCAGGGCTTGGTACGATACCCTATCAGACTTTCTGCTTCAGAAAGGTTTTCAGAAGGGGACAGTAGATCGCACTTTGTTCAAAACAAGTCAGGAGATGACATCCTATTGGAGCAAATCTACATGGACGACATCATTTTCGATTGCAGAAACGTGACGATATGTCAACAATTCGAGAAAATGATGAAGGAGAAGTTCGAGATGTCCATGATGGGAGAGATGAACTATTTCCTTGGATTTCAAGTTAAGCAATCACCTAAAGGAATATTCATCAACCAAGCCAAATACACTCGAGACCTCCTGAAATTATTCGGCTGCGACTCAAGCAAGCCAGTCAAGATCCCCATGAACACAAATTTTAAAATCGATCTAGACAAAGAGGGAGCTTCTGTTAACTCTACTGATTATAGAGCTATTATTGGTTCTTTATTATATTTAACAGCAAGCAGACCTGATATAACTTATGTTGTAGGTGTATGTGCAAGATTTCAGGCGAATCCCAAGCGGAGTCATCTGGACTCAGCAAAGAAGATTATGCGATATCTGAAGGGAACACCTGATGCAGGGTTATGGTATCTTGCTGACGATAATCTTATACTAACAGGTTATTCTGATGCTGATTATGCAGGATGTAGGATAGATCGAAAGTCAACTTCTGGAACATGTCAGTTCCTAGGCAGCAAGCTGATATCATGGTTTTCAAAGAAACAACACTCAGTAGCGACGTCCACTACTGAAGCTGAGTACATGGCTGCTGGAAGTTGCTGTGCCAGATCCTTTGGCTTCGACAACAATTGCGAGATTATGGAATTACTCAAGATGACGTGCCAATCTACTGCGACTCCACTAGTGCGATTGCTATCACTCAGAACCCAGTTCTTCATACAAGATGCAAGCACGTGGACATCCGACACCACTTCATCAGAGACCATGTCTAGAAGAAGGATATCAGGATGGAAAAGATCCATACTGACAAACAAAGGGCAGACATATTGACCAAACCACTAGCTGAGAACAGATTCAGAGAATTATCAGTTGAGCTAGGCCTACTGGATCCCACTGACTCTTGTCAGTAGAGGAAACAGTACGACAGGTCAGAAGACTCAGTACTTTGATTCAGTCAGGTGAATCAGACAGTACACAGTAAGGGGGAACATGGTTATCAACACTACAAAGATCCTCCTGAGTCATAACGATAACCAGCTGATCGTAAAAGTTTAGCTGGAGAGGTTTGTGTAGATTAAATACTTAATATTCTCAGAAGCATGCTCGCATTTATTATATCAGTCGTTTGCACTCAGTAGTTTAATGTGCATTTATTTCCCGCCATTAATTTTTAAGGTTTAAGTCAGTAGGAAACCGTTTCATTTAAAAAGCTTAGACTTTAATGCTGCCTGCAACGCATTTAATGCATGTCTTCTCACCTTACTTTATCTGCGAATATCTTACGTGGGTCTAGGTTAGAGGCGGCTAATATAATCATTCCGTTTATAACATCAGATCACAGCCATCATTAAAAAGCGAGTTTTCATCCCAACCGTTCGATTAAAACTGGTTGATCTTCATATCTTATAAAAACTCTAGCCTTCTCCTCTAATCTATCTTTTTCGCCATTATCGCACTTAGAGCATTTTCAAGCATTCAGTTTTCGTTCTCTGCAAACTGTCTCTGTTTTTCCACTCGTGCTCTTTGTCTACGGTAATTTCTTCATCTTCTACTTAAACTCGAATCTAACTTACTCTATTTTCAAGTGCTAACGAGCTTTTTGCAGATATCAATGGCGATTGTTTTGACCCCACCCCATATCGAGGAGATCATCAAGTCTAGGGTTCAATTCGAACCGACGATGGTGCTCCATCAGGCAGACCTTCCTTACTTAGAGCCCATTTTCTCGGCTCTTGAAGAGTCTGGCCTTGCGCTTCTAGTGACGAAGCATCCATGATCGTATCTCCCCCGCCAAGTGGCAGAAGTATATTTTAACTGGCGATCGGTGGAAGATACAGATGGAGAGATGTCCCAGTTTGCATATATGAGAGAAGTGGCCCTCAGAAATGGGAATCCAGCCACGTCAATTTTAATATCCGGGCAGCCCTGAAGGCATCGTTTGATCTTCCTGCCTACGGGATCTCTCCAGTGGGCTACAAGGAGAAGGAGCTCAACTCTTATGTCCATCGTTTCTATGGGAGAGACAACATGTCCTTCAAGTCCGCATTGCCGAAGAACCAACTCTTGCCAGAGTACCATGGCCTCGCTTACATCAACACTCTTATCTTGACGAGCGCCGCCGGCTCCTTCGATCAGCTATCCAAGCCCAGATTTCAGCTGATGATGGCAATTGTTGATGGAGTCCAGGTAAACTGGATGGAGTTCTATGTGACTGAGCTGAAGGCTCAGGCACAAAAGTTTGTCGCCACACAGTCTGGAGAGAGGAGACTAATTAGTGTGGCCAAACTCCTGTATGGGACAAAGATGTCCAAACTGATAGAGGACTCAGTATCGAATCATGCATCGTTTGCTGATTCCAGATACTTCGACAGTAAGCTTATTAAGTTCAAGACGAGAGCCGCTGTTGAGAAGTCAGTCGGCCGTGGACCCGCTGAGCGTAATAGGTCTACTACTGATTTGCCTCCACGTACCGACCCGCCGAAGCGAAAGAGGCTTGCAAAGACTGGAACGTCTGAGGTTCCTACAAAGCCTGCTTCTCCTCCACCACCTCAGGAGGAAAGTATTCTAGGCACTGATACCGGGATCGAGGGTACAACCCTCAAGGATAAGGTACAGCGTATCAGTTCAGAGGAGACTCAGCTGGAGGAGGTTGAGGAACCGGCTGATGAAGTCTCCACTGAATGGTCGACATTACAGAAGACTCGTCTCCGAGCCACAGGAGAAGTCGCTGCACAGATCCCTGAAATCACATCACATCAGGATCTGGTCAACATAGCGATCAGGGCAAGGACACAAATGCTGCTGACGTTCCTAAATTGGGACATCCTCGAAGATCTGATCAAGTAGCAGACAACATTGTCCTTACTTGCAAAAGAACAGAATCTGCAGTCAGCCATTGGGTTTGGGGAACCTGCTGACTTAGCATCATTCGAGGACCTAAGATCTGCTATACTCTATCTTCTGAGCCTGAGGTCCTCCGAGCAGAATGCCAGCAGCCCATCGCAGCCTTCCCATCATGATGACGATAATAATGATGAGGATCAGGCACCACCCAAGGAAGCAGACCAGGGAGAATCTGCTGAGAGTAAAACTCCCAGCGAGAAGGGCAAGTCACCACCTCCACCATCTACATCAGGTGATGCCCCTGTTGCCTCGAAGCCCAGCCAAGAGCAACAACTTGCAGTATCTGAACAGAGGCTCGGAACTAGCTCATATCAGATTAAACCCATAGGTTTCGTGTCCTCGAAGTCCGTCAATAGGGTCGCTTAAAAAGCAAGGAGACAAAAATCGTCTCCTGGCTAAGGAGGTCCACCTGAAGTGGGCGCAATACACTAAGTCTCAAACGGAGACGGTTGACAGACTGGCCAACGAAGTGAAAAAGGTCTCGAAAACTCCAACTCCTAACATTCAGGAGATTGTCCAGACCGCGCTTGCCGCTCAGAAGGCGGACTTGGCTGCTCAACGTCAGCAGCTCCTCGAAGCTCAGCAGAAAATATTTTCTAAGCAGCTGACTAAGAGTCTAGCCACTGTCCAGAAGACCATGGATGAGCGAAACAAGATAGCCACCTCCATCGTGCAGAAAGCTATTGAAAATCAGGCGGCGACCCTCAAGCTCATCCAGGCAGAAATGACTTCCTCTCTCGACGCATCGCTCCTGAAGCAGCAACAAGAAACAGCAGCCCAGATCAAACTGATCCGCACGGGCCAAGAGACTGACTGGGAGCATTATTGCGATGCGGTCAGAGACTTCGACACCACCACCACTTCCATCAAGAACATCCTTTTCAACTTAGAAAAGGAAGTGGTCGCTATCCGTACTCGTCTGACCCTGGCTGATGATGCCAAAAAGGGGGAAGACAAGGAAGGGACGGAGACAGCTCAGGTGGGCGAAGAGGCAGAGGCAAGAGAAATTGCCAAGGGGGAAGGTTCAGCTGTTCAAGCTGGAACCAGCTCAGTACCCCCTCCCTCAGTCCAAATCCCAACTGTCCAAACCACTCAGGTGCATGAGCCGGCCGCAGGATCAGGCGAAGGATCCTCGGCTCAGCACATTGAAGAGGTCGCACGTTTCATGGACCAAGAGGACAAACCTCTACCACCGCAAAGGCCTGGGAAGGAGAAAGCAACTGAATCTACTCCACTGCCTTCCCCGACGCCTAAATTCAAAACTAAAGCGGAGCAGGAGGAATTTGATAAGAAGGTCGCTCAGAAGCTCCAAGATGAGCTGGACTATGAGCGACAACTCGAGGAAGAGGCTCAGAAGGCTAAAAAGCAGAGAAAGCCTGTGGCAAAAATGGCCAGGAGCCAAGCTAAGAAGCTCCTGGAAGAGCAAAAGAAGAAGAAGGCTCAAGAAGAACAGGCTGCTTCTGACACTGATAATCAGCCACTTGCTCAGAGGATGAAGAATCTTCCTATACTTACTCCTGAGTAGGAGGCAGAGGACAGAGCCACCTGGGAGGCTACGCAGCAAGGGCTGAATCTCCGAAGAGAAGATACTAGAGCTGCGGCCCTCAGAGAGAAGAAGAGACTGGAAGACTTGGCAAAGATCATAGAGCTTACTGATAAGATGGCCAAGGAACCAGTTCTTGATTGGAGGAAACAGGTGCCAAGGACTTCCAAGTTCTTCAGGCGAGGCGCACCAAGAGCTGCATATCTGAAGAAGACTCCGCACCGGCATGTAGACAAGTAGATCCCTTGGAACCTGAATGAGGAATGGGAGGAGCTGAAGATAGAATTCATAAAGGCATACTACGTATGGCAATGCTATCCTACTGAGGTACCGGCTGCTGAACTCTTCGATGAGTTCCTTCATCAGCCCAACGCCAACCTCAGAGCACAAGTTCAACTGATTTTATCAAAGGAGAAGATGCCACTTGTTGCCCCTGCCTACAGGAAGCTGACTCCGCCCATGACCTCTCAAGGAGTCTTATGTACAAAAGAGATTAAGGAAGAGGTCGACGCGGCTGCATGACACCACGATCTTGATCCTCAGCAGCCGAGCGATCTTGAGGATATCCAGACCCTCCGTGCCAGAATCTACAGATCATATGGTTTGGATCCTCCTGCTGCCAAGTCTTCTGATTTCAAGAGCAAGACTAAGAACTTCAGGCGATAGCAGTAGTTCTTTTATCTCTGTATAGAAGATAGGAATGTGTAATCTCTTCTCATATATATCTGTTCTTTTCTTCTGGCCAGACAACTACTCATTGTCTTACGGCTTTGTTTATTTACTTTATCACGACTGATCACTGAAGTGATCTGACACACACACACATAACCGTTTCTCTGATATGCCAATCTTTCAGCTGCTGACTGCCTTGCTCTATTTACTCATTTTTGAAGTCTTTTTGGTCAGTAGTTTGGGACTTAAGTCTTAGAATCTATAGTGGTTTTGGCATCATCAATTAGGGGGAAATTGTTGGGTTATGAGTCAGTGGTTTGTCTTAACAACCACTTAGAGGATACTTAATATTACTTTATAAGTAGTTCAAGTAATAGGACTTATCTGTTTATCGGTAATGGGGGAAATCATAGTATTTCATGCTATGGAATTGAAGATCCCAAAACCTGGCTTGTATCCTTTGTGTAGTGTCGATAGGACTAGATGATGTAATAGGCTAGATGGATTATATTGTTCATTATCATTTTGTCTAAGTTCTGTACGGGGTAAATGTTGGATTGATCTTCAGTAGGAAGTTACCTTCCAGAACCCCACGTCATCAGTGTAAGAGCTTGTGTTCTTTAGTCATCAGCTGACCTCGCTCAGTAGAAGACATCTCATCAGCTGACCTACATCAGTAGATGTTGGTCCGGAGACGATAGTCAGGTGTAGAGGGGGGGGTGAATACACCTGATCACAGTTTCTTTTCTTAGAACGTGAAGGACAGCTGAGCTGTTAGTTGCGGGTGATGAATAGTGCCAAATAGTAACCTTCGATCACGGGTCAGAGTGTGCCAGCTATTGAGCTCTCCTACTGACTTTTGTCAGTACTTGAAACTCAGTAGAAGACGTTGTGCGGATAAGAGTGTAGGGCCCGGAGATTCGTCTCAGTTTGAATACGTATTTTCACAAGTTAAAGTATTTTGGCTAGTGCACTTTTATAAATACGTTTTATGCAAAGATATAATTTTAAACCAGTTTGTATGCAATGCAATAAAAGAGTAAATAACATAAACAATTTAACGTGGTTCGGATATGCAAGATCCAACGTCCACGGTCCTAACAAGGCAGGAGAACTTGTTGATTTATCTGAGCAAGTCTCAGCAAGGAATCTTACGTCCATGGTCGTTTTCTTAGCGACTTTACAATTCAAAACTAAGTTCGAAAGGGAGGGGATGATCTCCAACTAAGAAGGAGTTCTTACAATAAGAAGAATTCACAGAAAGTGAACTCCTTCGAAATTTCTAAGCTATGAATTTGACAATGAGCTTAGCTAGAGAAGAAGGGATCTAAATAACTCTAGAGAGAAGAACTAAAAATATTCTATGAAGGAAAATTCTTCGGTGGATGATCTTTCAAGTTTGCTAGAGTGTTTGAATGCTTGAGCGTTTTCCCTTTTTAATCCCGTGCGTGGAGCTCGATTTTCTTCTCTATTTATAGTTGTGAGCAGGCATATGTCCGTTGGAGAAGACGATGCCACATGTCACAAGCTTCCAAAGAAAACGACCATATTTTTCGAATTGTTGCAGCGGGGCAGTTGACACTGTACATGAGAGCAACTTTAGTTGGTCAGAGCAGGTAAAGTGTTGTCGGCTTCTCATTGGTCGAGGTTTGTGGTAGGTGAGAATGTGTCAGTGTTCAGAGTTGACTATTCCACATCCTCGTATGATTTTCTGCTGAACTTCGAAATGACTTGAGCGATTGGGTCGTTTTCTGTTGGACACAGTAGACTTAGGACAGTCTCTGTCTTCTTCGACTGAGTCGGCTGACAAGCTGATAAGGCTTTGGTGGGTCAGCTGATGACTGCGAAGGTACTGAGCTTTGCATTAAGTTCTTCTGCTGATGTCTACCGGCTGATGAAGAATCTTCTACTGAGGACAGATTCAGCTGAAGACAGAAGAATGCAAGCGATTACACTGATGACGTGGGGTTCTGGAAAGTAACTTCGTCAGAAGATCAGTCCAACAGTTTACCCCGTACAGACTTAGACAAAAAGATAAACTATCTCAAAAAGTTTAACCTATACATCATCTAATCCTATCGAGACACTACACTACTGATATCAGCTGGGTTTTGGGATTTTCAATTCCATAGTACTACTATGATTTCCCCCAATATTATTTTAACCACAAATAGCTGACTACCATCTACTGACTCATAACCCAACAATTTCCCCCTAATTGATGATGCCAGAACCTCTACTATTATAAAAACAAAGACATGAATGCTAGACTACTGACTTAGAAAGACTTCAGTAAAACTGAAACAGATAACTTCAGTAAGTTCAGCAGGTGAGAGATAGGCAAAATCAGAGAAACGGTTATGTGTGAGTGTGTGTCAGATCACTTCAGTGATCAGTTGTGAAAAGCACAAGCAAAAGCCGTAAGACAATGAGTAATTGTCTGGCTAGAAATAGGAACTGATATATATATGAACATGATGATTTCAAGGTTCCTATCTCTATTGCAAAAACAAGGACAGGACGATCACGACTGACATCTGAATCTCTGAGTTCGACTCTTAAAAGCAGCAGACCTATCAGCAGGAGGGTCCAGACAGTAATACTTGTAAATCCTTTTCCTCAGAGTCTGGATTTCCTCGAGATCCTCAGGCTGATCAGTGCTAAGATTGCAATTATAAGCAGCTGCCTCGATCTCATCTTCTATCTCTTTTGTGCAAAGCATGCCGCGAGCAGTCATAGGAGGTGGGATTCTTCTGAAGGCTGGAGCTCTGATGGGTATCTTCTCCCTTTCCATGATTGGTAGAATTTGTGCTCCGATATGGGCAAGGTTTTGACGAAGAAATTCTTCGAACAACTGATCAACAGGTACCTCAGACGGGTAGAAGCCCCATACATAATATCCCTTGATGAATAAGACTTTGAGTTCCTCCCACTGCTCGTTTAGTTCAGCTGGTACCCATTTGTCTATGTGAGGAGTAGGGGCCTTCTTGATGTATGGCGATCTGAGTGCTCCTCTCCCGTAGTACTTTGAAGCTCTAGGTATTTGCTTTCTCCAATCAGCTGCTGGCTTGTCAGCCAGGCTGATCATCTTTGCCATGTCAACCAATCATTTTTGTTCTCTGAGGGCCGCTGACCTAGCATCTCCTCTACGGAGATTTAGTCCTTGCAGCGTAGCCTCCCAGGTGGCTCTGTCCTCAGCCTCTTGCTCTGGTGTAAGATTCGAAGAATAGTAACTCTGAGCTATCAGCTGGACTGTTGTGGAGAGAGCTTTGGCAAGCTCCTCCTGAGCCTTCTTCTGCAGTTCATCCTCAATCTTCTTGGCTTTTCCTTTGGCAGACTTGCCAATCACTTTTCTAGGCTTCTTGGCCTTCTTTGCTTCTTCAAGTTGATGCTCATGATCCAGCTGGTCCTGCAGCTGCTGAGCAATTCTCTGATCATACGCCTCCTGCTCCGCTTTAGTTTTGAATTTTGGCATCGGGGAAGGTGGAGGAGTGGCTTCAATTGTAATCTCCTTCCCCGGCCTTTGCGGTGGCAGTGGTTGTGGCTCGTCTTCGTCCTTCTGATCGAGGAAGCGAGCAATGTCCTCGATGTACTGAGCAGATGAGGCAGATGCTGGCTCAGTCACAGTAGGTGTTATTTGGGCTTGGGGAACATACTCCAGAAGGAGTACTGCAGAACTGGTTCCAACCTGAGCGGCTGAACCTTCCCCCTGGGGTGCTGAACTGGTTCCAGCTTGAGTGGCTGAACCTACCCCTTGATTTCCTCCCTCAATAAATTGGACTTCAGGACTCTTCTCCGCCTCAGCCTGTTCCGTCTCAGTTTGTTCTTCTTTTACTTCTCCTTCCCCCTTTTTGGCATCATCAGCTTGGGAGAGGTGAGTACGGATGGCTTTCACGTCCTTCTCCAAATTATATTCTAGATCTTTGATTTGGGTGGCAGTTGCTTCGAAGTCCTTGACCAGGTCGCTGTATCGCTCCCAGTCTTGTTCTTGATCAGCTCTAAATGATTTCAATTGAGCAGCTGACTCCTGTCGGAGTTTCAGCAGAGACTGATCATGCGAGTCCGTGATCTCTTTTTGGATGACCTTCAGTGCCTCAGCCTGTTGTTTGATGGCTGATTGAAGGCTATAGGTGGCCACTTTGTTCCTCTCATCCATGGTGGCTTGGACTGCCGCGAGACTCTTAGTGAGCGACTCAGAGAAAGATTTCTTCTGAGATAACAAGAGCTGCTGACTCTGAGAGGCTAAGTCCGCCTTCTGAGCTGCAAGGGCTGTCTCAATGATTTCCTGAATGTTTATCTGTGGAGTAGGAGCTTCTGAGACTTTCTTAACCCCTTCTGCTAGTCGGTCGACGCTTTCAGTCTGGGCCTTTATGTATTGAGCCCATTTGATGTGCACGTCTTTGGCGAGGAGACTATTCTTGTCCCCTTGGCGCCTGATAGCTTTATTCACCGACTTGGAGGTCACGGAACCGATAGGTTTTATCTGATAAGAACTAGTCCCGAGCCTCTGCTCAGATATCGCGAGTTGTTGCGCTCGACTCGGCTTCGAGGCAACTTGAGCTTCACCAGATTTGGAGGGTGGTGGTGATTGGCCCTTTTCGCGGGGAGTGGAATCCTCAGCAGATCCTCCCAAATCTGCATCCTTGGGTGGTGCCTGTTCCATCTCGTCATCATTCTTATCATCATCATCGCCATGATGAGATGGAGGCGAGGGGCTGTTGCTAGGGATTGAGGATCGCAGGCTGAGAAGATAAAGCATTGCTGCTCTCAGATCCTCAAAAGATGCAAGATCAGCTGGTTCCCCGAACCCTTTAGCTGATTGTAACTCCTGCTCCTCGGCAAGAAGGGGCAGAGCTGATTGGGTTCTGATTATATCTTCGAGAATATCCCAGCTGAGGGACCTCAGCAGCATCTGTGTCCGGCCCCTTATGGCTGTTTCCACCAAGTCTGGGTACTCAGAGATTTCAGGAATCTGAGCATGGATTTCTCCTGTAGCACGGAGAGGGTGGAGTGAAGAGTAGTCCACTCAGTAGAGGTTTCCTCAGTCGGTTCCCTGATATCCGACTGAGTTTCCTCAGAACTGATGCATTGAACCTTATCCTTTATCGTGGCACCCTCAATGCCGGTGTCAGAATCTAGGATGTGTTCCTCCTGAGTGGGTGGAGGAGAGGCTTGTCTGGCTGGTTTGACTGAGACCTCAGAGGGTCCAGTCTTAGTTAGCCTCCTCCTCTTAGGCGGGTCGGCGCGAGGGGGCAAGTCTGATATGTCTCTCTTCTGATCAGGCGGCCCTCGCCCGATGGATTTCTCAGCAGCGGCTTTTGTCTTAAATTTAATAAGCTTGCTGTCGAAATACTTGGAGTCAGCAAAGGCTGAACTCCTCGAGACTGACTGCTCGATCAGTATGGACATCTTGGTTCCATAGAGTAGCTTCCCCACACTAATAAGTCTTCTCTCTCCAGTGGGCGAGGCTGTGAACTTCTGAGCCTGAGCCTTCAGCTCGGCTACATAGTAGTCAGTCCAGTTGACTTGGACTCCATCATCTATGATCATCATCAGCTGGATGCGTGGCTTGGACAGCTGATCATAGGAACCCGCTGAGCTTGTGAGTATGTGTGAGACAATATAAGTGAGCCCCCAGTATTGTGGCAGTAGCTGATTCTTTGGCAGAGCTGTCTTGAAGACTATGTCGCTCCTGCCGCAGAACTTCTGAACATAAGCATTGATCTCCTTCTCCTTATATCCAATAGGAGAGATTCCACTCGCTGGGAGATCAAATGCTAACTCTAATGCATCACGGATGTTGACGACGTGCTGACTTGCATCCCAAGAATTTGTAAAAACCTCCTTCACGAACGAGAAGGAAGATTCCTCTAACCCAGAAGCTAGGGTTCTCCAGTTGAAATATACCTCCGCCACTTGTCTGGGCAAAAACGCCCGAGGTTGCATGGAGACGAGCAGTTCTAGTCCAGAACTTTCAATAGCCTCGAACACAGGCTCCAGAAACGGAAGATCAACTTGACGAAGCGCCATAGTGGGTTCGAACTGGATGCGAGTTTTGATTATCTCGTCAATATCGGTGGGTGACTGTACTATCGCCATGAGAATCTGCAAAATAACTCGTTAGCACTTGAAAATAGAGTAAGTTAGTATGAGTTTTAAGCAAGATTTAATACATTACCGAGTGATTTAGAGCTTGGAGATACTAAAAATGCAAAGTAGACTTAAGATTTTGGAAGAAAACTGAATCGCGGAGAGAAAGCTCTAAAATTTCGGAAATAGCGATAAGTGAGGAGAAGGTAGAAGATGAAAGATTTTGTAAGATCATGCGTAATAAACCGTTTAGATCGAACGACTGGGTTTTAATCTCTCATTTTTATCGACGGCTGAGATGTGATGTTATAAAAGGAAAGATTGCCTAAGCCGCCTCTACCATAGACCCACGTAGAATAATGCGCAGTTAAGGTAAGTGATAAGACGTGCATTAAATGCGCTGCAGGCAACATTAAAGACTTAGTCATTTTAAATGAGAACGGTTTCCTACTGACTTATCCTTAAAAAAAAATTAATGGCGGGAAATAAATGCTCATTAACTACTGAGTGCAAGCGACTGAGATAATAAATGCGAGCATGCTTCTGATTAAGTTTAAGTAAATACTACGCAAACCTCTTCAGCTGAACTTTTACGATCAGCTGGTTACCGTTAAGACTAAGGAGGATGGTTGACGTGCTGATGACCACGTTCCCCCTTACTGTGTACAGTTTGATTCTCCCGACTGAATCAATGTACTGAGTCTTCTGACCTGTCATACTGGTTCCTTACACTTGATACCAATTGTTGTGTTCTACTGACACGATTCAGTAGGATCCAGTAGACCTAGCTCAACTGATAATTCTCTGAATCTGTTCTCAGCTAGTGGTTTGGTCAGTATGTCTGCCCTTTGCTTGTCAGTATGGATTTTCTCCATTCTGATATCCTTTTTCTTGACATGGTCTCTGATGAAGTGGTGTCGAATATCCACGTGCTTGCATCTCGTATGGAGAACTGGATTCTGAGTAATTGCAATAGCACTGGTGGAGTCACAGTAGATGGGCACTTTATCCTGAATTATACCATAATCTCTCAGTTGTTGTCGAAGCCAAAGGATCTGGGCACAGAAACTTCCAGCAGCCATGTACTCAGCTTCAGTAGTGGACGTTGCTACTGAATGCTGCTTCTTTGAAAACCAAGATATTAGCTTGCTGCCTAGGAACTGACACGTTCCAGAAGTTGACTTTTGATCTATCCTGCATCCTGCATAATCAGCATCAGAATAACCTGTTAGTATTAGATTATCATCAGCAGGATACCATAACCCTGCGTCAGGTGTTCCTCTTAGATATCGCAGAATCTTCTTTGCTGAGTCTAGATGACTTCGCTTAGGATCTGCTTGAAATCTTGCACATACACCTACAGCATAAGTTATATCAGGTCGGCTAGCTGCTAAGTATAATAAAGAACAAATAATAGCTCTATAATCAGTAGAGTTAACAGAAGCTCCCTCTTTGTCTAGATCGATTTTGAAATTTGTGTTCATGGGGATCTTGACAGGTTTGCTTGAATCGCAGCCAAATATTTTCAGAAGATCTCGAGTGTACTTGGCTTGATTGATGAAAATTCCTTCAGGTGATTGCTTCACTTGAAATCCAAGGAAATAGTTCATCTCTCCCATCATAGACATCTCGAATTTCTCCTTCATCATTTTCTCGAATTGCTGACATATGGTTACGTTTCTGCAGCAAAAAATGATGTCGTCCACGTAGATTTGCACCAGTATGATATCATCTCCTGACTTTATGTTGAATAGGGTGCGATCTACTGTCCCCTTCTGAAAACCTTTCTAAAGTAGAAAGTCTGATAGGGTATCGTACCAAGCCCTGGGTGCTTGTTTTAACCCGTACAGAGCTTTCCGAAGTCTGTACACTTGATGTCCCTGCTGAAAGCCGGGCGGTTGTTCCACGTAGACTTCTTCCTTCAATACGCCGTTCAGAAAAGCTGACTTTACATCCATCAGATATACTTTGAAACCTTGATGTGTTGCGTAAGCTAGGAATAGACGAATGGCTTCCAATCTTGCGACTGGAGTGAATGTTTCATCAAAGTCGATTCCCTCTGCTTGAAAGTAACCCTTGGAAACTAGTCGAGCTTTATTTCAGATGATGACGTTGTTTTCATCACGCTTGTTTTTGAAGACCCACTTAGTGCCAATAACGTACTGATGTCTAGGTTTGTCAACAAGCTCCCAAACTTCGTTTCTGACGAACTGGTTCAGCTCTTCTTGCATGGCGATGATCCAGTCAGCATCATTGAGTGCGTCCTCTATTGACTGAGGTTCTTCTGTAGACAAGAAACAAGAATAGAGTGAGCTTTCTCCTTGACTTAATCTAGATCTTGTTCTTATCATTGCTGACGGATCTCCTATAATGAGATCTGAAGAATGAGCGTCAAGCCATGAATGTCTGAGTCTGGCTTTTTCTTCTGATACTACTTCTGCACAGTTAGTAGATGTGTTAGGCATTTCAGTCGTACTGTTCTGTGATTGCAGTAGTTTAGTAAGAAGGTTAGGATCTACTGAGTTTCCAGGTTCAGGGGCATTTAGCTCAGGAACAATTTTTGTTCCCCCTGAGTTTATATTCTCAGTAGAGGTCTTAGTTACCACAGGGGCTTCCTCATCGACCGTTGTTACCTGTTGTTGATTCTGTTCAGTAGAATCAACCAGGTCAGCTACATCGCCTGTTGGCTGAGTCTGAATTTCTTCATCGTCTGACTCATCATCCCAACAATGCTGGATCTTTTCAGTTTTATCAGTTAGTTCGAGATCCTGTAGCTTGCTGCTGACATTTTCAGTATCTATCTCTGTAGTTTTCCTGTTCTCAGTAATAAACTCATCAAAAACAACATGAGGGCTTTCCTCCACGCAAAGGGTCCGATAGTTAAAGACTCTGAAGGCTTTACTGACTCGGGAGTATCCTAAGAATACTCCTTGATCAGATTTGCTATCAAAGACCTTCAACCGATCTTTCCCGTTATTGTGGATAAAGCAAGGACAGCCAAAAATATGAAAATGAGAAATAGAAGGAATTCTCCCTTTCCACAATTCGTCTGGTGTCTTCATGTGTTGCTGTGTAAGTAGTGAGCGATTCTGAGTGTAGCAGGCGGTGTCAGTAGCATCTGCCCAAAACTTTGAGGGTAGTCTAGAGTCTACTAGGAGCGTTCTTGTTGCTTCTTTGAGTGTTCTGTTTTTGCGTTCAGCAAGTCCGTTCTGCTGAGGGGTGCGAGCAGCTGATGTCTCGTGCTTAATTCCCTCCTTTTCGCAGTACTCTTTAACTACTGAGTTGAGAAATTATATTCCTCTATCTGAGCGAATTCTCTGTATCTTGATGTCCTTTTCCACACTGAGCTTTTTCAGCAGTTTAGGCAACTCAGTCATGACATCAGATTTGTTGGCGATGAAGATGACCCATGTATATCTCGAGTAGTCGTCAATAACGACAAGGGCATACTTCTTGCCTCGTATAGTCACTGGAGAAACTGGCCCTAATAAGTCCATGTGCAGCAGCTGAAGGATTCCATCAGTGGAAGGTGAAGGAATAGGTGGATTGCTACTCTTTGTCTATTTTCCCTTCAAGCATGCTTTACAATTTCTGTCTTTGATAAACGATTCGTTGGGCAGTCCTCTGACTTTAGAGTTCTTGGCGAGCTTGTTCATAGTCTTGAAGTTCAGGTGGCTGAGTCTCTTGTGCCACAGCCATCCTGACTTGTCACTTGATTTCGTCTGAGCGAGTAAGCAAGCCTCAGGTTCTGCGGTTTTCCAGTTTGCAACGTAGATATTCTTTCTCCGTGAGCCTGATAACACTGTTTTCCCTGTAGATTTATCAACAATATCACAGAAACCAGCGTCAAAGATAACTCTGTTAAGATTGTCACAGAATTGACTGACAGAAAGGAGATTATGTTAAAGTCCTTCAACATATGTTACTCTTGGAACTGAAGCAGTCCCAATGTTCAGCGTTCCATATCCCCTTGTGTAGCCAATTGAGTTGTCACCGAACTCAATTCTGGGACCATCTTCTTGTACGTAGTTGGTCAGCAGGCTCTTCTGGTATGTCATATGTCTCGAGCAGCCGCTGTCCACTATCCAAGGGTCCTTATGCACCTGCAAAACAGAAGCATTTTTAGGTACCCTTTGGTTCAGTTGGGTCCTTACATGTTAGTGGGTGATTTCGGAACCCAGATCTGCCTAGGGACCTTAGAAGTCTGAGACTTCTTCTTCTGAACCTTGTCAGTTTCTTCTCCACAGGACCTGGAGATACTGACTTTATGATAATTTCTGGCTCAGGAGCTTTCTTCTTCTGAGTCTTTGCGCTTCTCCTGACCCTGGGCTCATAGTAGTACGAACCATACTGAGTCGGGTGCTCATACAGTGGTTCATTGTACTGTTCCACCCACCTGACCTTCTTGGTTCCCCCTGAGTTTGATCATGGTGTCCTGGGGCTGGAACCTTTGGTCAGCTGCTTCTTATGGCTCGGCTGAGGTGCAACTATTTTCAGTTTATTCTTCGTCTGAGGTGTGGTGTCAGCAGCTTGCACCTTTCCTCTGACGAACCTATCAGCCAACATTTCTGAGCTTTTTGAAGTGGAAGTCTCGTGAGTATAGCCAAGTCCTTCTTTCATGACTGTTGGCCTTTGTACTCTAAGCATACTGTCCAGCTTCTCCTTAGCTCTCAGGTACTGTTCAGTCATCAGTCCTCGCCAGACCTCGTCACTTCTTCTGAGTGAGTCATAATCTTTTTCCACGTCTGTGAGCTTCTAACTGAGTCGGGCTATTTCAGTCTCTTTCTCAGAATTGTCCTTAGTCAGAACTTCGATCTGAGTCTCTTGAAGTTGAGACTTAGTCATAAGAGATTCAATTTCTTCCTTGAGTCTCGCTACCAGATTCTCTGACTCAGTAGAGACCTGACAATCAGAAGAAAGTCTCTGATTCTCAGCCTTTACCTGTTCCACCTGAATGGTTCTGCTGAACTCTCTCGCTCACCGACCGCTCCTCTAGTTGATCGTCACAGGCTTGTACCACATCTAGAGGCTCATCTGTGACCGAGCATGTGTCGTGTGTGCTGTGTGAAGAAGAGGTTATGTTAAGTTTAGAATTTACCTCAGCCTCTTCTCCGGCCATTAGACAGTATTCAGCTGTATCTTCAGGAACCGTCTCTCCGATCTCAACTGCGACGAATGCAGCTTCGTCCTCAGAGGAATACATAAATGTATCTTCCTCGATTAAGTTGTCGGATTTCTCTCCGGCTATGTAGGCCTGCCTTCTTCAAGCAAATTTTTCACGTCTAGCCTACCGTTCTGCTCGTTGAGCAGCTGAGAGTTCGGGACAGTCTTACTGATAATGTCCCTCCTTCTTGCAGTTATAGCAGACAGATAAACTGGAGCTTTTTCCAGCTGAGTCCTTCGATGGACTTGCAGCAGGTTTTGAGTTCCTGCAATCAGTAGAAGGGTTAGATTCTTCCCTTTTCTCATAGTCTTTCTTACCTGAGGGAGAATCTCTGTTGTATTTCCTCAGCTTTCTGACTCTCTCCTTTTCTCTCTGATATTTGAGAGCCATCAGTGCGAGTTGGTCAGTGCCTGAAGTCTCAGAGGACTTTACTTCTATCGTGGCCACTGCCTTGCTGGAGGAAATAGGTTTGGATCCAGTCTTGCTGACTGTTGCTTTGAAAGCATGGTCAATCTGAGTGTCAGCTGGAGCACTGGAACATCTTTGGGGTAAGCTGTGCTCAAATTCCTCTGTTTTTAAGTCTGAAAAGATAACATCAGGAGTTAGAGCATTAAGATCAGAGCGTCGTAAATAAGTAGCAAATGGAAGCCACTTCTGTCGAGGTAGAGCTCTCAAGATCTTGGTGTTCATCTCTTTGTTGGTGAACATCCTCCCCAGCCCGTTGATCACATTGACTTGATTTGTGAATCTGACGCTAAGCTCGTCAATGGTTTAACTGGGCTCCATAGCAAAGGCATCAAACTTCTGAAGCTCTAATTCGAGCTTGTTCTCTTTGATCTGCGGGGTTCCTTGGCTCAGTACATCCAGGGCATCCCAGAGTTCTTTTGCCGTTTTGCAGTCCTGCACTCTCCCGAGATGAGAGTCACTGAGCGTTGTCAGTATTGCATTTTGCGCAACTCGGTCGAGGTTGTGCAGCTTTTTCTCTTCCGGTGTGAAGGCATATTTTTCTTTGGGGATCTTAGCACTAGTCTGTGATCCTACACCTCCCACAGCGGCAAACTGAACGCTGTCAATCATGGAAACGGTGGGTCCTGTTTCAAGGACGTCCGTCATGCTGTCATGCAGCGATGTAAGGTGTGCCTCCATTCTCACACGCCATACCGTATAGTTCTCTATAGAGAACATCGGCACCATCCGAATACCTGACATATCAGACATATTGTGAACGAGTATAAGGATGATAGAAGAGATGCTTGTGCAGTGAAAATGTTTTCAGGATCTGTTCGAGAAGACCAGTAGTACAGAACCGGCGATCAGAAGAACACCGTGCACTCTGATACCAATTGTTAGTTCGGAGATGATAGTCAGGTGTAGAAGGGGGGGGGGTTGAATACACCTGATCACAATTTCTTTTCTCAAAACGTGAAGGACAGCTGAGCTGTTAGTTGCGACTGATGAACAGTGCCAGATAGTAACCTTCGATCACGGGTCAGAGTGTGTCAGCTACTGAGCTCTCCTCTGACTTTTGTCAGTACTTGAAACTCAGTCGAAGACGTTGTGCGGATAAGAGTGTAGGGCCCGGAGATTCGTCTCAGTTTGAAAACGTATTTTCGCAAGTTAAAGTATTTTGGCTAGTGCGCTTTTATAAATACGTTTTATGCAAAGATATGATTTTAAACCAGTTTGTATGCAATGCAATAAAACAGTAAATAACACAAGCAATTTAACGTGGTTCGGATATGCAAGATCCTACGTCCACGGTCCTTACAAGGCAGGAGAACTTGTTGATTTATCTGAGCAAGTCTCAGCAAGGAATCTGTGCACTGGACAGACCCTTCTAAGTTATAGTCCTTAGCGACTTTACAATTCAAACCTAAGTTCGAAAGGGAGGGGATGATCTCCAACTAAGAAGGAGTTCTTACAATGAGAACAATTCACAGAAAGTGAACTCCTTCGAAATTTCTAAGTTATGAATTTGACAATGAGCTTAGCTAGAGAAGAAGGGATCTAAATAACTCTAGTGAGAAGAACTAAAAATATTCTATGAAGGCAAGTTCTTCGCTGGATGATCTTTCAAGTTTGCTAGAGTGTTTGAATGCTTGAGCATTTTCCCTTTTTAATCCCGTACGTGGAGCTCGGTTTTCTTCTCTATTTATAGTTGTGAGCAGGCATATGTCCATTGGAGAAGATGATGCCACGTGTCACAAGCTTCCAAAGAAAACGACCATATTTTTCGAATTGTTGCAGCGGGGCAGTTGACACTGTACATGAGAGCAGCTTTAGTTGGTCTGAGCAGGTAAAGCGTTGTCGGCTTCTCATTGGTCGAGGTTTGTGGTAGGTGAGAATGTGTCAGTGTTCAGAGTTGACTATTCCACATCCTCGTATGATTTTCTGCTGAACTTCGAAATGACTTGAGCGACTGGGTCGTTTTCTGTTGGACACAGTAGACTTAGGACAGTCTCTGTCTTCTTCGACTGAGTCGGCTGACAAGCTGATAAGGCTTTGGTGGGTCAGCTGATGACTGCGAAGGTACTGAGCTTTGCATTAAGTTCTTCTGCTGATGTCTACCGGCTGATGAAGAATCTTCTGCTGAGGACAGATTCAGCTAAAGACAGAAGAATACAAGCGATTACACTGATGACGTGGGGTTCTGGAAAGTAACTTCATCAGAAGATCAGTCCAACAGTTTACCCCGTACAGGACTTAGATAAAAAGATAAACTATCTCAAAAAGTCTAACCTACACATCATCTAATCCTATCGAGACACTACACTACTGATATCAGCTGGGTTTTGGGATTTTCAATTCCATAGTACTACTATGATTTCCCCCAATATTATTTTAACCACAAACAGCTGACTACCATCTACTGACTCATAACCCAACAGTAGAAGAACATTGTATTCAAGATCAGTACCTTCAGAGTCATCAGCTGACTACACTCAGTAGAATATCCACTATCAGCAGACTCAGACGAAGAAGACAGAGATCTTATCAGGTCTACTGTGTCCGATAGGAAACAACCCTGCTTTTACATAATTCGAAAGTCAGCAAAAGATCATACGAGGATAAATGAGAGCCAACTCCGATGAAGACCAATGTCTGACAGATCTCACCTACCACTAACCTCGACCAATAAGAAGCCGTCTAAGCTCTACCTGCTCTGACCTACTAAAGCTACTCTCATGCACAGTAACCAACAACTCTGCTGCAACAATTCGAACTTATGGACGTTTTCCTTGGACGTTTGTGACACGTGGCATCGTCCTCTCCAACGAGCAAATGCCTGGGTCACAACTATAAATAGAGAAGCATTTCCGAGCTCCACGCACGGGATATCAAAGGGATTACACGCTCAAGCTTTCGAAACACTCTAGCGCTTTTAAGAAGATCCAGTGAAGAACTTGCTTAGCAGAATATTTTTAGTTCTTCCCTCTAGAGTTTCTTTCTTTAGATCCCTCTTCTCTATCTAAGCTCAATCGTTCATATCTATAGCTTAGAACCTTCGAAGGAGTTCACATTCGTGACTGTTCTTATTGTAAGAACTCCTTCATAGTTGGAGAAAAATTCCCTCCCCTTCAAACTTAGGTTTGAACTGTAAAGTCACTAAGGACTATAACTTAGAAGGGTCTGTCCTGTGCACAGATACCTTGCTGAGGCTTGCTCAGATTAATCAACAAGACCTCCTATTCAACAGGACCGTGGACGTAGGATCTTGGGTATCCGAACCACGTTAAAAATTACTTGTGTTGTTTACTGTTTTATTGCACTGCATACAAATCTTTTACAAACTCATACTTTCCATAAAACATATTCGAAAAGTGCACTAGCCAAAATAATTTGGTTTACGAAAAATACGTTTTCAACTGAGACGAAATCTATCGGGCCCTACACACTTATCCGCACAAAAGTCTCCGACTGAGAATCAAGTACTGACAAAAGTAAGTAGGAGAGTCTCAGTTGCTGACCCACTCTGACCCGCGATCAGAAGGTTACTATCTGGCACTGTTCATCAGCTGCAACCTACAGCTCAGCTGTCCTTCGCATTTGAGAAAAAGAACTTGTACTCAGGTGTATTCACCCCCCCCCCTCTACACCTGACTCTCGTCTCCGGACCAACAGAAGTCATTCGTCTATATCTAACATATGCAACACATCAACATTTTTCAAGGTATATTAGATGGATGTGAAGTGTGCTTCTCTAAATAGAGTACTGAAGGAAGAGAAGTCTATATAGAACAACCGCCCAACTTTCAGTAGGGAATTCTAGTTTACAACAGACTCAAAAAAGTTTGTTTGAGTTAAAACAAGCACCTAGGGCTTGGTACGATGCCCTATTTGAGTTTCTCCTTTAGAAAGGTTCTCAGAAAGGAACAATAGATCACACATTATTCAGCATAAGGATGGAAGACGATATCCTACTTGTGAAAATCTACATAGATGACATCATCTTTGGATCCAGAAACGTGACTATATATCTACAATTCGAGATGTCAATGATGGACGAGATGAATTTCTTCCTTGGTCTTCAGGTTAAGCAATATGAGAAGAGATTTTTCATCAATCAAGCTTAATACACTCTCATCAAGAAGTTCGGCTGAGAATCTAGCAAACTAGTCAGAATCCCTATGGATAGCAATCTAAAGATTAATCTTGATAAAGAGGGAGTATTAGTAGATTCTACTAAAGGTATGGAGGATGATCATACTTACGTCCTTGGAATTCCTCTGATTTTTGCTCTTGTATGGAGGTTCTGGACTGTGTCCTGTCCCTTCCTCTCCTTCGTGTGGACAGAGATCTGAGAGGAAAAATTCACTGCTCTCACACGTTCTCAACTCACTTTTTTCTGTGACTAGTGATAATAATAGTGTGTAATGTTCTGAACGTGTTTTTCTTATATAATACAATATTATAATTGTGGTCCATTAGTAATTATATTGCAATTGACTTCTAATAAATTAATATTCAGCCCATAATATAATTAATAATAATTGGGTCACATATTTATCAATTAATTGAACCAACCAATTAAATTCAGATAAATATTTTCACATTATTAAATAATATTAAAACATATTAATCTATTAATAATAATTTCCGAGAAGGCATAATAAATATTGGGCATCTATTTTGGCCAGACTAGGGATCCAATGCAAGAAATAAAGTCGGTCATCAAATTAATTAATTATCTATGCTCAGCCCAGAGCAAAATTAATTAATAAACACAGATTCATTCCACTAGAGAATTCGTGCCGACTTACCCCTTTATCTCAACTTGAGCATGGGCTTGTATTTCAGACTTAATTGATCCCCATATTTAAGAAACAAATATTCGTTAATTAATTAAACTCACTGACAACTTAAATTAACATCTTATTATATTCATGAGTAATACCACTCGACCTTATTAACACACCTGAACTTAATCAACCGGTCGAAGTTAGTGTGCTAATCCTTACGAGTTCCTAAAGGGATATTATCAACCTATTTAACAGGGATACAGATGCAAGATAAAGACAACCAGCCAAAGCTACAAATAACCACTATCACCCAAGATATGCAGATCCAGTCGTGATGATATTCACCATACTAAGTTAAAGTGATAGATAGTTAAATGCACTCAGCTAAAATCTTATCAAGCTTACGACCAAATTAAGTCACCGAGATCTTTGGTTCTCCACTAAGGTCAGTTAGGAGAACTTATCTCACTGTGATCCATCAATACACCACCTTCAATGTATCAGTATAAACAAGTAACCAAGACAAGCCACTTCTTATCTAAACTACAGCTTAATCCGATAACTTGTCCTTAAGTTGTCTCATTTGTGATAACTATTTATATCTTGTTAGTTCAACCAATTGTGTAGTTTTCTGTGATCTACAACACACTACACAATCTAACTCTCATACAAGATAAAAGACCAACATGCGCGAATATAACTAATCAGATAGGAAAATGAAAACTGTTGAAAGGAAAAACACATTGTATACAAGCAAAAAGTTGCTTCCAGTATACAAAATTCCAACATCTACTACTATCGTGCTATTATTGGTTCATTGTTATACATTACTATAAGTAGACCTGACATAACCTATGTTGTAGGTGTATGCACAAGATTTCAAGCGAATCCTTAGCGAGTCATCTAGACTCAGTAATGAAGATTCTCCGATATCTGAAAGGAACACCTGACAAGGGTTTATGGTATCTAGCAGATGATAACATTGAACTAATTGAGTATACTGATGATGACTATCCAGGCTGCAGGGTAATCTGAAAACCAACTTCAGTAACATGTCAGTCCTAGGTAGTAAGCTGATCTCATGGTTTTCAAAGAAACGAATTGTTGTGCCAAAATCCTTTGGCTTCGACAACAACTCAGAAACTATCATGTCATTCAGGATGAAGTGTCAATCAACTGTGACAACACCAGTGCTATTGCAATAAACCAGAATCCTGAACTTTAGACAAGATGCAAGAACGTGGATATCAGGTACCACTTCATTCATGATCATGTCGATAAGAAGGATATCCAAATGGAGAAGATTAATCCTGACAATCAAAGGGTAGATATACTGACCAAACTTCTAGCTGAAACCAGGTTAAGAGAACTATCAATAGAGCTAGGTCTCCTAGACCCTACTTACCCAAGTCCTTAAGTAGATTCAAAAGGATAGCATTTAGTAAGGAGGAATGCACTCAAACTTATTGTACTCATTTAGTATTGACTTTGCAGTATCAACTGAGTACTATATTCAACTGACAGGTTTGAGTATAAAAACTCAACATATTTAATTCAGTATCACTGTATTACATTTATTCCCCCCCTTCAATGTCTAAAGTTGTTACTAATAAAAATATTTTCATTAAAAGCACTACATTCCTTATGCTGACTGCGGCGCATTAAATGTATTTCATATAATCTTACTACATTAAGGCTTATATGCATAGGTTTTGACTAAGGCGGCACAATAATTATTACTATTTTTAAGATAAAATCGTAACCGTCAATAATAAAGCGATTTTTTTAATCTAGACTATATGTACTGAAAGTTGTTCGTATTAAAATTTATGATGTGTATATCTTGATCATCTGTTGTTAGTCTCTTTCCGCCATTTTGGTTCTCAAGCATCTTTCATCTCTCTCTCTCCAAAGATGTCTATTTCTCAATAAGTGCTTGATTTACAGTAAATGACTCTTGAATTTCCTTAGTAACTAACTCTATTTTTTAGTGCTAACATCTTTTCATAAAGATACTTTCTTAACAATGGCGTCCAGTTCACTAGTTTCAGTCCTCGTCCCCTCTGACATTGAAGAAATTCTCAACAAGAACCGCGTCTGGTTCGAGCCGACGATGGATTTTTACAAGTGCGGACTTGGTTTCATGGAGGAGATCTACGATGCACTGAAGGTGTCTGGGTTGGAAGCTTTTCTCTCTAGAAGACCTATCATCTGCTTCCTAGGCAGATTGCAGAATTTTAATTCAACATGCATATCGACGACTCAGAAGATGATGCTAAAGTTGGAACTTTTGAATGCTCTAAGGTCGACGACTTAGAAAGAGCCATTCCTCATAACGACAAAGTTCTTATCAGAAAAGCTCTTGCAAAGAGTTTCAGATTGCCAGACAAGGGATAAGCTCTATCTGATACAAAGAAAAGAAGATGAATGACTATTTGGAAATCTTATGTGACAAGAGAGATGACTTTCAAAGCTGCTTTTCAAAAGACCCAAATGCTACCCCAATACCATGGCTTGTCATACATAGTTACTCAGATTCTTACAAGCCAAGCAGCCTCTTTTGATCAAGTCTCTAAGCCCAAACTTCACTACAAAATTTATGCTATTTACCGACGGAATTACCGACGGATGAAAAACACGGGTCGTCTTACCGACGGATTACCGACGGAAATTGGGATGCTCAATTTACCGACGGAATACCGACGGATAATTTCTGTCGTCATATTCCCGACGGAATATTCCGTCGTTAACGGTATATCATTATTTATTTACTATTTAATAAATTAAATATATATCTTACCGACGGAATAATCCGTCGGTAAGGGTATATCATTAGTTATTTAGTTTTAATTAATTAAAATATATAAATTTACCGACGGATTATTCCGTCGGTAATGTTAACTTATTATTTATTTAGTTTTTAATAAACTAAAATATATTTACCGACGGAATAGTCCGTCGGTAAATTTATTTAAATTTATTAAAAAAATTTAATTTATTTTACCGACGATTACCGACGGAAAAATCCATCGGTAGTCATTATAAATTTACCGACGGAATTATCCGTCGGTAAATCCATCGGCGTAACCTAAATTAATTCAGTGCCGCGGGACAGAACAGAGTGTCTTCTTCTTCGTCGCGCCTCGCCGCTGCTTGCGCCGTTTCGCCGCCGCCGCCGCCGCTGCCGCTTCGGCCGCCGCGCCGTTGAACGCCTCGCCCCACTTCCTCGCGCCGCCGCCGCCGCCGCCGTCTCCTTGGTTAGTTTCTTTCATTCCTTCAATATCGTCTCTTATGGAGGTTTCTTTCGTTTTATTGTAGCTCATTTTTCAGCCTTGTAGAGATGTTCTTGTTGACTACTTCTGTGCTTCTTGTGATTGTAGAGATGTTATTGTAGAGATGTTGTGATTGTAGAGATGTTATTGTTGACTACTTCTGTGACTTGCTTCTGTGCTTGTAGAGATGTTATTGTTGTGGTTGTAGAGATGTTATTGTTGTGATTGTAGAGATGTTATTGTTGACTACTTCTATGACTACTTCTGCAGATCAATTAAATTCATGATAGATGGTTTTTTATCTAAATGAAAATTCTGGTGTTTAAATAGACTAATGGATTCTATTATGAAAGATTTCTTGTGGATAATGGTTGTACATATAACATGGTTGGGACAACCTTATCTTCTGGATTTCAAGCATCAACCCTGCCAATTAACTAGGAATCTGTGACTATTAGTGTTTCATTTTCGAATAGTATTCGACTTCACTCTATTATTCTGACAAAATCAGGATTTGAAATAATGAGTCGTTCGTGGATGTATACACGGTGGACGATGAGACGATTCATTGAATCCTCAATTTGTGAATGGCATTGAGGATTTCATTGATTGGGCAAGTAGCCAGACACCTTATATGGACGGAGAAAAAATTAGATGTCCGTGTAAAAATTGTAAGAATAAGCTGTTTTTGTCTACACAAGTTGTAAGAGAGCACGTTTATATGAAAGGATTCGTTAAAAATTATAAAGTTTGGTCATCTCATGGGGAAAAACACGTAACCCTGAATGAACAAGCTACGAGAAATGCACAAAATGACACGTCGACCTCCTATCAGAGGATGGTAATGGATCATGCTGGGCCAAATTATAATGATGCGGAGTTTGAGGAGTCGCCAAATAATGAAGCAAACAAGATCTATGAAATGTTGCAGGCAGTCGACACGGAGTTGTGGCCTGGTTGTGAGACCTACTCACAATTGTCTGCAGCAGTTCAGATGATGAACTTGAAGGCTGAGAATCATATGTCGCAAAGTGGCTATGACAGGATGAGTCAAATGATTAAGGATATGCTTCCCCAAGGAAATTCCTTTCCTAATAACTTCAGCGAGTCTAAGAGATTGCTTAGTGGGATGGGGTTGCCGGTAGAGAAGATTCACTGTTGTCCAAATTCCTGCATGATCTATTGGCGTGAAGATAATGAACTCGGAGAGTTGTAAGTTTTGCGGAACCTCGTGATATTTAGACTACGGTCCGAAATCTAGTAGGAAAGGGAAGAAAAAATTAGTGGCCGCTAAGAAAATGTACTACTTTCCTTTATCCCCTAGACTCCAGCGGATGTATGCATCTAATGCAACTGCTTCTCATATGCGTTGGCATGCTTCATCAGTGGACGATGGAGTGATGCGTCATCCTGCAGACTCTCCAGCATGGAAGCACTTGGACTCGACGTTTCCTGATTTTGCCTCGGAGATTCGCAATGTTAGATTAGGTCTTTCTACGTACGGTTTTCAAACATTTACACAATTTGGGAAACAATACTCTTTGTGGCCAGTTATTCTAACTCCTTACAATCTGCCGCCTGGCATGTGCATGAAAGATCAATTCATGTTTCTCACGGTGTTGGTGCCTGGACCTCGAAATCCAAAAGATAACTTGGATGTCTTTCTACAGCCGTTGATAGCCGAATTATTGGAGCTGTGGGAAGATGGCGTGTCTACATATGATGTTTTCAAGAAACAAAATTTCAATATGAGAGCGGCTTTGCTATGGACCATTAGTGACTTTCCGGCCTACTCAATGTTATCTGGATGGAGTACAACTGGGAAATTCGCATGCCCACATTGCATGGAACAATCAGATGCATTTTATCTTGAGAAGAGTGGTAAGATGTCGTGGTTTGACAATCATAGAAAGTTTCTACCACTAAGTCATCCTTTCAGATGAAATAAGAATGCTTTCCTAAAAAATAAAGTTGTAGCACGTTCACCCCATGACATGAGAACAGGAGAAGACATACTTAGTCAAATTGAGGCTTATGGTTTTGTGAAAGTCACCGAAGACTACGATGGTATTAACCAATATGTCTCTAAAGAAAATGTTACGGGATGGAAGAAAAGAAGCATATTTTAGGATCTTCCTTATTGGAAATTCTTGTTGCTTCGACACAATCTCGATGTCATGCACATTGAGAAGAACGTGTTTGATAATGTGTTCAACACTGTCCTAAGTGTGACAGGAAAGACCAAAGACACACCGAAGTCTAGGGCAGAGTTGAATACATATTGTGCTAGGCCTGAACTAAAGAAGCTTAACGAGAGTGATAGACACTATCCGAAAGCATGTTACATGCTTGGTCGTACAGAGAAGCAAGCATTATTAACGTGGGTGAAGCAGCTCAGACTACCAGATGGTTATGTGTCCAACATGAGCAGATGTGTGGATATGAGTAAGTTGAGAATGTTTGGGATGAAAAGTCATGATTGTCACGTTTTCATGCAACGGCTTCTACCGGTTGCATTTCGTGAACTTCTCCCACAATCTATTTGGACAGCAATTACAGAGTTGAGCTTATACTTCAGAGACTTAGCATCTCGTGCTATAAGAATTGAAGATATGAGGAGACTAAACGAGAGTATTCCAATTACTCTTTGCAACCTGGAGCGCATATTTCCACCAAGTTTCTTCGATTCCATGGAACATCTCCCGGTGCATTTAGGCGATGAAGCTCGTTTAGCCGGTCCTCGTTCAATATCGATAGATGTATCCATTTGAGAGGTATAATATCATTCATATTATCGTTTCCCTGTTCAATATCCCAAGTATTAATTATTAATGCATTGAACAACCCTTCATCGATATTTAGGGAAATTGAAAAAATATGTTGGCAATAAAGCTCGTATGGAAGGATCCATATGCAATTCTTATTTAGGCGAAGAAGCATCAAATTTCTGCTCGTACTATTTTGAAGATCATATCCACACTAGGCGAGGAGGATGCCTCGCAATTGCGAGGTGGAACAAGAAGGCCAGCCGGCCGACAACATAGATGTTCCCTCTATATTTCGTCCAAAAGGTCGTCCAATTGGTGCGAAGTCAATGAGATATCTTGATCAAAAGGAGTATAATGCCGCCCACTTATACATCTTGTTGAACTGCGACGAGGTTACAGAATATCAGAAGTGAGTTTCTCTATAATTCGCTTGTTTTATTTTCTAACTTGTATAATATATGTAACGACTTCAACCAACTTTAATGAAGCCTATTTGAGGAAGAAGTTCGGCGTGCCTGTCCAAATATATCAGATGAAGATTACCAAACATCAGTTGAGCAGGAATTCGGAGCTTGGTTCAAATCATATGTACGATGAACTTATCCATTCTAAATAAATTCGAAAATGTTTTCTTTTTGTTGGTCCGGAGACGAAAAGTCAGGTGTAGAGGGGGGGGGGTGAATACACCTGAGCTCTGTTTCTTTTTCTCAGTGAAGGTCAGCTGAAGCTGATGTTTGCAACTGATGAACAGTGCCAAGTAAGCCTTCGATCACTGGGGTCAAAGTGAGTCAGCTTCTGAGCTCTTCTACTGACTGATGTCAGTATTACGAAACTCAGTCGAAGACTGTAGTGCGGATAAGTGTTAGGCCCGGAGTCGTCTCTTTTGAAAACGCATTTTTGCAAGTTAAATCTTTTAGCTGTGCACTTTATAAAATACGTTTTATGCAAACTTATGATTTTCAAGTCAGTTGAATGCAATGCAATAAAATAATAAATGAACACAAGCGATTTAACGTGGTTCGGATACGCAAGATCCTACGTCCACGGTCCCGAACAAGGCGGGAGAACTTGTTGATTATTTTCGAGCAAGCCTCGGCGGGGATATCGTGCACCTTGGACGGTTCCCTCTAAGTTATAGTCCTTAGCGACTTTACAATCCAAACCTAAGTTTAGAAGGGAGGGAATATTCTCCAAGCGAGAAGGAGTTCTTACAACAAGAACAATTCACTAAATGTGAACTCCTTCGGATCTAAGCTATGAATCTAGCAATGAGCTTAGTCTAGAGAAGATAGGGATCAAAGTGCTCTAGAGAGATGAACTACAAGAAGTGTTCTATGAAAACTAGTTCGTCTCTCGGATAAGCTTGAAGGTTCTAGAGCGTTGTGAGTTTGAATGATTTCCCTTGATTTCGCGTATATTCCTCTTGTCGAAATCTTCAAATCCTTCTCTATTTATAGTTGTGAGTTGTGACATATGTCCGTTGGAGACGACGATGCCACGTGTCACAAGCGTCCAAAGAAAACGGCCACTATTCAACTTTGTTGCGGCGGGGCGATTAATGCGGCACTCATGAGAGCAAACTTTGCTTGTGTAGAGTAGGTAAGCGTTGTCGGCTTCTCATTGGTCGAGGTTTGTAGTTGGTGAGTGTCGAGTTGACCGTTCAAACTACCTCGTATGTCTTCTCGCCGAACATTTGAAAGGACTTTTAGTCTTTGGGTCGCTTTCTATCGGATACGATACTTGAAAGTCTGTCTTCTTCGGTCGAGTCGTCCGACCGATAAAGTGAGCTTCGATAGTCGGTTGGTCGATCTGCGAAGGTATACTACTTGCACTGGTTCTTCTACTGATGACCATCAGCTTGTAGAGAATGCTTCTACTGAGGTCCAGTCAGCTGATGCGGGATCTTCAACTGAGTTTGATATCAGCTGCTGACGAAGAGTGCAAGCGATTACACCGATGACGTGGGGTTACAAAAAGTATCTTCGGCGAGAAGATCGGTTCAACAACTACCCCGTACAGGACTTAGACAAAAATAATAAGCATTACATCAAGTCTAACCTATATATCAGCTAATCCTATCGACACACTAATCTACTGATATCAGCTCGGTTTTGGGATCTTCAATTCCATAGTACTACTATGATTTCCCCCAATTTGTTTTAACCCTAGAACAGCTGAGTATCAATCTACTGACTCATATCCAACAATTTCCCCCTAATTGATGATGCCAAAACCTCTATACTCTAATATCTATCAAGGATACTGTCCTACTGACAACAATTTCCCCCTTTAAACTTCGAGGAAAAAAAAAACCGATAATCATAAACGAACTTCAGCGGGTGAGAGCATGGCAAGATCAGAGAAACTGATGTGAGTGTGTGTCAGATCACTTAGTGATCAGTTGTGTAAACACAAAGACAAAGGCTGAGAGACAATGAGTAATTGTCTAGCAAGAAGAGGAACTGATATATATATCAAGAATTACAGAGTTCCTATGCTATTACAAAAGATGAGGAGAAAAAAAATCACTTCTTTGCTTCTTGAACTTCTGCGTTTTCTTCTTGAAGTCGGTGGATTTTTCCTCGGGAGGATCCAGGTAATAGTATTTATACACTCTAGCTCGAATCTCCCGGATCTCCAAGTTATCATCCGGCCTTTTTGGGAGCGGACTCGGGCGTAGGCGGCTTCCTCCACTTCTCTTTCTATGTCCTTAGTGCTCGGCGGTCCATTAGCAAGTCTCGGCGGTGGAATACGTCGGAAAGGCGGGGCACGGAAGGTTACATTCTCGTGATTCCATGACTTGCTTCAGCCGTTCACCGAATTCAACATTAAATCTCTTAATCAACTCCTCAAAGAGCTGATCGGTTGGGCGATCAAGTGGGTAAATGCGCCATACGTAGTAGCCTTTGATAAAAGTTTCTTTCAATCTCTCCCAATGTTCATTCATATCGGTCGGCACCCACTTATCCACATGCTTTGAATCGGTTGTTGCTTGATGTGGGGGCCCCGATGAACTTAGATCCTCTCGGGATCCGCCTTCTTGGATCGGCGCCTGGTTTATCGAATAGGCTTTTCATTCTTGCCGGGTCGGCCCATCCTTTTCTTCTCACGGAGAGCGGCCGCTCTAGTGTCTCCTCGTCCGAGACTCGGTCCTTGCAGCGTCGCCTCCCGTGTCGTTTGATCTTACGCTATCCGCTCGGGTGTAAGAGTAGATATGGGAATACTACGAGCAGTAGCTTTGATTTCGATCGGAAGAGCCTTAGCAAATTCTTCTTGGGCTTTCTTCTTTTGCTCTTCGACCGTATTAATGACCTTTCTCTTTCCTTTGCCCCCGACGGCTTTGCCCTTAGGCTTTTTAGTTGCTCCATTGCCTCCTCTAGCCGACGCTCCCGGTCCAGACCTTGTCTTGCGGCTCTTGGGCTATTCCCGAGGTCGAATGCCTCTTGCTCAGCTTTTGATTTAAACTTCTTGATCGGGGAGGAAAGAGTAGTGGATTCGATAGCGATTTCCTTCCCCGACCTCTCGGCGCATGTTGAGACTCTTCTTCTTCAGTGGCTCTTCAAGGAATTGAGCGATTTCGTCTATGTGCACAGAGAAGAGGAGATGGGGGTGGCTTGTAGTGGTAAATCAAGGAGAAGGACCTCGGTAGATGTACCTTTCGAGTAGGTGGTCCCGCCTCCGGAGCCTGTTCCCCCCCGAATCTCTGCGGGCGAGGGCTCTGCTGCCGGGTCTCCCGAGCCTCGTCCCTCGAGGATCCGGACGTCGGCGTATCCGTATCGGGTTCATCTTTCACAATATCTTCCCCCTTTTTGGCATCGCAATATTCGCCGGGGAGGTGCGGATAGCTTTTACGTCTCGCTCCAGTTGTGCGCAGTAATCTTTGATCCGGGTAACCGTGTCATCAAAATCACCGACTAAGTTGCGGTAGTTTTCCCAGTCTTTCTCTCGATCGGCTCTAGATTTCTTCAAGCGAGCGGGCCGACTCTCGACGGAGTTTCAAAGAGCTTGATCATTTGATTCTGTCATTTCTTTCCGAATGGCTTTCAAGGCCTCACTTGTTGCTTGATGGCCGTTTGAAGAGAGGTGGTTGCTATCTTGTTTCTCTCATCTATGAAGCCTTGAACTGTTTTCATGGCTTGAGTCGCCTATTCCGAGAAAGTTTTATGCTGAGCGGCAAGCAAATGTCGACTCGTGCCGATAAATCGGCCTTTTGAGCACTTAGGGCCTGCTCAACTATCTCCTTGAAATTTGGCTGAGAAGCCTCTTTAGGAGTTGAGACGTCAGCGGCCAACTTACTTAGAACTTCGTTCTGAGCCTTGGTGTACTTCTCCCATTTGAAATGAACATCTTTGGCTAGGAGTCGATTTTTCTCACCTTGGCGTTTGATAGCCCCGGTTGACGAACGTGAGGACACGGAACCGATGGGTTGTATCTGATAAGAGCTAGTTCCGAGCCTCTGCTCAGAGAACGAGATCAACTGCTCCCTACTGTACTTCGGAGCAGTTGTAGCCTCGCCTGATGGGATTATGGGTGGTGTTGGGCTCTTCTCTTGGGGAGTTTGTCCCTCTGCAGATTCTCCCTGATCTGCTTCCTTGGGTTTGCCATCCATCTCCTCATCTTGATCATCATTATCGCCTTTATCAGAAGGTGGAGATGGGGGCGGAGTCAGTTTCGATCGGAGCTCTCAAGCTCGGTAAATAGAGCATTGCGGCTCTCAAATCTTCGAAAGACACCACATCAGCTGGCTCTCCGAATCCAATCTTGGCTTGGAGCTCTTGCTCCTCTGTCGTAGCTCATCCGGTGACTGCTGGGATTTGGCAAAGTCAATAAGAATGTCCCAGTGCAGAAACCTTAAGAGCATCCGAGCTCTTGTCCTTACTTGCTATTTCAACCAGATCTGCGTGCTCAGCAATTTCTGGTATCTCTTGCTGAATCTCAGGCAAGACGCAGCGATCGAGTGGTGTCGGTTGTTGTCCACTGAGCGAGTAGGTTCGGGTGACGGTTCCCTCTTGTCGGACTCTGTTTCCTCGAGCGATTACTTGGACTTTGTCCTTGATCGTCGCTCCCTCGATTCCGATATCGAATCGAGTAGTTGCTCCTCTTGAGTAGGAGGAACTGGCTCAATAAAGGTAAGTGGCTGAGCCACTGTGACCTCAGCAGGTCGATTCTTAGCCAACCTCCTCTTCTTTGGTACTTGGATAGATGGGGGCAGAGCAGACGCAGCTCTCTTAGGCTCAGGCGGTCCTTTGCCTATGGATTTCTCAGCTCCAGCTTTCGTCTGGAATTTGATAGACTTCTTGTCAAAGTACTTGGAGTCCTCAAAGGCCGAGTTCTCAACAGTGAGTTCCTCGAACTATGCATTCTATCGGAAACGGACATCTTTGTTCCGAATAGAAGTTTACCCACACCGGCTATCCTCCTCTCGCCGAGTGGGTAATGTGGTGAACTTCTGAGCCTGTGCCTTCATCTGAGTAGTATAATACTCGGCCCAGTTCACTTCAACCCCATCGTCTATTGCCATCATCAGCTGAATCCTAGGTTTGGACAGTTGATCATATGATCCAGCTGAACTTGTCAGAATGTGCGATACCACGTAAGCTAGACCTCTGTACTGAGGTAGCAACATATTCCTCGGTAAAGCTGTTTTGAACGCCACATCCTTGCGTCCACAGAATTTCTGCACATATGCGTTGATCTCCTTCTCCTTGTATCCAATCGGAGAAATGCCGGAGTTGGGAAGATCGAATGAGAGAGCTAGAGCATCTTGAATATCGAAGGTAAGAACAGCTGACTCCCACTCATCTTGATCGACTTCCTTCTGATAAGAGAAGGACGATTCCTCTCCTCCCGACGCTAGAGATTTCCAGTTGAAATAAACTTCAGCGACATTGCCGAGGGAGATAAGCACGGGGTGCTTCGAAACCAGCATCTCCAACCCCCGAACGCTCCAAAGCGTCAAACACGGGTTCAAGGAAAGAGATCTCCACTTGGCGGAAGGCCAAGGTAGGTTCAAACAGAATCCCGGAGGCTACAATCTCCTCAATGTTGTGCGGAGTTTGAACGTTCGCCATTGAAATCGCAAAACAACATATTAGCACTTGAAAATAGAGTAAGTTAGTAGTTGCTAGCAGACATCTGATACATTACCGTGTATAAGAGCTTTAAGAGATGCGAAAGCAAAGTTGTTTAGGAGATTTGGATAAGAAAACAAAGTTGCGAGATAAGCTCTTTGAGAAAATGAAGAATGGCGAAAAATGAGGAGTTGTTAGAAGATGAAAGATTTTGTATATTTCGTTTGATCTTCAGTTTGAATCGCACGGTTCAAATTTAATCTTTCAAAATCAAGGGGCGGCTAAGATTAAATGTTATAAAAGAATGATTACAATAGCCGCCAAAAATATAGATATACGTAATAAAGCTAATGGAGAAGACATGCATTAAATGCGCGACGAGAGCATTAATTACGCGGCGAGGAGTCCTGTCGACCTTTCCTCAAACCTTAAACATAATAAATGGTAAGGAATAAATGCTTCTAGGCAACCGAATGCAAGCGACCGATGCATTAAATGAGGCATGCTTCGAACAAATTAAGTAACGATACTACGCAAACCTCTTCGATCGAACTTATCACTGGTTACCATCATTTATCGGGAGGATGGTTGTGCTGATGACCATGTTCTCCCTTGTTGTGTACGAAGTGTGCATCTCCCAACCGAGTCACCGTACTAAGTTTTCTCGACTTTGTCGTGCCGATTCCATACCGATACACATTGTTGCTAAGTATATTATTATCGGTAGTCGGCTTCTACCGACTTGTCTCGGTAGGATCTAGCGACCTAGCTCAACCGATAGTTCTCCGAACTTTGTTCTCGGCTAGTGGTTTGGTCGGTATATCGCCCTTTGCTTGTCGGTATGGATTTTCTCCATCCCGATGTCCTTCTTTTCGACATGGTCTCCGATGAAGTGGTGTCGAATGTCCACGTGCTTGCATCCGGTATGTAGAACCGGGTTATGAGTTATAGCTATTGCCTTTGGTGGAGTCATAGTAGATGGGCACTTCATCCCGAGTTATACCATAATCTCTCAATTGCTTTGTCGAAGCCAAAGGATATGGGCACAAGCAACTTCCTCGCAGCCATGTACTCGGCTTCGGTAGTGGACGTAGCTACCGAGTGTTGTTTCTTTGAAAACCACGATATCGCTCTTGCCGCTTAGGAACCGACATGTTCCGGAAGTTGATTTTCGATCTATCCCGCATATTGCATAATCGGCATCGAATAACTTTGTCGGTATTAGATTATCATCGGCAGGATACCATAACCCGACCTCGGGTGTTCCTCTTAGGTATCGCAGAATCTTCTTCGCCGAGTCTAGATGACTTCGCTTGGGATTCGCTCGAAATCTTGCGCATACACCTACAACATAAGTTATGTCGAGTCGGCTAGTTTGTTAAATAAAGTAAAGAACCAATAATAGCTCTATAATCGGTAGAGTTAACGAAGCTCCCTCTTTGTCTAGATCGATTTTAAAGTTCGTGTTCATGGGGATCTTGACCGGTTTGCTTTGGAATCACAGCCCGAATCTTTTGAGAAGATCTCGAGTGTATTTGGCTTGATTGATGAAGATTCCTTCATCGATTGTTTTACTTGAAATCCAAGGAAATAATTCATCTCTCCCATCATGGACATCTCGAATTTCTCCTTCATCATCTTCTCGAACTGGCGACATATGACTTCGTTTTACGCAGCCCAAAAATGATGTCGTCCACGTAGATTTGCACCGGTAGAATGTCATCTTCCGACTTTATGCTGAATAGGGTGCGATCTACTGTCCCCTTTTGAAAACCTTTTACGAAGTAGAAAGTCCGATAGGGTATCATACCAAGCCCCGGGTGCTTGTTTTAACCCATACGAGCTTTCCTCGGTCCGTACACTCGATGTCCCTGGCGAAAGCCGGGCGGTTGTTCCACGTAGACTTCTTCCTTCGTATGCCGTTCGGAAAAGCTGACTTCACATCCATCTCGATATACCTTAAATCTCCGATGTGTTGCATAAGCTAGGAAAAGACGAATGGCTTCCAATCCGGCGACCGGAGCAAATGTTTCATCAAAGTCAATTCCTCTCGCTCGATTGTATCCTTTAGCAACTAGTCGAGCTTTATTTCGACAATGACGTTGTTTTCATCTCGCTTGTTCTTGAAGACCCACTTAGTTCCAATCACGTGCTGATGTCTAGGTGCCTGTCGGCAAGCTCCCAAACTTCATTTCGACGAACCGGTTCAGCTCTTCTTGCATAGCAATGACCCGATCAAGATCTTTAAGTGCGTCGTCTATCGACCGAGGTTCTTCGCAGAGAGAAAACAAGAGTAAAGTGAGCTTTCTCCTTGATTTAATCTTGATCTCGTCCTTATAGTTGCTTGATGGATCTCCAATGATAAGATCCGAAGAATGAGCATCGAGCCACGAACGCCCGAGTCGGGCTTCTTCTTCGATACCACTTCGCACGATCGGTAGGTGTATTAGGCATTTCGATGTAGTCTTGTTTTGTGGTCGTAGTAATTCGGTAAGAAGGTTAGGATCTACCGAGTTTCTAGGTTCAGGGGCATTTAGCTCGGGAATATTAATCGTTCCCCACCGAGTTTATATTCTCGGTAGAGGTCTCGGTTACCACGGGGGCTTCCTCATCGACCGAAGTTACCTGTTGTTGATTCCGTTCGATAGAATCAACTAGGTTAGCTACATTGCTTGTTGGTTGAGTCCGAATTTCTTCATCTTCCGACTCATCATCCCAACAATCTTTGGATCTTTTCGGCTTTGTCATTTAGTTCGAGATCCCGTAGCTTGCCGCCGACATCCTCGGTGCTTGACTTTGTATCTTTCCCTGTTCTCGGTAACAAATTCATCAAAAACAACATGAGGGCTTTCCTCCACGCAAAGAGTTCAATAGTTAAAAACTCTGAAGGCTTTACTGACTCGGGAGTATCCTAAGAATACTCCTTGATCAGATTTGCTATCAAAGACCTTCAACTAATCTTTCCCATTGTTGTGGATAAAGCAAGGACAGCCGAAAACATGAAAATGAGAAATAGAAGGAATTCTCCCTTTCCACAGTTCGTATGGCGTCTTCATGTGTTGCTGTGTCAGTAGTGATCGATTCTGAGTGTAACAGGCGGTGTCAGTAGCATCAGCCCAAAACTTTGAGGGTAGTCCAGAATCTGCGAGGAGCGTTCTTGCTGCTTCTTTGAGAGTTCTGTTCTTACGTTCAGCAAGTCCGTTCTGCTTAGGGGTGCGCGCAGCTGATGTCTCGTGCTGAATTCCCTCTTTATCGCAGTATGTCTTGACTACTGAGTTTAGAAACTCTGTTCCTCTGTCTGAGCGTATCTTCTTAATCTTGATGTTCTTTTCCACATTGAGTTTCTTCAGTAGATTAGGTAACTCAGTCTGAACATCAGATTTGTTGGCGATGAAGATGACCCAAGTATATCTCGAGTAGTCGTCTATGACGACGAGGGCATACTTCTTGCCTCTTATAGTCACTGGAGAGACTGGCCCGAATAAGTCCATGTGAAGCAGCTGAAGGATTCCATCAGTGGAAGGTGACGGAATAGGTGGATTGCTACTCTTTGTTTGCTTTCCCTTCAGGCACGCTTCACAATTTCTGTCTTTGATAAACGATTCGTTGGGCAGTCCTCTGACTTTAGAGTTCTTGACAAGCTTGTTCATGGTTTTGAAGTTCAGGTGGCTGAGTCTCTTGTGCCATAGCCAGCCTGACTTGTTACCTGATTTAGTCTGTGCGAGCAAGCAAGCCTCAGGTTCTGCGGTATTCCAGTTTGCAACATAGATGTTCTTCCTCCGCGAACCTGATAACACTGTTTTCCCTGTAGATTTGTCAACAATATCACGAAACCAGCGTCAAAGATTACTCTGTTAAGATTATCACGAATTGACTGACTGAAAGGAGATTATGTTGAAGTCCTTCAACATATGTTACTCTTAGGAACCGTGGCGAGTCCCAATGTTCGGCGTTCCGTATCCCCTTGTGTAGCCTTTGGAATTGTCACCGAATTCACATGCGGACCATCTTCTTGTACGTAGTTGGTCGGCGAGCTCTTCTGGTAAGTCATGTTTCTTGAGCAGCCGCTGTCCACTATCCACGGGTCCTTATGCACCTGCAAAACAGAGGCATTTTTAGGTACCCTTTGGTTCAGTTGGGTCCTTACAGGTTAGTGGGTGATTTCGGAACCCAGATCTGTCTCGGGACCTTAGAAGTTCCAGACTTCTTCTTCTGAACCTTATCAGCTTTCTTCTCCACAGGACTTGGAGATACTGACTTTCTGCTGATAATTTTGGGTTCAGGAGCTTTCTTCTTCTGAGTCTTAGCGCTTCTCTTGACCCTGGGCTCATAGTAGTACGAGCCGTACTGAGCCGGGTGCTCATACAGTGGCTCCTTGTACTGTTCGCCCATCTGACCTTCTTGATTCCCCCTGAATTTGATCGCGGTGTCCCGGGGCTGGAACCTTTGGTCATTGCTTGTTGCTACTCGGGCCGAGGTGTAATTATTTTCTGTTTGTTTTTCGCCTGAGGTGTGGTGTCAGCAGCTTGCACCTTTCCTCTGACGAACCTATCAGCCAGGGTTGCTGGAGCTTTTGGAGGTAGAAGCTTCGTGTGTATAGCCTAGACCTTCTTTCACAGAAGTTGACCGTTGTGCTCTAAGCATGCTTTCAAGCTTCTCCTTCGCTCCTAGGTATTGTTCAGTCATCAATCCTCTCCAGACTTCGTCACTCCTTCTGAGTAAGTCATAGTCATTCCGGCACGTCTGTGAGCTTCGACTGAGCTTGGCTATTTCAGTCTCTTTCTCGGAATTGTCCTTGGTCGAACCGAGATCCGAGTCTCTTGAAGCCGAGACTTAGTCATGAGAGATTCAATCTCTTCCTTAAGTCTCGCAACTAGATCCATCGACTCGGTAGAGACCCGACAATCGAAGAAAGTCTCGATTCTCGGCCTTTTACTGTTCAAGTTCCTCGGATGGTTCTGCTTGAACTCTGCTCGCTCACCGAATCCGTTCCTCTAGCGGGATCATCGTAGGCTTGTACCACATCTAGAGGATCATCTCGTGACCGAGCACGTATCTTGTGTCTTTGTGTGAAGAAGAGGTAATAATGCGTTTAGAATTTACCTCGGCCCTCTTCTCCCGCCATCGGACGGTATTCGGCCGACTCATCGAGAGCTGTCTCTGCGACCTCAACTGCGACGAACGCGGCTTCATCTTCGGAAGAATACATGATTGTATCCTCCTCAATTGAGTTGTCGGATATCTCTCCGGCTATATAGGCTGTCGTCTCTTAGCGAATTTCTTTCTCCTGGCTCGCCGTTCTCGCTCTTTGAGCAGCGAGAGTTCGGGACAATCGTGCGATAGTGTCCCTCCTTCTTGCGGTTGTAGCGTGTAGATGTTCTGCTTTGCTCTTACCACTGAGTCTTTAGACGGAGCCGGCGACAACTCCGATTTCCCGCATTCGGTAGAAGGATTAGATTCTTCTTTCTTATGATAGTCTTTCTTACCCGAGGAAGAATCTCGGTTGTATTTCCTCGGCTTTCGACTCTCTCCTTTTCCCTCTCGATATTTGAGAGCCATCGGTGCTAGGCCGGTCGGGGCACGAAGTCTCGGAAGACTTTGCTACCGATGTGGCCACGGCTTTGCTTGAGGAAATAGGCTTGGCTCCGGTATTGCCGATCGTTGCCTTGAAGGCGTGGTCGAACCGTGTGTCGGTGGAGCGCTTAAGCACTTTTGGGGTAGGCTATGCTCGAATTCCTCCGATTTTAATTCTGAAAATATAACATCAGGAGTTAGAGCATTTAGATCAGAGCGACGTAAATAAGTAGCAAATGGAAGCCACTTCTGTCGGGGCAACGCTCTCAAGATCTTGGTGTTCATCTCCTTGTTGGTGAACGACCTCCCCAACCCATTGATGACATTGACTTGATTGGTGAATCTGACACTCAGCTCGTCAATGGTTTCAGTAGGCTCCATTGCAAAGGCGTCGAACTTCTGAAGCTCTAGCTCGAGCTTGTTTTCTTTGCTCTAAGGGGTTCCGTGGCTCAGTACAGCCAAGGCGTCCCATAGCTCTTTCGCCGTTTTGCAATCTTGTACTCTTCCGAGGTGTGAGTCACTGAGCGTAGTCAGTATGGCATTACGTGCAACTCGGTCAAGGTTGTGCAACTTCTTTTCTTCAGGCGTGAAGGCAGATTTGTCTTTGGGAACCTTAGCACCAGTTTGTGCTCCCACGCCTCCTCCAGCAGCAAATACTATGATGTCGATCATAGGAATGATCGGTCCTGACTCTAGGACATCTGACATGCTATCGTGGAGTGACGTTAGGTGTGCCTCCATACGTACGCGCCATACCGTGTAGTTCTCTATTGAGAACATCGGCACCATCCTAATACCTGACATATCAGACATTGTAAGAGTAAGAGTATAAGGATGCTGAAAAGATGCTTATGCAGTGAAAACGGTTTTCAGGATCAGTTCGAGAGGACCAAGATTTGTAACCGGCGATCGGTTGAACACCGTGTGCTCCGATACCAATTGTTGGTTCGGAGACGAAAAGTCAGTGTAGAGGGGGGGGGGTGAATACACCGAGCTCGTTTCTTTTTCTCGGTGAAGGTCAGTGAAGGCGATGTTTGCAAGCGATGAACAGCGCCAAGTAAGCCTTCGATCACCGGGTCAAAGTAAGTCGGCTTCGAGCTCTTCTACCGACCGATGTCGATATTACGAAACTCGGTCGAAGATCGTAGTGCGGATAAGTGTTAGGCCCGGAGTCGTCTCTTTTGAAAACGCATTTTTGCAAGTTAAATCTTTTAGTTGTGCACTTTATAAAATACGTTTTATGCAAACTTATGATTTTCAAGTCAGTTGAATGCAATGCAATAAAACAAGAAATGAACACAAGCGATTTAACGTGGTTCGGATACGCAAGATCCTACGTCCACGGTCCCGAACAAGGCAGGAGAACTTGTTGATTATTCTCGAGCAAGCCTCGGCGGGGATACTGTGCACCTTGGACGGTTCCCTCTAAGTTATAGTCCTTAGCGACTTTACAATCCAAACCTAAGTTTAGAAGGGAGGGAATATTCTCCAACTGAGAAGGAGTTCTTACAACAAGAACAATTCACTAAATGTGAACTCCTTCGGATCTAAGCTATGAATCTAGCAATGAGCTTAGTCTAGAGAAGATAGGGATCAAAGTGCTCTAGAGAGATGAACTACAAGAAGTGTTCTATGAAAACTAGTTCGTCTCTGGATAAGCTTGAAGGTTCTAGAGCGTTGTGAGTTTGAATGATTTCCCTTGATTTCGCGTATATTCCTCTTGTCGAAATCTTCAAATCCTTCTCTATTTATAGTTGTGAGTTGTGACATATGTCCGTTGGAGACGACGATGGCACGTGTCACAAGCGTCCAAAGAAAACGGTCACTATTCAACTTTGTTGCAGCAGGGCAGTTAATGCACTGTTCATGAGAGCAGCTTTACTGTGTAGAGTAGGTAAGCGTTGTCGGCTTCTCATTGGTCGAGGTTTGTAGTTGGTGAGTGTTAGAGTTGACCGTTCAAACTACCTCGTATGTCTTCTGCTGAACATTTGAAAGGACTTTTAGTGCTGGGTCGCTTTCTATCGGATACAGTACTTGAAAGTCTGTCTTCTTCGGCCGAGTAGTCGACCGATAAAGTGAGCTTCGATAGTCGGTTGGTCGATGCGAAGGTATACTCTTGCACCTTGGTTCTTCTACCGATGACCACCGGCTTGTAGAGAATGCTTCTGCGAGGTCCGGTCGGCTGATGCGGGATCTTCAACCGAGTTTGATATCACCGGCCGACGAAGAGTGCAAGCGATTACACTGATGACGTGGGGTTCTGAAAAGTATCTTCAGCAGAAGATCAGTTCAACAACTACCCCGTACAGGACTTAGACAAAAATAATAAGCATTACATCAAGTCTAACCTATACATCAACTAATCCTATCGACACACTAATCTACTGATATCAGCTCGGTTTTGGGATCTTCAATTCCATAGTACTACTATGATTTCCCCCAATTTCTTTTAACCCTAGAACAGCTGAGTATCAATCTACTGACTCATATCCAACACTTTTCCTAATTAGCTTCTTATGATCTTAGGTTTCTTCCCCTTATTGCAATGAGATGAATCCGTATATTCGGGATTTAGCAAAAGGTCCATTAGTAGCGGTTTATACGTACCCTGATTATGTTGTGAACGGATATAAGTTTCATACTTTATCACATCGGGTAGGAAAGTCCACTATGAATAGCGGAGTGTGTATACAAGGGCAGAATTATGGTTCCGATGCACTTGATTATTATGGGCAGTTGGTGGAGATATGTGAAGTTGAGTACCCAGGTTTACCAATAAAACGAACCATGTTGTTTAAGTGTTTATGGTTTGACCCGACCCCTAGAGGGACCTATGTACATCCACAATACAAGTTGGTTTCTATCGATCAAACGAAACCGCTGCAGAATTATGAACCATTTGTCCTTGCATCACAAGCGCATCAAGTGTATTACTGCTCATATCCTAGTGTGAACAAATCTAGGAAGGCATGGTTGGAAGTATGTAAAGTTAAACCGAGATTTAAGATAGATTTGCCAACTAAATCTTCATTAGACGAAGCATTTCAAGAAGATGACATACTAAACCCACCAGTATGTAACCACGCGACAGTAGAACCTGATATAACATTATCTCATCCACGTCAAACAATAGAACTCGATGAGGAAGATTTTGACGAAGGAGATGATGATGAAGAAGAACATGTTCGACATCGAGAGATGAGGAATTTAGTGATGACTAGTACACCTTACGTGGTTTTAAAAGAATTTTATTTTATTTTTTTGGCCAAAAACGATTAATGATTATTCTTTGTTTTCAGGTACATGGCGCCTCCCAGAGGTCGTGGCAGGACTGTATCAGCTCCTGCTGGGCGTTTACCGACGGAATTACCGACGGAATTAAGGGGTTTACCGACGGAAGTTTCCGTCGGTGTACGGTGAATTTCTTGTGAAGCTTCAACTAATGGTGGCTATTCACGATTAGGGGTGTTAAAAAATACCGAAAAATCAGTATACCGCCCATACCGTATCAAAAATATATCGAAATACCAAATTTTTTGGTATACCGAGATTTTCGGTACGGTATGATACCGTACCGAAGTTTTTTGGTACGGTAAAGGTATGAGTTTTCCTATACCGCGATATACCGTAGCATACCGTGAATACGGTACATACCGAAAGTAACGGTACATACCGTATACCGATAGATACTGTTTGAAATCGAACCACCGGTATGTATCGATGTTACGACACATACCGTGTACCAAATTATACCGATCACGGTATATACTAATTCTAAAATTTACTATTTGCAGGTTTTTGGATATGAAGTGGTTCGTTTTAAGATGTTTATGGTCTTCATCTTACTGTTTTAGACTTGAACAAAAATTTGTTATGATATTTAGTAGACCTTCGGATTGTTTGATGTTGGATTGTGCTCTTGTTTGGATTTTCTGTTTTATGCATTTGGATTGTTTTGGGATGTTGCATGGTGCCCTTGTTGGGTTTTTTGGTTTCTGCATCTATTAATTATCTTAGATATTTACGGATGTAATTTATTGGACGGAAATTGTATGTTTTCTGCATTGGTTCATGTTTATATTCTTATTTTTAACAGGTTTTTTTTCTCGGTTTACTTTATGCTTCGGTATACCGGTGTTCTTTCGATATACCGTTGCTTTCGGTATACGTCACTGTATCGGTATACCAATATGCGGTAAGGCATACCGCACGGCCAGTATGACAACCATATGAATACTTGCTCATGCCGCACTTACGGCATACCGATCAACGGTATACCGCAATGACCGGTATGGTAACGGTATGCAATTTCTCATACCGCACGTTTTCGGCACGGGATGCGGTATTAGAAAAATTAGACGGTATGCCGTACCGTAACACCCCTATTCACAATAGAGTAAAAGATCAACTGGGTTGATTTCTTTGTGAAAGAGTTGCAGGCTTAGTCCAACAAGTTTATTGATGAGAAGATCGCTGGTACTGAAGTCAGCCAACTTAACTCAAAGGGCAAGGTTCTTTATGGAAGCAAAGTATCCATGATGATCCTGGATGCTTGCCTCGAAAAAAGGGGCGTTCGTTGACATGCAATACTCCAAAACATAGTGAGTGAAGTTTCAGAATACCATGATGGCTGGATAGGCAATCAGACAAAGAAAAGTGAAAATAAATTATTACATTATAAGCATTTCCAAAAACTACTTTCTCCACTTTCAACAAGGTTCAACATTTCTTTCTAAACACTTACATATTGTCAAATTAACAGCTTTCAGTAATTTTCAATACTAATAAATAAATTTTAACTATTCTAAATACCCACAAAGTAAAAGAAAGTTTCAGAAGGAACATAATTCTAATGAGGGATTTAGCAAAAGATGGTGATATATATATTTCCTATGAGCTCTAAATTCTCGTACTTTATTTGAATTCTATAAATAGTAACAAAATCATTAAATTAACATTAAACTACAATCAAACAATAAGCTCTTAAAGGAAAGTATAACTAGAAAATCTGCAACCAGTTGTACAAAATAAACGAGATATGTTTGCAACAAAATGGGATATTAGATCAGTTGGTGAGAAATGTTTAACAAGACTAGGAGTATTGCATAAAATGTCAATCAGGCATAAGCCAAAGCAGGCAATTCTGATCAAGGCTGAGGATGTACAAAGCCAGTGACCTCCCATTGCTGGGGAACATTAAACAACAAATTGCTCAAGACTGGCTCTTGCAGTGTTGGAAGATTCAATTTCGGTGGAATATTTGAATCATAATGAAAAGCCCCAAGTTTTGAGTTGTTGCTAGAGTACTTCTGGTAACAACTAAACACAAAATGGTTATACTACGTAATCGAACCCAAACTTGGAAATTCTGTCATGGATGTGGGGGGCTACCCACAGCATTAAGATTGTCATTTGTGGAATTCAACCTAGTTGCCCACATGTGACAATTCTTAATGGGTGTCCATAGTATCCCACAACCATGACCAGGGGCGGATTCAGGATTTTCGGTTAAGGGGGGCAAAACTTATCGGGGCTTGAGTTATCTTTGTACGGGGGTTCGGGGGCGGAGCCCCCGAAAAAAAAATTTTAAGCACATTTTTCTACTTAAATCTAATTATAGTTACTTTTTATGGCTTATTTAAGGATTATATTCTTCTTTCATGAATAACTCATATATTTTTTATATTTATTCGAAAAATTTATTACACAATCCTATTTTGACATCACTCTAAATTTAGTTAGAGGAAATTATAAAGAATAACAAATATCTAACTAAGGCAAAATAATATACATAAGTCTTATAAAATTGCTCACGAAGCACTGATGAATTAATGTCTCCGGAGAATAAAAGATTTTAATTTGTTACTCTCATAAATATTAGATTTGGAGAAGTTTTACAACAAAATAAATAATTTTGTGATACTTAAAATACAAAAAAAAAAAAATTCAATCAAATTTTGAGGTGAGGCAATTGCCTCTCCTTGCCTCTATGTGCATCCGCCACTGACCATGACATAATTTGCCATAGTCTATGACCACAATCTTCCAGTTCCACCTAAGCAAAACCAAGAAGGATAAAGCATATGATAAGAGGAGAATGTGTATGAAACGGCAGAGCAGGTAATTACTATCCTGCCTGCTAAACACTATTGGCCCACCTAAGAGCAAACTATATTAATAAATCCGAATATGAGATGGCCATCTCAAAGCTAGCTTAAGTAGAACAGCTGGATTTACTTTCAGGAACGGTTCACCTCATATCCAAAGTAGCACTCCTAAGATTTGGCAATACCACTCAGTTTCATAAATTCAGACAAGCAGAAGTATAGCTGTTTTAGGTAATTAACAATCTAGATGTGAACCAGTAGATATAGTCAAACCACATCCAGCAATCTAAGGCAATATGCAAATTTATCAAATTCATTATGATATCTTTTCTTGTTCTAAATCTGCTATATTGATCAAACTATGTTAAAGTTGTAGGTACATCCAATTAGTAATATTGTAAGGGAACTTTGAAGCCCAGAATTTCATGAGAAACCCACTCCTTCCTAACCCTGCATAGGCACCAATCAGGCACTAAGTCCTACCATGCCGCCTACCTTGTCACGCCCCAATTCCCAGAGGAAGGCAAATGGGTCGAGCGCGGCCGGGGGAGGGGGTGAAAGAAGCGGGAAAGAAAGGGAAAGAAATTGAAACATCTGAAATTCAATAGTACTTGTATTTATATAATTAAGATCCAACTACCTCGGTAGAAACAAGAGAGGTAGATCATAATATACATATCGATACAGCGGAAACGTCTCAAAATAGACTGAAATTTGTACAATAACACAAACAGACCAACTCAGCACCGTCACCCCGCACTGCCATCTTCAGCCTGCAAAAATCATTTTTGAAAATATTTGGGCTGAGCACTAATATACTCAGTGGATAATGCAGCTGATAATAAACCTCCGAAAATCCTTTTCAAAACCATGAAATGTTCATGCATTACTGGTATCACATAAACAGTTTTTAAAATCGAAAGCAGTCTATGTATACCAAAACTTTCACTTGGCCAAACCTTTCTTCCTCAGCTATTGGTGCATTCAATACTTCTCGTTAAACTCAGGGAAACACATTCAGCTGAGAGTAACCTCGTTCCCTTCATTAGGTTTGGGAAAAACAGATTATCCCAAGGCTAACTTCATGACGCTTGGTGTACATTAACCCTGGCGACGTCTAGCTCAGGATCTGATCGTATTCAATACTTATGGGCAGAGCCCATTTTCATTCAAGTAGATGCACAATTCCAATAGTGAGCGAAGAAAATTTTCATGAACATTTATAAACTTTAACTTGCATAAATATCAGAGCTTAATAACTCAAGCATAGATTTCGTAAGTAAAATATAACCCACCTTGTTCTTCTATGCTGACTTGCTTTAATCTTTTCGGTTTTTCCTGGGGATCTACTAGCTGCACTGCTGAATTCTCGTATAAAAATTGTGATGGTAATTTAGCAGGTTCATCTACTATTTATAAGGCAATTTAAGCTGCCGAATCACCATAGCTAGGTATAGATATAACTTTGCATGGTCACTCTATAACACTTACATGAAGCCACGAAATGGAGTAACTCAATTCCATTTTTGCTTCCTTTGTCTTTATCATTCAACATGAGGTCAGCAAGCATGAGGTGGAATATCAGCCTCTATTTCTTTTCAATTTCTCGGCTGAAATAAATCCTTTCTTTTCCCTATAACTATTTCAGCAACTAATCTGTTATTAAACTAGATTATCAAAACTTGGGGATATCACATACCTAGTGCCTTTAAACCATTTAGTAATTCAGTATACGGAAACAATTGCCAAAGGTACATGGAAATTATACTCCCTCCGTCCCGGCTCATGTGACACAATTGTTTTCGACACGGGAATTAAGAAAGTGGATGATAAAGCATGAGAGAGAAGTAATGATAAAGTAAGAGAGAAAAGATGAGTGAGATTGTGAGAGATTAATTGATAAAGTAGGAAAGAGAAATAATAAAATAAGAGAGATAAGTGATTAAAGTAGGAAAGAGAAATGATAAAGTATGAGAGATAATTGATAAAGTAGGAGAAAATTTATAATTTTTTTTAAAAATTTATTTCCATTTTTAGAAGTGTGTCACTTGAGCCGGGACGCCCGAAATGGAAAGTGTGTCACATGGAGCGGGATGGAGGGAGTAATTCTTATCATCAATCAAGCATAACCAAATAAGATAACACAAATTACTGAAAAACGATCAAGTTCAATAAAGAATTAAATATCAGCCCTAGCAGCATATTAGTTTCTAAATAAGGAATTTACATGCAAGCAAATCACAGATATAGCAGCTTATCCAGCTGTCAACTCTCAATGGTTTAATACATAAACATATCAAGTTATTTCATTTAAGAAGGGAACTTACAACCAATTTCTTCCTCCAGTCACTCAGTGATTCAACTGTGTAAGAGACTTCATCATTTTGACTTTTTGAGATGAAGTCTTTCTCCAGAGTCCGAGTCCACTTGGTATGCTTCAGCATAGCGATGTCGCTGCAATGGTAAGAATATAGGACTTCGTGATGGCGGGAATAAATGATTCAGATACTTACATGAGTCTTAGGTGCATAAGATTCAATCACCGGATACACTAAATAATACAAACCCACCAACATAATTCTTTTGAGAACGAACAACCATATCATTAACGTTTCTAAATGCAGGTTAGTGAGGCCTAGCCAGCCTGCCTCAGGGGCTGATACACCACCTAGACAAGCAAGTGGCCCCGCTTGGGTCTTCTTTTATTTGTTGAAGAAAAATAATGATGAAAGGACTTTATCTTTTAACATTTAGAGCATAAATTCCTGGCTGGTTAGTGACAACCATTTTTTTCACAAATCTGAGATTCCTGATTACTGAGTCATGTAAAAAACCAACTGTGTGCTTTGCAGGAGAACTGCAACATAGCATTTGAGATGAAGGACTAGCATAAATACAGAATGCTGTATTCTTTATTTTAGAAGGAGGGTAGGTAGAAGAATGGAAGAGTTGAGATATTCTCAAGGGGGTTGAGCAAAACTGTTGTACAATCCTCACTCGCTTCGGACGGAAAGTAGCAGAAGAGCACGGCAAATAAATCAGGAGTATCATCCCTTCATGCCAAATAAAGAAATACAATACTTTTCCTTGTATTCCACAAGCAAAACAAGACAGCTGGTTAGTAACAAAGGACAAACCTCTTTCCTTCCCAGTTATCACACATTGTCCAAAACGCTTGCCAATGATAAGTGCAGGCACATATACAAAATCAATCTCTCCGTTTTAAGAACCCCAATTCAAATCCCACCACGAGTTGCACCTCAAATGAGGCAATGGAAAAACGTCTCTCAGGCTTACACCTCAGTTCGCCTAGCACTAGACGTAAGTCTTATGAAGCTTAGGCATCAAATCTTGCACCCTATTTCCAAAGTTTAAGCTTTTAAACATGATTGTAATATATAAAATTAGTAAATTTGTTAATATTATCATATCACATAATAGGCAAAGAATAAAATAGATATAAGTCAGCAGTTAAATACTATCGCCAAATTACAAGAACAAAAAATTTAAACACTTTTATATGAGATACATGTCAAACTTTCAAAATTCAAGGTATTGTTACTAAATGAATTTTTAACTCAAATTTTAATTAGTTCATTGTGAAAACAATATCTATTTGAATTTATACATGCACCTCAAAACTTACGCCTTGGTTCGCCTGGAGACTTAGGCCTCACGGTAATATAGAAAAACGCTCGTTTCCATAAAACATTGGCTTAAGCAATTACGTTCTAGACCAAAATACTCCGCAGAGCCACAAAATAACTAAATGGGATACAGATATGTTCTCTGAAAATAACTCAAGGATATTAGAAGGTAACAGGGGCCTACGCAGTTATGAAATTCATTGTCTCAATATTTTTTATTGCCCTCAAGCCTACACAGATTTTAAGGGTTTGAGTCAGGAGTAATAATAGTTACTTTCGCGTTTGAGTTGAAATTTGGACTCAGGTGTATTCAATCTCCCTCCCCCCTTCACCTGAAGGCTCGTCTCTGGACCAACACCTAGGATTAGAAGCAATACATGAACAACGACATATTATAGCTTACTATTTACTTAAATGGGAATTTGAGGATTTACCAAGCTTAATTAGAAGATGTTCTACTACCCGAATGTTTTAGTTATAAATTATCAGCATATTGTGTAAGAATTGATACGTTTGAAGTGTTTGTGGGATGCCGACTTGCGTCACTTAATTATAATTACAAAAATGGAATCATGTTATTAATTTTCTTGAAGCCACCTTGATTTGTCATAATTTTACTTACTGGACTACTGGAGGAGGTCATATTTACAAATCTTAGCCACCAATAGGCATTTAGGCGATACCCCCTGTTCCTTCGACTTCTTTATAATGAGCATGTAATTTCCTTAAGTCATTAATTATCTGTATTGGATATGAAATAACATGAAGATAGAATAAGGTCACGATTCTGTATAATTGACTTATAAAAAAACTATATATAGCTCATGTATTCAGTTACGTTGTGTATGGCCATATAGCGAGTAACTAAGGATAGTTAATTATGTACTCATGATCATATCATCTATTTCTTCTAATTAGATGTAGTCAGATGCATTGATATAAGATGATATATTTAAGTAAACAAATACTTCTAAGTCTGATAGCATCAATCACTAAGTCAACGTGATTGTCTCCTTTGTGATTATCAGGACTTTAATTATGGGTACACTTCATCAAGGATAGGCATGGTTCACGAATATTAATGATTACATATAGTTACGTATAAGAAAAATGCTCATGCAGGAACCTAACTATTAAATCTCATCACCTTTCAGCTGAGTATCTATTATAACAATTGTGGAGTATTAACTACTTTAAGTTGTACATGCTATTAAGATATATACTCTTAATTCTGAGATGATATAACTAAGCTTATGGATTATGGGATAACTCTGTCATCGAGCTTATGTGTGCAGCTTAACTCATAACACTTCATAGTAGTAATGTATTATAATTGCATGGATTTTCATGCATTTAAATATAAGTCGGAAGTCATTGTTTTGGTGAAAATAATTTTGAAAGACGAATTAGGATTCAGAAGTTATTAGGATTACTAAGGAATAAGAATTTGAATTACTACTAAGATTATGATTCGTCTTGTAGGAGATATCGAAGGAGAAAGGTAGCACTCTTTTTTATCAGAGACGTTGTATTACTACACAAGCACAACAATAAGGTGAGTTTTACTATCTAAAAACTACTTTGAGTTATTAAGCTCTATGAAATGTTTGTTTATACATGAAAGTATTTTTGTGTGTTCTACATGTTTAATGCTCTGAATTTAATCGATCGAGATTTTTGACTAGCCTAACACGTTAGTTGAGAATTCTGTACACATTTGTTAGTAGTTCAATTGCTGAAACAACAACTATGAGATTATCAAGTCTCTACATGTGTTGTTTCTATTTTCTCTGACAGCTCCAGTGCGATCTCAATCACTCAAAATCCAGTACATCATACGAGATGCAAGCACGTTGATATAAGAGATTATTTTATAAGAAATCATGCTGAAAAGAGAAATACTAGACTGTAAAAGAGAGAGACTGAACATAAAGGAGCCGATATTTTCACCAAACCTCTACTTGTGACGAGATTCGTCCAGCTCTCTATGGAACTCGGTCTTTTAGTTCCTGGAGAACAGAACCCCAAGCATTAGTCAAGAGGGAACAAATGTCAGAGGTACTTAGTCAGCACACTCATCCAGCCCGACTTCATTCTTGGTATCAGTCAGTTACTAAATCTGACTGAGAAGTTTGCATTTAGACTTAGCTCACATTTATTGATCTATTTCTATTTCTCGTTCTTATTTAAAGCGCAACATTCCATTTGATGCCTCATGCACATTTAATGCACATCTTGTCGAATTTAATGCGTTGCCCGCATATATCATATCATACTCTTAACTTTTGCAAATCAACTCTGCAATCACTTCTACTTTATGAAATCTAATCTAATCCACACATCTTATTTTATATGATTTCATCGTGACCGTCAATAAAAACCAATGGCGATTCAAATACTCCTCTCTTCTGCCATTTTAACACTTTCAGTTTCTTACTTCCTTATCTCTACACTCAACTTCTCTCTAAAATTTTATATGAGCATATTTTATGAAGTATTTTTTTAACGCATTCCATCTTCTCTCTCGCGTTAAACTACAGGTATTATTGTGTTACATTTACACTAAATCTCTTTATCTTGTAGTCTCTAACTTCTATTTTGCAGATTTAACAATGGCACCAAAAGAGCAACCGTAGCATATCATGGGGAGACCGTTAGTTTTCTATCTTGAGTATGAGAGTGACCTCCTCACTAATATCATCTACGACTCTCCTTTCTAATTCAACACTAGAGCAGTGGATTTCATGGACACCATATTTGAGAAGTTTTAGCGCTCTAGTCTGAATCGATTTATCATATCGTGGCCAGATATTCTAATTCATGGACACGTCGTTGAGTTATGCTTTTTGTTAGTCTGAAGACGAGTGTCATGTGTAGAGGGGGGAGGGGGGGGGTTGAAGCTGAGCTAAGAATTGCGACTGAATGAACAGTGCAAAATAATAGCCTTCTGATCGCGGGTCAGAGTGTCTCAACTACTGCTTTATTGATGGGCATGTGTTAATCCAAAACTAAATTTTCTCTCTCCTCTAATCATCATTTGTATCGATTTTGATAAACTTTAGAGTAATTGCTATATGTTAATTTTTTCGATGTACACGATTTCGTATTTTTCTCGTTATTTAAATAACCTTTACATTTTGATATAATTAATTTTACCGAATACAGTTTTAATTAAACTGCTTTTACATTCAACAATTAAAAAAGAAGCAAAAATCAGCAATTAAAATGGTGAAGCTTGCACACGTTTTCCCATTGAGTTACAGGTGATGTGATCAAAAGTTTAATTTGCCTCCAAAACCAAGCAAAAATCAGCAATTTAAACAACCTTTACAAATTTGAAATTCCCTCCTAATGATCACTAGTTATACATATAAGTAGAGAGAAGAGGCAGACAACACATTCCAAGCTCCACAAAATGCCTCAAGCACGTCCAAAAGATCTCACCACAGATGAGCGGAATCGAAATGCCCAGCTGCTACTAGTACGCAACATCAATGGAAGGCCAAGTAGAGGTAAGATCCTTGAATTGTCCATACAATTTGGCCGGTCAAGGCACACTATCAGAAGATTTTGGAAAGATGCAAAAAAATAAATGGATGAAGGGCAAGTCATTAATCTTGTGTCAGCCAAGAAAACAACCAAAAGAGCCAAAAAACTTCAAATCGATCTACAATTAATTGAGTCACTGCCGGTGTTGAAAAGGGGAACAATCCAGAGATTAGCTAATGTAATTGGAGCAACGAAGAACACAGTTGGTATGGTGCAGAGAAGGTCTAATCAAAGCTCATACGAATGCTATAAAGCCTTCATTAACTGCCCAATGTAAGCTTCTAAGGTTGCAGTTTTCACTAGAGGCTTTGGAGTTCGATAGAATACTTAACAGATTAAAGTTCAAGAACATGCACAACACAATTCACATAGATGAGAAATGGTTCTACATGACAAAGTGAAGCCAAAGGATGTATCTCACACCTACTGAAGTTGAACCACACCGAACATGCCAAAACAAGAAATTTACCACAAAAATAATGTTCATGTGTGTTGTCTGTCACCCTCTGTTTTCAGAGGATGGTTTAGTGCTATTTGATGGGAAAATATGCATTTTCCCATTCACAAGAGTAGAGGCAGCATTAAGGAACAACAAGAACAAACTGGCTGGTACCCTAGTTACTAAGCCAATTGAATCTATAACTAAGGAAGTGATCAAAGAATGTTTGATCACAAAAGTTTGTAATTAAGCTCAACTTAAAGTAGATTTCAGAATTTAAATTCATCATTAATCTACTGCAATGATTTCACATTAATGCATTATCTATAATATCATATCATTGTCTGTAGATTATACCAGCAATTAGAGAGAAATGGCCAGAACATGCAAGCAAACAAATTTTCATACAGCAAGATAATGCAAGACCTCACATAAAAGACTGTGATCCAGATTTCAGAAGGGCTGCAACAGAGGGAGGCTTTGATATAAGATTAGTCCATCAACCACCCAATTCCCCGAACACTAATGTGTTGGATCTTGGGTGGTTTAGAGCCATTCAAAGCATTCAAATAACAACGGATTCATACACAGTAGATCAGTTAGTGGCTGCAGTGTGTGCTTCATATGAAGAATTGTCACCACAAACACTTAATAAAGTGTTTGTCAGTTTGCAAGGCTGCATCATGGAAATAATGCGGCTAAAAGGCCAAAATTGCTACAAAATACCTCGTATGAACAAGGAAGGGCTAATCTGACAAGGACTACTACCTTCTGATTTGGAAGTTCCTTTGGAATTAGTGAAGGAGTGTTTGACTTACATGTTGGAAAATAGAATGATAGATGATGTCAACATGCTGAGGCATAGATTGGGGTTTTAAAGGTTAGAAAGGCTAAATAATTTTTGTTATTAAGGTATGGGGTGTAAATGTAAAAGCTGAAAAGTATTTTTTGTTATTAAGGTAAGGGCTGTAAAAGTATTAGGTAAGTAGTTTTTGGTAAATCCATAAGAATTGTATTTAAGGCAGCACAAACACAACCAGCAACAACATATATTTGTACATTATCTCAACAACTCAACATCTATTCATCATTGTTATTGATCTAGCAGTCACACAGGGCATACATCAAAGCATGAAAAGCATCTAAGGCAGCACAAAGACAAATAACAAGAACATGGTCAGAATCATTAGCTCAACAACTCAACATCTACTCATCATTGTCATTGATCCAGCAGTCACATAAGGCAGCCATCAAAGCATCAAAAGCATTTAAGGCAGCACAAATGCAACTTACATGGAGCAGAGTTTGTACATTAAACATATTGATCCAGCAGTTACACAAGACAGCCATCAAAGCATGAAAAACATTTAAGGTAGCACAAAGACAACTAACATGGACCACAGATTGTATATTAGGGCAGTTCATATGAGAGGCCAAATTTAAGGCAACACGGTTTTATCATCTTAGAACCTAATTGCCCATCACCAAATACATGCTCCACAAATATTTACAACAATATTAAGTAGCCGCATAAATTAAAAGGAAAGATCTCACCGCCGATATAATGCAGGGACCAAGATCCAAAGCATTTCATCAATTGATTTTTCCGATTCGCTCATTCCCATCCACTTCTCAACCCAATCATTGGGAGAAATGTTATTAGGTGGGGCTGGAATACGAAAGGTATTCCCGAGAACGGACCCCTCTTCGATCTGCCCATCTCCACCAAGGTCGTCGCTCAGTCTCCGCCGTTTCGGCAAGCAGACAGCGGTACGTGTACTATCTGCTCGAGATTTCCGTCTGGGCAAAGCTTCATCGCGATTTTGGCAGCCTGGAATCGTCATCACGACTTTTGACTCGGTGAGAGACCTTCCTTCGTTAGAACTTATAAATCGAGGCTTCTTCACTTCGATCCAGCTCGGATCTGTAGGATTAGGGCTAGATTTCACTTCATTGTGAAAAAAATCGGACGCAGTGAGGGTGTCCCAAGGCTCGATTTTCATCCTCAACGAGAAGGGAGGGCTAGAAGGATTTGGGGGGGGGGGGGGGTGAGAAGGATAGAGAAGAACAGACAGATCTCGTTGATCTTGAGGAAGAGATAATGCAGCGGCAGATTTCGAGCGAGAGAGGAGAAGATAAGTTAGATCTAGGGTTTGGAAGATTAATCGTGTAGATGAGGAGTGGGTAGGTGAAATAGATTTAATTAGGTAGGTAGTGTAATTAGTGTTAAATTTATTTAGTTAAGTTATATTAAGTGTTAATTGAATTAGTTAGTAAGTTAAAAATTTACCTAAAATAGAAATGTTGCAAGATCGGTGGGACGGCCCGAAAATAAAATGTTGCAAGGTCGGTGGGACGGAGGGAGTACTACATTAGTATAAAAATTGAAATTATTATCTAATTCATTAGAATAGAAAATTTAAATAATTGAATGTTTCTATTAGTTTATTGGTTGAAGATTGATTTCGGAAAAGAATTTTTACTGTAAAGGTTCCGTTATTTTATATGGTAATTTTTATCCGATTTCGTTGTTTTAAGTTTGTAGTAAATGACATATATCCGTATAAATTTAATATCGGTAGATTCTGAAGCTGAACGTTAGATAAAAAGTAATTATTGATACAATATGGGAGTGGCAGATATTGAGCAGCAGAATCAAGAAAATAGAAGTAATATGCCATAAATTCTCCGCAACGGCAACCAATCTTCAAATTCTCAAATAACAAATTTTGCACTATAAATATCAAAACCGCGGAGCCTTATTTCCTACAAAAGATCTTGGAAGATAAAGTTTGAAAATCCTTCTGGAAAATGAGAATGTGTTGTTTAATCCTCAGTTTTCTAGTTTTCTTTCTCATTCCTTTTTCACTATCTGTTCCTTTCATCGTACTCCATGGTATTATTGTTTTGCACTTCCTTTGATCATTTTGTTTTTGGTGGATGATGATTATATGTATTTTGTTGCTTCTGCCGTAGGAATTGGAAATCAGTGTTCCAGCAAAGAATTGAAGAAATTTACAGAGGAGCTAAACGAGTTTTCGAAATCTAAAGGATATTGCTTGTAAATATCTTGCATTTATTTTTTTGAAGCTGTTGCTATTTTGTTTTCATGTCAAGAACTATTTTGGGTGTCATCATACAAACAACATAATGACAAAAGTGAAAATACAGTTTGGTTGTGAAGTTGTTATTTATTATGAATCAGTTTGCTAAATATAATTTGAAAAGTTGTAGTTGTTAACATGCATTTCTTGTTAATGTTAGAGGTCTGTTCCATAATGCATCATATCTGCTTAGAATGGTTTTCCTCATTTTTGCCAAATATGAAGGATAAATCAATGAAGATCATATCAAGTCCATAAAATTTTAATTTTCTTTTCAATTTCCTTGGATTGTGGTTTGATGGAAAAGATGAGATTCCTTCAAGGATTTAAATTTGGTTTAATCTCAAATCCTTGGTTTCCAAGGTTTTGGGAGATATGATTATGATCCGTTAATAGGATCCTTGGTTCTTCTCTTCGTCTTTATTGGATTCATTTGTTGGGATCCATAAATTGAGATCAATGAAGTTCATGTTCTCCAACCCTGAACACTTTTAGTGCAAGTATTTTTCTGCATGCTCGATGATTTTTCTACGGTTTATAGTGACAGTAACATTATATACAAGTGAAATAAAAGCTTGAGCCATTTTACGGTTATGAGTAAGTATAATAATGCTTGTGTAAGATTTTCGTTTGTTCTTCTAGTGTATGTTGAAGTTTGTAAGACTACTGACTTATGGATCATTCCATTAAATTTACCCTGTCTCGTTTCGGCAGAGAAATTGGAGATGGGACATGGGATTCTTGGTTTAAGACCCTTCACGAACAGGTAAAGGAGAAGACTATGTAATCTTGTCTTTCATGTTCCATAAATCTAACTATATGGGCTCTGATTTGAAGTTTCTTCTATTTGATATGCAGACAGAGATTGCATGTAATAAGGTAGGTGATGAGGCTGTTAAAGTAATAGTTGCTGACAAAGTGGTATACCCACTGATGAGTCCAAACTACAACTTCAGGTCAAGCAAATGAAGGAACTGCAACACGGTTATAACATTGTCGGTCTCTCTCAGGTGACTTTCTTTGCATCTTATGTAGAATTGTTAAATGTCTGGTGTTTCTTGAATAGTGAAGGAAAAACATCTGCTTCTTCATGAGTATTCATCTTTGATCTATTGCTTGAGGATAATTCATCCTAATCTGGTACAAGTGCTTGTAAAGTAACGCCGCAGCCTGATAATTTCTTTGCTATTCATACAGGGTAACTTAATTGGACGAGGTATTGTGGAGCTTTGCGATGGAGGACCACCAGTAAGGGCCATATGAAAAGGATCCAATCTAGTTAATTTCTGTAACTGGTTTTAAAGACGAAAAGTAGAGATGGATGAAATGCCATATTAGAAAAGTACTAGTATAACAAATATTCTTATTGAATGACCCTCGGTTATACTATCAAACTGATCAATGTACTACTATAATCACGATTCTGAACTATATTCCTGTTCAGGTAAAGAATTTTATCTCCCTTGGAGGACCTCATGCCGGTACAGCTTCAGTTCCTCTTTGTGGTGTAAGTCTTAATCTCACCTTCTATCTGCTTCAAATAAACTCGGTTTAAGTTGGGAATCTCACACTGCCTTTGTTTTGTCTAGACTGGCATATTTTGCGTCATAGCAGACAATTTGATCAAATCAGAGATTTACTCTGACTATGTCCAGGTCCACATTCCCGCATAGCTGGTTTCTTCTTAGTCATATGGTATTGTGCTAATGTGTGAATTTGCAGGCCCACTTGGCTCCTAGTGGCTACCTTAAGCTGCCAAACGTGAGTAAATATTTGGTTCATTACTAATAGGATTGCAAATTAAGTTACTATTAACATTTTCATTATCAGAATATGGCTGGCTACTTGAACAAATGTAGTTTTCTCCCCAAGCTCAACAATGAACACCCTCATGAGAGAAATGCAACATACATAAAACGGTTCACGAGCTTACAAAATCTTGTCTTGATCATGGTAAATGATATAAAACCACCTCCTCCTCCTCCTCCTCAACACAGTTTAATTACTGTCTAAATGATCTTTGAGCAATGCGTCGTATCTGGTGTCTGCCGAGCAGTTTGAACATGATGCAGTTTTAATACCAAAGGAGACCTCTTGGTTCGGATACTATCCAGATGGAGCTTTCTCTCCAGTTTTAGCACCACACAAGGTAAATTTGTATTTTTGCTTTATATCATAACCAGAAGAAATTAATTAGTCCATATAAAGTTACATTATTGTTGGGTTTCCCTGCATAGACTAAGCTTTATACAGAAGATTGGATTGGTTTGAAAACATTAGACAAAGCTGGAAGGGTGAAGTTTATTAAAGTGGGAGGAGGTCACCTTGGGATCTCCACGGCGGATATGAAGAAGCACATTATTCCTTATTTAAAGCTTTGATCATCATCATCACATTCACAAGCTCCAAACTGCATGCATGCATACATGTGGACCTTATTTTCTCAACTCTTAGCAGTCCTATGCTTCCTTGTTTTGTATTTCGACCTTATATATACTATGGGCAAATACCCGTGCGATGCACGGGCAAACCAAGAATAAATAATTTGATGGTGCTATAATATAAATACAAAACTATTCGAACATTAGGAAGTTTATTCTTTCAAATAAGTTGTATTCTAACCGAGCTATATATTCTAACTAAACGCAAATTGCAATGTTGATATCACCGTAGTCTTAAGATCAAGGTTTGCATTCAACGTCGAAATGAATCTCCTCGTACGTTATCATATTCAACCGGAGAGTGACGATGCAAATATCACCAATTCATAATTGATGGTCATTAAAGAATTTAGTACATACTTATTGCGATCTGCTCCCCTTACCATCTACCAATTCTGTGGAAAATATTCACATCCCATCTTCTCTCACCAATTCCATGCAAGATGACCGTGGATATGCTGTAATTGTAACTTGAATTAAACATAATATACATTCCTAGATTATTCGATTTAATAATCTCATTGGGGATATGGTGTAATTGTAACTTGAATTAAACATAATATTCGCCACAAATACAGAAATATAAGTAAACTCACCACCGAGCCTTTTTCATAGCATGATTGTCCTTTATTTTAAGCCTAAAAGTGTTCACATCTAACCTGTGTAGATCTAGATGTTTTGCCACCACCTGGTTTGAAAACCCGACCATACTAAATGAATAAAAAAATAATACAGTTAACACAAAGAGATGAAATTACTCGATTAGAATAACTTGTTGCTGTTGTGCAAGAAAGAACTCAAAATTATGTTCGATTGTGCTGCCGCGGAAAATAACAACTTTGAAATTTAAATAACCAATAATCTAAAAAACAATCAAATCTCCAAGTTCATGGCGGCCAATTAAATCAGAACATCCCTAAGAAAGATTGTACTCCGAAATATCCAAATTAAGTCTAAACTGCACTTGAAACGTAACCGAGCCTCGATTCCAATTTCAAGATTTGAAAATTTTCAACTAGCAAATGCACAGAAACAAGAAATGGCAGCACCTATAAAACAAAAGAAAATAAATCCATCGAATTATTTCATAAATGACCATTTGTTTGTTTACAAAAGCTGCTATTACAGTCTATGAAAATTGTACATCGGGAAAATGAAAAACAAAATAGAATGAATAAACTAAAACTTCGTCGAGTCGAGGAAAGGCCTCTTTCCGCAAGACGAAATACGCCCCGGTAGTGCTCTCGGATTCTGGTGTATCCTCCCCAAAGATAAAACGACGATGTCTCGAAGTATTGCAGCACCGCAGAACAACGAGCTCTGGCGAACTAGACTTCTAGCGAGGACAGAACTGCTCGACAAAGCTCCGGCGAATTGGACTTCCGACGATGACAGAACTGCTTGACAACTAGAGGTAAGATGTAGAGAGAATGCTTGATGTGTGTTTTTTTTTAATGCAAGTGAAGACTGCCTATTTATAGACATTTTATGCTCAGGTGAAAAGTTATTGGATTAACTACTGCCAATTAAGGCAGACAGATCATATTCAGGGGAGTGGAGTGGTGGAAAGATGGAAGGTTGGTTACTTCTTCCAGCCAGTCCACAAATATGAGTTGGGCCAGTCCACAAGTAGTCCACCAAGCCCAATTATCAAAGCCCAACTGCCAAGGCCCAACGGACAAGCCCACAGACCACCCAAAGTACCAATTGTCAAGATTCAAGATCCAAGTCCAAGGACAAGGACACGGAACCGGAGCTAGAGCTGGAGCCGGGGAAGGGGCCGTGCAGCCTGCGCCGCGTGTGAGGCGGTCGGCGAAAAAGCTCGTTAGCATGACCATATGTGGCCCAAGCCCACCACATGTCACTTTGTTATCTCCTACAAGGTGGTAGAGACTAAAATACAACAACAAATTTTACACATTAATCAATGTGAGACATTGATTAATGTAATGAATCTCCAAAACCCGAATAAGGTAAGTTTCTCCACTTTAGGTAACGTATTAATTTTGTCCCCCAAACTTCGAGCCACTATTTCTCACTCACCGAAAATCGAAATTGAGAAATTAAGCACACTACAATTATCAACTCGAAACGTAGATAGACGCTATATATCTCAGTTCGCAAATCGAATATATATCGAAGCTCGAAACGGCAATCATACGGGTTTAATTTTGTCCAAATCAAAATAGCATTAAATGCTAAATTAATTTCCATAATATATATAACAATTTTCCAACAATTTCGACATGAGTGGAAATAGCCAAATGCATGCATGCAGAAACAGAGCTCTGTCCTCAAGAGACAATAAAGCATCAGGGTTGGTGACATGTGACCTTGAACCTTCCTTAGTACACACTATCAAGTATACCGGCGGACAAGTGTACACGAGGCCTTGAACTATTCATCCACATTGTATACTTTAGATAATAGCACTAACGCACTCAACCTCATCCATTCTCATGTTTGTGTCCTTCATAGGCCATGGACAACCTATTTGGATTCATAAGTGTCACATAGAAGTGTCTCTCACTTCTCACTTATTTAGGTGATTCTTACTCGAGTATCCTGCCATACTGCACCTTCTCAAGACATCCAAGAATCATTAAAAGTCAAAGACTTAACCTTATCACTTGACAGGTCACCAACGCTCTCGAGCTCTTTTAGGGAATATAATGATTTGGGTGTGGTATCAACAGACTCATATAGCTTAGTTTTCCCATTGAACCAAATTCATGGGATCTCCAATCTACAAGGTTGGGTATCCACTATAATCATCTATAAATTGTGGATTTAACTCCCATTCCCTCTACGACCTTCTACATTTGATCTCGATTCAAACTCTTAGTAAGCGGATCCGCTAGGTTATCTATAAACTTAACATAGTCTACAGAGATAACCCCACTCATGATCAAATATCTTACGATATTATGTCGACAATGAATATGTCTCGACTTACCATTATACAACCCACTCTTATCCCTACCAATAGTCGCTTGGCTATCACAGCGAATCATCACAGGTGACATGGGTTTCGTCCAACATGGAAAATCTTCAAGAAAATTACGGAGCCATTCGGCCTCCTCACCGTCCTTATCCAAAGCAATAAATTCAGATTCCATGGTGGATCGGGCTATACACGTTTGTTTCGTGGATCTCCATGACACAGCTCCTCCCCCTAGAGTGAACACATAACCACTAGTAGACAACGAGTCTTTAGTGTCGAATATCCAATTCGCATTATAGTACCCTTCAAGTACCGGGGGATGTCTAGAGTAGTGCAGCCCAAAGTTAAGAGTGTATTTCAAGTACCTTAGAATGCTCACAAGAGATTTCCAATGCTCTTTACTCGGATTACATGTATAGCGAATCAGTTTGTTCACCGGACAGGCTAGATTGGGCATCGTACAATTCATAATGTATATAAGACAACCAATGACTCTAGCATAATTGTCTTGAGCAATAAGATCACCCCTATTCTTGCTCAAGTGAACATTAACTTCTAGAGGAGTCTTTGTCGGCGCACTATCAAAGGCATTAAACCTCTTAAGTACTTTCTCAATATAATGAGATTGAGACAAAACAATCCCATTTGGAGTTCTTCGGATCTTCACTCCAAGAAAAACATCAGCAACTCCCATATCTTTCAGATCGAGAGTTCTCTTAAGCATACGCTTGGTGTCATTTATGACTTGAATGTTTTGTCCCATAATCAACATGTCATCTACATAAAGACAAACAATTACAAACACATTCTTCGTATTCTTTATGTTAGCACACTTGTCACATTCATTTATCTTAAAATCATTCGACAACATAGCCTCGTCGAATTTCAAGTGCCATTGTAATGGTGCTTGTTTAAACCCATATAGGGATTTCACCAACTTACATACCTTTCGCTCTTGGTCAGGTTCTACAAACCCTTCAGGTTGTTCCATATAAATTTCCTCTTCTAAATCTCCATTTATAAAAGCGGTTTTCACATCCATTTGGTGAATCTCAAGATTGTACAGAGCAGCAATCGCGAGAAACACACGGATTAAAGTAATTCTCATTACAGGCGAATAAGTATCGAAGAAATCGTATCCTTCAATTTGATTAAAACCTTTAACCTCTAATCGAGCTTTATATTTATCGATTGACCCATCTGCCTTATACTTTCTTTTAGGACCCACTTGCATCCTAAGGGCTTATAACCTTCAGGTAGGTCAGCTAAGTGAAGGAAATATTAGGGTTAGGAACGATACCTTCCTCCTTCGTATGTTGTTGCAGCTCTGATTGTTGCTCGTGTGTCAGATCTTCTGATCTGTGTCCCGGCCTTTTTCTCCCTCTGGGTGGTCAGAGAACTGGAGAAAATAAGATTACTGTCTCTCCCAATCTCGCGTCTAGCGTGGATGATTATGTGTGTATGTCTGTTTCTGAACAGAATACTAATATATATAGGCTTCAAAAGCCAATATAATATTAATATATTTGTAGCCCATTAATTTAATTATATTTCTAATGGGCTTCCACATAATTAGCCCATAATATAATTAATTAATCTACTGGGCTACTAATATTTATCAATTAATTGGCCCAGCCAATTAATTCCAGATAAATAACATTATTAAATAATGTAAAAATACATTATTCCATTAATAATGATTTCTGAGAGACAATAAATAACTAGACAACTAATTAGGCCAGATCAGGGATCTAATACAAGAAATAAAGTTGGGCCTCAAATTAATTAATTATCTATGCTCAGCCCAGAGCAAAATTAATTAATAAACACAGATTCATTTCACTATAGAATTCGTGCTGACTTACCCCTTTATCGCAAATTGAGCAAGAGCTTGTATTTTAGACTTAATCGATCTCCGTATTTAAGATAGAAATATCCGTTAATTAATTAAGCTCATTGACAGCTTAAATTAATTAACACCTTATATTCCTGAGTAGTACCACTCGACCATATTAACACACCTGAACTTAATCAACCGGCCGGGTTTAGTGTGATATTCCTTTCGAGTTCCTCAGGGGATATTATCAACCCATTTTACTAGGATACGGGTGCAAGATACAGACAACCAGCCTGAGCCACAAATAACTACTAACACCCAAGATACGTAGATCCGGTCGCGATGACGTTCACCATAGTAGGTCAAAGTGATAGATAGCCAAATGCGCTCAGCTGAAGTCTTACCAAGCTTAAGACCAGCTAAGTCACCGAGATCTTGGTTCTCCAGTAAGGTCAGTTAGGAGAACACATCTCACTGTGATCCATCAATACACCACCTTAAGTGTACCACTAAAGACAAGCAGCTAAGACAAGCCACTTCTTATCTAAACTGCAGCTTAAACCGATAACTTATCCTTAAGTTGTCTCAGCTGTGTTAAATGTTTATATCTTGTCAGTTCACCCAATTTGTGTTGTCTTCTGTGATACCCGACACACCATACAAATCTAACTTTTATACAAGATAAATGATAACATGTGCAAACATATATATTTATCAGATAGGAGAATAAAATAGTGGTAGGGATAAAACATATTGTACACAAGCATAAAATTTGCTTCTAGTATACAAAATCCCTTCAATTCTTCCACTTATACTAAAGTAAACTTTTAGTATACAATGTGTCAGTTCTAGGTACAAACTAGTACTCAGCTATATCTCAGCTGTCTAGGTACAAACTAGTACTCAGCTATATCTCAGCTATCTATCCTATCTATCACTGCATCTTCTCCCACTTATACGAAAGTTTGTGTAGTCCTAAGTGGGGGGAATCTCTACCACTCCTAAGCCACGAACATGCTTCTCGTAAGCCGGGAGTGATAAGCTCTTTGTGAAAGGATAGCTAGGTTGACTTCAGTTCCAATTTTGTCAATCACCACGTCACCTCGATTTACGAATACTCGTATAATGTGGTACTTCCTGTCTATCTGTTTAGACGCCTTGTGAGATCTAGGTTCCTTAGAATTTGTCACTGCACCCGCATTATCACAATAAATCATGATTGCCTTAGGTAAATTCTGAACAATATCAAGATCCAGGAGGAAATTCTTGAGCCAAACTGCCTCTTTCGAAGCTTCTGAAGCAGCCACATACTCTGCTTCCATGGTTAAGTCCGCAATGCATTTCTGCTTTGCACTCCTCCATGAAATGGCTCCACCTCCCAAGGTAAACACATAACCCGAGGTAGACTTCCTCTCGTCTCTGTCAGCCTGGAAATCCGATTCCGTATAACCCAAAGACACTAGATTGTCTGACTGGTAAACAAGCCTATAATCTCTAGTCCGTTTAAGGTACTTGAGAATATGCTTGACCGCAGTCCAGTGTTTCTTTCCAGGGTTAGACTGATATCTTGAGACCATGCCAACAACATATGAGATATCTGCTCTCGTACAAAGCATCGCATACATGAGGCTACCGACAGCGGAAGCATATGGTACTAGCCTCATACTTTCTATCTCTTCAGGCGTTTTAGGGCACTGATTCTTGGATAGAAAAATGCCATGTCTGAAAGGTACTGAACCGCTCTTAGCTTTTTGCATGCTAAAACGAGCAATAACAGTGTCAATGTAGGACACTTGTGACAAGCTTAACATCCTTTTCTGGTGATCTCGGATAACCTTGATCCCAAGGATGTAAGCAGCTTCAGCTAAGTCCTTCTTTTGAAACTGCTTGGATAACCACATCTTTACATCTGATAATACTTCAACATTGTTGCCAATGAGAAGGATGTCATCTACGTAAAATGCAAGAAACACCACTGATCCGTTAACACAAATACGGTACACACACCTCGTTAGGACAGGATACAAATCCATATGATTTGACTACCTCGTTGAAAAACGCTGGTGCCATAACTGGAAAGCTTGCTTAAGTCCATGAATAGACTTCTTAAGCTTCCAAACTAGATGCTCTTCGCCCTCCTTCAAATAACCTTCTGGTTGTTTCATGTAGATGTCCCTATCTTTTCAAGGTGACCCTTTAGGAATGCGGTTTTGACATACATTTGCCAGATCTCTAGGTTCATGTGAGCTGCTATGGCAAGGAGAATCCGAATGGACTTGATCATTGCTATAGGCGAGAAGGTTTCTTCGTAATCGATACCTTCTTTCTGGGTAAAACCCTTCGCCACTAGCCTAGCCTTAAACGCCATGATCTCTCCATTCGGTCCTCTCTCTTTCTCTTGTATACCCACTTACTACCAATAGCCTTGCAGCCCTCAGGTAGTTCAGTCATCTCATATACATCCATATCAATTATGGACTTAATTCTGAGTCCATGACGATTCGCTAGGAATCTGCATCTACATCTCCCACTGCTTCGTTGTAAGTCCAAGGATCCACGGTATCTTGTTCATCTGCCGGGAGATAATCAAAGGTCTCCCCAGTGAACATATACCGATCAGGTGTAAATATCACTCTCCCACTACGTCGAATAGTATCCGGCGCTGTGTTAACAGATTGTGCAGTTACTCGTGGAGTACTATCTTGCACAACTGGTTGTTCAAGTGGAACTCGACCACCTTGTAATTCCTCAAGGATGATGTCGACTCAAGATTTATGGTTACTAATGTAACCCTCTTCTAAGAACCGAGTGTTAGGGCTAGCAACGATCTTCTGTTCTTTAGGATCATAAAAGTGGAACTCGACCACCTTCGTTTCCTTCGGATACCCTATGAACAATATCACTTCTGAACGTGATTCCAATTTGTTGGCCTGCCTATTTAGCACATAAGCAGGATAACCCCAAATCCTTAAGTGGTGCATACTGGGTTTGTGTCCGCTCCACAACTCGAAAGGGATCTTTTGTACCGACTTGGAAGGCACACGGTTCAGCAAGTATGCTGCAGTCTCTATGGCATATCCCCAAAAGGAAACTGGCAAAGTTGCATAACTCATCATCTACCGAACCATCTCTAAGAGACTTCGGTTCCTTCTCTCTGACACACCATTCTGCTGAGGCGTGCCCGGTGCTGTCAGCTGGGATTTAATCCCACATTCTGTCAAGTAGTCCTTGAACTCGTTGGATAGGTATTCCCTACCACGATCAGATCGTAGTGTTTTGATTTCTTTACCTAGCTTCTTCTCCACTTCTGCCTTGAATTCCTTAAAGGTTTCAAAGCAATCCAACTTGTGGCGAAGAAGGTAAACATATCCATACCTCGAGTAATCGTTAGTATATGTGACGAAGTACTCATACCCTCCACGAGCTTGTGTAGACATAGGCACACACAAGTCAGAATGTATCGAACTTAAGACTTTTGTGGCTCTATAACCCTTTGCCTTGAAAGGCCTAGTCATCATCTTTCCTTCCAAACAGGTTTCGCAAGTTGGAAATGGTTCAACTTGGAAAGACTCCAATGATCCATGTTCCACCAACATTTGAGTCCTGTTAAGATTGATGTGACCTAGTCTTGAGTGCCACAGATAAGTTTGGTTTACATTAGAAGACTCTTTCCTCTTCTTAGGATTTGATGATGAGGAAGCAATATTAACAGAATTACGCGGTTTACAAGTAATAGTATATAAAGATCCGTTTAATGGTCTACCACAGATAGAAACTTCACTATCTGTGGTAGACCATTACAAGTAATAGTATATAAAGATCCGTTTAATGGTTTACAAGTAATAGTATATAAAATCATCGTCTTTCATGATAGAAACTTCACTATCAAAACTTGATTTATAACCATCCATGGTGCAGAGTTTTGAAACAAAAATAATGTTTCGCCTAAACTCAGGCACATATTAAACATCTTTAAGTACTAAAACAGAACTATCAAAAGATAGATGTAAATCTCCAATGGCAATTGCAGGAACTTTCGATCCATTGCCCATTAAGACTACCACCTCGCCATTGCTCAATTGCCTTTTCTGCAAGAAACCTTGCAAGGTGTAACAAACATGATCAGTTGCCCCCGAATCCATTACCCATTCGTGGGTAGAAGAAGAAATCATAACAGTTTCAGTTACAAGAGCGACTCACGTCTCTTTCTATTTTACCTTGACATCTGGATTATAATTATTCCAGTGTCCTTTCTTACCACACTTGAAGAACCTTCCTTTCTCCTTTGACATTTGCATGTCGCCGGTAAGGACCGTCTTCTTACTCCCACTGCTCTTCTCGAAATGTCCACCCTTTCTGCTCTTTTTCTGGTTTTCGCCTTTCGGAGGATTCCTTAAACTACTAGGGATATTCAAGACTTGAGCACTTTTGCCCTTTCCTATAACCTCTTTGACCGCTACCAAAGATTTGAGTAACATACTCATAGTAAACTCATTCTTAGACATAGCGGTCCTAAAACAGAACTTCTTATAGGACCTTTGCAGAGCTTTTATTGGGAGCGGTAAGATATCTCTTCCACTCTATGAAATTATTTAAAAATTGTTAAACCCATTAGGGTTTGGTTGGTGAGACTGTTTAGGAACTCGAAAAATTTCGAACACACATATCTGAAAAATATAATTTAAAAAGCATGTATAAAGTTAATATTTGCACATAATTCGTAATGAACCATCATTGTAACATTTTGAAAAACCAATGATGTTAAATACTCGAATAACCCTAGAGATCACACTATTAATATACTCAGGAGGACGTTTACTCGTGTACCCCTAGACCATGCTATATACCTAGCTCTTTAATTCCAATCCACGCCCAGGTTCTTAAAATGAATGGAATTAATAATCCGATATCTCTGGACTATGTCACTATTAATATTAAAACGCGGGAAAGGACTTCTCAGGAAATTGTACCCGCGGTGACATCTAAGCTTTGACCATTAATTTGACCGAATTAACATCAAATTCTCGAAATTGACATACTTACGTGAACCATACCGCTTTCAATTTGATTTAATTAGCCATCTTATTTAATTATTATCTGCTAGAGTACTCGTGTTTACTAGGCACGCAAGCCACTCAGGTGGACGTTTACGGCTTCGCTCCCACTACTCAATAATAATTAAATATTACATTAGAAAACCCATCTCACAAAACTCGTGGTTCAAAAATACAAGCAAGCCACTCAGGTGGACGTTTACTCATATAATTGTTCCACTTTTGTGTAGGGTCCAATTAATGGAGGTCCGGTTAAATATTTAATTTCCAATTTAAATGGAATCTAATTAAATATTTAATTTATTATTTGCTTAGTCTTTTTCTTCAAAAGGTTCGTTTTGAATCATGCATATCCACATAATTCCTAAAGCATGCAATTTCTAAGCGCACATAATAAAACGTGCTCGCGAAATATAAAACATGCTTTAATACGACATAAATCCTATTTTCATGTTTTTCTAAGCGCAATTAATCACATAATCACATGCTAAAGCATAATAAAAAATAAATGCGCAAATAGAAAATTTAAAACGTCGTTATCGGGCTTTAAAACACGTAATTCCTAACTATTACATAGCCCGATCAAAATACAGATCTTCGAAATCTTCAAAAACTTCGAATCTGAAAACTGCATCGCGCGCCACATCAGCTGCCATGTCATCAACATCTTCATCAAACTGCCGCCGCCGCCGTTACAGGCCAGTTCTCGGCCGGCCGCCGGCAGCCGGGGAGCGTGCCGGCTACCCCGCGTCAAGACGTCGCTGCGCGCGGCGCGACGGCCGCCGAAGACGCGCGCCGCCGCACCTTCCCCGGTCGTCCCCGACCCTCCGCCACCGTCCCTGCTGCCCTCTGATGTCATCCAGACGTCTGGGCTGTACCAAACGGCCGGCGATTTCCGCCACCGCGACGGGAATCTGCGCAATTGTGCAACTCGTCGCCGCCGGCTCCACCGGTGCGAAATTACCTCTTTCTGATCCACGATTCGTTCAATTAATTCATGGGTAATGATCCTTGGATGATTTTAGGCCACCATGAACGGATTCTGGCCGAAATCGTCCATCAATTTCCCTCAATTTTGAAATGATTCGCCGGAAAAATTCGTTGTGAGCAGCGAACTTCAGACGTCGATTCCGGTCGCATGTGAGATCAGATGATCCCATACGACATATCAACACGAAGCTTATGTGACGAGGAATCCAGCGGTTCAAGCCGATCGGAAATTAGACTTCGGAACCGCCGGGAATCACCGTCGCGAGATGCGGCGGAACCCTAACCGAATTAGGGTTTTCGTCCGAATTGGGGATTTCTAGACAGCACGACCACTTCTCCTTTCCGACACTATTCCGGCCAAACCAGAAATCGGAATGGGTCGTGCGACCTATTCAGACGAAGCTAACAAAATAACGAACAAAACTATTCGAACGGATCAAAAAAATACCATGGTACGCGCCACCACGCGCGGTATCAAGTTGGCGGTCGTGTTCTGCCAGAAACTTGGGTTTCGCCTTTTAGGTCTTTCCAGGCCATCGCGACTCGATTTTTGTGCCTCCCGGACCAATTACAGTACAATAACAGTACAATCACATAACATATAGGTCCTATGATCTACTCATGGATTTTCTCACGAGAAAAATGTTACAACGGGGTCAAAACAGTGGCTCGCAGGCCGCCCCAGACACGAAAATTAACCCGTTAACGATGGAATTGAACCCTAATCATGCTCTTAACAGCAACAATCAAAGCCTAAACCAGGCTCTAATGCCAATTGAAGGAAATATTAGGGTTAGGAACGATACCTTCCTCCTTCGTATGTTGTTGCAGCTCTGATTGTTGCTCGTGTGTCAGATCTTCTGATCTGTGTCCCGGCCTTTTTCTCCCTCTGGGTGGCCAGAGAACTGGAGAAAATAAGATTATTGTCTCTCCCAATCTCGCGTCTAGCGTGAATGATTCTGTGTGTTTATCTGTTTCTGAACAGAATACTAATATATATAGGCTTCAAAAGCTAATATAATATTAATATATTTGTAGCCCATTAATTTAATTATATTTCTAATGGGCTTCCACATAATTAGCCCATAATATAATTAATTAATCTACTGGGCTACTAATATTTATCAATTAATTGGCCCAGCCAATTAATTCCAGATAAATAATATTATTAAATAATGTAAAAATACATTAATCCATTAATAATGATTTTTGAGAGACAATAAATAACTAGGCAACTAACTGGGCCAGATCAGGGATCTAATACAAGAAATAAAGTTGGGCCTGAAATTAATTAATTATATATGCTCAGCCCAGAGCAAAATTAATTAATAAACACAGATTCATTCCACTAGAGAATCTGTGCTGACTTACCCCTTTATCGCAAATTGAGAAAGGGCTTGTATTTTTGACTTAATCGATCTCCGTATTTAAGATAGAAATATCCGTTAATTAATTAAGTTCACTAACAACTTAAATTAATTAACATCTTATATTCCTGAGTAGTACCACTCGACCATATTAACATACCTGAACTTAATCAACCGGCCGGGTTTAGTGTGATAATCCTTTCGAGTTCCTCAGGGGATATTATCAACCCATTTTACTAGGATACGGGTGCAAGATACAGACAACCAGCCTGAGCCACAAATAACTACTAACACCCAAGATACGTATATCCGATCGCGATGACGTTCACCATAGTAGGTCAAAGTGATAGATAGCCAAATGCGCTCAGCTGAAGTCTTACCAAGCTTAAGACCAGCTAAGTCACCGAGATCTTGGTTCTCCACTAAGGTCAGTTAGGAGAACACATCTCACTGTGATCCATCAATACACCACCTTAAGTGTACCAGTAAAGGCAAACAGCTAAGACAAGCCACTTCTTATCTAAAATGCAGCTTAAACCGACAACTTATCCTTAAGTTGTCTCAGCTGTGATAAATGTTTATATCTTGTCAGTTCAACCAATTTGTGTTGTCTTCTATGATACCCGACACACCACACAAATCTAACTTTTATACAAGATAAAGGATAACATGTGCAAATATATATATTTATCAGATAGGAGAATAAAATAGTGCTAGGGACAAAACAAATTGTATACATGCATAAAATTTGCTTCCAGTATACAAAATCCCAACACTAAGACCTTTGTGTGATTTTGCATGATGGAATCAATTTCACTTTGGACGGCTTCTTGGTAAAGTGGGCCATCAGGTCTAGAAAGAGCTTCTTTTATGGACCGCGGTTCTTCATCCAAAAGAAAAAAACTACATAATCAGGACCGAAGTCCTTAGCAACCCTTACTCTAGTGCTACGTCTTGGTTCTAAAGTTTCAAGATAGGCAGCTTGCCTTTTACGCGTAGCAAACTCTACCCCACATTTTTAGAACTACTAGCAACTTCTTTTGTTTCACCACTAGAGCTCTATTAAACTTTATCATCCTTTTTACACTACGTTTAAGGATTATAACATTCCTTGACTCAATAGTAGTTCCAACCTTCATATCGGGCACGATCGACTTATATATGACAAACTGATATGCACTACTATTCAGTGTATATCCTATATAGATACGATCAACGGTCTTAGGTCTGATTGCAACTTGCTTAGGCAAAGGCACTTCTACCTTAGCCAAACAACCCCACACTTTGAGGTATTTATAGGAATGTTTTCTTCCTGTCCACAACTCGTATGGAGTAACGTCCCTACCTTTAAGAGGTATTTTATTTAACAAATAATGTCAATATGGCTTCCCCCCACATGTTCTGGGGCAACCTAGAACTTATTAACAAAGCGTTCATCATCTCCTTTAAATTTAGATTTTTCCTTTCAGCAACACCATTTGATTGAGGCGAATAGGGGCAGTGGTATGATGAATTATTCCACTTGACTTACACAAAATCTTCAAAAGGAGCTACATACTGTCCACCTCTATTACTTCGTACCATTTTGATTTTACAATCAAGTTCGTTTTCGGCATCTGCTTTGAAGTTAGTAAAAGCTTCAATCGCCTTATCTTTACTCCTTAAAAGATAAAGAGTACAATACTTACTGCAGTCATCAATAAAAGTAATAAAATAATTTTTCCCTCTAGTTTGTACAAAGTTTAAGTCACGTATGTCATTGTGAATTAGCTCTAGAGGCTTGGTATTTCTTTCTACAGAATAAAATGGAGACTTAGTCAATTTTGCTTCAACGCAAACTTCACACTTGGTTTTCTTAAACTCATTTACTTTAAGTAAATCGAGATTAACTAATCTTTTTATCGCATTTAGATTAACATGTCCTAATCTACAATGCCATAAATCAGAATACTCAGTCAAGTAGGAGGAAGTAGCTTCATTTTCATTATTCTTGCCCTCATGGGGCTCTTAGCGAATAACCATTACAGATAGCTTGAAAAGACCCTCAGAGAGGTAACCTTTTCCTAGAAACGAACCAAACTTAGACAAAATAAACTTGTCAAACTCAAAAACTAGTCTAAAACCTCGCTAACTAGTATAGAGTCGGACTCTAAATTTTTGCGGATATCGAGAACATGCAGCACCTCTCCAAGAGTAAGGTTCTTCCCGGAGCTCAACCTTAGCACCACAGTACAATAGCCAATTACCTCGGACGAGGCTTGATTTCCCATATGGAGCTTCCTCCCTTGGCAACTCTTGTACTTGGTGAAGCGGGTTCGGTCACCACAAACATGTGCCGTGGCAGCGGTATCAATATACCACTTCCCCTCATTCTCCACAACATTTACTTCTTCGGTGATAACAGCCGCAAGGTCGTCTTCAGTAAGCTCTATCTCCAACATGTTGGCTTGACGGGCCTTCTTCTTCTTCGGCTTACGGCAGTCCTTGGACATGTGGCCGGTCTTGCCACAATTGTAGCACTCCCCTTCAAACTTGTGGGCTTGCACTTTGCCCTTCCCTTTGGGGTTGCTGTTTGGACGCCCTCTTTTCATTTTGTTAGAGTTTCCACCTTTCTCTACGAGGTTAACTCTCGGTTCTATGGGTGCTTTGCCTTTCCCATCTCGATTCCTCATGTCGATCTCGATACAAAGCTTGACAACAAGATCCTCAAGCGTGCTTCGAATAGCTCTTGAAGTACTTTCACCTCAGGGGAAGCTTCTCTATTACGGTTGCCACAGTGAAAGCATCTGGCAAAAGCATTCCTTCGACGTGGACGTCATGGACAATGAGTTGAAACTCTTGAAGTTGCGAGAGTCCACCAATTTGTAGTCCAAAAACTTTGCCACTACAAACTCCTTGGTACCTGCATCATCAGTATAATATTTCTTTTCAAGTGCCTCCCAAATTTCCTTAAAGGTCTTTACATTCGAGTACACACTATACAAGCTATCCTCTAGTCCACTTAATGATAAATTTTTACAATAATAATCAGAGGTAAGCTAATTCTCATAAGCAATGCGGACTTCAGCATTCGGCTCCAATTCACTTGGAGGTGCAAGTACGTTCTCCCTCAAAATGGTAGTGAACCATAACGTTGACAAGTAGAACAAAATCTTTTGTAGCCCCCTTTCGAAGTCGTACCTTCAAACTTTGGTTGCTTCTCGGCTACTGGAAACGCTCTAGACGAGTGTAGCGGTGCAATCATCTAGGGGGATCGAGCCCCCTACCATACCAAGGTAGCTCACATTCCCAAAAGAGACATTATTCTACAAGGCAGAAGACATAGCAGTGAAGTTATATACCGAGTTAGTGTAGGAAATTGTACCTCAGGATCGCCCTAAAATCCGATCTTCTTTACTCGGTCCAGAAAAGTTCTTCTAGACTGTTCCCGTATCTGAGCTCCCAACTCTAGATGGACGGAGACGCAAGGAAGCTCACGACGAAAAACACTCGCACTCACACTATACATCACATGAAGCTAGAATACTAGATTGTGAACAAGTGGCCCCTTGCTCCCTATTTATAAGGGCTTGGTCATATGAACCCTAATGGGCCTTTGACTCCCAAGCCCAATCCAATAGTGAAGGGAGCCACAACACCATTACCAATTATTTTGGTCCATTAAAGGACCAAACAATTCCAGGTAATTAAGTGGCCTAGTGAGTCTGAGAGAAAATGTCGCATACAACTGATCATATGTTCGGGCCAGACCAGAGAACTAATACAAGAAATAAAGTTGGGCCTCAAGTGAATTAATTTTCCATACTCAATCCATAGTATTATTAATTCACAAATATAGATTCATTCCAATAAAGAATCTTTGTTGACTTACTCCTTTATCCCAAAAATTGAGTCAAGGCTTGTATTTTTAACTTCAGTTAGTCCCCGTATTTAAAATATCGAATATCCATTAATTGATTAAGTTTACTGACTACTTAATACAATTAATATCTTATACTTGAGCAGTACCACTCGACATTATTATCATACTTGAAGTTAATCAACCTGCAGTGTTTAGTATGATAAACCTTTCGAGTTCCTCAAGGGGATATCATCAACCCTATAATGGGATACAGATGCATGATGCAGATAACCAGCCTGAGCTACACGAAACAACACTCACCCAAGATATATAGATATACGGTCGCGATTACCCTCACCTATAGCAAATCAAAGTGATAGCTAGTCGCGTGCACTCAGCTGAAATCTCATCAAGCTTAAGATCAACTGAGTCTCCGAGACCTTGGTTCTTCACACGGGTCAGATAGAAGAACACGTCTCACCGCGATCCATCAATACACAAACTGTATCAAAATAGACAAGTGACCAAGACAAGTCACTTCTTATATCTACATTGCAGCCTAAACCGGCAACTTGTCCTAAAGTTGTCTTAGCTGTGATACCTGTTTATATCTCACTAGTTCAACCTACTTATACATAAAGCAAATCTTAAGTATACAATGTGTCTAAAAAAATAACTACTAGCTATCACTTCTCCCACTTACACTAAGATTTCTGACTAAGTGGGGGGGGGACAGTCGACACAAGCCTAGACCTCGAACATGCGTCTCGAAGGGTCCTTGTGGTAGACTCTTAGTGAACGGATCTGCTAGCGTATGAAATCTCGTATAATGTGGTACTTACGCTCTATGTGTTTAGACGCCTTATGTGATCTCGGTTCCTTAGAGTTTGCAACTGCACCAGAGTTATCACAATAGACCGTGATACACTTAGGCAAACTAGGAACGATCTCGAGATCTAGGAGGAATGCCTTGAGCTAAACTGCCTCTTTAGAGGCCTCGGAAGCAGCAACATACTCTGCTTCCATGGTAGAGTCAGCAATACACTTTTGCTTGATACTTCTCCATGAAATGACTCCACCTCCCAAGGTAAACACAAAACCCGAGGTATACTTCTTTTCATCTCTATTTGCCTGGAAACCCGAATCTGAATAACCCACAGGCACTAGATCATCAGACTGGCAAACAAGCCTATAATCTCGAGTCCGTTTCACGTACTTGAGAATATGCCTGACCGCAATCCAATGAGCCTGTCTAGGGTCAGACTGATATCTCTAGACCATGCCAATGGCATAACAGATATCTGGCCTCGTGCATAGCATAGCGTACATGAGACTTCCGACAACGAAAGCACAATGAACTAGTCTAATGTCCTCTATCTCCTTCGGTGTCTTAAGATACTGATCCTTACATAGAGGAACGTCGTATCTAAAAGGTAGCAATCCTTTATTGGCGTTCTACATGGTAAACCGAGCAATTACAGTATCAATGTAGGATGCCTGAGATAAGCTTAACATCCATTTCTGGGGATCTCGGATAACCTTGATCCCTAGGATGTAAGCAGCTTCTCCTAAATCCTTCATCTGAAACTGTTCGGATAACTATATCTTTATGTCTGACATTAGTTTTAAATTGTCGCCAATAAGAAGAATGTCATCTACATAAAGTGCAAGAAAAACCACGGATCCATCGACACAATAAAGGTACACACAACTTTCGCTTTCACACTGGACGAATCCAAAATACTTGATCACATCGTCGAAGCGAATGTTCCATGACCGGGAAGCTTGTTTAAAGTCCATAAATAGACTTCTTAAGTTTCCACACAAGATGCTCTTCGCCTTGCTTCACATAACCTTCTGGTTGCCGCATATAGATATCCCTACCTACTTTAAGGTAACCGTTTAGAAAAGCGATCTTGACATCCATTTGCCAAACCTCTAGGTTCATGTGAGCAGCTATGGCTAAGAGTGTTCTGATGGACTTGAGCATCGCTACAGGCGAAAAGGTTTCCTCATAATTGATACCTTCTTTCTGAGTGAATCCTTTCGCCACCAGCCTGGTTGTTGGTCCTGCGATGTGCTTCAGGTGTAGGGGGGGGGGTGGTGAATACACCAGAATACAAATTCTATTCTGAAACGCGAAAGTCAGCTCTAGCTGAGTTTGCTATTGAACCGAGTCAGATAGCCAGATATGCTTTCAGATCGAGTGGGCAAAGATTTCTTCTACTGAGTTTAGCTCTACTGACTTACGTCAGTCGAACAGTCGTTCAGTATCAGAGTTGTGTGCGGAAGTGTAGGCCCTATTAAACGTCTCGGTTGGAAAATCTGTTTTATGCTGAGTTAGAGGAAATACAATTTTAATGCAATATGATCAGTTAAGGAAAGCAATAAATCAACACAATAGATTTTTAAAGTGGTTCGGACACATTGAGTCCTACGTCCACTGTCCTGACCAAAGCAGGATACTTATTATATTTATACTGAGCAAGTCTCAGTGATCTGTTCTCAAGACAGATACAAACTTGATGCTTATATTGAGCAAGTTCTCAGTGATATGTTCACAGGACAGATTCTCTACTTATAGTCTTAGTGTTTTACAAGGGTTTCAAAAGAACATTTTCACAAGAATGTGAACTCCCTCGAGGTTTCTAAGCTATGAGTATTACAATGTAGCTTGCTTAGATAAGAGAAGGGGAACAAATATTCTCTAGAGAGAAGAACTAAAGGAAATCTAATCTATGTCGAAGTTCTTCGCGGGGTATGCAGTAAGTTTGCTAGAGATTATTGTGCGTTGAAAGCTTTTGGTTCCCGATCTGTCTTTCTGCATGAAGACTCTCCTCTATATATACAGTTGTCGATTATGAATAGATCCGTTGGAGAGGGGTCTAGCCACGTGTCAAAATGATAAAGAAAATGACTCCTTCAAATTTGAACGTTGATAAGTAGGTGTACTGTAGAGATACGCCTCTTTTTCAGTCTTGGAGCAGCTTTTGTCAGAAAAGATAAAGCGTTGCCGGCCCCCTATTGGTCGAGGTAAATTGGAAGGTGAGACTTGTCAAATATCAAGGTTGACTTCCTCTTAATCATCGGACCTTCAACTGAAGTGACTTCCTAATGATGTTCTTCTGAGCATTCAGTGCATGAGCACGAATTCCTATTCAGATTCAATTGGTGGTCGGCTGACCAACTGACTTCTTTGATCCTAAGTCCATCAGCTGAGTGCAAGGTCTTCTACTGAACTCTGCAGCTACTGAACTCTAGCCTACTGAGTTCCTAACATGCTGAACTCAAACTAAGCTATTACAAAAATGAAGGTTCATCATTCAGCTAGGGGTTTTGGGATCTTCAAATCTATAAATATGGTCTACTGAATCTTCATCCCAACAATTTCCCCTTATTTGATGATGCTAAAACCTGTTACATCTTCTATCAAAGAACCATGGTAAGGTTAAGAGCTACTGCTACTAAGTAAAGATCTATTACAAGGAATGCTCCATCCAAAATATTAGAGCTGGCTAAATAATGAAAAGAAAGAATCAAAGCAATCATAAGTAAGAAGATATCAGAGCTATCTTATGCTATCAAGCAGTGTATCAGGGCCACATCAAATTAACACAATTATAGACTGCTGAATGTGTCAAAACTTACAGAACTTAATATTATTGACATAGTTATAGCATACTGAAAATATCAGAGATTCTACTGAAAAGTATCAGAGCTAAATAACAAGTTAACATATTAAAGAGATATCAGGGCAGATATTGCTAAAGATAATCAGAGCTCAGAATTGATCATACCTCTTGGTAGCTAATCATCTAAGTAATACCTAAAAAAAATTTCAGCTCCTACCAATATCTAAAAAGTAAGTATCCCTATAAAGCAAGTCTTCCCTACGAAACAATTTCCCCCTATTCATATATAAGAATCCTTTCCCCCTAACTACTAGCAAGGTATCAAAGAAGATCAGAGCAAAAACAAATAATCAGCAGGGAAAAATCCTAAGGCATATAATCTTATAAATCACATAGGGTCACATAGTGTGTGAGAGTGTGATATCTGATCACTGAAGTGATCAGTAGTGTTGAAAAAAAAACTAGTCGTAAAGACAATGAGCAGTATTCAAGGCTCAAGTGCTTTGGTGATGATCTCTGCTTGCGACTATAATATATTTTGGAATTGAGCAGTCAAGTCTATCTTCTGTGCCTCAAGTGCTTTGGTGATGATCTCTTCAGCATTAATAGATTTTGGGGTGCTGATCCTTTGCACTTCAGTAGTAAGGTTAGTCGGCGTCTTTGTCTGAGCCTCAGTGAACTTAATCCACTTTGTGTTCACATCATCGGCAAGCGATTTGTTCTTATGTGCTTGACGCTTGATAAGCTTGTTGATTGACTTCGTTCTGATGTCCTTGAGCTCAGCAGCCTGATATCTGCTATGTTTCTTCGGCTGAGTCTTGGACGGAGTCAGGATGCTCTTGCCAGATTCTGGAGGAGGTGGCGATGGATCATCCTTGGGAGTGTTACCTTCAGCAGATCCTCCCAAGTCTGCATCCTTGGGTGAGTCAGTTGGAGGAGGAGGAGTAGGCGGCGGCTGAGTCTGAGAAGATGACTCGCCCTGAGTCCTGATACGAAGGAGCATCAGCATGGAAGCCCTGAGATCCTCTAGAGAGTTAATATCGGCTGGCTCACCGTAGCCAATTTCCTCCTGAAGGCACTGTTCCTCCTTAACCAACTCAGCTACCGTCTACTGGCAGATTGTCTCTTCGAGCTGGTCCCACTCAAGGAACCTCACACGCATCTACACGTGAGCCCGGATAGCTAAATCCATAAGATCCTGATGGGCTTGGATCTCTGGGATCTCATCAGCAACCTCTTAAGTGGTTCTGCTCTTAGCCATAAGAATGGAGGTTGGGATAGAAGAGGAGACCTCAGCAAAAGGGGTTGGTTCAGCTTAAGTCTCTGGCTTAGTCTCCTACGAGTTCACTCTCTTCACCTTCTCCTTCAGGGTCACATTCTCTTTACTAGACCCTGAATCTTCTATGGAGATAGGTGTTGGAGAGACTGAAGACTCTGATTTCTTCAGTGTCTTGCGCCTCTTCTGCTGAGCCTACTGATTAGGGCGGGGATCCTGAGAAATCTCCAGAGGACGTTTAGAAGCGAGTCCTCGCCCTATAGATTTCTTCGTAGATGTTGAGTTCAGAAACTTCATCAGCTTCTGATAAAAGTAGTAGGCATCAGCGAATGAGACTCTCTCTGGGTAGTCATCTTCGATTAGTATACTGACTTTAGTGCCGTAGAGGAGTTTACCTTTTGGGATCAGTTGGATGCCTTCCTTCAGAGTCAATGAATTTCAGAGATTGCGCCTTGAACTCTGAATGGAAGAAGGCATTCCAGTTCACAGACGCTCCGTCCATGATCGCCATCATGATCTGGAGATGGATGCGGGAAAGTTGGTCGTAGGAGTCTGCTGAGCTTATCAAAATATGGTTGACTATATACGCCAAACCACGATACTGAGGAAGCAGCTGTGTTGGTCCTGAGATAAAAGTTCATGTGTAAAGGGAGGGGGGGGGGGTGAATACACCTGAAAACTTCCCTTTTAGGAAGATGTCATACTGAATAGGTTCAGTAGACCAGATAAGCTGTTCTGAATCACGTGGCAGAGTGACTGACTTCACTGAGGCCTGCTAGCTGACTTAGGTCAGAATTCAGTACCGGTCAGTTGAAGTTCAGTAGAGTGCGGAAATGTGTAGGCCTAAATTCAGCTGACTTAGAAAACGTTTTAAGAAAACTGTTTCAGTATATTAGTGCAATCTTTTAAGCTTCGCTGAAACACAGTTGAATGATTTTGAAAGATATTTTCAATATGAACAGTAATCAATGCAACAGTAAAAACAGAGCACACAGAACACAGAGATTTTTAAAGTCGTTCGGATCCTACAATCCTACGTCCATTGCCTCGAAAAGATCAAGAGGCTATTTTATTATACTGAGTTAGTCTCAGTCGGTTTGTGCACTAGACAAACACTGGTCATGAGATTTATACTGAGCAAGTCTCAGTTTACAAGGTATCAAACTTAAGTGTTTGAGAAACTCTCCAACTATGAAGGAGTTCTTTACAATAAAGAACAGTTCAGGGATGAACTCCTTTGATCTAAGCTATAGATATGGTCTGCTGAGCTTAGGTTAGAGGGAAGGGAACGAGAAAGTGGCTTCTAGAGCGACGAACGGTTAAGTATAAACTCTGGGTTCGTATTCAGTCGCTTGGATACTAGAGGCTTATGATCTGATTCAGCTCGGTTCCCTTTGAGCAAGTATGTCGCCTTTCACTGGGAATAACTCTTTGATGTTCTTGCGGAAAGCTTTAAGTCGATTCTGAGTTGCTCGAAAATGCTCGTGTGTTCTTGTCTGTGTCGTGAACTTTAATTTAAAATATTCCCTCTAATTTTGGAGCAGAGACATGGACAGACGATACATGTGTCTCTCTTTTGGGTAGCTAATGGCTCTTTCAAAGTATGGTGACAGAGTCCTTTCCCTCCATTTCTGGAAAGATGTTGACTTACAGCTTTAATCAAAAAGTAGACAGCTGGCTGCTTGTCATTGGTCGAGGCTGAAGAAAGTAGGTGAGACAAACAGACTTCAAGGTAGATCTGAAGCTGACTTCTTTATACCTCGTATGACTCTGCTGATTTGACTTATAAGATCTCTAACAGTCAGGAGACTGTCTGGCCATTGCTGAGTCTATGTTCAGTAGCATACTCCTGCTGAGTTCAGCTCTACTGAAGATCAACTCTGAGTTCAGTGAACTACTCCTGTTGAGTTCAGTTCCACTGACACCTTTCAGTATACTGCTCCTGCTGAGTCCAGTACTACTAAGTCTTCTTCTCATGGTACTGAGGCTGATAGTCTACTGAAGAATCAGCAGATAGAACTGAATGCCTGAACCATGAAGGAAGGATGTCTACTGAGTCTAAAACTCTCAGAGACAGAACAAACAAATACAACTGAATGGTTCATCAGTCAAATTAGGGTTTTGGGATCTTTTAAATCTACTGAGCACTAGGCTACTGAATCATCTCCCAATAATTTCCCCCTATTTGATGATGCCAAAGCCTAACACTACAAACTGTCAGAAACAAACTCCTTACAAATATTACAAGTAGAATCATTGGAGTTGTTCTTCAAGTTCTAGACTACTGAGGGAGATCAGGGAAGAAATATCAGAACCTATACAGAAATCTAACAACAATTTCCCCCTTTCTAACAACAATTTCCCCCATAAAATCTTATACAATCAAGAATCTATCAATCTAAGTAAAAACAGACAGACACAAATAAATTCTGTGAGTGTGTGAGTCAGTAATCACTTAGGTGATTCTGAGTTTTAAGCATAAATAACAAGGCCATGAAGACAATAAGATATTGTCGGGCCGAACAACAATGATGTTTTATAGATGAGAATATTCAGTACAGTACATCAATTGCTATTCTAGGAAACAGAAAACAAGATACAAAGAAGCTAACATCTATTTCCTGAACTGCTGGATCCGTGCTTTGAAATCTCTGGACTTCTCTTCAGGTAGCGACAATCCATACATTCTGAATGTGTCTCTTCTGAGCTTCTGAATCTTCAGCATATCAGCAGGATCTGACTCATCAAGATCATGGGCTTGGACTGCACTTCTGACCTCTCCTTCAATAACTTCCACATGCAATGATCCATCGAGCTTTTGAGGAGGGGGTAGAGGTCTAGGAGCTGGGACTCTGACATCTATCTTCTCAGCTAGGGCCTTCTGAACTCTGGCATATATCTCAGGGTCACTTTTCAGAAGCTACTCAGCAAAAGCTGTAGCCTTGTGCATGTCAGGCCAGTATCTCCAGATGTAGTACCTCTTGATAAAATCAGCTTTAAGCGTTTCCCACCTCTGAGTCCGTTCCCATAACATCCATGTATCAATTCTAGGACATCGGTGAATTTTGAGATCAGTAGGCTTCCTGAGTCATCTGTATTTGTAGGGAATTTCAGCTTTCTCAGGAACCCTCTCTCTTGCCTCTTTCTCAGTCCTGAGCCTTAGAGCTTCTAGATCTGCGAGTCTGAGCCTCTCTCTAGCTTCACTGATCTGTCTGGCTTCAGCTCCTCTATTTAGATATCTTTTCGTCAAGTCCCATATTTCTTGCATTTCTTGTTCTTGGGCTTTGGAAGGGGCATATGATGGAACATGCTCTTGCTCTTCTTCTGACTCAGCAGGTGTCTGTGATTTTGACTTTGATCCACCCTGCTGACCAGACTGCTGCTGCTGCTATTGTTCTTTCTCTTTCTCCTTATCAGCCTCATCGCTGATTTTCAGTTTCCTAGGAGGTTGCCTCGATCTAGGCTTCCTTCCCCCTTGGGCTTTAGTCTTGCATTTGGCAGGCGCTTTCTTAGGCTTGTTAGCAGCCTCTGCCTCAGCTATCTCCCTGGCGAGCTTTTCATCAGCTTCTATCTGAGCTCTCTCCTCAGGGGATATAAATCTTTTGGTTCCTTTCTTAGGTGGGGTTGGGAGTTTCAGAATTTTCTTCCCCTTACCTGCCACCGGAGGAGGCAGAGGAGTTTCCTCCTCATCAGAATCCTCCTCAGCATATTCAGCAACCTCCTTAATGATTTCACTTGGAGTCTAGGTTGTTGAGTCTGAGCAGACACTACATCTCCTGCTGCTGAGACACCCTGGGCCTGACCTGGGGTTTTAGTAGGAGCAAATTATTGAGTTTGAGTTGCTCCCTTTACTGACCTGATTCCCCTTGGTTCCTTTGGTATCCTTTCCCTTTCCCCCTTTTTGGCATCAACAAATGGGCCGAGGGTAGGAACCTGCACCTTCTTATTTAAACTCTCATACGCAGTCGCCAGCTGATCTAAAGTTGTCTGCAGTTTCTCGAGTCATTCGTGGAGTTCATTCCTCTCATCAGTAAGCTCTTCTCCATATTTCTTGTGAGAAACTCCATGACGGTGTGAATAGTTTGCAACTTCTGATCCATCTTCTCTTCCAGAGCCTTCTGAATGTTTTGGAGTCTGAGCTCTGAGGCCTGACTCATGGAAGATACAGATTCAACATGGGCTGACTAGGCTGCTTTATAATCTTCAAGAAGTTTTGTCTGAGCAACTTCCATCAGTTTCTGTTGCTTTTCATACTCGGCTTTCTGAGTGGCTCACGCATCTGTCTGTATGGTAGAGAAGTCCGGAGCAGTTGTGTTCTTAATAGAAGTGTGGAGCTCCTTTATCTCCTCAGTCTGAGCCTGAGTCGACTGCTTCCATGTCTTGTGGACGGCCTTGGCAATATGTCGGTTCTGAGCACCCTGACTTCTGAGTGCCTTGGCCACAGTCTTAGAGCGTCGGGTTTTCAGGCTGGGCGCTACCTCAAATGCAGACCCCAACAACAACTGTATTAGGTCCGCGGTCTGTGAGGTACCAGCCACCGACTAAACTGGTGGGAGGATGCTGAGTGGGATTTCAGCAGTTGTAGTAGGTGGGGTACCCTCCTCCAGTTGAGTTCCCTTAACAGCCTTCTTAGAGCCCGAATCATGGGGCGGGTCCTGATCATCCGGATCAGACCCATCTAAGGGAGCTGCTGAAGATGGAGCTCTGTCGTTCAGCAAGACTAGCATAGCCGCCCTCAGGTCATCCATAGAGCAGAGATCCACAGGCTCGGAATAGCCTATCTTCTCGCAGATTAGTAGCTCTTCTTCATGAAGCTGTTTGCAGGAGTGGTGTTGGATGAGTCTATTCAGAGTAGACCACGCCTAGAACCTAATCAGAATATGAAGCCGGGCCTGTCTAGCCAAAGTGACCAAGTCAGAATGACTTGCTATCTCAGGAATGGCTTCTGAGACTTCTCGGGAGGCTCTGGATTAAAGAGTTGAGGCCTCCATCCCGATGGTGTCTGCTTCTGAAGCTGTCTCCGAATCTTCGATTTCTATCAGAGACGTTTCTTTCTCAGCAGACGGGATGCTGCTGAGAGGTGGAATGTCGAGCGGGGTCTGGGTGATAGGAGTAACAGGTTCAGCTCCTGGCCTTTGTTCCACTTCCTCTCCCTTTTCAGTGGAGACAACCTTCTCCACTGAGACAGTCTTCTCAGAGGATTCTGCCTCATCTCTTTGTTGCAGGGGAGGTACAACTACAACTTTACTCACCGTCTTCTGCTTCTTGGTCAATGTTTTCAGAGCTATTTTAGGTGGTGACCTCTTCTTGGTCGGAGTGGAGGTTTTCTGAGAGCCTTTCTTGGGCTCAGCAGGCCCTGAACCGGTCTGCTGAAGGGCTGCTGCACTGCTCTGGAACCTAACTTTCTTAGGGTTAAAGTACCCTTTGTCAGCGTAGGTCATCTATCATAACTGTCAGCTTCATCCCATAAAGAAGCTTTCCCTTGACAGTTAGACACTTCGAGGTCTTGTCGAACTTTACTGCCTGGGTCATGAACTCCTTCAGAAAGAATTCTATCCAGTTGATCTGTGCATGGTCATATATTGCCATCATCATCTGAATCTTTGGTCTGGACACCTGATCGAATGGCCCTGCTTGGCTAGTCAATATTTGCGTGACTATGTAAGCCAGCGCTCTATATTGAGGCAACATAGCGTTCTTTTGGAAGGCAACCCTTAACGTCGTAGGCTTGCCACAAAAGATATCTAGGTACTCATCCATGAGATCGTCTTTGTAACCAACAGTGCTGAAACCGGTGTTTGTAAGTTGAAAGCTCTGCTGAAGAGCTTCTCTAATGGACATCTGCTTGATTTCCGATACAACACGGGCGGGGTCTGTGAAATGATGAATAATGAATCGGCCTCGGATATCACCATCTACGGACTCAGAGTTCAGATAGAGCTCTGAAATCTGTCTTGTAAGGAAGAAGGATGGCTTCCTGGACAGAAAGGCTTACAGACCTGAAGCCCTCAACGCTTCGAATATCTCCTCCATGAAATCCAATTCACAAGCGTCGAAATCCATGATTGGTTCACACCAAACACGGAGGATTTCTTTCATATCAACCGGAGTGATGACTGTTCTTGTCATGATTTTAATCTGCAAAAGAAGATGTCAGTATCGAAGAAGAAATATTATCAAGAAATCTACGTGATATTGAATATGCATGAGATTTATCGAAGTATTTTCTGAGAGATTTTAAGAGTTGTTTGCAAAGGATAGATGCTTTCTCTCAGAAAATTTATAGGGTTCAAAGTTGCAGAGTAAAATGGCGGTTTTTCTAACTTTGAACGCATTTTATATGATCAAGAAGATGAACAGTTATTAATCCACGCTTCAATTTAAATCTGCTTTATGAGATGGAGGACTAAGATTTAATGTTATAAAATATATAATGATCAACGTAACCGCCTAAGTCAAATTACAGTTGTATATAGCCGAATAAGTAACTTGATTAGACATGCATTTAATGCGCCGCAGAGTTCAACATACTTATCATAGAATGTCGTGTATTAAATGTAAATCGTTATATTAAATGATATTTTCTAAGGCATTGAATACGAAGCTGAATCTGAATCATTAATGCATAGAATATTTCATTGGCTACTGAGTAGAGATACGAGAACAAATAAATACAACTGAATGGTTCATCAGTCAAAGTAGGGTTTTGGGATCATTTAAATCTACTGAGCACTAGGCTACTGAATCATCTCCCAACAATAGCTGACTCTTAGGAAAGGCAGCTTTGAAGACGATGTTGTCCTAACCGCTGAAACGGCAGAGATATTTCATCCACGGAGGATTCCTTGTATCGAGCAAGCGGAATCCCTTCGTCTTCAAGATGAAAGTTGCGACGAAGACGAGTCGCAACATCTATCTGGCTGGCCTGGTCCTCCCACTGATTTGGTCGGACCTCGTGCCTAGAGAGGACGGTGGAAATCTTACACTAATCATCATCCTCTCAGAAGTTCAAGAAGAACTCGGCAACCTGCGGGGCAGGCTCTAATGCGGATCCTTAGAGAGAATCAACAGAAGGCCTGATTTCTCCAGCGCATCGAAGATCAGAGTCATACAGTCCACTCCGCAAGTCCTAACAGACAGGACGGGTTCGAAAATAACCCTCTTCCCTAAGACGATCTCATGAATATCTTCAGGAACCAACACGTCGCTTGCGGGAACAGTTGTTGCCATCTTATATCACTGAAATCTGCAAAAAAAACATTAGCACTTGAAAGTAGAGTTAGTGTACAAAGCAGATTTAGTTTAAGAATTAATTACCGAATGAAGAGTGCTAGAAATGCAGTAGAAGTCTTAAGTAAGAAAGTAGTTGCAAATGACACAATTCCTCCAAAATGGTAGAAAGATGAGAAGTGAGAGATAACATGCGTATATATATTCAAATTTGAATATGAACGATTTAGTATCATGCGGTCAAGATTAATCAATTTTAAGAGGTGGACGACTCAGATTAGATGTTATAATAGGGTACGATTACTGTGCCACCTATAATCTTGACCTACTTATCTCTACGCCTAAATGGTAAGGTGAAATGACATGCATTTAATGCGCCGCAGTCAGTTTTATGGAATGTCGTGAGTTTAATGAAAACGACATACTCAATGCAGTACGATGAACATTAAAGGCGGGAAATAAATGCTATGACATGCTGAATCACCAACTGCTGAATTTAATACTCATAACCTGTCAGCTGAACATCGTAGTCAGCTGATACCACGTTTGACGATACTGAGTATTTCAGCTGTACTGAGAGTAAGTTCCTCCTTACTCAGTACTTCCTAGATCATTTACTGAATCGTATGAGTAGGATCCTAAAGACCTAGTTCTACTGAGAGTTCGTTAAATCTGGTCTCAATTAGAGAGTTGGTCAGGATATCAGCTCGTTGCTTATCAGTGTGGATCTTCTCCATTCTGATATCCGTTTTCTCGACATGATCTCTGATGAAGTGATGGAGAATGTCCACGTTCTTGCACCTTGTATGTAGAATTGGGTTCTGGGTGATTGCAATAGCACTGGTACTGTCGCAGTAGATCGACATTTCATCTTGATGAATGTCGTAGTCTTTTAGCTTTTGTCGAAGCTACAGTATCTGTGCGCTATAGCTTCCGACAGCCATATACTCAGCTTCAGTAGTGGACGTCGCTACTGAGTGTTGTTTCTTTGAAAACCATGATATGAGCTTATTGCCGAGGAACTAACAAGTTCCTGAGGTAGACTTTCTGTCGATTCAACAACCTACATAATCAGCATAAGAATAACCAGTTAGTTCAAGATTATCATTAGCAGGATATCATAATCTAACATCAGGTGTTCTCTTCAAGTAACGAGGAATTCTCTTCGCTGAATCTATATGGCTCTTCTTGAGATTCGCCTGAAATCTCACGCATTCACCTACAACATAAGTTATGTTAGGTCTGCTTGCTGTAAGATATATTAAAGAACCGATAATAGCACGATTGTCAATTGTGTTAACAGATACTCCCTCTTTGTCAAGATCAATCTTGAGATTAGTGTTCATGGGTATCTTTACTGACTTGCTGGATTCGTAACCGAATTTCTTGATGAGATATCTTGTATATTTGGCTTGATTAATGAATTTTTCATTCTTTGATTGTTTGAATTGAAGTCTAAGGAAATAGTTCATCTCTCCCATCATCGACATTTCAAACTTCTCTTTCATCATCTGCTCAATTTTTTTACAGATAGCCAGATTCCTTGATCCAACGATGATGTCGTCCATGTAGAACTGCACCAGTAGGATATCTTCTCCTAACTTGATACTAAATAGGGTGCGATCCACTGTTTTAACCCGTACAAAGCTTTCTTAAGTCTGTAAACATGATGTCCCTGCTGAAAGCCGGGCGGTTGTTCAACATAGACTTCTTCCTTCAGTACGCCATTCAAGAAAGCTGAGTTCACATCCATCTGATAGACTGTGAACTGCTGATGTGTTGCATAGGGTAGGGATAGTCGAATGGCTTCCAATCTTGTGACTGGGCTGAATGCTTCGTCGAAATCTATTCCTTCAGATTGGCAATATCCTTTGGCAACGAGTCGAGCTTTAATCCTAACAATGATATTGTTTTCATCACACTTTTTCTTGAAGACCCACTTCGTTCCTATAACATGTTGATGTCTAGGTCTGTCAACAAGCTCCCATACGTCGTTTCGCATGAACTGATTCATCTCTTCTTGCATATAGCTGATCCAATCAGTATTGTTCAGCGCGTCCTCAATTGTCTGAGTGTTGGGATAAGGATTCAGTAGATGAATTGATAAATTTGATAGATCCCAAAATCTTAGCTGAATATTGTACCTTCGCATCTGTAATAGCTTAGTCGAGTTCAGTTGTTAGAACTCAGTAGGCTAGAGTTCAGTAGCTGCAGGATTTAATAGAAGACCTCGCACTCAGCCGATGAACTCAGAATTGAAGAAGTCAATTGGACAGCCAACCACCAGCTGAATCTACTCTGGAATTCGTGCCCATGCACTGAATGCTCAGAAGAACGTCAGTAGGAAAGTCATTTCAGTTGAAGGTTCGAGGATTCAGAGGAAGTTAACCTTGATGTTTGACAAGTCTCAACTACCAATCTACATTGACCACTAAGAAGCCGACAACAACCTATAGCTTGGACAAAAGCTGTTCTCAGACTGAAAAAGAGTAAAATCTCTATAGTGCACCTACTCACCAACGTTTAAAATAAAGGAGTCATTTTCCTTGTCGTTTTGACATGTGGCTAGACCTCCCTCCAACGGATCTATTCACCATCGACGACTATAAATAAGAGAAGTCGCCATGCAGAGACGACACCGGGAACCCAAGCTATCTATGCACAAACTCTTAACACTCTCAACGAAGAATCCAGTGAAGAACTAGCGTCAATTGAAGACCCCTTTTAGTTCATCACTTAGAGTTATATTTGTTCCCCTTCTCTTATCTAACAAAGCTTCATTGTAATATCTTTAGCTTAGAAACCTCAAGGAAGTTCACATCCTTGTGAAACTGTTCTTATTTGTAAGAACTTCCTCTTAGTTGGAGAAGACTCAAACTCTTCAAGTTTGAAACCCTTGTAAAAGTCACTACGACTATAAGTAGGGAATCTGTCCAACGCACAGATCACTGAGAACTTGCTCAATATAGGCTTCAAGTTTTGCGTCTGTCCAGTGAACAAACCAACTGAGACTTGCTCAGTATAAATATAACAAGTATCCTGCTTTGGTCAGGACATTGGACGTAGGACCTAGTGTGTGCGAACTACTTTAAAAATTGTTGTGTTGATTTACAGTTTTCCTTAACTGCTCATACTGGATTCAAAATTATATTTCATAAAACTAAGCATAAATCGGTATTTTCTAACCGAGACGTTTGATAGGGATTACACTTCCACACACTCTGATACTGAACGACTGTTCGACTGCCTAAAGTCACTAGAAGAAATTCTTGCCCACGCGATCTGAAGTAAATTCGGTTGTCTGACTTAGTCAGTAGCAAACTTACCTAGAGCTGACTTCGCGTTTGAGAACGAAATTTGTATTCAGGTGTATTCACCCCCCCCCCTCTACACCTGAACCACGTCTCAGGACCAACACTGAGGTTCTTCAGTCGGTAAGAAACAAGAGTATAAAGCGCTCTCTCCTTGACAAATTCTGGATCTTGTCTTTACACTAACTGAGGGATTTCCAATTATAAGATTTGAAGAATGAGCATCTAGCCATGAACGGCGATGTCATGTTACTTCATCTGGAACTGGTTCAACACAAACAACAGGAGTGTTAGGAATTTCAGTTGTACTATTCTGAGATTGAAGCAATTTAGTAACATGGGTTGAGTCTATTGAGTCACCAAGTTCAGGGACATTTAGCTCAGGAACATCAATAGTTCCTCCTGAGTTGTTATTCTCAGTAGAGGTCTCAGTTACCACATGGTTTCCTCATCTCCTCAGCTATATTGCTTGTTGGTTGATTCTGAATCTCATCGTCTGAATCATCATCCCAACAATGCTGGATCTTTTCAATGTTATCTTTTAAGTTTAGATCATGTAGCTTGCTCCTGACCTCTTCAGCTTCTGGCTGTGAGTTTGACTTCCTGAACTTAGAAATAAATTCATCAAATATAATATGAGGGCTTTCCTCCACGGAAAGGGTGTCAGGACCATGTCTCAAGACCAATAATTGGTATCAGAGCGGAGTGTTCTTAACTGATCATTGTTCTCTGCAAATGGTCTATCTCGAATAAAGATCCTAGAAAACCCATTTTCACTGCATCTTGCATCTCTTCATTATATCATATATCCTATTTCTTTCAATGGTTGATATTTTAGGGATTAGGACCGTGCCAATGTTCTCAACAGAAAATTATGCGATATGGCGCGTAAGGATGGAGGCACATCTAACTTTGCTGAAGGACAGCATGACTGCTGTTATGGAAAAAAGGCCCATTGTTTCGATGGTAGACTCAGTCAAACTCGTAGTGGACGGAGCAGGAGGTGCCAGAACCGAACCCAAAGTCGCGAAGGATAAAAGCCTCTTCACTCCTAAAGAGAAGAAACTGCATAACCTCAACCGAGTTGCTCGCAATGCTATACTGATGACACTCAGTAACTCTTATCTCGGAAGGGTACATGACTGGAAGACAGCAAAGGAGCTATGAGATGCTCTCGCGGTGCTGAGCCAAGGAACTCCACAAATCAAAGAGAACAAACTTGAGTTAGAGCTGCAGAAACTCGAGGCATTCGCTATGCTTCCAGGGGAGTCCATAGATGATTTCAGTGCTTGATTTACAAATTAGATCAACATCATCAACGGACTGGGAAAGACGTTCATCAACAAGAAGACCAACACCAAAATTCTAAGGGCTCTCAGCAGGCCCAAGTGGTAATCTTTTGCTACGTGTATGAGGAGAACTGACTTGAATTCTGTTACTCCTGATTATATATTTGCAAAACTTAAAGCTGAGGAGTTCGAGTTCAACCTCCCACACACCCTCGGTGCTGAAGCTGAAGTGCCAATAGACCATGCTTAAAAGGCATCAGCTAGCACTCCCGGAGCAAGTCCATCAGCAACAAGCCAGTCAGCTGGAAGCTCAGTGACCATACCTAATGCTGACAACTTGGCTGAGAAGTATGCACTCCTCGCGGTGAAATACCAGAAGGAGAAGGAAATGTTCAAACGGAAGATGAAAAAGGCTTCCCAAAAATATCAAGGTAAGAGAGATAATCATCGCTCGAATAGTGAATCTAAATCTCTACCTGATTGCAGGATTACTGAAGCTGCCCCCGTGGAAAAAAAAGAAACATCCAGAAAGGATAGCAGAACCTCAATATGCTACAACTGCAAGAAATCAGGACACTACCAATAGGAATGTCCAGAACTCTCAGCTGCCGAAAGAGTCGAAAGGCAAGCCAGACACAACAAGTTCATGAAGAAAAGGCAAGCCTACATAGCTGGAGAGTTTTCTGATTGCTCAAGCGATGAAGAACTGTTCATGGAATCGTCTGACGACGATGCCGCATTCATGGCAATCAAGACTGAAGATGTTGAACCGTGTCTAATGGCCGGAGAAGAGGCTGAGGTAAATTATAAACCCATTATATGCCCATCTTCACCTGGAACACACGACACAAGCTCTGTTGCAGGAGAACTGCTGGATGTGGTTCTTGCATATGAAGATTTGCTTGAAGAGCAAATCCAGATGAGCCAGCAGTTCAGTAAGAGGATTCATGAGATAGATATCCTGAAACCAGTGAATCAGACACTTTCAAGGAGAAGTCAGGACTCCACTGAGTCTGAAGGACTTGTTTTGAGACTAAAGGAAGAGATTAACTCTCTGATGACTATGTCTCATGACCAAGAAGCACAGATCTCAGTTTTGACCGACATCTCTGAGAAAGAGACTGAAATTGCTAATCTCAAGGAAACTCTCGCACATGCTAAATCTGAGTATGAAGCTCTAAGGAAGAGTGATGAGGTGTGGAGAACTTTGATGACATAGCAATATATTGGAGCAACGGAGAAGTTGGAGAAGCTACTACGAGCACAGAGACCACATGCCACCAAAGAAGGACTTGGTCAAACATGTGAAGCCTCCACTTCGGGATAGAAGAGCTCCAACAAGCTGACTTATAGGTTTGTCTAGGGGATAACTCAACATGCAGAATTTACATCCCCTCAGACAAAGAAGAATCAGAAGATACAAGCACCTCAGTCTACCAACAGGAAAGTGACCAATGGTTCTAGCCCCAAGACACCAAGACCAAACTCAGGGGGAACCAAGAAGGTCAGGTGGGCTGAACAGTATGACCACCAACTACTGAGTCACCCAGCACAGTACGGATCGTACTACTATGAGCTAAGGGTCAAAAGCCCTAAGGTTCAGAAGAAGAAGAAAATTGAACCACAAAAGTCTAAGAAGTCAGCTACTCTATATTCAGTAGAGCAGACTACTGACAACAAGGGATAGATGAAGTTTGAAGCCACCAGGGCTGTCAAACAAGTTTGGATCCTAAAATCTAACCATTAAGGACCCAAGCTGAACCCAAAGGGTACCTGAATCTATTTTTGTTTTGCAGGTGCAACAGGACCCTTGGATTGTCGACAGTGGATGGTCAAGACACATGACACATCAGAAGACCCTACTGACCGACTATGTTCAGCAAGATGGAGCCAGAATTGAGTTCGGTGACAACTCCAAAGGCTACACAAGGGGATACGGAATATTGAAAATAGGAACTGCAATAGTTCCTAGGGTATCTTATGTTGAAGGACTTCATCATAATCTCCTTTCTATCAGTCAATTCTGTGATAACTCCAATAAGGTGACTTTTGACGCAGGTTTTTGTGATGTTCTTGATAAATCTACAGGAAAACATATATTATGCTGAATAGAGTACGGCCGAACCTGAAGCTTGCCTACTAGCACACACGAGGTCAGATGACACAACAGCATGGCTGTGGCATAGATGACTGAGTCATCTGAACTTCAAAACAATGAACAAGCTAGCTCGTGATGCTAAAGTCAAAGGACTATCCAACGAAGTATTCAAGGGACACAAAAATTGTGAAGCATGTCTGAAGGGGAATCAAAGAAAGTCAAGCAACCCGCCTATTCCGTCACCTACCACTGATTGAATCCTTCAGCTGCTGCACATAGATTTATTTGGGCCAGTCAATCCAATGACAATCAGAGGAAAGAAGTATGCTCTTGTAGTTGTTGATGACTATTCGAGATATACTTGGGTGATATTCATCGCCAACAAGTCTGACGTCAAAATTGAGCTGTCGAAACTACTGAAGCGGCTGAGCGTCGTAAACGATATCAAGATTTAGAGGATACACTCAGATCGTGGAACTGAGTTTCTGAACTCAATGGTAAGAGACTTCTGTGAGGCTGAAGGCATAGAACATGAAACATCAGCAGCACACACGCCTCAACAGAACGGACTTGTTGAAACAAAGAACATACACTTAAAGAAGCAGCAAGGACGCTACTCGCAGACTTAGGTCTTCCATTGAAGTTCTGGCAGAAGCTACTGACACTGCCTGCTACACTCAGAACTGGTCTCTACTTACTCAGATTCACATGCAGACGCCTTATGAGCTATGGAAAGGGAGAATTCCTTCTATTACGCATTTCCATATCTTTGGATGTCCATGCTTTATCCACAATAATGGAAAGGACCAGTTAAATGTTTTTTAAAGTAAGTTAGACCAAAGAGTCTTCTTAGGATACTCCAAGGTCAGCAAAGCTTTCAGGGTCTTTAACTACCGGACCCTTTGCGTGGAGGAAAGCCCCCATGTTGTATTTGATGAGTTTATTTCTGAGATCAGGAAGTCAAACTCTCAGCCAGAAGCTGAAGAGGTCAGGAGCAAGCTACATGATCTAAGCTTAAAAGACAACATTGAAAAGATCCAGCATTGTTGGGATAATGATTCAGATGATGATCTTCATCACCCAACAACAAGCAATGTAGCTGAGGAGATTGATTCTAACAAACAAAATCAATCCCAGGTAATTGTGGTCGATGAGGAAACCGATACGGTAACTGAGACGTCTACTGAGAATAACGACTCACGGGGAACTTCTAATGTTCCTGAGCTAAATGCCCTTGAACCTGGTGACTCAGTAGATCCAACGCTTGTTACTGAATGACTTTAGACATAGAACAGTACTACTGAAATTCCTAATACTCCAACTGTTTATGTTGAAACAATTCCAGATGAAGTAACAAGACTTGGTCACTCATGGTTAGATGCTCACTCTTCAGATCTTATTATTGGAGATCCTTCACCTAGCGTCAAGACACAATCCAAATTCTGTCAAGGAGAAAGTGCCTTGTATTCATGCTTCTTGTCAACTGAAGAACCTCAGACAACAGAGGATACGCTGAATGATGATGACTGGATCACAACCATGCAAGAAGAGCTGAATAAATTTACGTAAAACGACGTATGGGAGCTTGTTGACAGACCTAGATATCAACACGTGATAGGAACAAAGCGGGTCTTCAAGAAGAAGCGAGATGAAAACAACGTCATCGTCAGGAACAAAGCTCGACTTGTTGCCAAAGGATATTGTCAATCAGAGGGAATAGATTTTGACAAAACATTCGCCCCAGCAGCAAGATTAGAAGCTATTCGTCTATTCCTAGTTTATGCAACACATCAGCAGTTCACAGTCTATTAGATGGATGTGAAGTCAGCTTTCATGAACGGCGTACTGAAGGAAGAAGTCTACGTTGAACAACCGCCCGACTTTCAGCAGGACATCAGGTTTACAGACTTAAGAAAACTTTATACGGGTGAAAACAAGCACCCATGGATTGGTACGATACCCTCTCAGACTTTCTACTTCAGCAAGGTTTTCAGAAAGGAACAGTGGATCGCACCCTATTCAGTACCAAGTCAGGCGAAGACATCCTACTGGTGCAGATCTATGTGGACGACATCATATTTGGATCCAGAAACTTGACTATGTGACAAAAATTCGAGCAAATGATGAAAGAAAAATTTGAAATGTCGATGATGGGAGAGATGAATTATTTTCTTGGACTTCAAGTCAAATAATCAAAGAATGGAATATTCATTAATCAAGCGAAGTACACAGGAGATCTCATCAAAAAGTTCGACTGCGAATCCAGCAAGTCAGTCAAGATACCCATGAACAGCAATCTCAAGATTGATCTTGACAAAGAGGGAGTATTTGTTAACTCAACTGACTATCGTGCTATTATTGGTTCTTTATTATATCTTACAGCAAGCAGACCTGATATAACTTATGTTGTAGGTGTATGCGCGAGATTTCAGGCCCCAAGAAGAGTCATATCGATTCAGCGAAGAGAATTATGGTATCCAACCTATGATAACCTTGAACTAACTGGTTATTCTGATGCTGGCTATGCAGGTTGCCGAATTGACAGAAAATCAACCTCAGGAACTTGTCAGATCCTCAGTAGCAAGCTCATATCGAGGTTCTCAAAGAAACAACATTCAGTAGCAACGCCACTACTGAAGCTGAATATATGGCTGTCGGAAGCTGTTGCGCACATATACTGTGGCTTCAACAACAGCTGAGAGACTACGACATCCATCAAGATGAAGTGCCGATCTACTGCGATAGTACTAGTGCTATTGCAATCACTCAGAATCCAGTTTTACATACAAGGTGCAAGCACGTGGACATTCGTCATCACTTTATCAGAGATCATGTCGAGAAAAATGATATCAGAATGGAGAACATCCACACTCATAAGCAAAGAGTTGATATCCTGACCAAACCTCCAATTGAGACCAGATTCAACGATCTCTTAGTAGAACTAGGTCTTTTGGATCCTACTGATACGATTCAGTAAATGATCCGGAAGTATTGAGTAAGGGGGAACTTACTTTCAGTACAGCTGAATACTCAGCTTCATCAAATGTGGTATCAGCTGACTACGATGTTCAGCTGACAGGTTATGAGTATCAAATTCAGCTTTTGGTGATTCAGGATGTCATAGCATTTATTTCCCGCCTTTAATGTTCATCGTATTGCATTGAGTATGTCGTTTTCATTAACTCACGACATTCCGTAAAACTGATTGCGGTGCATTAAATCCATGTCATTTCACCTTACCACTTAGGCGATAGAGATAAGTAGGCGAGATTATAGGCGACACAATAATCATAACCTATTATCACATTCAATCTGAGCTGTTCACTATTTAAAACCTGATTAATCTTAGCCGCATGCCTAAAACCGCCTCATATTCAAATCTGAATATATATCACACCTATCTCTAAAACTACTTACTTACATCCGCCATTAACGAAGAAACTGTGCATTGCATTTGCTCTCAAACTTGCATCAGACATCTACTACATTTCTGCACTATTTCTTCAGTAAGAAATTCTTAAAACTGAATCTGTTACTAACTCACTATGTTTTCTAGTGCTAATGTTTATATCTGCAGATTTCAATTACACAATGGTAATTAGTGTTCCGCTCTCAGATGATACCATCCTAGAGGACATGGAAGATATTCTTTTCGGGAAGCGCGTCCTATTTGAGCATGTTCTGTCTGTCAGAACATGCGGGGTGAGAGTGTATGATGCCAATCTTCGATGCCCTTGAGAGGTCGGGCCTTCTGTCGATTCTCTCCCGCTCTCTGCGTCACCTCCTTCCGCATCAGGTAGCAAAGTTCTTCCTGAACTTCCGCTGTGATGATGATTCAAATAACATCTCCAATATCATTGCGAAGGTGAGGTCCGTCCCAGTCAGTGGGAGGACAAAGCCTCACAGATAGACGTCTCCAAGCGTCTCCATGATAGCTTCGGTTTAGTAGATGAAGGGTCATCGATTGCAAGGTACAAGGAGTCAGAGATTGATCAGTCCCTCTACAAGTTCAGCGGTCAAAAGGACTGCGTATTCAAGGCAGCATTTCCCAAAAATCAACTGTTGCCTGAATGCAGGGGGTTGGCGTACGTGATCAATCATATCCTCACCAGCTCAGCAGGCTCGTATGACCAACTATCTCGCATTCGCGTCTAGATCATGATGGCAATAGTCGATGCAACGCCCATCAACTGGAACACATTCTTCAGAGCCGAGTTCAAGGCTCAGTCGCAGAAATTCGTCGACGCTGAAGAAGGGATGAAGCTCATCCCTAAGGGAAAGCTCTTATATGGGACAAAGGTGTCTATCCTGATCGAAGACGACCTCCCAAGAACCGTTTCTTTTGCCAACGCTTTCTACTTTGACTCCGAGCTGATGAAGTTCGCAACTTCAGCTTCAGCGGAGAAATCCATCGGGAAGGGACCTCAAGCTAAGCTTCCCTTGGAGATAGCTCAGGATCCCCTTCCCACTCAGGCGAAGAGACCGAAGACACTGAAGAGGCATACTTCAGATGTCCCACCTTCCTCACCAATTTCAGTAGAGGACTCGGGGTCAGGGAAGTATGATGTGACCTTGAGAGAGAAGGTGAAGACCATTCTATCAGAGGAAACTCAATCGGATATTCTATCTAAAACTCAGACTGCTGAGGTTTCATCCATTCCAATCACTGTGCTCAATGCACTAGTGAAGGCGACTGATGAAGTCGCAGCTGAGATTTTGGAGATCAACTCTCATCCGGATCTTGTGGACATAGCAATCCGCGCTCGTATCCAGATGCGCATCAGATTCTTGGAGTGGGATTTGCTAGAGGAGACCATTCGAGTCAGGTCTCTGTCCACCCTGCTAGAGGAAGAGCAGAAGCTTAAAGAGGAGATAGGCTATGAGGAGCCTTGTGATATTGTATCGCTGGAGGAGCTAAGAGCAGCCATGCTGATGATGCTCAATGACAAGGTTCAAGTAGCTGAACCTTCTTCCACTCAGCCTCCTCCTTCTCCCCCACCATCTCCTCCTCATAACGACACGCCTAAGGATGCAGACCAGGGAGGATCTTCTGAAGGCCAAACTCCCAAGAATGATCAACCACCACCACCTTCATCATCTGGCTAGATCATTCAGACTCCCTCTTCGACTCAGCACAAGCAGATACTGTAACGTCGTTACCGAGCAGCTGAAGTCAAAGAATTCTCAACGAAGTCTATCAATAAGGTGATCAAGCGTCAAGCGCACAAGAATCGGAATCTTGCTGATAATGTGATCCAGAAGTGGAGTAGGTTTACAGCTGAAGTGCAGAGGATCAGCACGCCCAGTTCTATTAATGTTGACGAGATCCTCGCAAAGGCACCTGCAGCGCAAAAGACTAACCAGACTGCATAGTTCGAAACTATACTTCAGTCGCAGGCCAAATCCTTCTCTGAGGAAGTGGCGACTATAACAAGTTGAGTCCAGAAGGCAGTGGAGGAACGCTATGCTTTCACAACTGACAGTGTGTCTAAGCGCGACTCGATCGCAGCATATATCTGCCGAGAAATTGAGAAGAATGCATCAGCTGCAGTATAGGTCTACTCACCAAATTTGACAAGTCCAAAAATGCTCTACTTAAAGCCGTAGATCAAGACCATGAGAAGAGGTGGGAGTCATACATTGACGCAGCGACTGACATTGCTATTAGGATGTCTTCGGTCAAAGACTCAGTACATGAACTGACTAAGAAGGTCACAACCCTGGAAACTCTCATTGATGATGCCAAAAAGGGCGAAAGATCTAGATCAGCTCAACTACGATCTATCCTTAAAGTTGAAGATCAGCAGGGCGGACATAGCTCAGCAGCTGCATAGGCAATAGTGCCAGCTGAAGGAACAACTGAATCAGCTGCAGCTGAGGTGACTTCATACTTGGAGAATCCGCCAATTGAGGGCTCGCCCCCTCCAGCACCTAAGAAAGCTGATAAGGGAAAGGACAAGGCTCCTGCTGACCCTAGCCCACCCAAGGCTCAGAAGCTTATGTTCAAATCTCGTGAGGAGCAGATTGCCTACGATGAAAAGCTCACAAGAGAACTGGCTGAAGAAGAAGCCAAGAACAAGCCAGCTGACAAGAAGAAAGGGGTTCAGATCTGTTCCCCTACGCCTTCATGCACACGGACAGCCCCTAGGCAATCCAGATCAGCAGCAGCAGCTAGAGCTCAACAATCCAGAGCTCAGCAGTCCCAAAAGTCCAAGTCTGATCAGTAGGGCGCTTCAGGTTCCAAATCCAAATCAGAGTCGCCTGTTGACTCAGAAGAACAACCTCATGTGCCATCTACGGTCCCGTCCAAGGAGCAATAGAAAGAAATCAAGGAGATATAGGAAGTGTGCGAGAGGGCACTGGACATAACATCCGAGGTAAGGGAAATCAGAGAGGCGAGAGAGAGGATTCGCCTACCTGACCTTGACGCCTTCAGGCCGAGGACAGAAAAAGAAGCAAGGGAGAGGGTGCTAGTCAAAGATAGAAGCATTCCTAGCTCTTCCCATTTCTTCAGGAGCAGAGAGCCACTCAGTCAGGAGCAGAGAGCCACTCAGTTAGGTGAAGAGAATCGTCTACAAGAGAACTGACGACTGGGTGCCGCTTAAGCTCAATCAGCAGTGGGACAAGATGAAAGTGGATTTTATCAAGCGGTTCTATGTATGGAAAGTTGGGAATGAAGACTCTACTAATGTTGACGTATACTTCAAAGACTTTCTGTCTGCTGCAAATCCAACTCTCCTAGCTGAGATTCAAACTCTGCTTGACCAAACCGGTCACACGTTGAAGGCACCTCTGTTCCACACTCTTCCTCCTCCTATGATTCATGCTGAGAACCTATGCAAGAAGGAGATAGAAGAAGAGATTGAGAATGACATATACAGCAGAGGACTGAACAAGAATGTTGAAGAAGACTTGGGGGAGATTAACGCCTTGAGGAACAGAGTCTACAAGAGTTATGGCCTTGAGCTTCCATAGAAGAAGTCTGCTGACTTCCGAGCGGGCATGCAAAAATTCAAGAAGAAGCCCAGCTAATTTTCTCCTCTCTCCTAGTCTAGCTTCTTAGTGAAAGAAGTCATTGTAATGTAATATCTCCATCTTTTATGACATATCACTTTTTGGCCTTGACAATCACTCATTGTCTTTATGGCTTTATTTATTTTTCAGCACGATGATCAGATACTTATCTTATCTTATCTTATCTTATCTGACCCTATGTGACTTATGTGCTTGTCTGTCCTAGAATTATTTCCTACTGATTAACTATGTTTGATTTATTCTTCTCTAATACTTTGTTAGTACTTAGGGGGAAGAGCTCATTTATGATATAGAGGGAAATTGTTTCTTAGGGGGAACATGCATCTTAGGGACATGATTGATAAATGTTGAACTTACATTTGATGATTAGCTATTATATGATCCACTCTGAACTTTGATTATTTGTATCGGCCCTGATATTGTGTGAATGTGCTGATCTTATTCTTTTATGGTCTGATAAGCTCTGATACATGTCAGTAGAATTATTATGCTATAACAATGTTAACTGTAGTCATACGCTTTGTTACTTTCAGCAATTCTTAACTATCTTCATTCTTGTCTTGGCTATGATACATGACTTATTATCATAAGTTCGTTCTAATATTCTTTTACTTGTGACTGCTCTGTTCCTTATTTTTTCTATCTTAGTCAGCCTTGATATGTTGACTAGAGCATTCCCTTGTAATAGATATTTTATTCAGTAGTTATTGCTCTTAGCCTTAGCATGTTTTTTGTGATAGAAAATGTAATAGGTTTTGGCATCATCAAATAGGGGAAATTGTTGGGATAAAGATTCAGTAGATGAATTAATTGATTTGATAAATCCCAAAACCCTAGCTGAATATTGTACCATCGCATCTGTAATAGCTTAGTCGATTTCTGTTGTAAGAAATCAGTAGGCTAGAGTTCAGTAGCTGCAGGATTCAGTAGAAGACCTTGCACTCAGCCGATGGACTCAGGATCGAAGAAGTCTGTTGGATAGCCAACCACCAGCTGAATCTACTCAGGAATTCATGCCCATGCTCTGAATGCTCAGAAGAACGTCAGTAGGAAAGTCACTTCAGTTGAAGGTCCGAGGATTCAGAGGAAGTCAACCTTGATGTTTGACAAGTCTCAACTACCAATCTACCTCGACCAATAAGGAGCTGACATCGACCTATAGCTCTGACAAAAGCTGCTCTTAGATTGAAAAAGAGAAAAATCTCTACAGTGCACCTACTCACCAACGTTCAAAATAAAGGAGCCGTTTTCCTTATCGTTTTGACACGTGGCTAGACCTCCCTCCAACGGATCTATTCACCATCGACGACTATAAATAAGAGAAGTCGCCATACAGAGACGACACCGGGAACCCAAGATATCTATGCACAAACTCTTAACACTCTCAACGAAGAATCCAGTGAAGAACTAGCGTCTATTGAAGAACCCTTTTAGTTCATCACTTAGAGTTATATTTGTTCCCCTTCTCTTATATTTGTTCCCCTTCTTTTATCTAAGCAAGCTTCATTGTAATATCTTTAGCTTAGAAACCTCGAGGAAGTTCACATTCTTGTGAAATTTTTCTTATTTGTAAGAACTTCCTCTTAGTTGGAGAAGACTCAAACTCTTCAAGTTTGAAACCCCTGTAAAAGTCACTACGACTATAAGTAGAGAATCTGTCCAGCGCACAGATCACTGTTATCTTTTTAGGCTTAGATCATGTGGCTTGATCCTGACCTCTTCAGCTTCTGGCTGAGAGTTTGACTTCCTGAACTTAGAAATAAATTCATCAAATACAACATGAGGGCTTTCCTCCCCGCAAAGCGTCCGATGGTTAAAATCCTTGAAAGCTTTGCTGACCCTGGAGTATCCTAAGAAAACTCCTTGGTCTGACTCACTATCAAAGACCTTTAACTGGTCCTTTCAGTTATTGTGGATAAAGCATGTACAACCAAAAATATGTAAATGCGAAATAGAAGGTATTCTCTATTTCCATAGTTTGTGAGACGTCTTCATGTGCATCTGAGTCAATAAAGATTGGTCTGAGTATAATAGGGAGTGTCAGTAGCCTCAGCCTAGAACTTTAATGGTACACCTGAATCTGCGAGTAACGTCCAAGCTGCTTCTTTAAGCGTTATGTTTTTCCTTTCTGCAGAGGCGTACGTGCTGTTGAGGTTTCGTGTTCAATGCCTTCAGCTTCACAAAAATCTTTCACCATCGAGTTCAGAAACTTAGTTCCAAGATCTGAGCGTATCCTTTGGATCTTGATATCTTTCTCGATGCTCAACGGCTTCAGTAGTTTCAGCAGCTCAAGTTTGACGTCAGATTTATTGGTGATGAATATCACCCAAGTATATCTTGAATAGTCATCAATGAATACAAGAACATATTTCTTTCCTCTGATCATCACTGGATTGGCTGGCCCAAATAAGTCTATGTGCAGCAGCTGAAGAATTCCCTCTGTGGAAGGTGACGGAATCGGTGGATTGCTTGACTTTGATTGCTTCCCCTTCAGATATGCTTCACAGTTCTTATGTCTTTTGAATACTTCGTTGGGCAGTCCTCTGACTATAGCATCATGTGCTAGCTTGTTTATTGTCTTGCAGTTCAGATGGCTCAATCCTCTGTGCCACAACAATGTCGTTTTGTCATCTGACCTCGTATGTGCTAGCAGGCAAGCTTCAGGTTCAACGGTATTGCATTCAGCATAGTATATATTCCTTTGCCGCGATCCTGAGAAAACAGTTTTTTCCCGTAAATTTATCAAGAACATCACAAAAACCTGCAAAACAAAAACAGATTCAGGTACCCCTTGGGTTCAGCTTGCGTCCTTAATTGTTAGCTTTTAGGATCCAAACTTGTCTGACAGCCCTGATGGCTTCAGACTTCTTCTTGCCCTTGTTGTCAATAACCTTCTCCACTGAACTTAGAGTAGCTGACTTCTTAGTCTTTTGAGGTTCAGCTTTCTTCTTCTTCTGAACCTTAGGGCATTTGACTCCTGATGGAATTTGACGCCTGCGAGTTGGATTTCATGGAGGATATCTTTGAGGCGCTGAGGGCGTCAGGACTGAAAGGTTTTCTCTCTTGGAAGCCAACCTTCTTCCTCCCGAGACAAGTTTCAGAGTTATATCTAAACTCTAAACCCATAGACGGAGATATTAGGGGTCGGTTTATCATTCATCATGTCATAGACCCCGCCCGTGCTGACTCTGAGATCAAACAAATGTCTATCAGAGAAGCTCTTCAGCGGAGTTTTCAGCTACCCAGCACCGGCATCAATATCTTAGGCTACAAAGAAAATATGCTGGACGAGTACTTGGAAATATTCTGCGGTGAGCCCACGTCATTCAGGGTTGCCTTTCCAAAGAACGCGATGCTGCCTAAGTATAGAGCGCTGGCGTATGTAGTCACAAAGATCTTGACTAGCCAACCAGGATCATTCGATCAGGTGTCCAGACCTAAGCTACAAATGATGATGGCGATCTATGACAGAGCCCAAGTCAACTTGACAGAATTCTTCCTTAAAGAATTCATGACTCAGGCCGCGAAGTTTGATAACGCTACAAGCAATCTAACTGTCAAGGGCAAGCTTCTTTACGGGATGAAGTTGACAGTTATGATAGAAGTCTTTTGTGGTGCTGACCACCACGTCTATGCTGACAAGGGATACTTCAACCCTAAGAAGGTTAGATTCCACAGCAGGGCAACAACCCTTCAGTAAATTGGAGCAGGGCTTGCTGAGCCCAAGAAAGGTTCTAAGAAATCTTTTAGTCCGACCAAGAAGAGGTCGCCTCCCATGAGTGGTCAGAAGATACCCGTCAAAGAAGCAAAATACGGTCTTTAAGGCAGTAGTCGTCCCTCCGTTCAGACTGCGAGATGAGGGAGACTCTTCTGCGAAAACTGTCTCAGCTGAGAAGACTACATCGGCTGATAAGGGACAGACAGTGGAACAAGGGTCCGATGTTGAGCATGCTACTCCTACATATTCCACCTCTCAGCAGCATCTGGTCTGCTGAGAAAGAAATGACTCCGATAGAGGTTCAAGTATTAGAGCCCATTCCAGAGATATCGAGTCATTCTGACTTGGCCAGGCCAGGCTTCATATGCTGATCAGATTCCAGGAATGGTCAACCCTTAATAGACTGATCCAACACCATTCCTGTGAATAGCTACACGAAGAGGAGCTCATAATCCGCGAGAAGATAGGCTATTCAGAGCCTGCTGGCCATGCTGAATGACAGAGTCCCAACTTCAGTAGCCGCGCCTTCAGATGGGCCGACCCTGATGATCAGGACCCACACCATAATTCAGGCCCTGAGAAGCATGTTGAGGGATCTCAACTGGAGCAGGGTGCCCCACCCTCAACTGCTGAAATCCCACTCAGCATCCTCCCTCCAGTTCAGTCGGCGGCTGGTACCTCTCAGACCGCAGACCCAGTACATCTTCTGCTGGGGTTTGCATTCGAGGTACTGCCCAACCCTAAGACTCGACATTTAAAGACTGTAGCCAAGGCACTCAGAAGTCACGGCGCTCAGAACCGACTTCTGGCCAAAGCTGTCCACAAGACGTGGAAATAATCAACTCTGGCTCAGAGCGAGGAGATGAAGGAGCTCTGATCTTAAATTCAAAACACACCAGCTCCGAACTTCTCTACTATACTGACAGATGCTCTATCCACTCAGCGAGCCGAGTTCGAGAAGCAACAAGCACTGATGGAAGCTGCTTAGAAGAAACTTCTTGAAGATTTTAAAGCAGCCCAATCAGCCCATGCTGAATTCATCTCTTCAATGAGTCAGGCCTCAGAAAACTCAGACTCCAAAAACTTCAGAAGGCTCTTGAAGAGAAGATGGATAATAAGTTGCAAGCCATTCAGACCGTGGTGGAGTCTTCCCATAAGAAGTATGGAGATGAACTTACTGAAGAAAGGAATGAACTCCACGTCAGACTCGAGAAACTACAGGCATATTTAGATTAGCTAGCCATGGCATACGAAGGTCTGAACAAGAAAATTCTGGTACCTACCCTTGGCTCAGTTGATGATGTCATAAAGGGGGAAAGGCAAAGAATACTGAAGGCACCGAGGGGAACTAGATCAGTCAGGGGAGCACCTAGATGCCAATCCGCTCCTACTGAACCCCAAGGCACAGGTCAGGCCCAAGGTGTCTCAGCAGCAGGAGATGTAGAGTCTGTTGAGACCGGCCCAAGCGACTCAGGACCTAAATACTCAGCAACCCAGACTCCAAGTGAAATTATCAAGGAGGTTTCTGACTTTATAGAGGAGGATTCTGATGAGGAGTAAACTCCTCTGCCTCCTCTGGTGCCAGGTAAGGGGAAGAAAGTGTTGAAACTGCCATCCCCACCGAAGAAAGGAGCTAAGAGATTCATAAGCCCTGAGGAGAGAGCTCAAATCAAAGCTGATGAGAAGCTCGCCAGGGAGATTACTGAGGCAGAGGCTGCTAATAAGCCCTAGAAAGCTCATGCTAAGGGCAATACCAAGGTCCAAGGGGGAAGGAAGCCTGGAAGGAGGCCATCCCCCGAAAGATGAAAATCGGCGATGAGGCCGATAAGGAAAAAGAGAAGGAGCAGTAGCAGCAGCAGACTGGTCAGCAGGGTGGAACTAAGTCCAAATCTCAAACACCTGCTGAGTCAGAAGAAGAAGAAGAAGAGCATGTTCCGTCGTATGCCCCTTCTAAAGCACAAGATAATGAGATGAAAGAGATATGGGACGCGGTGGACAAGGCTTTAGACAGAGGTGTTGAAGCCAGACAAATCAGCGAAGCCAAAGAGAGGCTCAGGCTTGCCGACATTGAAGCATTAAGACTCTGGACAGAGAAAGAAGCAAGAGAGAGGTACCTGACAAAGCTGAAATTCCATATAAATATAGAAGAAGTAGGAAACCTACTGATCTCAAGACTTACAGATGGCCTAGAATTGACACATGGATGCCATGGGAGCGGACTCACAGGTGGGAAACTCTTAAAGCAGAATTTATCAAGAGGTATTTCATCTGGAGGTACTGGTCGGACATGCACAAAGCTACAACCTTTGATGAATGGCATCTGGTGAGCGACCCTGAAATCTATGCCAGAGTCCAGAAAGCCTTAGCTGAGAAGATAGATGTTAGAGTACCAATCCCTAGACCTCTGCCCCCTCCGCAGAAGCTCGATGGATCACTGCATGTTGGAGTCATAGAAGGAGAGGTCAGCAATGCGGTCATAGCCTTGAATCTTGATGAAGCTGATCCCGATGATGTGCTGAAGATACAGAAGCTCAGGAGAGATACTTTCAGAATGTATGGATTGCCGTTGCCTGAAGAGAAGTCAACAGATTTCAAAGCACGGATCCAGCAGTTTAGGAGATAGTTAGCTTCTCTATATCTTGTTTTTGTTTTCTAGAATAGCATGTGATGTATTGTACTGAATATTCTCTTATCTATAAAACATCATTGTTGTTCGACCCCAAAATACCTTATTTTCTTCATGGCCTTGTTTATTTATGCTTAACACTCAGAATCACCTAAGTGATTACTGACTCACACACTCACTGCTGATATTTGTGTCTATTTGTTTTTGCTTAGCTGATAGATATGTTTTCTTTAGAAGTTTGAGGGAACTTATTTTATGAGGTTTATTAAAGGGGGAAATTGTTGTTAGATTTCTGTATAAGTTCTGATATTTCTTCCCCGTACATTGCCTCAGTAGTATAGAACTTGATGAACTATTCCACTGATTCTACTTGTAATATTTGTAGGGAGTTTGTTTCTGACAGTTTGTAGTGTTAGGTTTTGGCATCATCAAATAGGGGGAAATTGTTGGCAGATGATTCAGTAGCCTAGTGCTCAGTAGATTTGAATGATCCCAAAACCCTACTTTGATTGATGAACCATTAAATTGTATTTGTTCTGTCTCTGTCTCTGAGAGTTTCAGACTCAGTAGACATCCTTCCTACATGGTTCAGGCGTTCAGTTCTGTCTGCTGATTCTTCAGTAGACTATCAGCCTCGGTACCATAAGAAGAAGACTCAGTAGTGTTGGACTCAGCAGGAGCTGCATACTGAAAGGAGTCAGTGGAACTCAGACTCGATCTTCAGTAGAGCTAGACTCAGCAGGAGTATGCTACTGAACATAGATCAGACTCAGCAACGGCCAGACAGTCTCCTGACTATTAGTAATCTTATAAGTCAAATCAGCAGAGTCATACGAGGTATAGAGAAGTCAGCTTCAGATCTGTCTTGAAGTCTGTTTGTCTCGCCAACTTTCATTAGCCTCGACAAATGGCAAGCAGCCAACTGTCTACTTTCTGATTAAAGCTGCAAGTCAACACTTTTCCGGAAATGGAGGGAAATGACTCTGCCACCATACTTTTAAAGAACCGTTAGCTACCCAAAAGAGAGAGACACATGGATCATCGTCTCCAACGGATCTTTCCATGCCTCTCATCTATAAATATAGGGAAGAATTCAAATCAAAGCTCAAGAATATCACGACACATACGAAGAACACACGAGCAATTACGAGCAACTCAGAATTGACTTAAAGCTTTCCGCAAGATCTTCAAAGAGCTATTCAAAGCGAAAGGCGACATACTTGCTCAAAGGGAACCGAGTTGAATCAAACTCTAAGCCTCTAGTATCCAAGTGACTGAATACAAACCCAGAGTTTATACTATACCGTTCATCGCTCTAGAAGCCACTTTCTCATTCCCTTCCCTCTAACCTAAGCTCAGTAGGCCATATCTATCGCTTAGATTGAAGGATTTCATCCATGAACTGTTCTTTATTGTAAAGAACTCCTTCATAGTTGGAGAGTTTGTCAAACACTTCAGTTTGATACCTTATAAATTGAGACTTGCTTAATAAAAATTTCAAGACCAGTGTTTGTCCAGTGCACAAACCGACTGAGACTGACTCAGTATAATAAAATAGCCTCCTGATCTTTTCGGGACAGTGGACGTAAGATTGTTGGATCCGAACCACTTTAAAATCGCTTGTGTTTTGTATGCTTTGTTTACTGTTGCATTGATTACTGTTCATACTGAAAATATCTTTCAAATCTTTCAAATGTGTTTCAGCAAAGCGTAAAAGACTGCACTAATATACTGAAACAGTTTTCCTAAAAACATTTTCTAACTCAATTGAATTGGGCCTACACATTTTCGCACTCTACTGAACGGTACTGAATTGTGACCTAAGTCAGCTAGCAGGCCTCGGTGAAGTCAATCACTCTGCCACGCAATTCAGAACAGCTTTTCTGGTCTACTGAACCTGTTCCTAAAAGGGACTGTTCGCGATTCAGTACGGCATCTTCCTGAAAGGGACTGTTCGCGTTTTAAGTTGAGAAAGTTTTCAGGTGTATTCAACCCCCTACACCTGACGTTTATCTCGGGACCAACAGAACCTGCTGCTAGTCCATCCAATAGCTCAACTAGAAAAGGTGGCAGAGCAACTGTGTGCTATAACTGCAAGAAAGAAGGATATTTCCAGTACGATTGTCCTGAGCTCTCAACTGCCCAACGAGCAGAACGGTAGGCCAGACGTGAGAAATTTGCCCGAAGAAGGCAAGCCTACACTGTCGGAGAGCAATCTGATGACTCAATTGAGGAAGATACTTTCATGTATTCATCTGAAGACGAAGTTGCATTTATCGCCATTGAGATCGGAGAAACAGAGCCTGAATCAACGACTGAATACTGTCTGATGGCCGGAGAAGAGGCTGAGGTAAATTCAAAACTTATTATAACCTCCTCTTCAAAGAGCACACACGACACGTGCTCAGCTATAGATGAACCTCTAGACATGGTGCAAGCATACGACGATCTACTAGAGGAGCAGATTAAGTTAAGTAGAGGGTTCAGCAGAACTATTCAGGAACTGGAACAGGTAAAGGCTGAAAATCAAAGAATTTCTTCTTATTGTTAGGTCTCTATTGATTAAGAGAATCTCGTTACGAGACTGAAGGAAGAGATTGAATCTCTTATGACTAAGTCTTAGTTTCAAGAAACTCAAATATCAGTTCTGACTAAGGACAATTCTGAGAAAGACACTAAGATAGCCAGACTCAGTCAGAAGCTCGCAGAGGTTGAGAAGGACTACGAATCACTTCGGAAAAGTGATGAAGTTTGGCGAGGACTGATGACTGAAAAATACCTGGGAGCCAAAGAGAAGTTGGAAAGCATGCTTAGAGCTCAAAGGCCATGAGTCATGAAAGAAAGACTTGGCTACACTCACGAAGCTTCCACCTCTACTTCAGAAGGCTCAGAAATGTTGGCTGATAGGTTCGTCAGAGGAAAAGTTTAGATCTCTGAACCAACAACTCAGGCGAAAAACAAACAGAAGATGATCGCACCTCAGCCGAGAAACAAGAAGCAATTGACCAAAGGTTCTAGTCCCAGAACACCACGATAATATTCAGGGGGAACTAAGAAGGTCAGGTGGGCAGAGCAGTACAGCAAGCCACTGTATGAGCATCCAACACAGTTTGGTTCGTACTATTATAAGCCCAGGGTAAGGAGGAGCACAAAGCCTCAGAAGGAGAAATCTCCTGAACCAAAAACTGCCAGAAAGTCAGTATCTCCAGGTCCAGTAGAGAAAAAGACTGACAAGGTTCAGAAAAAGAAGATGTCTGAGACTCCTAAGGTCGCAAGACAAATTTGGGTCGCGAAATCACCAACTAACGCTTAAGGACCCAAACTGAACCAAAGGGTACCTAAAAATGTTTCTATTTTGAAGGTGCATAAGGACCCTTGGATCGTGGATAACGGCTGCTCGAGACATATGACTTATCAGAAGAGCCTACTGATTAATTACGTACAAGAAGTTGGTCCCATAATTGAGTATGGTAACAACTCTAAAGGCTATACAAGGGGATATGGAACACTGAACATTGGGACCGCTTTAGTTCCAAGAGTAACATATGTTGAAGTCCTTCAACATAATCTCCTTTCTGTCATTCAGTTCTGTGATAATCTAAATAAAGTTATCTTTAACGCTGGTTTCTGTGATGTTGTTGACAAATCTATAAGGAAAACAGTGTTATCAGGCTCGTGGAAGAAGAACATCTACGTTGCTAACTGGAACACCGCTGAACCTGAGGCTTGCTTACTTGCACAGATGAAATCTAGTGATAAAACAGGATGGTTGTGGCACAAGAGGCTTAATCACCTGAACTTTAAGGCAATGAACAACCTAGCCAAGAACTCTAGAGTCAGAGGACTGCCCAATGATGCTTTTATCAAAGACAAAAATTGTGAGGCATGTTTGAAGGGAAAGCAGACAAAAAAAAGCAATCCACCAATTTCGTCGCCTTCCACTGATGGAATCCTTCAACTGCTCCACATGGACTTGTTTGGGCTAGTTTCTCCAGTGACCATAAGAGGCAAGAAGTATGCCCTCATCGTTATTGATGATTATTCGAGATATACGTGGGTCAACTTCATAGCCAACAAATCTGAAGTCAAGATTGAGCTACCAATACTGCTGAAGAAACTCAGTGTGGAAAAAGATATCAAGATTCAAAGAATTCGCTCAGATAGAGGGACATAATTTCTCAACTCATTCGTTAAAGAGTACTGCGATAAGGAGGGGATTCAGCACGAGAATTCAGCAGCTCGCACCCCTCAACAAAACGGACTTGTTGAACGGAAGAACATAACACTAAAAGAAGCAGCAAGAACGCTCCTTGCAGACTTTGGACTACCCTCAAAGTTCTGGGCTGATGCTACTGAATCCGCCTGTTACACTCAGAACCGCTCACTACTTATAAAGCAACACATGAAGACGCCATACGAATTGTGGAAAGGAAGAATTTCTTCTATCTCTCATTTTCATATCTTTTGCTGTCCTTGCTTTATCCAGAATAACGGGAAGGATCACTTAAAGATCTTTGATAGCATATCTGATCAAGGAGTATTCTTAGGATACTCTCAAGTCAGTAAAGCCTTTAGGGTCTTTAACTACCGGACCCTTTGCTTGGAGGAAAGCCGCCCTCATGTTATTTTTGATGAGTATGTTACTGCGGACAGGAAACCTAAGAAGACAAATCCTGAAGATGTCAGCAGCAAGCTACAGGATCTCACACTAAAGTACAAAGTTGAGAAGATCCAGCATTGTTGGTATGATGAGTCAGATGAAGAAGAAATCCAGACCCATCCCATAAGCACTGTAGCTGACTTGGTTGATTCTACTGAACATAATCAACATCAGGTAACAATGGTCGATGAGGAAGCCCCGGTGGTAACCGAGACTTCTACTGAGAATATAAACTCAGGGGAACGACTAATGTTCCTGAGCTAAATTCCCCTGAACTTGGAAACTCAGTAGATCCTAACCTTCTTACTGAATTACTTCAGTCACAGAACAACACTACTGAAATGCTTAACACTCCTGTTGACTGTATAGAAGTAATCACAGAAGAAGATGCCAAACTCAGACGTTCGTGGCTTGACGCTCACTCTTCTGATTTAATCATTGGAGATCCATCAGCAGCAGTAAGGACAAGATCCAGACTAAGTCAAGGAGAAAGTGCTCTCTACTCCTGCTTCTTGTCTACTGAAGACCTCAGACGATAGAGGATGCTCTCAACGATGCTGACTGGATCATTACCATGTAAGAGGAGCTGAACCAGTTTGTCCGATATGAAGTTTGGGAGCTTGTTGACAGACCTAGACATCAACATGTAATTGGTATTAAGTGGGTGTTCAAGAACAAGCGAGACGAAAACAACGTCATAGTAACAAACAAGGCTCGACTTGTTGCCAAGGGATACTATCAAGCAGAGGGAATAGACTTTGACGAAACGTTCGCACCAGTCGCCAGATTGGAAGGCATTCGTCTATTCCTAGCCTATGCAACCTATCAAAGATTCAAAGTATATCAAATGGATGTTAAGTCAGGGTTTCTGAATGGCGTACAGAAGGAAGAAGTCTACGTGGAACAACCGTCCGGCTTTCAGCAGGGGCATCAGGTGTACAAACTTCGGAAAGCTCAATATGGGTTAAAACAAGCACCCAGGGCTTGGTACGATACCCTATCAAACTTTCTTCTTCAGAAAGGTTTTCAGAAGGGGATAGTAGATAGCACTCTATTCAACATTAAGTCAGGCGATGACATTCTACTGGTGCAGATCTATGTCGAAGACATCATTTTTCGATTGAAGGAACGTGACTATATGTCAACAATTTGAGAAAATGATGAAGGAGAAGTTCGAGATGTCCATGATGGGGGAGATGAACTACTTCCTTGGATTTCAAGTGAAACAATCACCTGAAGGAATATTCATCAACCAAGCCAAGTATACTCGAGACCTCCAGAAAAGATTCGGTTGCGACTCAATCAAGCCAGTTAAGATCCCCATGAACATGAATTTTAAAATCGATCTTGACAAAGAGGGAGCTTATGTTAACTCTACTGATTATAAATCTATTATTGGTTCTTTATTATATTTAACAGCAAGCATACCTGACATAACTTATGTTGTAGGTGTATGCGTAAGATTTCAGACGATCCCAAGAAAAGTCATCTAGACTCAGCGAAGAAGATTCTACGATACTTGAAAGGAACACCTGACGCAGGGCTATGGTATCCTGCTGATGATAATCTGATTCTAACAGGTTATTCTGATGCTGATTATGTAGGATGGATGATAGATCGAAAGTTAACTTTCAGAGCATGTCAGTTTCTAGGCAGCAAGTTGATATCATGGTTTTCAAAGAAACAACATTCAGTGGCGACGTCCACTACTGAAGCTGAGTATATGGCTGCTGGAAGTTGCTGTGCCCAAATTCTTTTGCTTCGACAACAACTATGAGATTATGGAATTACTCAAGATGAAGTGCCCATCTACTGCGATTCCACCAGTGCAATTGTAATAACTCAGAATCCAGTTCTCCATACGAGATGCAAGCACGTGGACATTCGACACCACTTCATCCGAGATCATGTCGAGAAGAAGGATATCAGGATGGAGAAAATCTATGCTGACAAGCAAAGGGCAGGCATACTGAGCAAACTGCTAGTTGAGAACAGATTCAGAGAACTATCAGTCGAGCTAGGTCTACTGGATCCTACTGACTCGAATCAATAAGAAAGTTCAGTACGACAGGTCAGATGTCAAACTCAGTACTTGATTTAGTGGGGTGAATCATACAGTACAAAGTAAGGGGGAACATGGTACCTTCAGTACCACGAACATTCTCTTAAGTCGATTCGGTAAACAACTGATCGTAAAAGTTCAGCTGAAGAGGTTTGCGTATTTAGATTCTTTAATATTCTCAAAAGCATGCTCGCATTTAATAACTCAGTCGTTTGCATTCAGCGGCATGACTTGCATTTAATTCCCGCCATAAATTTTTTTTAAGGATTAAGTCAGTAGAAACCGTTTTCATTTAAAATGCCTTATCCTTTAATGTTGCCTGCAACGCATTTAATGCATGTCTTCTCACCTTACTCTAACTGCGCATATCATATGTGGGTCTAGTTTAGAGGCGGCTAAGTAATCATTCCTTTTATAAAATCAAATCTGAACCGTACCAGAAAAGCTTTATAAAATCTATACCTTTTGTCTCTGAACACGCTCTAGGCCATTTTCACATCTTAGAGCTTTCGATCATCCTCCTAATCTGCTACATTTTGTGCTTACATTGCTGCATACTGTGCTTACATATATCTCTTTAAAGCTCTTTGATTAAGGTAATTTTCTTATTTATCTGCAATCTCGATCTAACATACTCTATTTTCGAGTGCTAACACATTTTTTGCAGATTTCTGTTTCAATGGCATTCGTACCACCCCATCAAACATCGAGGAGATCATACTCTCCAGGGTTCAGTTTAAACCCACGATGGTTTTTCACCAAGCGGAGCTGCCATTTATGGAGCCAGTCTTCTCCGCCCTCGAAGCATCGGGATTGAAGCTTCTCCTCACGAAGCACCCAAAGGCATACCTGCCCCGACAAGTGGTCGAGTTCTTTTACAATCTGCGTTCTGTGGAGGATACAGACACAGAAGTAATCGTCATCGGTTATATGAGAGAGGTTTCCCCTCAGAAGTGGAAAGCAAGCCACACAGACCTCAGCGTGTTTGAGGCTTTGAAGTCAATATTTGAGTTGCCGGACAGCGGGATTTCTCCCGTTGGTTATAAGGAGAATGAGCGCAACCACTACATTCGCCGTTTCTGCGGACGTGACGACGTCTCTTTCATGTCCGCCCTACCGAAGAACCAACTCCTTCCGGAGTATTGGGGCCTCGCCTACATCGTCATCCATATTCAAACGAGCGCCACTGGGTCCTTTGATTAGCTATCTAAGCCTCGACTCCAGATCATGATGGCTATAGTAGATAGAGTCCAGGTGAACTGGGCGAGATTCCTCATGTCTGAGCTCAAGGCTCACACTCAGAAGTTTGCGGCCACAGAGTCAGGAGAGAGAAGACTCATTAGTGTGGGCAAACTCTTGTATGGGATGAAGGTGCCCATTCTTATTAAGGACTCCATGACCAATCACGCCTCATTTGCTGATATGAAGTATTTCGATCGCCAGCTGATAAAGTTCAAGACAAAATCAACGGCCGAAAAATCTATCGGACGTGGAGCTACTGAGCTCAAACGATCATCTAGTGATCTTCCTCCACGTGCCGATCAGCCAAAGAAAAAGAAGCTGACCAAGCCTGAAGCTTCTAAGGCTGCTTCCAAGCATGCTTCCCAACTGCCCCCTCAGGAGGAAGAACTACTGGACACTGATACTGGCATTAAGGGTGCCACCTTGAAAGACAAAGTTCAGCGGGTCAGTACTGAGGAGACACAGTCGGAAGAAGCTGATGAACCGGATGCTGAGGTTTCCTCAGAAGAATCGTCAACACTTCAGTTGAACCGTCTCTGTGGCATGGGAGAGGTTGCTGAACAAATTCCAGAGATTGCCCAGCATTAGGATTTAGTTGACATTGCGATAAGGGTGAGGACACAGATGCTGCTGTGATTCCTCAACTAGGATATACTTGCAGATATTATTCAGCAGCATTCTGCGCTGTCCTTACTGGCCGAGGAGCAGAGTATTCAGTCGGTGATCGGGTTTGGGGAACCCGCCGACATAGCCTCCTTCGAGGACCTACGCTTTGCCATGCTATATCTTTTTGAGCTCAGGTCCTCCCCGCAAGCCGCCAGAAGCCCATCGCCCGCTTTCTCATGATGATGATGGTGATGATGATCAGGCACCCAAGGATGCAGAATAGGGAGATTCTGCTGAGGGAAAGACTCCCAGCGAGAAGGGCGAATCACCACCTCCACCTCAAGAATCAGGTGACGCCCCTGTTGCTTCATCTTCCAGGAAGCAACAACTCGCTGCCTCTGAGTAGAGGCTCGGTACCTCTTCCTATCATATAAAACCGATAGGTAGCGTGTCCTCTAAGTACGTCAACCAAGCAATAAGGAAGCAAGGAGACAAGAATCGTCTCCTGGCCATGGATGTCCACCTTAAATGGGCACAATACACAAAGGCTCAGATGGAGAAGGTTGACGAACTGACTGGCGCAGTCAAGAAAGTCTCGGACGCTCCAACTCCCAATATTTAGGAGATCGTCGAGACTACGCTAGCAGCTCAGAAGGCGGACTTGGCCGCTCAATGCCAGCAGTTACTCGAAGCCCAGCAGAAGAAGTTCGCTGAACAACTGTCTGCGAGCCTGGCCACTATCCAGAAGACTATGGATGAGCGAAACAGGTTGGCCACCTCCAGTGTCTAGAATGCCATAGAAACTCAGGCGGCCGCCCTGAAGCTCATTCAGAAGGAGATGACGGACTCCCACGATGCATCGCTTCTCAAGCAACGAAATAAAGCAGAGGCCCAAATCCGCCAAATCTGCAAGGACGAGGAGGAGTACTGGGTCCCCTACTATGATGCAGTCGGGGATTTCAACACCAACTCAACATCTATCAAATCTGGTGTCTACAAAATTTAACGTGAAGTAGTAGCTATTAAAACTCTCTTGTCCTCGGCTGGTGATGATGCAGAAAAGGGGGAAGGAAGAGCTGAGCAGGTGGTGGCACAGTTTGTTGAGAGGGAAACAATTAAGGGGGAAAGTTCGGCTCAGGCTGGAACGAGCTCAGTCCCCACTCCCGAAGTCCAAATCCCTTCTGTCCAAATTCCATCAGAGGCTCAGCCCTCTGAAACTCAGCTGCCCGCGCAGGCCGGAGGATAGGGTGAAGGATCCTCGGCTCAGGCACAGCATATCAAAGAGGTTGCAAAGTTCGTCGATCAGGAAGATGAGCCCCTGCTGACTCAAAGGCCGGGAAGGAGAAAGCCACTAAAAGCACTATCCTCCTTCCCCTATGCCCAAATTCAAATCTTGAGAAGAGCAGGAGGAACACGATAAGAGAGTGGCTCAGCAACTCCAAGATCAGATCGACTATGAGATTAGAATGGAGGAAGAGGCTCAGAAGAAGAAGAAGAAGAAAAGGGTTCCTATGTCCAGGACGTCGAAGAGTCAGGAAAAGTTGATAATAGCTCAGCGGAAGAAAGCGCAGCAATCTGTTGCTCCAGAGCCTACTGAAGACTCAGAGATGGACACATTAACCCCTGCTCAGAGGATGAAGAATCTTCCTAAGCTTACACCTGAGAAGGAGGCAGAGGACAAAGCGACATGGGATGTTGTGCAGCAATGGTTGAACCTCAGTACGAGGGACAAAAGAGCTGCAGCATTGAGAGAGAAGAAGAGGCAAGAGGATCTAGCCAAGATTATTGAGCTTACTGAACAAATTGCCAGAGAGCTAATCCTCGATCAGAGCAAACAGATACCCAGGACTTCCAAATTCTTCCGGCATAGTGCTCAAAAGCCTCATCTCAAGAAGACTCCGTACCGCCGCGTAGACAAATGGATTCCATGGAATCTGAATGAAGTATGGGAGGAGCTGAAGATAGAATTCATCAAAGCATTTTACGTGTCGCAATGCTATCTTGCTGAAGGTTCCTATATCAGTACGACACGTGGGTCGAGCTCTTTGATCAGTTCCTATATCAGTACGACGCGAACTTCAGAGCGCAGATCAAGCTTCTATTATTCAAGGAAAAGCTGCCCTTCACTGCTCCTACCTACCGACAGTTGAGTCCTCCTATGACAACCCAAGGTGTCATCTGCACAAAGGAGATAGAAGAGTAAGTGGAGACTGCTGCCCGTCGCAACGATCTAGATCTTATGCAGACAGATGATCTCATCCACATCCGAGCCCTCAGAGAGAAAATCTAGAAATCTTATAGGTTGGATGCTCCTGCTACTAAGTCTGTGGATTTCAAGGCGAAGATTAAGAAGTTCAGACGCTAGTAGTATTTCTTGTATCTTCTGTGTATAGCATTAGCTGATGTAATCTCTCTTCCATATATAATATCAGTTTTTGCTCGGCCAGACAACTACTCATTGTCTTGTGGCTATGTTTTTTGGTGTATCACTCCTGATCACTGAAGTGATCTGACACATACTCACATTACCTGTCTTTCTTATGATATGCCTATCTTTTATCTGCTGATTACCATGCTATCACTGCTTAGTTTTTACTGAATTCTCTTGGGTCAGTAGTTTAGTACTTATTGGTTTTGGCATCATCAATTAGGGGGAACTATTTGGGTTATGAGTCAGTGATTGTTTAGATCATTGCTTAGGGGGTACTTCGAACTTACATCAGTAGTTCATGTACTTAGGACTTATAGGCTAGACTGTTCTTATTTTCGTTATCTGTTTTGTCTAAGTCCTGTAAGGGGTATTTGTTGGTCTGAAGTTCAGTAGGAAGTTAAATTCCAGAACGCCATATCATCAGTCTGTAAGAGCTCGTGTCCTCAGGTCTCCAGCTGACCGTCATCAGTAGAAGATCCCCATCAGCTGACCTCCAGCGAAGACACAGTATGAAGAGCTTAGTACCTTTAGAGTCTCCAACTGACTGCTCTCAGTAGAAGACTTTCATCAGCCGACTGAGATGAAGAAGTCAGTACGATCGTTCCAGATCTACTGTATCCCACAGGAAACGACTGCCCGACTTTTACTGTCATTCGAAAGTCAGCAGAGGATCATACGAGGATGAGTGAGAGACAACTCAGATGAAGAGTGATGCCTGACAAGTCTCACCTACCACAAACCTAGACCAATGAGAAGCAACCTAAGCCTTACCTGCCCTGACACTAAAGGTGCTCTCATGTATAGTAACCAACCACTCTGCGATGCTACTTCGAAAGTTATGGCCGCTTTCCTTATACGTTTATGACACGTGGCATCGTCTTCTCCAATGGACAAATACCTGGGTCACGACTATAAATAGAGAACTATTTCCGAGCTCAACGCACGGGATATCAAAAGGGAATACACGCTCACAGTTTTCAAACTCTCTAGCGCATTCACAACGATCCAGCGAAGAACTTGCTTAGTTGAATATTTGTAGTTCTTCTCTCTAGAGTTTCTTTAGTTCCCTCTTCTCTATCTAAGCTCAACTGTTACATCTATAGCTTAGAACCTTCGAAGGAGTTCGCTTTCTGTGGATCGTTCTTATTGTCAGAACTCCTTCATAGTTGGAGAAAATTCCCTCCCCTTCAAACTTCGGTTTTATTTGTAAAGTTGCTAAAGACTATAACTTAGAAGGGTCTGTCCAGCGCACAAATACCATGCTGAGGCTTGCTCAGGTTAATCAACAAGAACTTCTGTTCAGCAGGACAGTGGACATAGGATCTTGCGTATCCGAACCACGTTAAAAATTACTTGTGTTATTTACTGTTTTATTGCATCGTTCTCAAACCGATTTACAAACTCATACTTTGCATAAAATGTATTTAAAAGTGCACCAGCCAAAACAGATTTGGTTTGCGAAAACACGTTTTCAAATCGAGATGAAGTCTATCGGGCCCTACACTTATCCGCACTAAACTCTCCGACTAAGTTCATAATACTGACAAAAGTCAGTAGGACAGACTCAGTAGTTGAGCCACTCTAACCCGCGATCAGAAGATTACTATTTGGCATTGCTCATCAGTCGCACTCTACAGCTCAGCTGTCCTTCGCGTTTGAGGAAAAACTTGTAATCAAGTGTATTCACCCCCCCCCCCTCTACACCTGATACTCGTCTCCGGACCAACAGTATCTTTCAAATTTGAGATGGCCATTTTTTCTGTAGTTTTTGACACGTGGCTAGGTTCTTTCCAATTGATCTTTTCATGACTCAAGACTATAAATAGAGATCGATCATCAAGCGTTGAACATACCGTGAACATCAAGTATTCACGCACTCAAAGAAAATTCAACAAAGAATTTTTCCATAGATAGACACCTTAAACAGATCTTCACTCTAGAGGATTCTAGTTTCCATTCCCTATTCTAAGCTCACCTTGTTAGATTAAAAGCTTAGATATCGAAAGAGTTCATATTTTGAGATGTTCTAATTGTAAGAACTCCTTTCTTAGTTAGAGAATCTCAAACCTTGTGTTTGAACCCTTTCAAAGTCGCTAGGAATATAACTAGCAATCTGTCTAGTGAATAGACCGACTAAGACTTGCTCAGTTTAATTAATTCAAGACCTCCTGATAATTCAAGATAGTGGACATAGGATCTTACGTATCTAAACCACTTTAAAAATTGTTTGTTCCATTTACTATTCTATTAGTTAATTGTTCATCGTGCATAAAATTGATTTGAAAATTTAGAAGTTCGGATTTTCAGTAAAACCTGAATATACGCACAAGCATAACTGAATTGTTTTAGTAAAAACGCTATTCATAAAGAGAATATAAAATCAGGCCTACACATTCCGCACAACTTCTAATACTGTGTTTACTGTACATTGACTAAAGTCAGTAGACGGTGTTTACTATCTTGAACGTCTCTGCCCATATAATCAGAACGCTAATTTGGCGAGTTGAATTATTCTGCAAGCAGATTCAGTAAAAGACTAAGTTTTGCATTTGAGTTTAAACTTGGACTCAAGTGTATTAACTCTCCCCCCCCCCTTTCACCTGAAGACTCGTCCCTGGACCAACATAATAACATAATATAGTAACCTTTGATGTTGATTCTTGTGATATCTTATATAAATTTAAAGGGAAAATAGTGTTATCAGGATCTCAGATGAAATATATATATATATATTTTGCTGAATTGAATACAGTTGAACTTGAAGCTTGCTTGCTCACAAAGACTGACAATCGAACTTGATGGCTATGGCAAAGAGGCTTAGTCATCTCAACTTCAAACAGTGAACAAGATAGTAAGGAAAAAAGAACAGTGTGAATCTTGTCTAAAGGGAAAGAATGTAAGTTAGGAAATCCACCTATTACGTCACCTTCCACTATCTTGTCTGAAGTGGAATCCATTATCTTCTTATGGATTTATTTGGGATAGTCTCTCTCGTGACGTACAGATAAAAGAAATATGATCTTGTAGTCGTTGATGACCATTCAAGATAAACATGGGGGATCTTCATCGCCAACAAATCTGACGTCAAAACTACATTGCCAAAACTAATAAAAAGACCTATGTCGAAAAGACATCAAAATCAGAAGACCCGTTCAGATAGAGGATCTGAGTTTTAAACTCGATGGTTAATGAGTACTATGAAAATGATGGAATTGAACATGAGACGTGTTGGGAGATGATTCAGTAGCTCCTAAAATTGTTGGGAGATAACTCAGTAGCCTAGTGCTCAGTAGATTTGAAGATCCCAAAACCCTATTTTGACTGATGAACCATTCCGTTGTAATTGTTGTTCTGTCTATGAGAGTTTCAGACTCAGTAGACACTCTTCAATATAGTTTAGGCACTCAGTTTTGTCTGTTGGTTCTTCAGCAGTATATCAGCTTCAGTATCATAAGAAGAAGGCTCAGTAGTACTGGACTCAGCAGGAGCAATATACTGAAAGGAGTCAGTGGAACTGAACTCAGCAGGAGTAGTTCACTGAACTCGGAGTTGATCTTTAGTAGAGCTGAACTCAGTAGAGTATACTACTGAACATAGATCAGACTCAGCAGCGGCTAGACAGTCTTCTGACTGTCAGGATATCTCATAAGTCAAATCAGTAGAGTCATACGAGGTATAGAGAAGTCAGCTTCAGATCCACCTCGAAGTCTGTTTGTCTCACCTACCTTCTTCAGCCTCGACCAATGACGACGATCCATGTGTCTCTGCTCTATAAATAGAGGGAAGATTTCAAATTGAAGCTTACCTAGAAAATGAAGAACACACAAGCATTCACGAGCAACTCAGAAACGACTTAAGCTTTCCGCAAGACCTTCATAGAGTAATCTCCAGCGAAAGGCGACATACTTGCTCATAGGGAACCAAGCTGAATCAGATCATAAAGCCTCTAGTATCCAAGCGACTGAATACAAACCCAAAGTCTATACTTAACCGTTCGTCGCTCTAGAAGCCACTTTCTCATTCCCTTTCCCTCTATCCTAAACTCAGCAGACTATATCTATAGCTTAGAATGAAGGAGTTCATCTTTGAACTGATCCTTATTGTAAAGGACTCCTTCATAAATGGAGAGTTTGTCAAACACTTAAGTTTGATATCTTGTAAACAGAGACTTGCTCAGTATAAATCTCAAGACCAGTGTTTGTCCAGTGCACAAACCGACTAAGACTAACTTATTATAATAAAATAGCCTCCTGATCTTTTTGGGACAGGGGACGTAAGATTGTTGGATCCGAACCACTTTAAAATTGCTTGTGTTTTGTGTTTTTACTGTTGCATTGATTACTGTTCATTCAGAAAATATCTTTTAAAATCATTTAACTGAGTTTCAGCTAAGCTTAACAGACTGCACTAATATACTGAAACTATTTTCTTAAAAACGTTTCTAACACAACCTGAATTTGGGCCTACACATTTCCGCACTATACTGAACTTCAGCTGAACGGTACTGAATTCTGACCTATATCAGCTAGCAGGCCTTAGTGAAGTCAGTCACTCTGCCACGCGATTCAGAACAGCATATTTGGTCATCTGAACTTGTTCAGTACGGCATCCTCCTGAAAAGGATTGTTCGCGTTTTAAGTTGAGAAATTGTTTTTAGGTGTATTCACCCCCCCCCCGCGCCCCCCTCTACACCTGAACGTTTAATCTTGGGACCAACAATTGGTATCAGAGCAGGAGTTCTCTAATACTCTTATTTTCTGAAAGGTTTTCACTGCATATCATTCTTCATTCATATCACAACTTTCAAAGTCTGATATGTCAGGAATCAGGATGGCACCCATGTTCTCAGTAGAAAACTACGGGGTATGGCGAGTCAGAATGGAGGCACATCTGACTTCCCTCCACGACAGCATGACAGAGGTACTGGAGGACGGACCTATCGTTCCCATGATTGATAGTGTCGAAACTCAAGACCCAGCACAAGGTGGTGGAATGGTGACTGGGAAGAAGATCCCCAAAGATATAAGTCTCTTCACCCCTGAGGAGAAGAAGCTTCACAACTTAGACCAGGTCGCCAAAAATGCCATACTGACCACCCTGAGTGATTCTTATCTCGGGAGAGTTCAGGACTGTAAGTCCGTGAAAGAACTCTGGGATGCTCTAGCGCTACTGAGTCGGGCGACTCAGAAGATCAAAGTGAACAAACTGGCGCTGGAACTTCAGAAGCTGGAGAGACTGTCTAACGTCAGATTTACGGATCTAATGAACACCATCAACGGGCTTGGGAAGACGTTCTCCAATTGAGAAATGAATCTCAAGATATTGAGAGCACTGCCAGACGGACATTGGACTCCATTTGCTACTTTACTGAGACATTCTGACTTATATATTGTTTCTCTTGATCATATCTTTTCAGAACTAAAAGTTGAGGAGTTCGACTTCGGTCTACCCCAAAGGAAGCAGCGAGCTGAAGCTGACACCCAAATCGACCATGCTTTCAAAGCATCAGTCAGCACAGCGGCTCCAGCATCTAGCAAGGCTGAACTTTCACTCAGAGACATACAAGAAACCTGGCTAAGAAATACGCACTGCTTTCCGTGAAGTATCAGAAGGAGAAGGAGACACGCAGAAAACTCTCTAAAGTCGTCAGAGACTCCAATGGCAAGTCTGAATATACACCCAAGCGCACTCCTGACTCGCATACTTCTGATTGCAGGAAACAGGAAGACTCAGCTTAATCGAAAGATAACGAGAGCAGAGAAAAGGGAGTCAACACCTGCTACAACAGTAAAAAGCCACTGTCCTGAGCTCAGTACTGCTAAGAGAGCAGCACGCAAAGCTCGAAGGGAGAAATTCATCAAGAAGCGTCAAGCATATATAGTTGGTGAACTCTCAAACGACTTAGATGAAGTCGATTCCATCATGGATTCATCAGATGATGAAGCGGCATTCATGGCCGTAGAGCTTGAAGAAGATGCTGAAAAGTGTCTTATGGCAGGAGAAGAGGATGAGGTAAACTCTCACGCTCCATTTAACTCCTCTTCACACTGCACACACGATACTATTTCAGGTGCGGATGAGAATCTGGTCGTCTCGATCGCCTACGAAGAACTTTTAGACGAGCAGATTCAGATGAGCCTGCAGCTCAGTAAGACTCTTTAGGAATTGGATACCCTGAAAGTGGAGAATCAGAGACTTTCTCAGGAGAGTCAGGTTGCTACTAAGTCAGAAGGACTTGTGTTGAGACTCAAGGAGGAGATAAACTCTTTGATGGCCAAGTCTCAGCATTAAGAAGATCAGATCTCAGTACTGACCAATGACTTGACTCAAAAAGATACTGAATTGAGTCTACTGAAGCAAGAGTTGTTAGGACTTCAGACCGAGCATGAAACGCTTCAGAAAAGTGATGATGTCTGGAGGAATCTGATGATAGACCGGTACATGGGCGCTGAAAAAAAGCTTGAGGGCATGCTAGCTAGCAACAAGCCTAAGCACTGCAAGGAGGGACTTGGATTCAGTCATGGAGCGTCCTCATCTGCCCCCGTACGCTCAGAGAATCGGCTAGCTGATAGATTTGAATAATGGGAGACCATCAACGCTGAAATTCTGAACCCCTAGCCAAGAACAAACAGAAGATGAAGGCACCTCATCCCAGCTATCAGCATTCTGACAAGAAGATTAGCTCAAAATATCCCCAGTTAAGTCAAGAGGGAACCTGCAGAGTTAAATAGGCTGATCAGAATGGATCTCCACAGCTGACACATCCAGCTCAGTATGGGTCATATTATTATGATCCTATAGTCAAGAGAGGACCTAAAAGTTAGAAGAAGAAGAAGAAGAAGAAATCCGTACAGAAGGCAAAGGTCAGCAGTCCACCAATTCAGAATATCAGGACTCCTGAACTTGTGAAGCCTCAGAAGTTAGCATTGACCAGTCCAGTGGTCAAGTATGTTGATCAAAGTGGAAAGAAACTGTCTGAGACCACCAGGGTCGTGAGACAGATCTGGGTTTCCAAAACTAACATCTAAGGGCACAAAATCAAAAATAAAGGGTACCTGAATATAATTCTGTTTTACAGGTGCACAGGGACCCTTGGTATGTGGACAGCGGATGCTCAAGACATATGACATACCAGAAGGATCTACTGAAGAATTATACTACTGAAGAAGGACCCAGAATCGAGTTTGGAGACAACGCGAAAGGATATACCAGAGGATATGGAACACTCAGCATTGGAACCGCTACAGTTCCAAGAGTATCATATGTTGAAGGACTTCAGCATAATCTTCTCTCTATTAGTCAATTTTGTAATAACTCAAATAAAGTGATTTTTTACGGTGGTTTCTGTGATGTCATTGATAAATCTATAGGGAAAACAGTGTTATCAGGTTCGCGTAAAAAGAATAACTACGTAGCTGACTGGAACTCAGTTAAACTTAAAGCTTGTTTGTTGGCGAAGAACGACAACAGAACGGGGTGGCTCTAGTGCAGAAGACTCACCCATCTCAACTTCAAGACGCTCAACATGCTGGCTAGGAACTCTCTAGCAAGAGGAGTGCCGAATGAAGTATTCAGCAAAGACACTCAGTGTGAAGCATGTCTGAAGGACAAGCAAACAAAGAAACAAAATCCACCTGTAACATCGCCTTCCACTGATGGAATCCTTCAGCTACTACATATGGATTTATTCGGTCCAGTCTCTTTGGAGATGATCAAAGGCATAAAGTATGCTTTAGTGGTCATTGATGACTACTCGAGCTACACATGAGTCATATTTATTGCCAACAAGTCTAACGTCAAAAAAAAGTTACCTACGCTTCTGAAAAAGCTCAGTGCCGAGAAGAACACCAAGATTATAAAGATACATTCAGCCAGAGGAACTGAGTTCCTGAATTCAATGGTGGAGGAGTTCTGCAAAGCTGAAGGCATAGAGCATGAGACGTCTGTCGCGCGCACGCCTCAACAAAATGGGGTTTCTGAAAGGAAGAATAGAACACTCAAAGAAGCAGCAAGAACCCTACTCGCAGACTCAGGACTCCCAACCAAATATTGGGTAGAAGCAACTGACATTGCATGTTACACTCAGACAGATCTCTACTGACTAAGCAGCATAAGAAGACACCATATGAACTATGGAACGGAAGGAAGCCTTTCATATCTTATTTCCATATTTTTGGGTGTTCGTGCTTTATCCGCAATAATGGGAAGGATCAGTTAAAGACTTTTGATAGCAAGTCAGACCAGGGATTCTTCTTAGGATACTCCCGGGTCAGCAAAGCCTTCAGAGTTTTAACTACCGGACCCTTTACGTGGAGGAAACCCCTCATGTAATTTTTAATTTGCTACTGAAGACAGGAGCAGGAACTCTAAATCAGAATCTGAGGACATCAGTAAGAACCTACAAGATCTGAGCCTAAAATATAAAGTTGAAAAGATCCAGTTGTGTTGGGATGATGATTCAGAAGAGGAAAATGAAGATAAGACAACTGAATCTCAGCCAGCAGCAGAAGTAGCTGAACAGATTGACTCTTCTGAACAAAGTCAATCTCAAGTAACTTAGGTCGATGAAGAAACTCAAGTGGTAACTGAGACCTCTACTGAGAATAATAATTCAGGGGGAACGAATGAAGTTCCTGAGCTAAATGCCCCTGAACCTGGTGACTCAGTAGACCCAACTCTCGTAACTGAATTGCTTCAATCTCAGAATAGTACAACTGAAATACTTAATTCACCTACTATCTGTGTTGAACAAGTTTCAGATGAAGAGTTGAAACATCGTCGGTCGTGGCTGGACGCTCACACTTCTTACTTGATTATAGGAGATCCTTCAGCAAGCGTAAAGACAAGATCCAGATTTTGTCAGGGAGAAAGCGCATTATATTCCTGCTTCTTGTCTACTGAAGAACCTAGATCAGTTGAGAACGCACTCAAGGATGCTGATTGGATCATAGCTATGCAGGAGGAGCTGAACTATTCCACGAGAAATGAAGTATGGGAGCTTGTTGACAGACCCCGGCATCAACATGTGATTGGAACTAAATGGGTCTTCAAGAACAAGTGAGATGAAAACAACGTTATAGTAAGGAACAAAGCAATACTCATGGCTAAAGGCTACTGTCAAGCCGAAGGGATAGATTTCGACGAAACTTTCGCTCCAGTTGCAAGATTGGAGGCAATCAGACTATTCCTAGCCTAAGCAACACATCAGTGATTCAGAGTTTATCAAATGGATGTGAAGTATGCATTCCTGAACGGCGTGCTGAAAGAAGAAGTCTATGTAGAACAGCCTCCCAGCTTTCAGCAAGGACATCAGGTCTACAGACTCAGAAAGGCTCTGTACGGGTTAAAACAAGCACCAGGGCTTGGTACGATACCTTATCTGAGTTTCTTCTTTAGAAAGGTTTTCATAAGGGCATAGTAGACCGCACATTATTCAGCATTCAACTGGAAGATGACATCCTACTTGTGCAGATCTACGTAGATGACATAATTTTCGGATCGAAGAACGTCATCATGTGTCAACAATTTGAGAAAATGATGAAGGATAAGTTTGAGATGTCAATGATGGGAGAGATTAATTATTTCCTTGGCTTTCAAGTCAAACAATCTGAGAAGGGAACATTCATCAATCAAGGCAAATACACAAGAGACCTCATCAAGAAGTTCTATTGCACATCCGGCAAACTAATCAAGATCTCGATGAACACGAATATAAAAAATTGATCTTGACAAAGAGGGAGTATCATTAGACCATACTGAATTTCGTGCTATTATTGGTTCATTATTATATCTAACTGCTACGCGACCTGACATAACTTATGTTGTAGGTGTCTGCGCTCGATTTCAAGTGAATCCCAAGCATAGTCACATGGACTCAGCAAAGAAGATTCTCCGCTATCTCAGAGGAACACCTGACATGGGTTTATGTTATCCAACAGATGATAATACTGAACTAACTGGTTATTCTGATGCTGACTATGCAGGATGTAGAATTGACCGAAAATCAACTTCTGGAACTTGTCAGTTCCTTGGCAGTAAGCTAATTTCGTGGTTTTGATAGAAACAACATTCAGTAGCGACGTTAACTACTGAAGCTGAATATATGGCTGTTGGATGTTGCTGCGCCCAAATCCTTTGGCTGAGACAGCAGATACGCGACTATGATGTCATTCAGAATGAAGTGCCGATCTTCTGCGACAGCTCTAGTGTGATTGCAATCACTCAGAACTTTGTACTTCATACTAGATGCAAGCACGTGGACATCAGACACCACTTCATTCGGGATCATGTCGAAAAGAAGGATATCAGGATGGAGAAGATCCATACTGGCCGTCAAAGGGCAAATATTCTGACCAAGCCTCTAGCTGAAGCCAGATTCAGAGAACTTTCAGTAGAGCTAGGTTTGCTGGACCCTACAGACTCCAGTCAGTAAGAGAATTCAGGAGAGGAGCATTCAGCAAGGGGGAATGTTCACTCTCAGTACTGAACTAATACAGTACATAGAGACTCAGCAACCATCTACACGAGGTATCAGCTGACTACGATGTTCAGCTGACGGATTGCATATCTCTACTCAGTAGCCAATGAAATAGTATGTGTATTAATGATTCAGATTCAGCTTCGTATTCATTGCCTTAGAAAATGTCATTTAATATAACGGTTTACATTTAATACACGACATTCTACGTAACGTTATGTTGAACTCTGCGGCGCATTAAATACATGTTTAATCAAGTTACTTCTTTGGCTAAATATAGCTATAATTTGACTTAGGCGGCTAAATTGATCATTGCCTATTTTATAACATTAAATCCCAGTCTCCGTCTCATAAAGCAGATTTGAACTGAACCGTGGATTAATAAATGTTCATCTTCTTTACCATATAAAAACACGTTCAAAGTTTAGAAACCGCCATTTTACTCTGCAAAAATTTCACAACCCTATAATTTCTGAGAAAGCGCTCGTTTACTTGCATACTTTTATTCCAATCTCTCAGAAACATCTTTGGTAAATCTTAATCATTATTCACTATCGTATATGTTTATGATAATATTTTTCTCTCGATACTGATATCTTTTCTCTGCAGATTATAAACCATGGCAGGAAGGGACATTAGTGTTCCGCTTGATATGAAGGAGATCCTCGAGTTGGATCGAGTTTGGTGTGAGCCGATGATGGAATTCGATGCTTGCGACCTTGATTTTATGGAGGAGATATTTGACGCGCTGAGGGGATCAGGGCTGGAGGCATTTCTTTCTAGGAAGCCATCATACTTCCTTCCACGTCAGATAATTGAGTTGTATATGAACTCAGAATCACTAGAAGGCGATATCAGATGTCGCTTTGTTACTCATCAAATTGGAGACCCCGCCCGTGTTATGCCAGAGATCAAGCTGATGTCAATCAAGGAAGCTCTTCAGCAAAGCTTTCAGCTTCCGAGCGAGGGATTCAACACAGTGGGCTATAAAGATGACATCAAGGACGAGTACTTGAAAATATTCTGCGGGAAGCCTACCACCTTCAGAGCCGCCTTCCCAAAGAATGTTATGCTTCCGAAGTTCAGAGACTTAGCTTATATCGTCACTCATATACTGACGAGTCAGGCTGGGTCATTTGACCAAGTATCAAGGCCAAGGATTCAGATGATGATGGTCATCTACGATCAAGAGAATATTAATTGGACAGAGTTCTTCCTAAAGGAGTTCATGACTCAGGCAGCCAAATTTGATCGATCCACCAACTGCCTAGCTGTGAAGGGAAAACTCCTCTACGGACTAAAGCTCTCCGTGATGATAGAGGACCTATGTGGAGCTGACCACGTAGTCTACGCTAACAACATGTACTTCAATCCGAAGAAGGTGAGGTTCAAGAGTAGGGCAGCGGCCTTACAGCAGATTGGCTCAGGGCCTGCTGAGCCCAAGCCAAGCTCTCAAAAGACCTCAACTCCATCAAAGAAAAGGTCACCTCCCAAGGCAGCTCAGAAGACACCGACCAAGAAGCTGAAGAAGGTCAGTGACGCTGTTGTTATACCTCCTCTACAACTCAGAGACGAGGTTGAGTCCTCTGAAAAGACAGTGTCAGTGGAGAAGGCTGTCTCCACTGAACAAGGTGAAGCAGTGGACCAAGGGGTAGAAGCTGATCCTGTCTCTCCGACTCAGATCCCCTTGGATATCCCACCACTCAGCAGCATCCAATCTGCTGAAAAATAATCGTCTCCGATAGAAGTTGAGGATTCGGAGACTGCGTCAGAGTCAGAGTCAATTGGGATGGAGGCTTCAGTGTTACAATCTAGAGCCTCCCGAGAAGTGTCAGAAGCAATCCCCGATAGCCAGCTATTTAGACTTGATTATATTGGCAAGGCAGGCCAGGCTCCATACTCTGATTCGGTTCCAGGCGTGGTCAACACTGAATAGGTTGATCCAGCACTACTCCTGCGAACAACTCCATGAGGAGGAGTTATTAATCCGGGACATGATAGGCTACTTCGAGCCTGTTGACATCTGATCCCTGGAGGATCTGAGGGCGGCCTTGCTCACTCTGCTGAACGACCGTCTACCCACTTCTGCGGGTGCTCCCTCAGATAGGTCTGATAATGACAATCAGGACCCGCCCTGTGATTCAGGCCCCGAGAAGCCTTATGAGGGAACTCAACTGGAGGAGTATGCTCCAACTACAACTGCTGAACCACCTCTCAGCATTATCCCTCCAGGCCAATCGGCGGCTGGTACCTCTAAGTCGGCGGACCCAGTTCAGCTGTTACTGGGGTCTGCATTTGAGGTAGCGCCCAGCCCGAGGAGCCGACAATCGAAGATAGTGGCAAGGGACCTTAGGAGTCAATGTGCTCAGAACTGACTCCTTGCCCGCGCCGTCTACAAGATGTGGAAGCAGTCCACTCAGGCTCAGAGTGCGGAGATTAAGGGGCTCAGAACGACGATTCAGAACACTCCAGCCCCTGACTTCTCTACTATATTGACTGATGCACTAGCCACTCAAATAGCCAAATTTGAAGAGCAACAGAAGCTGATGGAAGCTGCAAAGGCTAAACTTCTTGAAGAATATAACGCAGCCCAGTCAGCTCATACTGCATCCATATCTTCCCTGACTCAGGCCTCAAAGCTCACACTCCAGACCATTCAGAAGGCCGTGGAAGATAAAATGGATCAGAAGTTGAACTCTATTCAAACTGTGGTGGAGACCTCTCAGAAGAAATACAGCGAAGAACTCACAGATGAGAGGAATGAACTCTACGAGAGGCTTGTCAAACTGCAGGATGCTTTAGATAAGCTTGCCTCAGCCTATACCAGTCTAGATAAGAAGGTACAGACACCTACCCTTGGCCTATTTGTTGATGCCAAAAAGGGGGAAGGTAAAGAAAAGGTACCTAGAGCGCCAAAGGGAATCAAGACAGTGGCAGGAGCAACTCAGACTCAACAATCAGCTCCCATTGCTCAGCAAGTTCAGGGTGAAGCCCAAGGTGTCTCAGCAGCAGGGGCTGTGGTGCCTGCTGAGACCGGCCCAAGTAGCTCAAGACCTAAAGAGTCAGCTACTCAAACTCCTAGTGACATTATTATGGAGGTTGCTGAGTATGCAGAGGAGGACTGTGAAGGGGAAGAAGTCCCTCTACCTCCTCCAATTTAGGAGAAAGGGAAGAAGATACTGAAGCTCCCTACTCCACCTAAAAAGAAAGGAACTAAGAGGTTCATATCTCGTGAGGAAGAGGCTCAGATTGCAATTGATGAAAAGCTGGCAAGGGAGATAGCCGAGGCAGAGGCTGCAAATAAGCCAAAGAAACAGCCTGCCAAAGGCAGAACCAAAGTTCAGAGGGGAAGGAAGCCTGGGACAAGGCTACCCCCGAGGAATCTGAAGCTCAGCGATGAAGCTGACAAGGAGAAGGAAGGAGAACAGTTGCAGAAGCAGCAAAATGGTCAGCAGGGCACTTCTAAATCAAAATCTTCAACACCTGCTGACTCAGAAGAAGATCAAGAGCACGTTCTATCCTATGTCCCTTGTAAGGCTCAAGAGCAAGAGATGAAAGGAATCTGGGATCAGATGGAGAGGTACTTAGACAGAGGAGCTGAAGCTAGACTGATTAGTGAAGCAAGGGAAAGGCTCAGACTCGCTGATCTAGAGGCTCTTAGGATCAAGGCTGAGAAAGAAGCAAGTCAGAGGGTTCCGGAGAAGGCTGAAATTCCATATAAGTACAGAAGACTCAGGAAGTCCACATACCTCGAAATCCATAGATGGCCCAGAGTTGATAATTGGATGCCATGGGAACGGACTCAGAGGTGGGAGACGCTGAAAGCTGACTTCATTAAGAGATTCTATTTCTGGAGGTATTGGCCTGACATGCACAAGTCTATTGCCTTTGCTGAGTGGCTTCTGAAGAGTGATCCAGAGATTTACGCAAGAGTTCAGAAGGCCCTAGCAGAAAAGGTTGATGTCAGGGTTCCAGCTCCAAGACCTCTGCCTCCCCCACTGAAGCTTGATGGTTCTCTACATGTTGGGGTCATTGAAGGAGAAATTGAGAGTGTTGCTCAAGCCACTGATCTCGATGAGAGTGATCCTGTTGATATGGCACAAATTCTGAAGCTGAGGAGAGATACATACAGGATGTATTGACTGCCGCTTCCTGAGGAGAAATCGAAAGACTTTAAAGACCGGATTCAGCAGTTTAGGAGATAGATGATAGTTTGTGTATCTCTGTTTTTCTTTTCTAGAATAGCAAGATTGATGTATTGTACTGATATTCCTACTGATATATAACATCATTAAAGTTCGGCCCGGACAATTCCTTGTTGTCTACATGGCCTTGTTCTTTTATGCTTAACACTCAGAATCACCCAAGTGATTACTGACTCACACACTCACTGAATATTTATATTTATATCTGTTAGTTTTTGCTTAGCTTGCTAGATTCTGGTTTGATAGATGTATTTGGGGGAAATTGTTGTTAGTAGTCTAAAACCTGAAGAACAACTCCACTGATTCTATTTGTAATATTTGTAAGGAGTCTGTTTCTAATAGTTTGTAGTGTTAGGTTTTGGCATCATCAAATAGGGGGAAATTGTTGGGAGATGATTCAGTAGCTCCTCAAATTATTGGGAGATAACTTAGTAGCCTAGTGCTCAGTAGATTTGAAGATCCCAAAACCCTACTTTGACTGATGAACCATTTTGTTGTAATTGGTTATTCTGTCTCGAAGAGTTTCAGACTCAGTAGACACTCTTCAATATGGTTTAGGCACTCAGTTCTGTCTGCTGGTTCCTCAGCAGACAATTAGCCTCAGTACCAGAAGAAGAAGACTCAGTAGTACTGGACTCAGCAGGAGCAATATACTGAAAGGAGTCAATAGAACTGAATTCAGCAGGAGTAGTTCACTGAACTCGGAGTTGATCTTCAGTAGAGTTGAACTCAACAAGAGTATGCTATTGAACATAGATCAGACTCTGCAATGGCTAGACAGTCTTCTGATTGTTAGGATATCTCATAAGTCAAATCAGCAGAGTCTAAGCGACTAAATCAGATCATAAGTCTCTAGTATCCAAGCGACTGAATACGAACCCAGAGTTTATACTTAACCGTTCGTCGCTCTAGAAGCCACTTTCTCGTTCCCTTCCCTCTAACCTAAGCTCAGCAGATCATATCTATAGCTTAGATCGGATGAGTTCATCCCTGAACTGTTCTTTATTGTAAAGAACTCCTTCATTGTTGGAGAGTTTGTCAAACACTTAAGTTTTATATCTTGTAAACTGATACTTGCTCAGTGTAAATCTCAAAACCAGTGTTTGTCCAGTGCACAAACCGACTGAGACTAACTCAGTAAAATAAAATAGCCTCCTGTTCTTTTCGGGACAGTGGACGTATGATTGTTGGATCCGAACCACTTTAAAATTGCTTGTGTTCTGTGTTTTTACTGTTGCATTGATTACTGTTCATTCTGAAAATATCTTTTAATATCATTCAACTGAGTTTTAGCTAAGCTTAACAGACTTCACTAATATACTTAAACTATTTTCTTAAAAATGTTTTCTAACTCAACTGAATTTGGGCCTACACATTTCCGCACTATACTGAACTTCAGCTGAACGGTACTGAATTCTGACCTAAGTCATCTAGCAGGCCTCTATGAAGTCAGTCACTCTGCCACGCGGTTCATAACATCATATTTGGTCTACTGAACTTTTTTAGTAGACATCCTCCTGAAAAGGACTGTTCGCGTTTTAAGTTGAGAAATTGTTTTCAGGTGTATTCACCCCCCCCCTCTACACCTGAACGTTTAATCTCGGGACCAACAAGATATCTGCAGCTCGAACGCCTAAACAAAACAGACTTATCGAACATAAGAACAGAACACTCAAATAAGTAGCAAGGACCTTACTCACAAACTAAAGACTGTGATCAAAATTGTGGGCAGAAGTTATTGACACTGCATGTTACACTCTGAACTGATCTTTACTGACTAAGCAACATATGAAGTTGCCATATGAATTATGGAATTGCAGGAAATCTCTTATATCTCATTTTCATATCTTTGGTTGTTCATGCATTCTCCACAATATTGGGAAAGACCAGTTAAAGATTTTTGATAGCTAGTTAGACCAAGGAGTACTCTTAGGATACTCTATCAGTAAAGCTTTTAGAGTCTTTTAGCTACCGTACCCTTTGCATGGAGGAAAGCCCTCATGTTGTTTTTAATGAGTTTGCCATTGAGAAATGGAGCATGAACTCTAAATCAGATTTTAAGAACATCAGTGCACGGTCTAAACTTAAAAGACAATGTTAAAAAGATCCATCATTGTTTGGATGATAATTCACATGAAGAAGATACATACACTCAGTCTCAACCAACAATGGTAGCTAAACTGATTAATTCTACATAACATAATCAATCTCAAGTAACTTAGGTCGATGAAGAAACCAAGTGGTAACTGAGACCTTTATTGAGAATAACAACTCAGGGGGCACAAATGATGTTCCTAAGTTGAATGCCCCTGAACCTGGAAACTCAGTAGATCCAAACCTTGTTACTGAATTATTTCTATCTTATATTTGTATTGCGGAAATTCCAAATAACACTACTATCTGTACATAAGTAATTTCATTCGAAGAAGGAAGAAAAAGAAGATATTAGTTAGATGCTCACTCGTTAAACTTTATCATTGGAAATCATTCAGCATGTTTTAAGACAAGATCCAAATTTTGACACGGAGAAAGTGATTTATATTCTTGTTTCTTGTCTACTGAAGAACCTCAAACCATTGAGGATGCTTGAAAGATGCTGACTAGATCATTTACAGTCAAAAGGAGTTCAACTAGTTTGTCATAAATGAAAAAAACTATGTATGGGCACGATGCCTTGTTTGAGTTTCTCCTTCATAAACAATAAATCGCACGTTATTCAGCATAATGATGGAAGACGACATCCTACTGGTGTAAATCTGCATAGATGACATCATCTTCTGATCCAAAAACGTGACTATGTGTTTGAATTTCGAGAAGATAATGAAGGAAAAATTCGAGATGTCGATAATGGGTGAAATGAATTATTCCCTTAAGCTTGAAGTCAAACATCTAAGAAAGGATTCTTCATAAATTAGGTAAAATACACTCAAGATTTCATTAAGAATTTCGGTTGCGAATCCACTAAACCGGTCGGAATCCCTATGAATATATATATGAAGATTGGTCTTGATAAAGAGGGAGTATCAATAGATAATATTGACAATGTTGCTATTATTTGTTTTTGTTGTATCTAGCTACTAGTAGAACTGACATAATTTATGATGTAGATGTATGTGCAAAGAATTTAGGCAAATCATTAGTGGAATCATCTAGATTTAGAAAAGAAGATTATCCAATACTTGAAAGGAACGCCTAATATGGGGTTATGGTATCTAGTAGGTGATAACTTTGAACTGGATATACTGATGTTGACTATGCAGGTTGCATGGTAGACCGAAAATCAATTTCAAGAAATTGTCAGTTCCTAGGCAGTTAGTTGATTTCATGGTTCTCAAAGAAATAACATTTAGTACCAACGTCTACCACTGAAGCTGAATACATGGCTGCCGGAAGTTGTTGTGCCCAAATCCTTTTGCTTCAACAACAACTGAGAGATTATTATATCAATCAGGATGAAGTGTCAATCTACTGTGACACTACCAGTGCCATAGTAATCACTCAAAACCTTTTACTTCACACAAGATGCAAGCACATGAACATAAGGCACCACTTCATTCGCGATCATGTCGAGAAAAAGGATATCATGATGGAGAAGATCGATACTGACTAGCAAATGGCAGGTACACTGACCAAACCTCTAGCTGAAACCAAACTCAAAGAACTACCAGTAGACTTAGGTCTCATGGACCCTTCTGACCCGAGTCAGTAAGAGGATTCAGAAGGAAAGTATTCAGTAGGGGGAATGCTTTCTGACCTCATTCAATATCAACTCTGTGGGATCAGCTTATAAGTTCGAGTATCAACACTCAACATATCATATTCAATATCATTGCATTTATTTCCTGGCTTAAATGTCTAAAGTAGTTAATAATAAAAACGTTTCATTAAAAGTGCGATATTCCATTTACTGACTGCGACACAATAAGTGTATATCATGTCATCTTACTAGAATAAGGGATATATATGTGTAATTTTTTACTACAGTGGCACAGTAATTATTAGTAAATAAAGCAACTTAAAAATCGAAAGGTTCTTACTAAATATTGTTCACATTCAAATCTTAGATAAAATAAGTCGATCATCTTTAGTTATTCATTTTTGCCATTTTCGCATTCAAGCTCTATGCACCTATCCGTTTGTAACGATTTATATTACTATATACAAGTTTGATTAATGATAAGAATCTTCATCAAACCTTACTATCAC